>MU269980.1:37559728-38157228 GCA_021432705.1 Caranx ignobilis
CAATCTCTGTTTCACTTACAATTATGTATGATTTTATATAAGAGAAGACTGTCTTTACTCTTATTCTCTCTGTCCAACTGCTTGCATGACTCACTCTCTGTGTTATTACATGACTACTAGAAGACTGGGCCGATCAAGTGTGGGTTTAGGGAACACATTAATGGACATGTGTTTTCTAAACCCACACTTATTCCTCAAAAGACAAGCATAGTGCCCAGTACATGGCTGTCTGAGTGGATTGTCTCTTTGTGGCTGCCTCCAAGGAATGAGCTCTCTTCACTTATCATAATAACAGTTATTGAGTTTAATCAAAATGTCATCTGTGGTTATCATAACAGAATCAATCCTCCCACCAAACATTATTCACTTACTATTTTATATGAAGCCTCAGACAAAGTGTTATATTGTTCTCTTTTGGTTCACAAGCAATAAGCAAGGCCTCTGGTTTTCCCTTTTTATTATGATATCAAAAAGAGCACTGAATGTAATAATTTTCCATTATATCTATGTTTCTCCCAAACCACTGAACACCACCCTTATCATCTAATTGTGAGCATATTAAGGTAATTTGGCTCTTTGAACTGCTGCTTACTAAACAAAGTCTCATTAAATTATACAGCTTTCATTATATTCCTTTCATGTTTCATGGCAGTTAACAGTATTGCTCTGCTTCTGCACCAGGTAATCAAGGCTGGAGTGGAGACCACTTGCAAATGCCATGGCGTCTCCGGCTCCTGCACCGTCCAGACCTGCTGGAGACAGCTACTGCCCTTCCACGAGATCGGCAAGCAGCTGAAGCAGCGCTACGAGACCTCCGTCAAAGTTGGCAGCTCCACCAATGAGGCGACAGGAGAGGGAGAGATCTCCACAGGCCGGAGCCAGCAGCAGCCGCAGCCGCAGCCCCTGCCCGGCCTGAACGATCAGATCCCTCGCACTATGGACCTGCTCCACATCGAGGACTCGCCCAGTTTCTGTAGACCCAGCAAGTACTCGTCGGGCACGGCAGCCCGCAAGTGCTACAAGGATAAGAACTGTGAAGCAATCTGCTGCGGGCGAGGCCACAACACTCAAAGTAGAGAGGTGACCAGGCCCTGCCAGTGCCAGGTGCGCTGGTGCTGCTATGTCGAATGCAAGCAGTGCACACAGAGAGAAGAGGTGTATACCTGCAAAGGGTAACGCAGTCACCAGTCAGTCCCAGTGGAGCAAGTGAAAGGTGGCCATGTTGAAAAGGAGTGATTGTTCTCTAACAAGGTTTTGCTTCCACTGTCGGAACAGTGTGTGAACAAAGACGAGCGAGCCAATGGAGAAGCAATAAGCACTTTGAGGGATTTCTGTGGGTTGGGGTTCAGAGGTCCTGTGGGCCCCTGTGTCCAGGGGTTTGCAGCATTAAACAAAAAAACAAAAAAAACAAAAACGAAAAAAAAAAAAAAAAAACTTTCTCAGACAACTGGGTCAACATCTCAAGCTTTTTGTCACGGTGTTGCCTTGAAGAGAGTAGCTTTTATTTTCCGATTAACAAAATCCATTTTGCATCTTCACACAAGAAAACAGAGAAAAAACAAAGATTAGCATCCAGTTATTGAGGATCCAATTCAAGGACAGTAACACCAACAGACTGCATTCTGGGCCTTGCCCCAAGAAGAATGGTGTGTGTGCGTGTGTTTGTCTTTTTTTTTTTTTTCGCGTGTGTTTGTATGTGAGCACGTGATAGACAACGAAGGGGGAGGGGGGGTTCCAATGACGACTCTATGGCAATGAAAACTATTTTCAGAGACTGCGAAAAAAAAAAAGACAGGGTGTAAGATTTACTCTACACGCACATATTTACACTCACACACATTGTGTGTTTGCATATGTATGTACATAAATTCAGTTATATTTTAATGATACTATACAAGCCACTTATCTAACTATGTTAAAACAAACCACTAACCACACAAATGTATGTTGTTTGTGTGCTCTCGCTCGTTTTTCTTCTTGATTCATGTTGACAAGGCCCTTTGGAAAGCAGCACACTTGTCCGTCGTCTTGCTGTGGATAATTTATAGATCCTTTGGGACTACTCCTTCACAAGGAGAAAAAAAATCTAATTTTTTTCTTTCTCTTTTTTTTGTAATATAATATGAAGCTGTTAGTAAATGCATTAACAGAAAATAACAAAACCAGTCAGTTTAGGCTATTCTCGGCCTTGAGCGAACCAGTGTTCAGGGAATAACTTAAACCACTATAACATTTGGATAATATAGAGAGAAATAGTGAAAATACAAATGATATCTAAGTTGGAGATGACAATGGCCTTGTTATTATAGCTGATAGCATCGCAACAGGTGATTATTTGTCCAGCAAACGGTCCATGTGTAACTTAGATGAAAAATTGTGGAGCTCTGCAGATTTTCAATCTACTTATTAGGACGTTTTGTGTTTGACTTTGAATACTTTGAAGTTGTAAAGAAAACTGTGGAGAACTGGAGGAATGTAGCCCCCTACCATTTCACATCCTTCTTTCCTCTTCAGCTGCCACGATTTGATTGAGCCATATTCGACGTGTAGACGTGCAGCGTTTACGGTGGGAGCTGCATCAGTCAGTCCAAACAGTATGGGGCACCTGAAACGGAAATCTAACTTGCAGAATTGCTCAAGTGAAGATGAAAGCGTAAGCCTCATAGCTAAAATAAATATATTTTATAAGACTAATATTTGCATAGTGTTCAGCAAATTGAGTTTGAACGAAAACATTGGGGTTTTGCAGATACAGTATGCTGTCTTCTTTCAGCCGTCAGAGTTAGCGTTGAGTTAATTAGCTTTTTCATGTTGCTTGTCACAGTTAACACAATGCAGTATACTGACCCCTGCCATGCAACTACAGTGACAGCTGAAAGCAACAGTTTGACATTTTGGCAAATACTGTTATTTTCTTTCCCACTCAGAGTTAGATGATTGATATCACTTAAGGGTACAGCTAGCTAGCAGTCAGTTAGCTTCGATTAGCATAAGGAAACAGAGAGAGACAGCTAGCCTGGCTCTGTCTGAGTAAGAGACTCCTTGTAAAAGTACAACTTGATATCATTACATTGGTTTGGTTTGTTTAAACGTCAAACAAACAAGGTCCAGTGTGGTAATTAGTGTGCTTGAAGGTTTGAGTTGTTACATTCAGCTGTTTCCCCCCATTTCCAATCGTTCTGCTAAGGCTAAGCTAACTGGCACTTTGCTGTAGCTTCATATCAACAGACAGATATGAGAGTGGTATTACCTTTTTCATGTAATTTTCATGGGGCAAGAAAATGACTGTATTTCCAAAATGTCAAATTATTGCTATAAGACATAACCATGAAGTCAAGGGTGTAATTCTATGAAAAATGCCTCTGTACACACAAATGCAGAAAATAATATTTCATTGTATTCTCAGCACTTAGCTTCTGGGAACAATATGTTATATACTATAAGATAGAGGACCTTATATGCCTTGTTTTCGATGGGTGTGAATTAACTACTGAGTGAGGGACCCAGCTTTGTATTATAGGGCCATTCACGCACTGAAGCCCAAAAGCCCTTTAAAGTATTTAAAGTTCTGTATTTATAGATACAGAGCAGTACAGAATCTCTCTCTCTTTTTTAAAAAATTGTAAATAGCAAAGGTTTCTTCTCCTGTGGTATAGAGACAAAAGTGAGGCACATGTTCCACTCTCACAAGCAACTGACACAGAAATTGGTAGCAATATGAAACGATATGGCAAGACACTGCTGGAAAACACAGCACACAGCTGCTGGAACAACACAGCTACAGATTGTATAGCAATACAGCACCAAGCCAAACATCCTGATGTCTAAACAGATGGTTTAGTCCTTAGAGATGATTATTATAAGTGATATTTGAAATTAAACCATTATCCCCGACAGCGAAAATCATGCTTTAGGAAGAGAGCCTTGCTTAGCTTATTTGTCCTGAGGAGATGAATTCCAAGCATTTTGATATGAGGAGGTATGCCAAATAAAGACTGGTCAAAACATATACATAGAACTTTGCACGCTACATGGAAACCATAATAGCTATGCTGAGACTCGAAGCATAAATGCCTGCTTCCCACAGCTTCTGGTGTGTGCGTCCCCCCCCTACACACACACACTTACACACACACTCCTCAGCCCAAACACACTCTACTATTGAACGGATTCAAAACAGGCATGACAGGAATACTAAATGCACACTGAGTGCATTTTTGTTTGTTTATAGATTGTACATAGGCCTAAAATTTCTCCTGAGGAGCATGATGCAGCAGCCAGTTGGTTTTTTAGATGTCACAGCCGTCCATATTCTCAAATCCAAAACTCTGCACTGTTTAGTCGTCAGTGGATCATGTACAAAATTCTATTTTGTAGAAAAAAAATAAAAGATAAATTATTTTTAAATATATTATGAGCATGTGTTTAGTGTAAATAACGTCAAAGTCTAAATTGATTTTATATCCTGTATTTTTTACTCTGTTGTTTTTTTTTTTTTCTTTCGGGTGTTTGTTCCTTTTGGGGTGGAGGCTTCAAGAAGCAGTGTATACTTTAAAAAATATTTCACTTCATATCTCAACGTTTGCTGTTGTCTAAGCACTAACAAATCCTAACAAATTTAGAATCAACTCACTTTTAGCTGTCTTTTTATTCATTCACATAATAATGAGACTTTTCTGGAAGTTTTTTTTTTTACACGGAATCACAATCATCAACAATACTTTTATAGGGTTTGATCTGTTTGACTATTTTGTGAAAAGACTCTGGCTTTGTCATGTTGCCCATGTGATACATAGTATAAACTGATGATGTTGATGATTTCTACTCACCTTTGGATCACTTTACATGTGCACGTACTTTTTGTTAGGATTTGTGCTGTGCTTGTAAAAACAAAGATAAAACACACAACCACACGTATTACCCTTTGTGATGATACTACACCAACAAAGCTTTGTCCATGTTCACTTATTCATGTCTTATGGGAACCCTAAATTATTTTCCTCTACCTCATGTGTATAGCTTGTAGGTATAAACAGATCACAAATGACTGGTAAGAATGTATTTAAGTTATTTAACATCTTTGTATAACAAAGGCGAAAGAAATCTGAAATAATAAATGAATTTTTAAATTACATCATGTGTGGTTTCTGTCTTGATGTGAGATTACTGAACAGTCTTTTATTGTTGATCGATTGAGGTTTTTAATCAGGATCAAATTAATAAAGTGTTGAAATTAGTGACTTCAGTCATTGGAAATGTTTGCTGCACCCAAAATAAATGAAATGACAATAAAAGATTACTCCCTTTAAGCATAAACCAAACAATATTATTGAGAGACAAAAACATCCCTTCACACAATCATCGATGGGTTTTCCCCCTTTTGGGAAGCCGATGGGACCAGGTGCTGGGATAACGTCTGTGGTCCACCTTTTTGATATTGTGACTGAAGCGAAAAAGCTTTCCTGCCATGTAATCATCAGACATCATAGCTAAGGTTATGTGTTTACAGGAATCTGATACGGTCATTGTTGGATTTTCACAGTTCCATGCAGGATCACCCTCAGGTTATATTGATTCAGTGTAAAGTGATTATCAAGGCCTCAGTCAGATTGGACTACACATGACCACAGCACTGATGTAGTGGTGTTTTTACTTCAATGTCAAACAAAGTTACCGTGAGACTAATTATTGCAAGATATAAACATTTCTGTTTTGGGTTTACGGCGTTCGGACGTACATAGGTGCTGGAGAATTACCCTGCTGGACTGCTGTTATTTCAACAACCTCTATTCCCTCAGCAGACGAGTGGAGATTTCAGGGAGTTTTCTCTCTCAACAATCTTGCAAATATCTTGTGGCCTCATCATACAAGCCTTGACGCTCAACTAATCCAGGAGAAAGGGGGCTTTGTGATCCCAGGCTGTGAATAGGAGCTTCATGTCTGGTTGCGAAAACAAAACACAATTACAGAGTGTATCTGCTCTAATACCTAAAACATCAGTGGAAAAGCCCATGATATCCCTGACGCGTGTACTGAAATTAGCAGTGCAGGAGTAGCACCCTCTTGGTGTTAGCTATTCCTCCCCTGGGTCCTAGCTGCTTTGCTCTGAGAAGCTGAGAAGCTTTAATGTACCTGGCTGGATGGACTCCTCCTAACTTCCTGCCCTGTACTAGGCTCTAATATGAGCTGTAACTTTGTGGTGTGCTGTAATCCGACAACGTTTTGACAGCTGTTACCATGAAGGAAGTGGGTGCAACTAAGCACGGACTGAAAAAAAAAAAAAAAGGTAGAGAGAAAAAAAAATCAAGCAGCCTTCACCTCCCACCCCCCACCTCCGCCTGACTACCCTCCATTCCCACTCTCATCCTCCTGGTCTGCTTCGACATGCAACAGACTGTGAAGCAGAAAGAGTGGACAGTGAGATAAATCGTGAACTGCTGAAAGAGGCCAAGGATTTGTTATTCCAACATCACCTCATGCTGTATGCATGCTGGTTTGTGGATGGTTTGCTGAGGAGTGTTGATTGTGGTCTACTTATGCTGGATCATGTAACTGGATGCAGATTTCATGGCATGAAATGCACAGGCAAAGATGCAGAACCAGTAACATTGAAACTAGTGGCGAGGAGACCACAGAGCTGGCCCTGAGCAGAAGAGTTCACACTGTGAGAGATGTGCTTTATATGCTTCCAAGAGTGTGAAGAGAAGATCTTCAACTCTCATGTCTGTGTGGTAAACATGTACCAGCACCAGGTGGTTAGCTTAGCTTAGCATAAAGACTGGAAAAACAGGAGGAAACAGCAAACCTGGCAACCTGATGTTGATGAAACGATTCCAGGAAGGCCTATGGGCCGAGATATGGTCTGAAAAGCCTTCTTATTGATGCACAGAAATACCTTTTCTGACTGAGCCTGCCCTCCTGCAAACAAATGAAAAGCGCAGAGAGAAAAACATAAATCACACAAATCTCCCATGTGACACAACAGAAAGTGTTTCCAAACCCGTCCCCACAGGGCCTTTACATAAATGTGCTTTGTATATGTCATGAATGATGGAGACGTGAGCAGGGCAGCCAGCAAGAAGCTAACAAAGTGACTCAGTAATGCCAAACCAGTATTGATCAAATCAGACCAAGTAAGGCTGTAGCAGCAAACCCTGCAAATACACTAACCTTAAGAGGAGTGTATTGGTTATCAATTCAAACTTGCCATTCGCATGAGGATAAAAACAGTCTTTACTTTTTCTTCCTCCTTAAAGATAAACCATCTCCATTAAAATCAGTGTTGAATCAGTGTTGAACAGTCAATTTGACAAAAAGCTTAAAACTTCAGTGTAACTCATGAGAATCTAAGCGTTAGCCACTCAGAGACCGACTCACTGGGTGAAACATATGTGTCGAGCACTATAAAAACACCTTAGCTCATGCCACAGTTCTGTGGAACTCACAGATTTATGATTTTTTTTTTTTCAGTGTGTTGGGAAAAAGCGAGTTCCTCTCTGGAAAGTGTGATAGGGGTCTGAAGGGTATGTGCCTTCCTCCTTCCTGCGCCCTGCCCAGTGGCTTACCCTGTTTATAACTGTTTTTGATTGTTGTTAAGTACCTGTCAGAGCTGCAGCTTGTCCCTCATGCCTGGAAAAACATGTGATCTCAGCATCTCTCAAAACAGGAGCAAATTAAGAATATGCAGTGCATTAAGGAAAAATACTTAGCGCACTGTATATATCTGGTGGTGCGAATCTGCACTTCTCACAAGGATGACTTTGTTCGGATCAGCATGCACACTGTCAATCAAGTTGAGTGAAGGGGTTTATAAGGCTTTAGCGACAAAGAGACACATTTCATTTATATACCTCTGAGGTAATGGCAATATTAACTCAATAATCACTTCAATAAAGATTACAGGACAGGCTGCTCAAATGATTAAATGCCAGGAAGAGCATTCAAGTGTAATATATCTTGAATATGTCTTGTGATGCATGTACTGTGAAAACTATCAGTGTTTTTTTTTTTTTTTTCTGGAGGTGAACTGCTCCATACTCCACATACTCCAGCCCCTTCTGACAGGAGGGAGAGCTTATTGACCATGTCTGAGGCCTCCCCGAAAGACGCAGTGGATAATGATGATAACTGGCTCGGGAGGTTTTCAACACTTGCTCACAATCATAAAAATGTCAGCTTCACATGACAAAGCTCATTTTTCAAAACCCCCTCCTTCTGTTAAAACATGCTTGCACTCCTAGCCTGGTCCAAATGAAGAGTTCAATAGACCCTATAAACTGTCCTGAATCAGAGTAGACCTGAAGTTGACATTCTCCTTCTGGAAAAACAGAATAATAACAAACAAATTATTCTATAAATAATAATGGAGCATGTGTTTCTTTCATTGGCAAAATACTTGGGGAGAGGGGGAAAGCCCCAGAGACCCCATAGCGGGGTTTCTAGGGGGCTGGGATAAACATAGATCTGTGTAGACGCCTGGGTTTTTTGGCAAGCCCACTGTGCTTGCAAATTGCACCAGGAGAATTGGAGCGCTCACCAGGAGAGGTGCAGGGTTAGAAACATTTTATTCTTGAGGAAATTCCTCCTATTACTCCATTATTCATCAAGATCTCAGAGGAGATGGATGCTCTAACTGCTCTAACAGAGACTGTTTTCAGGAAAACAGTTCATCATGGTAGATATCCTAGACAAGAGAGTGTTCTGATGTATCACCAGTAGGATGTATGCGATGGACACATAGTCCTCAGTCCATCAATTTACTTAGACAGTAAGTACTTCGGAGATCACTGAATGGATATTCAATACCATAAGTACACAGTATTAAATGTCCGACTAGAACAGCCATTTACAATTTTGAAGGAGAAACTTCCTTCAACCAGGTCACCACCTGTTTTGTGCATCAGGGATGTATAAAATATTAACTACTGGGACAAATTGTGGGTTTTGTTTTCTCCCAAAATGTTGACGTTATATAAGCACATAAGGGAAAGTTGTTCAACTGTGAATCTACGAAGAGGACCTGGAAGTTTCTATCAGCAGCTGTGCTGACCTACGACCACTCATTTGTGTCTGCATGTGGGGGTTATGGTGAGGAAATTAGTTGTAGTTGTGGTGACTGTGTGTATGTGTGTGTGTTTTGGTAGGGCGGGATGCAGGGGTGGGTTTACAATGGCAGGCTGATGAAAGCAAGGGGGTTTACCAAGATGGGCCATGAAGCTGCTGTCCAACTCATGCTTCAATTGTGCAGTAAAGATTCCCCAGCTGTCCTGAGGATTAGCCCGTGTGCTTATGTGATTAGGATACATGGCACCGCGGCTAGACCAGGCGCCTCTGACCCGGAGAATGCAGAATGGGATGAGATGAGCTGGGAGACACAGGATGGGATGGGATGGGATGGATAGATGGATGGATGATGCTGCGGAGGCCAGACACATGGGCAACCAACAGAGTGTGTTGGTTTGTTGAATCCAAGAGAGGGCAAATAAACCCTGTTGTTACCAAATGGTATGAAAGGCAGTAGAGTGTCTTGAAAAAAGTTGCATTTGTGTGACCTTGTACGTTCCTCCTGGATGAGTGTGACATGCTTACATACACTGCTGTCATGCACTTTGTTATGCAGAACAAGGATGAGAAGGTTTGCCTTGTCTTTGCTTTTGACTTGCATTCATCAGTAGGCAGGCTATAGGGTCAAAAATGTACTCAGTTTAAAGTTTAAAGAAACACTCACTCACTGTGAAAATGGTGTTGCAAAACCAGAGAGATGTTGTCGATGTTGTTCTTCACTATCCGTATACCCTCCACCAGCATCAGAAGCATGCACGCAGAAAACAGCAGGGCTTTACTTTAGACCCATCATTTTCTAATAATTTCCGAGCATGTTTGGAAAGAACTGTGTAATTTGGAGCTGGGAAATTACAGGGTAAATAGAGACAGTGTTCGTTTAGTAAAACCTCAAAATTTATTCATTACAATTAATTGCTTGGGAATTCTAGTGTTTAACTCGGTGCAATCTAGGGCAGCTGAACAGGCAGAAATGTGAATTTGACATCAGGTAAGCATACGATTCAGCATAATCTATATGGAGTCTTAAGTTTGAAATAGTGAATACATAATTAATGCATATTTAATTGGTTTTATGAGGGGCTGCTCTGACTGTTCTGACCAGAGCCCACACATGTATGCACCCACTGACCCTGCAATCCACAAATGATAAATTCTGTTTAATTCACATGCTTCTATAGGCTAATAGATAAGTGTATAGATTGTGCAATATTTATACTTTTGTATATGTGCATAGTTTAATCTGCTCTTTTGAGGATTATCAGACAACAGCACCAATAATGGATGATAGATATTGTCATCCCACTTCCACGTGCATTTATGATGCTTTGCATGTGCCTTTATCATGACAAATACCTGACTAAACTAAAGGCTAAACATGTTCTCACTGTCATGCAAGGCAGCTCTTGGAACATACATACTCTGGACAGCATGGGAAAGCTTTAAAATATGGGAAACACTGATGCAAACACAGGAAGAGGCTCTACTTTTCCTCCTGCATCCTCTCACTAAAATGTGTTCATATTGGCTTGGGAGGACTCAGAATGACTGACATGTGGAATGACAAACAGTGTGACAACATAGTGTATGTGTATGTGTGTAGTGTGTGTGTGTGTGTGTGTGTGTGTGTGTGTATGTGTGAGAGAGTGTGCGGCCCTCCAGCCCAGATTTCAGCACAGCTGCACACTGCCCGCTTGACTGTACCAGACACTGTGGCACGGCTTCAACAGTAACGCTGACCTCATGGGTCACAACCAGCACTGCCTGCTAACTGGAAGTAGTGAAACCATTGCTATTGCCCATAAATTAAGAGAGTGTAACACAAATACGCTAAAGTCGTGTGGCACACGGAAAGGCGACTCATTCATTCACTCACCGCTTCTATGGTTACACCAACGACAAATTTGGTGTGGGAATATGAGCTCAGGAGATAATAATCCCGTCTATAAATGCAAGATAGTTTGCTTTAGCTTGATTCCCACCCTTGCTGTTTTTGTGACAAGCATTGACCAACTAAATTGAATCCCAAAGGATAGTGGGGGATTCGTTTAACAGAGAGGTACTTGAGGATCTGTCACCACGATCTCAACAAGTGTGGCTGGCTGCTTCAATAGGAGCCTCTCATAAGGACAGAAGAAAGGAAAGACCACATTGTCAGTGGGGGCAAGTCTCCATTTTGTGTGAATTTGGTCATTTGTTGGCTGAGGTCAGCTCCTTAAGATTAGTGTTGTTGATGGTGGTGTGTGTGTGAGTGTGTGTGTGCGGTGGGGATGGGCTAAATTGTTAATCCATTGATTTAGCTGGAGTTAACACACTGGCCAGGGTCCAACAGAGACTTAAGTCACAATTGGAGTGAGGCAGATATATTGAGAGGGATGGTGGGAAAGTTGAAATGGCGCTTTTATTCCACAAAAAGGGGAGCTTGAAGAGGAAATTGAAGCAACAGTCTGCGGTAGGTTTGCCAAAAAGTCCTTAACTACTGTCTACACTACACTTTGTAATTTGTTTTTTAAGTATGTTGAGATTGTAAAACCTAAAAAATACAGGGGGGAATTTGGCATTCAAAGAAAAAAAAAAAAAAAAGGAGGCCCCGTTGGCAGCACGTTGGCGTTTTTTAAGCTGACATATTGAAAAGACAAATTGCACAAACACTGTAATCATGCCCAAAAATCTTAAACAAATGTTTTTCTTTGAAGCACACTGACAGAGCTGTATTTGGTTGGCAATGTAAACATGAGAAACATTGTCATCGTGCATGAAAACAGCGATGAATAATTTCATTTAAAAGATAATAGAACAAGGGGTGCATTGTTGAACATGTTGACCTGTAGACAGATTCAGGGATTCTTGGAACATGTTAAAACAGGACAGAGAAAACGTAACCATCCAGGACAAAGACACATTCCTTGTGTCAGTGATACTTGTGTTTTTTCACGTCCGAGTTTTCAATTATGTTTGCAGTTCTCGTTGAGAGAGACAAGCAAGATTACCATGGAAAAAAAAACACTCATCACGGTAGACAGCTATTTACGGAGCTGCTGCAGCCTCGCAGGAATGGTCCTCCACCTTGACTTATTGAATTATGGCAAAGCTGTCGACAGGTTGAGCAACTGTCTCCTCTCTGTTTCCTTACATTCACTTTACTCAACACGGTGCTGCAGCTGTCAGTGGGCGCTCCATTCCTTGGCTGCAGCCAGCCGGGCTAGATGAGTGCACCTTGCTGTCTCAAATCGCAGTGACCTCAGGTTGTTATCATTCACTCTGTGACTTCAAAACACAACGGTTAAATGATGCAAGAAAAACATGTTTGTGGATGGACTGATGCCTCAGTTCACCGATCATTCTGCTCTGGTTTCCAGTCACCTTGATCAGCACCTATCAATTTATTTCTCAGTTTGCTCAGCTTCAGTTTGCATATCAGACTAATCATTATTTTGACTATCACATCATCTCATGTTTATTTTCCAACTAACTGTTTTGTCTATTTAACGGCAGATAATAGCGATCGGTGGTCACCAGAATTTCCAAGAGCCAAATGCAGCATGTTCAGATGGCTTGTTTTGTCTAACTAAAAATTTACGGTGGCCCAGAGGGGTTAAAACAATGCAGAACCCCCCCCCCCCCCCCCCCCCCCAAAAGAAATACAAAAGCCTCCTCATGAGAGATAAAAAAAAAGTTGAAATATTGTTGTAGATAACTGACCAATGTTTCTTTGTGATTGTCACAAATAAGCAAAGTTTTTTGATGGACTTACATTTTTATTTTACTGTACCTCTGGCATACTTTTTCTGTTCCACACTCATTATGATAGTAACAGTATAAGATCACTGATCACATTGTAAGTTTTGCATTTGTGGTAGGGCTTCAGCATTGGATTGACCCACCTGGGTCACCATAAAAAACATATTCCACTAAAAAGCTGGAAAAATCAGCATAGTCACACTTGAGTTGCTGGAACTTAAAGAACTGATCTAAATTGCTGGTTAATTTTCTGATAATGAACTAATCCTTTCAGCATTTGACCACACGACTGGTTAGATTTAGACCTTGGAAGTTGTTTGAGACTAGTATAAGATTCTTGCATCAAAACGGTTATGGACTGAAGTGGATGCATTGTTCTGTTGTTGAGTGTGATCTTTTTAAACATTAGACTACTCTTGAGATTCTGGAGAGTGAAACATTCATGTGACAGAGTTTTTTGCTCCGTGTACCTGCCATTTTTCAAAACTTATTAAACTTAGTGCTGATGCTGCAAGTCATAGCTGCACCACCTGTTGGTCCGGCCAAAAAATACAATTAATTGTAAAACAGGTGTGTTTTCGGTACAATGACCCATGACACTTGAGTTAAATGAACATACCAGTCACCATGTAGTATTAGTAATGTGTTGACTCCAGTAGGAGCGCCCAGCTGTCTGCTGGGATCTTGCTGAGCTTTCTTTTCTTGAGCAGTTAGTTGCTCCAGGTTTTGTTGTTCTTAAAAACACTAATTATTGTACACTGTACCCTTTCAGAACTTTAATGCCTTCAAAATAAAAGTCAAACAAAAAGAAAATTAATAGTGTTTTAATCAAATAGTATGTGACATCACTGTTTTTGAAAGAGCTTTTTTCATATAACAGTATGTTCTAAGACTTGAGAATGCAGCCCTAGAACATTTGGGTGGCTCACACTGCAGTTTAGTGCAAAAGCAGAATGCATGCTGAGTTTAGTGGTGTTTAAAAACTGGAGGTCATTAAAATGTGAACATGCACCTCACAAATTATGATCCTTTTAATTCATAGCCAACTCTGAGGTGTGACTACAGGGAATAATGACGTCACGGCGTGGCTGGCAAAAACCAAGCCCCTGGACCACATCCAGAGACACTGTAACCTTCCAGTGAAGCAGTATGGAGGTGTTCAATTTCATCCAGGTTGACAATGCCCCTGCCAAAAAGGCAAATTCATATGAAGCGGATCTGCCACCTTCCTGGCTTTCGCCTGTGTGTCCCAAAACCACACACACCCGGTGGCAGGTATCGGTTATAAGTAAATCTGAGCATGTCAGTGAGTAGCGTGGAGCTGCTAGGCAGGAGGGGAAGGTGCGGCAATCAGATGTTGTCTTGTTAACTGGGAATATCCGGCAGCGGAGGCTGTTACAGATTAATGTAAAGCAGGTGTTGGGTGTCTAGACTAGCACAGAGAAGTACACTCGCTGGGTAAATGAAAGTGCAGGTGCATCTTGGGCCACTGCCAGCATGTGGGGCTGCTGTAATGTTTTTAGCTGCATGACATCTCACTTTTAGGGCTCGAGCTATTACATAAAATACCTCGAAGCTCTGATGAAAAACACGGTGCCTGAGGAATGCTTGTAAAACATCTCTTAGACATTATGGACCTTTTGTTTCTTCTGCATTGACAGCTATTAACGTAATTTCATAAGTTCAGTTTTTGGCTTGGTGAAGTGATATAAAATGACTTGGCAAGCCGTTTGGAACAAAACTCTCCTGACTTTGTCCTCTTAATCATAAAAACCTGGTGGGCTTGGCTTCCTCTGCTGACAAAGTGGCGTCTGAGCCAAGAAATACAATCAAATGTTCTTGAAAAAGTCAGTCATGGTGGGCAACACAGACAGGATAATGTCACCTGATATTCAGTGATATTGGGATAATGGCTAGACATTACTCTCCCATACTAATAGTCTTACCACAGTGTTGGTGTAGCCCTGCAATGAACAGGGTGCGGCTCATTTGTTCCAAATTACAATGGCTTGATCACGAGAAAACAACAATATTCAATGAATGATACGTATCTACTTTGATTTTATAGCCTTATTGCTAATTAATTGGTATATTAGCAGTTTTTTATGGAGCTAAAATAACAGTTATTCACAATACAATTCAGTGTAAGAGGTATTTACTGTATGTTTGACCACTTGGAAACCACATTTGTCAATTCTGTCAAGTATTTTTCTGTGAAAGGGGGCAGTTAACTGAGCTGTTTGCATGCAGTTGGTCAATAGATCAATAAGTGAGCTATATCAGATCTGTGTTAAGTTTACTGTTGCTGTAACTGTGATGCCTGTTTTATTCTCTGACCTGTATGGCTGCTCCTGGCTCGAGGCCCTCGCTGGCTATCAGTCTCCGGGGCTAAGAGGATAATGTGTTAGCTGATATCTTAGCTCAGTGTGGTGCTGAAATGGGAAAAGGGGGAGTTTAGAGGAGGTAATGATGGACCACTTTGGTTTCTCCTGAGAATGAGGGATTCAGGCCCAATCTCAAAGGGTACGGTTTATACACAGAAGCAAATGTGCAGGTTTAGTGCGTTCTGATATTGTTTATATCATATCTCCATGACATTGCCGTTTTGGAGGCAGCAGACCAATTCCAGATCTTTTTTTTTGTCTTGCATGCTATCATATCAAGAGATAAAACTGCTGTAAAATCACACGTATTGTTTGTTTTAAGATTCTGATGAAATATGTGACAAGAAAGTCATATTTCCTGCATTTTCATGGCTGAGATGAGACCACATAACATGCCTTCAGAACTGCCTGCAGGGTGAAATGAGTGTGTGAAATGGGTGCCAGGTGAGGGTCCTCTTTCTCTCCTCACACTGAGCCTCTCCAGTCATGGATCACAGAGCTGGAGAAGCAGCTAATAGCTCTCTCTAGCTGGGCCTGTGCTAAATACTCCCTCCACTAAAATTATTCCTCTGGGAATCAATGGGCCCATTCTTTTGTGAGCTGTAGTTTGCTTGATGGTCCCAACCTCAATGTGAAACATTAGACAGCAATGGGGAAAACATAAAACATAATACTTGTGTGACCAGCTTGTCATTGGCTCTTTGGTGGCTGTGTTAAGAATTTTGCCCAAGATAGTAGATTCAGTGAAGCAGAGGCTAGTGAGGGTAACAGGCTCTCTGCAGAACGAATCCCAGCACTGATATGTGGCAAAGGAGGGGCTTCTGATGGGTATCACTGTAAATATTTTGGGTGCCCTTTTCACAGAGATGCAAACATGCAATATTTAATTCCAAAGTAATGGTTAGCCGAGCTAGTTGCATGGCTCTAGGGACGTCAGTGCTACATTGTCCACGACTCCACAATAAGATATCTCAATAACTACTGCATGGATTGCAGAAAAACAAGACAAAGACATTTGTGACCCCCAGGAGATTAATCCAGCTGACTTTGATGACGCCCCGACTTTTCTTTTAGTACAACCAGTAGGTCTGATTTTTCCCTTTTTCACTGGAATCTCAAAATGGGATTTACGACTTTGCGTGGAGTGAAATGTCTTAACAGTAAATGGATGGATTGACATGAAATTTGTTCCAGACGTTCCTGGTTTCTTAAGGTGCCAGCTTCACTTCACTTGCTATGTTGCATCAGTCCTCATCAGGCCAGGTTTATGACCAGATATCTGTGAAATGAATGTCAATCCTTTTCACTTAGTTGTATCTTGTGTTTAGTGCTAATGAGAAATTGTTAGCATGCGAACATGCTCAACTATTATCGGACATATAATACATTTCTGCATGTTAGCATTGTCATGGTCAACATATTAGTGCACTCACGTTAGCAATTATCACCACTGGATTGGAGTGACAGAGCTGCTAGCATTACTGTAGACTCACAGTCTCGTTGAAATAGATCAAGTCCAGTTTGTGGTAACACACCCATTCAAGTTAATTTTATAACAGAATCAGTTTCCCTATTTTGTGTTGTGGTTGGAGCCAGCACCTTGAGACCAGGGATCAAAGATGAACCACAGTCTTTTCGTCTGCATCCCCTTTTTGATTGAGCTCCACAAAAATGTCTAACATCTAAAATGGAGCGAAACGTTTAGTGGAAAAACAAACATCTCCATTTCAACTCTTTATAATCCTCATCGTGTTTTCTCCTGAAGCCCTTTTTAATCTTTCAGTAATTGTTCTTTCAGCAAACCACAGGCATCACTACCCTTCACCCAGAGTTTAGCCTAGCCCTTGACCACAACATCTCTGCTGTCTCGCCACAATAACCTGGTATTGGACACTTACTCTCCCACAATTCACAAATGCCAGTGTTTCTAAGGTTTTCACTTCCCAAATCAATTATCACAGATCTCTCCAGACGTTCCCAGCTGATGACGGAAACCTTTCTTTTTTTTTCACTCAGAGGCTCCAAAAACACCAGATCAAACTCTAAGAAACTATCAGCGGCTAAGTTAGAAGCCCAATGGCATCCGTGAATTGCTTATTAAATATAAAGAAATGTGTGGTGATGTAACCACAAAATCAGGCATTTATATTATCTCAGGAGAATGCAAAACTCACGCGGAGTGGCACAGTACAAATTAAGCAGATTTAGACTCAAGTGTTCACGACAGACCAGCAGAGTAAAGTACCCAAATCAGCTTAATGTGGCTAAGCCTAAATATTTATAAAATCAGTTGTAATGGGCTTCTCCCCAGGCAGTACCATCCTCTCCAGTGTCACTGTGGATATAAGCTGGAAAACTGTGACTTTTGATGTCAAATGTGAGCATCTATTGATCAGAGTTTTTTCTTATTGTAAATGATCAAACTGGTGCTTTTAATAGACCACTTGTCCAAAATACTCCACAAGGAAATTTGCTTATAATGTGTTATTTATTGTTTTTGGTCATAATAAGTGTCTAAATGTAGTCAGGATCTGCCTCATGTTCATAATGTTCCCCTGCCTATGCCAGACCTCTGCTCAGCTTGTCTGTTTGGTTACTATTACTGAGCCTTTGTTTGTACTTCAATGGAAGCTGATATGAGTTGTAAGAGGAGCTTGTTGCTACAAGAGTCTCTGCAAAGGTCAAACATGGTGGTTTGTTTTTTCTAGGATTCCTTGGGGACACCAAGTGAATAACTTTAAGGCTTTTTACCTGTAGGCAATAAGGACCAACAGCACCCCTGCCAGTTGGTCAATTAGAGACAAACATGGCTTTATGGACCTGCCAGATCGGGCAGTGTAAACATTTCATAACAATGGTTAAAATGGAGGCGGAGATGGACATTAGAGTAAGGAAAGGGGTTGGATCTTTATCACTTTTTATATTCCAACAAAAACAAAAGTAGCCTACAGATTTACTTCATAGTCAGGCCACAATTAAAATGAAGACTTCAGTATATTCATATAGCTTTTTGACTATTTTTGTCATTGTTCAAACCTGTAACAGGACTACTTGCCCACCATCACCACAACTGCACCTATGAACAGCTAATGCTGCCTAGCACCCCTCCTTTGTGTAATGTGGGATAGTTGGTGGATTACTAATAACTCAGCAGCTGTGGGAACAGTGTGGATCAGTGACAGTATTAGCAGGCTAAGCCA
This sequence comes from Caranx ignobilis, assembly GCA_021432705.1. Classification (NCBI taxonomy): domain Eukaryota; kingdom Metazoa; phylum Chordata; class Actinopteri; order Carangiformes; family Carangidae; genus Caranx; species Caranx ignobilis. Next base: position 37,578,114 of record MU269980.1, read on the forward strand.
GCTAGCTCCCACTTTTGAAATGACGGCTAGATAGCCTAGCTTGCTGGCCCCCCACAGCACAAAATGTCATCCCGACCACTGAATGTTGTGAAGGACTAGCTTGTTATGGTCTATGGCTCAGAAGCTGCTCACAAAGCCCACTAAATATTTCCTGGAGAAAAATCGAGTTTGAGTGTTTTAAGTGTATCAAAAACATATTTTACCTGTTTCATTCATGAGTTTCATTTCCACTGAGGAAGAAGGGGATTCCTCGTACAGCAGAGCTCAACTGGTGTCAACTTGACCATTATACTCTGGAGGTGTGGCTGTGTGTGTTCTGCCCCAGTCAAGAGTACACTCACCCCACAAGTTGGCCTCATACCTCAAGCAACATCATCAAATGGAGACCTTATCTCAGCTGTGCTGTAGGATGGCAAAGTGCCAAAAATGCATGCCTTTTCCTTATTATCCTCAGTGGTTAGATAAGTGTGTGTGTGTTGCATGGGATATAACCTATTTGTCAGTCACGTCAGGCCTGAGAGTGATGAGAAGTACGTGGGGAATGTTAAGTGCAGTGTATCAGAAAACATCAAAGAATGCACCTCTGCCCCGGGGGAGCCCATAAAATTAATGATGCAGATTGACCTCTGCACAAAACAAAGAGAAGAGAGAACTGGCTACTGTATGAAAAAGGTCACAGTTTAAGTTCCTGTGTGTTTTACGGTCTGCTGGACCGTAATGTTTCACCTATTTAAAAATGGGCAGACCTTACATCCTGGATGTGGCATCAGCTTGAGAAGAAAAAGGAAACAGCTTTGATTTCATAGTGGCTTACCAAGCTAATAATTAAAGGACATGTTGCAAATCCATTTACTCGGAACATATTTTATTTTGTCAGCATCTAAAACTTTTTTTTTTTTTTTTGGTAGAACTGTATGAATAGTCAACTTCAAGTATTTCAAGGATTTCAAGTGATCATATCCTACCAATCATTTGAAAGTTATTTGATTTATGGGCATAGCTTTGGCACTCAAGACACCACTATGTTTAACCTACAGTATGTATTTCAATGAAGGTTTTCAGTTGAAAGCCCTGGAAAAAAATGAATAAACCAAGGTCAAGAGCGACCTCCTCACCAAGAAGCTTGGCTGAGACTCTTTTTTGACCCTGCAGGACTTTTTTCAGTAAGATCTGAGAAGATCACAGAGAGGAGTCTGTACTTTCCACCACAGTCTGTGATGCAGCATGTAGTCCAAAGATTCCAGTATGGCTGTTCCCATAATACTGTAGCAGTATAGCTGGCAAACTCACATATCTGACTTTTTTGAGAAAGTGAAATAATTTGTTAGTTAATAACGTTGTTGTGTTTCTGAGCAACCAATGTTGGGACTATTTGTAAATGCGCTGAAGCAATCCCAGTCTGGAGACCATCCAAATCCAGCCAGCTGGCCAGATGCTTCTGTGGTGCCTGAGCGCTGCTCACGTCCATGGTGACAATCTCTGCCCACAGAGTAAGAGAGAAAAGCTCGAAAAGCAGCTTCCTGGGGGAGCTGTAGTGCCACTGGCGCCTGTATGAGTGTGATATAAATCCCAGCTGCTTTGAAAATAATTAGTGCGGGGATCAAGACTAGCAGGGCAGTCTCCCCGGCCAGGCGCTGAAGAGGAGACAGGTGCCACCAGTGGCCTAAGCCCCTGGAGCTGCACCCTTGTAGCACAGAGCAGGCCCAGGCTGGGAGAAAGAATGCCAACCTTGATTAGACAAAAGAAAGAACCCCACTGGTCAGGGAGCTCTTGTTCCTTTTTTGTGCTCCAGCAGCAGCAGTTTAGGACTGTGGGAGGCTGCTGGGTGTGGGATTTGCATGGGTCTTGGAAGAGAAAGCGGCAGGAGAATTAGGACTGTGGGGTGGGATGTTTGTGTCCACCCCTATGACCTGACCGTTGAACTGACCCCCTGGTATGATGAAAGCTATGTTTTTATTTGGCCAATATCTACAGACAGCAGCAGAGTCCAATGCAAATAGATGATGAGGAGATTGGAGGAATGGAAGACTTTCCAAATAACAAAGTAAAATCCTGAGTTCAGGGCTAAGATGGAGATTAGTAAGATAGGTGATAAGAAAGCAGAAAGAACACACAAGAAAGTCAGATGTCACCGAAGGCCCCAGTATGCTTGAGACAAAGTGTGTGTTGGATCAATTTAACAGTCCCTGAAACAGAGGAGGAGCTGCGTCCAATAATTTTTGTAAGCAGACCTGAAAGTGGCCAACTTCCTCTGACTCCCGAGAGGAGACGTGGTTGGCCTTGTTAACTTTTAAACATATCAAACCCTACATTTTCTCTGTGACAGACATTGATAAGTGTTGTGAATGGTTTAATGAAAGAGGATTAAGTTAGGTGAAGCGTAAGGGGAGTGGCATCTGACAGCTATGTTTCCATCCATCAAATCTGTCTCTGAATGAGACCAAACTCTAAAAATATCACCAAGGTATCGGATGTACGATAATGGGATCTTCGGGCACTTGGGAAAGACTGTTTGTTCCCAATCAGCCAAATAAATATTGGCATATGCCAGGATGAACTTATTTCCCATGACCATTCCATGAACCTGGAGTTAGTTCCTGGAGTCAAACTCAGAATTCTTCCATGTCAAATCTGATTATAAAAAAAGTGAAGGGCCTCCGGTCCAGTTGAGTCTGTTGTTCCCAAATTAAGCATTATAATGGGGGAACGGATCGAGGTCTAGGTTTGATGGCTAGGGTTAAGAGGTTATGGTTAGGGTTGAGCACTGTACTTAAACTGTACAATATTGTTCACACGGAAAAAACACATCTTTTACATGTCATCACGGATTTAGTAATTGATTTATGACATGTATCAATTCAATGTTTCCTATGACTGAAATGTTTTGAGGGAGTCAGCACCACAAAACTGAGCTCAAGTGACCACGTCTCCCCAGTTTGGTTCCGACTTGTAACAGAGCTTCCCATGTCTGCTTACCCTCATGGAAATTCCTTTTCCTCTCACAGCTTCAGAGTATGTGGTGAGACTGTCAGTCATTGTCCAGACAGATGACACAAGACCATCATTTTCCACTTTTAAGAAGCGTGGGGATCCCTGGCTGTGGTCGTCCGGAGGACAGGAAAAGGAAAAACAGGATGAGAGGCAGTTCCCTCATTTGAGCGAAGGTTCCCAGGTTGGAGCTGGGGATCCCCTGGCTGATTTGACTGGTGGTGTTCAATGTTGGAGAACCAGACAGCTGAGACGTTCCCATGTCATATTTTCTATTGTCTTTTGCTCTTGGGTCAGGGATTCTCTTTCCGCCCCATGTTGGCGGTGACACTGCTGCTGCCAGAGTTGCTACTGTGGTTGGGAGGCTTGCAGAATGAGCTGTGAGACAGCTGTCTTTTAAGTAAAGAAGCTGGGTTCAAGCTCTGGTTTTGGAAAACATCCACACTGCTGCGGAGTCCTTGAGGATGACACCCAATCCTCTGTTTCTGACTCTGCACGCTGACCTCTGAGTGAAAAGGATCAAAAACAAAGAAAACTGTTTTGAACTCAGGTCGCCCGGTTTTCATGATTTTCAGTGATTCACACCTGGTTATTGCTCAGCTTAGTAACATTCATAGCAACAGAAAATTAACTGTGAACCACATTTGCGCCTGTACTTTCACTTTTTTTTTAATTTAAACATTTTCATTTATAATCCTAACTTTTTTATTTCAATTCCATAACATTTCACAATAAAATATTACACTCCAGTCTCCTGTGGTCCGTTTCCCTGATCGGCTTGTGTCGATTCAGACTATATAGAGATTGAACTGAAATCATTTACAGTTGGTTACAGTAGTTAAAATCAGCTTCACGCAGCAATCATAATATCCAGTAATCTGAAAAGGGACATTCTGCATTGTATTGTATTATATTGTTATTACAACATCCTGTCTACTGTAGTGCCTGTCTCTCTTTTGTGCATGGTATAAAGTTTAATTGCTCAGATAACTTATATGTGTAACAAGACCCAGGATGGTTTTATTTAGCCTGCGGAGGTGACATCAGTCACAGGGACGTGAAAGGTATTTCAGTCCCTCATGCCAACAGGCTCATACTTTTGATGTCATCAGGGTTGACTTTTAACTCGCCCCAGTCTGCAAAGCCGGCTGCAGGTAGCTTGACATACCTGAGTTATGGCGTACAGAGATGAACAGGAACAATTGGCATTTGCTTCAAGCTTGATATTTCTTTACCTCATGCTCCAATATTTATTCAGTGACCCCTGTCTGATGACCACAAGGTCAGTTCCTATTATAACCCAGACAAGGGGAAGGGAAAAAAAAAAAAAACTCTCACGCTTGCTTGCTAAGTGTCAAGTAAAATTATAACTGCTGTGGTTTATGCCAAGAAACAGTCTTTGCCAGACTGTCTCAATAACAGAATAGCAGCACCTGGCATATCATTGTTACATGCATGTGCCAAACACACTTTTCCCTCATTAGCTGTTGAGGGATAGTAGTACATTTTGTTTATTGAAATAGCGAGTTGGGATTTATTATTTCCTCTTACAGAGGAAATGTGGACACTTATTAAACACCTCATACTCGGGACATTTGTACAACAACGAAAAGAAGCCGGAAAAAGCAATAAAGAGGGAACCCAGAGAAGAATGGAGAAAGCAAGTGTGCCAGGCTTTTGGGAAGTTTAACCTGCAGACAACACCCTGAATCTGTCAAAGGCTTTACCAAAGGTCATGAAGCAGACTTGATGAGGCGACAAAGTGCTCAGGTACTTCTTGTGCTCAGCAGACAGAGCAAGCCCTCTTTGTCTTTCATCCGACCCAGACACGGGAAACTTTGTTCAACCGGGCAGAGCTACTGAGCCAAGACAGGGATGACCAAGCAAGACAAATGTGCATATCAAAAAAAACCATTATTTATTGATTTTATTTTAAATGAATGCCAATATCCACATTGGATTTAGTGTCTGCTGCGCTAGGCTGAGGAGCAGTCATGGGAAAATCTGAGCTTTATACAAATAATTAGCACTGAGGATAAAATCGGATACATTTTGAGCCGACGTTCATTTCCAGCTTTGAAAAATACTTCTGTGAAAGTAACACAGTGATTGTTTGGCCAATTGGTCCGTGACCACAATTTGTCAGGACAAATCATATGACTGAGATGCTTCCTTTCAAAATAGTGTTTAAGGAACCACTGAAATATGAAAATCAGCCCTTATTTTCAAATTAAAGGGCAGCACATTTACAGTCCACATTACAGAGATTCCTGATCAATTTGAAGCTTTCAAGTTTTTTTTTTTATATCATTGTAACCACAAATGTTTAATTTTTTGGTTGTTTAAAGCGCTCCGGTCTTAGCATAATGATTGAACATTGTGTGTACTGGACGGGTTCCACATTTTTATATTGTGGGATATCTGCAGTAGCAGCCTTTTACTGGTTTCCCTCAGTGAATTTAAGAGTAGGAAAGAGGATGGCCGTTAACTTTGTGTATGTACTGACATCAGCCACTGACCGACTGCTGTTGAATAGACATCAAAAACATGCACTTAGGCAAACTGCATACTCCCTTTTTCCCACATCCCATCCCAGAGCCCTTTATGTTGTCCACACAATGGAAATCCAAACACACAAGAAAGATTTTTCCATGCAAATGTGAAATCCATACAGGAAAAAGAAAAATATGCAGTTCAAGATTCACCATGCGCCCAAAGAAAACAACACTCTGTAAAGTGCTTGCGCCGCAAGCCCGACAACCTCCTGCCTTTCAATTATGGTGCCAGCAGTATATCAACTTGACAAATACTGAAGGATGTGACCTCTTGATTCAAGCTGAACCCAACCTAACCTCAAAATCATGGTCAGCGTGAGACTGATGAACAAAACTGTAATCTCTGAAAGAGAGAGTTAGGTAATCGCAGCCACATCCAGTAGCTCTAATCAAACAAAGTAAGGATGAAGAACATTTTTTAATATTACTCAGTTAAAATCTGACACAAACTTCGCTCTCATAGTGAATGAGATGTTGGGAAGGCCATCTGTAATTATATTCAATCACAGGGTGGGTCAGTGTTTGGATTAGCTCCACTTGTATCAGTTTGTAGATAATATGAACTTGTGTGGCATCTTAAATGTTACCTCCTATGAGTCTGAAAAACCTAAATAATCACCTGCTACTTCACAGATGATATATCACAGTCTTCAGTATGGTGCAGTGTCATCTTTCTGCTGATTATTTTGTTTCCTTCTTGATGTTTTTCTTTTAACATTTTAGGTAAACACTTGGCAGTAGATAGCATCGGCGGTCCCACTGGGCAGGGGACAGGCTGTGGGAAAGTATATAAAAGTGGCACTGAAATGATGATCACTCTTCAGATGGGACTGTAATTGTTGCTGTCTGAACACCTCCTCCCAGTCTTAGAGACACTGTCGTCGGAAACACGCAGATGCTGTTAACAATCGTCTGCTGATGCTCGCTGCGGTCCCTCAGCTCCAGAGGTTACAGAGCTGCCTGGCTTTGGTACAGCACTGGTACGCTGACAAGCCAGATGTGTCGCAGTGAGTTCCTTGCCACAGTCAGTCACTGTGCACATTCAGTAGATGCAGACAGATAAACGTGGCTCTGTTGATGAGAAACTTGGAATCAAAAAGATAAGAAGTTCTGACTTGATTATTTTCTGTTGCCAAAATGCAGACATATGCTTCGATGAACAACCGATCACGGACATTTAGATTCTTAATAGCACTGATTCAAGTGCATTTCATGCCATTCTTGTAAGTATAAGCAGAAATTAAATGAATTTTGGTTCCCCTCATGTCAATTTGTGTAAAATGTTCGGAAAACATGATTATAGTCTCTGATGCATAAGAGGATCTCCTCTACATCTTCAAACTGAAAACAAGAGGAAGACGACTGTGTTGTGAACTCTATGTAAATGTATAGTGCCTTGGGATAATGTTTGTTATGTTTTAGTGCCAAGTTGAACTGAACAAGTGAGAAAGAATGAAAAAGCAGAGGGAAGAAACTATTTCAAAATAATATATGCAGTAATCATTGCTGATAAACCTTTACTTTGGGCAGTTCTACCAGCCAAAAAGCCATATGCACATTGATATGAACAAACGAGGTAGGGTCCTCAAACATGCCGCTTGTCTGTGGGTCTGTACTTGGGTTAGATGAGGTACAATATGTTTGGTGTGTCAGTGAATTGGCTTTAAAGCTACAGTTGGTAAGTTGACGAAAGTGAAAGGAAAGTCCGTGACTTGGACGGAAATTACAAGATGATACACCATCAGGTCCCTCTATGAACTTCTGCCAAGCCCCCCCCTCCAAACACACACACACAAAAAGCGACCTCAAATGCGAAAAAGCAATCGGACTTGCATCGTGCCCCTTTAAAACACAAAATATGTTGGCACCAAATTTCATGGCAATCCGTCCATTAATTGTAGAAATATCTCAATCTGGTCCAAAGCGGTAGACCAACAGACAACGCAGAGCCTCACCAAGTATCCACAGCAGCTTCATTACCACTGAAACCAATTCAGCTACAGTGTGCAGACGCAGTTGTACTTGTGCATTTCCATTTTTAAGCCTGTTGTTCTATGATAACTTGGTGTCTGAAAGCTTGCAGATGCATGTGGCCCCACTTCCCTTGACAGTGCAGAGTGAGGCAAATATAACAGTCCTCTTGGGGAAGATATAGATGTCATAAGATTTTAAGATGCTGCATTACTGAAGCCTGACCCCGCCCCCTCCCCTTCTTTTTTTTTCCTCCCCCCAATTTGCAGAAGTGTTCAGAGTCCCCCCCCCCCCTGCAAATCTGATTGATGCTGTCATTAAAATAAAAGGGACCTATTGGCAGGGGCACTTTTGACAAATTGTAAACCAGTTGAGTTTACCTCTTCAAACTTAACACTAACACTTGTGAATGAGTCACAGACCTGCCAAACACATCTACGTGTACAGCCAGCGTGCCAAATACAACACATCCAAGTCAGGCCTGCACATCCATATGGAAAAACAAATTCAGAACAATTTTATTTTTGAAAATCAAGAGAAACTAATGCTAAAATATGTAACCTAACCTGCCCTATAGGAAGAAAACCTTTTTTCTTCTGCAGTATGTACAACAGCTTTTATAACTACTTCCTGGAATACATTTGGCAGACTTTTTCAGGAGCTGATCTCTATTATGCATCTGACTGAGCTGAGAGGTAATTATCAGTTACTATGATGAAAGCTATTTTTTAGCTTTTATAAGCATGTGGGCCGTTGCTGTTGGAACAGAGGCCAAAATTGACATTTCATTGCACAATATCTTGTGTTTCTCAATTGTGGTTTCTGCCTTAATGCTGGGATCCTTGAAAAAGAAGCAACAGGTACAAATATCAGGCATGTTTGATGATGGCTGACACAGCCAGGACCAGGTCTACAGCATGTTGGATCAACAGGGACACAACCACACTTGTCTGGGACAAGTCCTGTCACCCAGTCAGTGCTGGTTTTGACATAGTTGCTGGGGAGGTGCAGGCACACAGCACAGACACAGATACAGAAAGCAGTCAGATAGGACAGCTATGGAAGGTCTGAGTTGAGATCAGTAAGTGTGTTGCTAAAGCTAAAACTTCAGCTTTGTGTATTCCCATTATATCAGATACATGGCATCACATTTAAATAAAATATTAGACATAACATAAAACTGAGAATATTTTTACTGGAAGGAGGGAGGATGCAAAACCTGACAGTCATCAAGTCTTCTAAGTGATTCTGTATCCTTTATGCCACACACAGGATACATGTATTTCTATAACATATGTGTCTCAGGACATACAGTGGACGTGAAACGGACCAGAAGAAACTGGGGGAGGAAAACGAGACACTTTCTTTACCAGCAAACTGGAGAGATTTAGGGAGCGTGGCCTCAAAATTGGCACAAACATGCAAGAGAGTCACGAAGCTGACTGTGGGCAATAAACAACAAGTCACGCAAATGTACACTTCACATGTAACACAGTTGGTGATTAGCTTAAACGTCTGGCAGGAATTTTATTCCCCTTGGCTTTGGTCACATATGGCATCATTTCTTCTTACAGCAGAGCACAGACAAACACACAAATGAGTCTGAATGCAGGTTATCAATATAATACTCACAAATTACACCATGCATGGAGAATCCAAGTAAACCACTCTCACTGCCAACTTCATTTGAGACAATGGAAACCTTTTAGTCTCCCCTCCCTTTCGAGCAGTCAGAACACTGCTCCCTCCTTACGTCAGCTCCTCTCCCCTATTAAAACAATATACGAAAGACTTTGTGTGAACGCCATTAATGACTAAAGGAATTAATATTGAGCCACAGCCGCGTCTCAAAGGGTTATGTCGACTTCCCCACACTATCGGAGGGCCACTATACAGCAGGCCTCCGCGACCACCAGCGTCGTCAGGACACAAACGTTAACATCAGGACCTACATGTTTCCTCTTAATTGGATGTCTTTCATCAAACAATTACAAGCTGGCCTCTGCCAACCAGCTGGGAAGGGAAGGGCTGAACGCAGATAACAACAATTACATACAGTGGACGAAAGCAAGTAATATCAGAGATGCTGGAGGACATAAGTAGAGATAGGAAAGCGGAGAGCCAAATGAGTCTCTGATCACCCTTTTCCTAAACACATTACTGTTTCATGAAGGTGCTTATGTGATTAATCAAATCATAATGACAAAGTTTTGTTGGTTCCACGTTTTCCACGTCCAGTCTACAGTATTTTACGTAATTTATAAGTCATATCCCTGGTTATTTGTTGTTATTTTACTTAGCAAAATAAGCAACCAGCAACAGGCGCTGAGCACACTCGTCCATACTGTTTAAAGCAAACTTGAAACTTGTACAAAGTGAAGATGGATGATGCATCTCTTCATGTAGCCTTCAAAAATGTTTCAAAATAGACAATAATTAATGATGACTGAACACAAGTGTTTTCACTTAGCTGGCTGCCTGTGGCTGACTGACATCTCCTTGTCTCCGCTCTTAGTTGTACCTGTTAAGAAAAGGGACAACTTCATCATCCCTGTTAGTTCACAAAGTGTGGCAACCCCGTGAAATTTCCATCAGAGCTCAACCTGTACAGCCTGAGTCACTAATGCAACTCACCTGGGAGATGCTGCTGTAAAGAATCTGCATGATCCAAAAAGACAATACAAATGCTGCTTTTAACTGTAAATTTAAGAAAAAATCTGTGTTGCTTGAATTGAAAGAAGAAAAGGTTGTTCAAAGTTAGAGGGGCCTATTTTATCAAAACCAGCCTTGCAGAGGACCATCACAACCAGTGGGAACCCTGTGGCCATGGGCGAGGGTCAGAAGCTTGGTGTACACAAGGCCAGGATGTGATGTTTGTAACACTCTTCAGTCAGGGTCAAAAAAATCGATGCGTTTGAAACATGTTTGCATCAATTTCACATTATTGGCCTGGATAAGGTTGGTGGGTTCGAAGCGGACTGAATTCAAAGAACTGTACTGCGATATCCCAGAGCAGTAGTTAAACACATAACTCACAGAAATGAGAAAGGCTGCCCACATGATGAGGAAAATTCTCAAGTCTGGAGCAGTATGGATTGTAAAATGGTTGATTTTTTTTATGTCTGAGTGTTTTGAAATACACCAAAGTCTAGTAACATTTTTGAGTTACAGGTGGGTTGATTTACAGCATTGTGGGTTATAGTAACATCTTCTAACATTACAAATCTGATTGTATTAGCCATTGAAATATTCTGGCCACATACCAGAATGGCTCAAAAGATTCATGTTGTGTTTATGATGGAGTTAGCAGGCTTCTGGCCCCTGGGTTCAAAGAGCCATCCTGAAACAAAGGAAGATGGAGAATGACCTGACCTGGCTCTGCAGTGTGAAATCACTCCCAGGTCACATGTGTTTTTATTCATCCTCTTCACCTTGAGGTTTTAGAAGATGGAGCAGATAGCACGCAATAGTGCAACAGACCTGCTGAAGGCCACCTCGCTGGTCCAGATGCAGTCTTTCATCTTTTTTTAGAAGCACAGTTGTGGTAATGATTTCTGCACTGACAGAAAGCCTGTGTATGATCACAGCATGCTGTTGCTCGGGACAGAACAGGCATGCGGTTTATTATTCTGAATCTGGAGAATATTTCATGGAAATATTCTCTGCTAGTCATGGGGTGAAAACCTTTCACGCTATTATTGACAACTTCTCCACGGCGAGCCAAGTGACTCCTCCATTTTCACAGTTAGGGCCCGTGTGTGCATATTGCAAAATAATAATTGTCCAATTCATCACATTGGTGGAAATGGTGAAATACTCTGGATATATAAAACTGATAGGGTCAGCAGTTGACACTAGACAGCCCACCGCCCCATCGAGATCAAATGAGTGCCATTATGCCCTGAATCTCTGCAAGTTTTTCGTGATAAGGGAAGCACAGTGAGGCTCTCCAGACCAGCTCTGCTGTCCCTGCGCAGATAAATGGCTTCCTCTTTTGAAAGGTCCCACTCCTCATTTGGATAAGCAGCGTAATCAGCAAAACACTTTAAAAAAAGAAAAAGTATTCGCTCATTAATGCTTTGAAGCGAGACATTCTTGTTTGCGCCCAAGTCAGTTTGGATATAACCCATGCTCTGATCAAGCTTTGAAGAGCTGGAGCTCGATTGTTCACTAAAAAACAGATTTAGAAAGATGTGGCTCTCTCTAATTATTATTCGCCTTTATAGAAATGACATAAAACAGGTGTTGTAAATGAACATGAGAATGAAAGATGAATGCAAAAAAAGAAAATCATCTGGCTTTGTATCTACCCAAGTGTTTTATGTCAGAATAACAAAGGACCATCACAGCTGCAGATTCACATTTTTTGAATAAAACAATCCTTTTGAATTTTCATTTACATAACTTCAAAAAGTCTCAACAGACAGACCATGACAGCAAGACACAATTCAGAGCGAAAACAGAACTTAATGAGTACAAAAAACAGATGGCAGAGGAATGTCTTAAATACTGAGAAGATGTCCAAATACAGACGGACCTTTGCTCTTTTCACTGACGTTAAAGTTACATGTTAAATATTCACGAATCATACGTAATCCAACCCTCATGCGTTTTTTAAGACGTTTTAAATAACAAAGTCGCTGCCCAATAAAAAAGCACTTCACATGTGCCTTCTGTTTCATGTTTGGTCATTCAGAAACACATAAGTGGTGACGCTTCAGACACATCTCGTTTTATCATTTTATTCCAGAACGGTTCCCACACCGAAAACATTCAAAATATTTAATTTAGTCAAGATTAAGTTTTTCCATTGTTAGCAACTATCAGCTGATGTCAAATTAAAAGCACCCAACATGAGATCCCCTGCTGTTTTCAATTACACTCTACAGTTATCCAGACGAGCTGAAATACAATACAACATATGGTTGTACTTAAATACATGGTGTAGTACTCATCTGAGTTTTATTTCTGAAGAAGAAATGATCTTTTCATGTAGTTGTAAACACATTTTTTCCTCCTGGTGAAACCATTCTTTTGATTCTTTTTGTCTGTTAAAAATATTATTGATATAATAAAAATAGTATGGAGCTGAAACTGGGACAATACAGGCTTAGGGGTTAATGGCTTATTTACTTTTGTATGACTCTGCTTAATGTGGATCTGTTTTTTCAGTTGGATGTGTATATTCCTCGAGCTGCTGAGGTGGTGACACACCTTCTACACTCACCCATCAATATTTATGTATAAGCGTCTCTTTATAAAATGTTTGATGCAAACATATGTCATCTCCCTATTTGTCTGGACCTTGAGCTGGTTCATCAGTGCTGTGCTACATTCAAAATCTCAAACCTTCATCTTTATTGGAACCTTAAACCTCCTCACCCTAACCTTGTTATTATCTTGGTCATTATTAAGCTGGTGTCATTTATCGCCTAAACCAACTGAGAAGTGGCGATGATGTTTACAGGTTTACAAGGAATCAAAAAAATGTACGCTGCGAAAGTATTCAGACCCAAGTCTCTGCTTGTACGTTGCACACTTGTGCTAACTTTGTCTATTTTCATTGTTTTCCTATCAGTAATTAATCCAGTTTTGTTTTTTTTGCAAATGTATAAAATAGGCGGCACAAATACTCACACACTTTGCTGGCACGTGTAAATTTAGCTCAGGTGTCTCTCCTGATCATCTTTGAGATGGAAATTGGCCAGCTGTACTAAATTCAGCTGACTGGAAGTGACACCTTTCTATTTAAGGTCTCACAGCTGACAATGCATTACCAGAGTAAAACCCTCTGACATGAGGTGAAGTCTTGGGGCTGTAATTGAAAAAACTGCCTGCAGGGCTCAGACACAGGACTGAGTTGAGGAACACATCTGAGGAAGGCTAAATAAAAATCTGCTGTGTTAAAGGTTCCTAGGAGCATAGTGGCCTCCAGCATCAGACTGCGGGGCTGTTTTACAGCGAGTAGGAGACTAGTCAAGGTTGACAGGAAACTGAACAGAGCAGAGTACAGAGATGCCCTTAATGATATGGTCCAGAGACCTGAGGACCTCAGACTGGGCTGAATGTTCAACTCCTAACGGGGCAATGACCCTAAACGCACAGCCAAAACAACATGGAGGGGGGGGGGCTTAGGAAGAACAGTTTGAATGTCCTCGAATGGCCCAGCCAGGAGGATCTGTAAGAAGAGCAGCTGAAAATCCACAATCCAGGTGTACAAAACTTGTTGTGTCATATCCAACACTTAGGGGGTCTGATAGCTGCCAAGGTGCTTGAACTAAGTTCTGAGTAAAGCATCTAAATAATTTTCTTAATATAACATGTCAGAAATTAAATGAATTTAAATGGTTGTTAAAGCATCAAGCTGAAACTTAACAAAATGTGAAAACTGTGACAGGGTCTGAATGCACAACATGTCTGTCAAATATCATTTCATTAACAAAACCAACCCTCAACAGGAAATATAAAATATTCCTCGGTGAAATTTCTCAATTGGCAAGGTCATGACAGATCATCAGTATCTTGATATTACTTGCTTTAATGATGATGATGTTCTGGTCCAAGTGAAATGAAAGTAAATGAGCTTGAGATCTTCCAAATGCAGTCATCACACAAACATTTCAGGATGTCAAAAATAAATCGAATTAAACATGTTCTAATATTGACCACAGTGTTCCAGTTTGATTTCACATATCAGGTGCACTGCAGACTTTTTTTCCACCTCTCTGTCAAAGTGGATGAAAGATGAATAATAAATAAAAAAGAAAAAAAAGAACTATTTTGCTGGCAGGCCAACAATTACAGCTCTAAGTCATTGCAAATGAGTTGATTTTGATTTGATGAAATGCTTGCACTGCTGTTTACCATACTTTAATTAAAATTAATAAAATTACAGAATGCCACCTAATGATACTGAGTGGACCATACAACCAAAGTTGAGATAGTTTAAGGAGAAATCCACTGTTCATATATAAATGACTGAGTCTATACATATTTTAAAAATCAAAAAGCAGATGATGTCATGAAATGTGTCTGAAGACGGACTCCTTGTTCCACAATGCAACTTTTTTATGTGAGAGAAAACGGCCTTCACTCTACCCCTCTTCTTCATCTCACCTTTAATCTGCATTGACGCTGTTGCGCCGTATATAAGCCAGTCATAACACAGTTTTGGAAAAGGGTGTAGACTTAACAGTAACAGATTAAATTTATGGACACAATGGCCTAAAACTGAGCCCACCCCTGACTGTCAAAACTAAATGAAACCTGAGTGAAGAGAAAGGTTTGGAGAGTTCACAGAGAAGTTGTGTGTCACGACTGAACTTTTGATGGGTCGTCCAGTTTGTGCGCTCATGTAGACATAAAGTATAACCATAACTCACTGTGAGGCAGAGCTGCCATAGCACTTCACCTGTGTGTAGTTTCGACATGGAAATTGCCACCACTAAAAGAGAGAGGGAAAAAAGCTGTTCTAGATTGATTGCTTGCAGTTACATCAAAGCAGCGGCAGCAACCTTTGATATGATCTCTGGAAAATGTAACGAACACCACGGGAATCAACAAAGGTGTCTCCAAAATACAGAAAAACAAGTATCTCACTGATTGATTTCTACTTCATTTCCTGTCTATTTCATAATATCATCTGCTGTCACTGAATTTTGCAATACTGGCTTTAAAAGAAAACCATTAAATTATTTTATCATAACAACGTGATATCAGTAAAAGAGGTTTCTTTCTTTCTTTCTTTATGTTGATGAAAACATCTCTCACACATGCGATAGACCATAAATCAAGGTGTTGCAGTCCTTAGCTACATGTCATCTGAGTTTGAGTACATCTTCTCATTACATGTGTTGTTACTGGTCATGTCGTGTTATTGTTGTCTTTAAGTAGCCCTCTCATTGTGCTTCCTGAATGAACTGGACGGAGGTGCTGTCACCCACAGCCTCTGCTTGTTTTCTCAGCTGGCCAGTCGAGTGTCCACGGTCACTGTCATGTCCGCAGCCTGTGGTCCCCGCATTGTTAGACAGGAAGATAAATGCGACTGCTATGGGCAGCATCATTATTAATGAAAAGTGACATCATCGCGTGGTCTGTTTAACAGCAATCAGGCCTCTCTCTCTGCAGCACTCAATACAATCCAGATGTCCGTTTGATTAAAGGCTTAAACGAGATTGGAGAGGGTGAGAAGAGGGGGGTGGCGGCGCGGCACAGGTCGACCCCTGGATTCTTAAACAAAGAGTTTTATTAATTTCTCTTAGAATAAAACACATGGATAGAACCCCCCCCCCACCCTCCTACCCATTCCTTCACTGATGGTTGTCACCTGGTCTCAAGCAGCAGCAGCACTTGATAATCTGCATGGAAATTCTTGCCTAATTGGATCCACAACTTAATGTGAGACATTACATATTTCCTACTCTAATAGTTGTGGGAATTCTCACACTGACGTTTTTGCACAGCTGGAAGCAGAATGGAAAGTAGATACGTGCGTCCTGCAGGGATACTTGCTGGAATCAATGCTTTAAGATGGCAATACCAGTTCAAAGTCCACAACTTTGGTCCAGACTAAAATATCACTCAGTGAGATTAGATATTTAAAGATTAATCAGCTTTGTTAAGTGTGTGTTAAAATAATATGGTGAGTATGGAAGACATTATATTTTACATACAGCATCACCATGTTAGCACTGTCATTAGCATTTCAATCTATAGTTGCTGCATTGTGCATAAAACCTGATTTGTTTGCTGCATAGATGAACGTGCAGTTGTTAGCTCGGGTCGGGCTGGTTTGTGTAGAGTGATCAAAAACAGCACAGCATTACATCCAGCAACATAAGGAATTATTTTGCTGGGGTCTGTTTCTGATATCAATGGGGCAATAAAATCGGATCCAGGAAGGCCAGAGTGAGCAACAGATCCATTAGTGTTATCAGACACCAAAACATTGCACAGTAGGTTATTATACCATGAGACAGGACTTCACAACTTTCTGGAAAGTCTCAGTGACAATTATTTTTATCTTTCATCTTCTGATTGCAGGGAATAGTGGATAGTGTTCTTGTAACTTGGTACTCATCTAACTGGAATGTGTGCACAATTAGATGAGCCACCACAAATGAATGAGAGGACTGCATTTTTTCCACACAGGGCTCTTGGATTTTGCCATTCTGCCTGGTATTAATCTTTTTAAATCAGAGACCCGTGAGGTCTTATTTAAATTTCCTTTAAGAATGTTTTTTTTTTTTATTTGCATAACTTGTTTCCTTCAGCCTATCTTGTCTATTGTAAATTTACTCAAAAACCCTGTGTCAAACCTGCACAGTCACATCCATGAAAACTGCACTCAAGGTGAGCAGTCAACACTGTGAACAATCACTGGCTGCACCGTCATAAGAGCACGTGGTTTCAACTTCAGTTTCAAAAGAACATTTCACCAGTTTTTCAAAGTCATAACGGTGAGGATGCCTTAAAAGTCCCTCAGTGACAGATGCAGCCATCTGGCAGTGCCACCAGGGACTGAAAAAGAGGGATTTAAGTAAACTAGAAAAAAAAACAAAAACATCAAAACACACCTGTCACAGACAGGGATGAATTAAGTCTACCTAGATTTTTCCCCTCTCTCTCCAACTAGCGTTTGACCTGTGCTGGCCACAAGAAGACGCGGGCGGTTTGGACTGACTGCAACCTGAACTGCCACATAAAATGACTCACCTGACGCTGACTGGGCGTGACCGTGTTCAGCTCACATTTTCCCCCACCAATTTTTACATGGGCAAAGCCAAGGTCGAAAGTGAAGCACAAACCCACCCGTGCTTTCTGGCCCACTTTGTTTTCTTTAGCGTATATGTTGCTGATGCAGGATGGATAGAGGGATGAAAAATGAGAATCAGTGACTCACTTTATTTGCCTTATTCCCTGTAATGGCAGGCATGATGTTTATCATGTTACTATGGTGGCTCTGATGGTATACCAAGTTCTGTGACATGCTGTTTTCCATCACATTTCCATGCGGGGGAGGCGTGGGCAGAGGGGGTCATTGAAAAGCCCAAAAATCACGAGGTATTTCTATTTTGTTTTGACTGAGCAGGTACCATACAAACATGCAGTCCCCTGGAGAAAACACTGGGTAACTCCCTTTTCTGTGCGTCAAGCACTCCCATTCTCTGTGGGCCAAATGTTATACAGAGGAAACCATCACTCACTGTCTGTACCTCTTTTAGGATTGCTATGATGCTATCTGTTGGTGTAAGCTTGATGGGTGCCACACATGTAGGCTGCAGGCACTGTGAGGGTGGAGGGGCCCTGAGAAACCCTGAGCCATTTATACAGAGTAACAGATGGACTAAAATGAAAATGCAAGAACAGACGGCTGAATGAGCAGCGTGTGAGGCCTGTCCTTCAAGTTGTTTGCATGTTTGCTTTACCAATTATTGTTTGTTTATTTCTCTGCATGCCGTCTGACTAATGAGGCCCGGGAGGATGGAAACACTTTCAAATGTCCTGCGCACTCTGAAGGCACCTACCACTCACAGTGATTTGTGTATGTGTGTATATGTGTGTGTGTGTGTGTGTGTGTGTGTGTGTGTGTGTGTATTCAGGGCTCACTGTTTGTTCTAAATTTGTCCTTCAAGAAAAAGCTACTGAATAAGCCTTCAAGCTAATGGAGAGTTAGCATGACATCTATTCATAGCAGTGACACCTGGGTTAAGGCCCGAATTTGAACCACAATATTATAACATCTCCACATCCACCTTTGTGACATTCCCCACGTTCCGCACAAAGCAACGTCTTCACAGTGGCACTTGTACCAGACCTTTGTCGTTATGGTTACGACAAGGTTGCAGAACAGTCATTTGTTATAAGAAACAACACTGCCTGTTGGATTCAATCTGTATACTACATCACCTAACTTTCTTCTTTCCTCCTATCATTCATCCTCCTGTCGTAACTATTATGACCACTAGAGGTTGACTGAGGTCACCCAACAATAAAACATAACTATGGGCTGTAATAATGTGCATGCACTGACGACCCATTGGGTGATTTACGGTAAGATGGTCACAAAAGCATATTTTACAAACATGGGTACAGTACACTAAATCTCATAAAAACATATTT
Organism: Caranx ignobilis; assembly: GCA_021432705.1. Taxonomy (NCBI): domain Eukaryota; kingdom Metazoa; phylum Chordata; class Actinopteri; order Carangiformes; family Carangidae; genus Caranx; species Caranx ignobilis. Next base: position 37,596,749 of record MU269980.1, read on the forward strand.
TTCTGTTTTTTGCAAAGCCTCTAAATGAGGATAACACAATATCTGGAGCTGAAAATGATTGTAAATTTGGCATGACAAATATTTGAATTGCTACAGCGATTTTGAAAAGATGTAACACAACTGCATCATTCACAGCAGCAAAACACAACAAATACATCTATCTGTGTTTAGACATCTTGAATATATCTTATCAGGAGGGACTTCTGCTTTCTAAACACAGCCAAATCTCTCTTTCCTCTCTGGTCCGAGGAGACATGCAAAGCAGCCCTCTGGTCTCAGGATGTCTGTCCCTCGTTTGAAGTTTATCTAACTACCATATGTATTTGTTTTCCCAGCAGAGTAAATGATGATTCGCTGTGTCCACTTATCATCCACCCCCCCTCACCAGTGCACATGTTATTTATTATGAAATGACACCTCACTGTCCGGAGAGCCTACTGTAGAGGGCATGATTCATGGGTGCAGACTATGAGACACAGGAAGGCCATTTAAAATCCTATCAACATCATGTCGCAGTTGGTGGACCATGCGGCGGAAACTGGATAGCCAGCGAGAACAAGTTTTATGTTCAAGCCTGTTTTACTAATGGGGAGTCCAGATCAAAACACAATGATCCAGCTCTTATCCCAAATGTGACATGATGCCATTTTTCACAATCATAATACTACAGAAACAAGTCAACAGTTTTGGAAAAACACTTATTTGCCTTCTTGCTGAGATATATGACAAGATTGATACCACTCTCACATGTATTGGGTAAACATGAAGCAGTCAGCCAGCAGTCAGATAGCTTAGCTTAGCATAAATAGCAAACCTGCTTCTGCGAATCTGGCTATTAGCTCTACTAAATTAAAATATCTTGTCTGAGTAGAAAGTGTAAGAATGACAAGTTGTGGTTTTACATCATCTAAGCTAACTCTCCTGGTTCCATCATCACAAAAACATAACATAAACAAACAGACTTTAAAACGTCCACCTATCTCTCTTGGCAAGAAAGTGAATAAGTACTTTTCCAAAATGTCAGATTATTCCTTTTACACATTGAATGATAATGTTCAAAAACAAAAGCACTATTTGTGGGTCAAAGGCCACAAATATTAACAGGAATCTGGTCTGTTGGGGTGTGTATTTAAAGCCAGCAGTGATGGATTTGGCATTACTAAAATTACTACAGACCCACATGAATGGCCTTGGCAAATACACTGAAAAGATTCTGACAGTTGCAGATGCCTGAGCTCAAATGGCATCAGCCTGATTTGAAAAACATCCAGCATGCAATGTTTATGAAACTAAATCCTTAAGAGCCCAGAAATTTCAGCTCAGTGATAATTTCCTTTTTGGATTGTTTCAATCTTCCAATGCACTTAGATACACATTCTAGCTGCTTTGAAGACTGAAGGTGGACATATGGCTCTCCCTTTCCTCCCTTCAATTTACTGATACATACCAGGTGTTATACTTTTCATGTTGCCTTCTAAAGATAAAGGCTTCATTCCTGGAAGAAGAGAAAGAAGCACGCTTGCGCACATGCGCACACACACACACACACACGTTGGGGTGCAGCAGTAAAAGAAGCGGCCTTCTGCCTCCAAAATGTATTGTACTTTGCTGTGGCAGAAAAATTAATTCGAATTTCTTTGTATAAGAGGCAGTCCGGGCTGTTGCATCCCATGTGGCCCTCAGATGTTCCTGTTATTACCACTGTGGTAAAACTATTTATTATAGCGTGGTTCCAGGACGCAAAGAGAAAAAGAGAGGCATGATTTTCATCCAAAGACATGCAGAAAAGAGGCCACTGGTGCAAAGGACAAAATGAACAAAAAATGGCCACGAGAAAGAATGCAGCGTGCAGATAATGAAAAGATAAGAAGGCTGGAATGAGATGCTTTGTTCACTGCCTGTCAGGTTGTCCTGATGGGTGTCTCCCTTAAAAGTCAAGGGGTGGTCAATATCACACACGCCACAGAAAAATGCATGGAAAATGTGGGGTGAGGTTCTGGTGGTGGCTGTTTTGAATTTATCACAGTGATACTCTCCATAACTGACACAGTGTAACGTTTTGTTATGGAGAGCAGTGGGGGAAAAAAACTTCTAATTTCAGGTCCCTGTAGATCAGAGGGTGTTTGACAAGGAGCTGCATGACTTCTTCGAGTGAGGTAATGCTCATGTCTACCAGTAGATAAAGTTGCCAGCACAGGCCTTTATCACATTAATTAAAGGAGGTAGCACCGAACACCAACCCAGAATGATTCACTCACAACTTCTGCAATAACAATGGCCCATCCTCATCAGGCACAGATGAATCATATAGGTGGATGATTTCGCCTCAAAGCGCCAAAAGTCCCATTACAGTTTGCTGTTTCCCTAAATCCAAATGATCCAGTACCAGATGTGCAAATCTATACCAGCAGCCCACTGACTTCTCTGTCAGCCCACATTTGAGTGTAAATCCTCCAAAAAATGTCTCTGAAAGCTGCAGCAAGGAGAATTATAGTAACATTAATAGTCCTGCCCTATCAGGAGAGACTGCAAGAACAAACCCAGTGGATGTCAACATTCCTGTGAAGTCTGTGTCACTCTTTTTCATAATCACGTTTAAAGTTTTAATCAGATTAAGCATGTACAATACAAGCTTACCCCATGTGTGGTCTCCTGCCCTAAACCTCCACCCAAATCCTATTATTACCCATTTTAATTACAGGATAATACCTGTGGGATATTGTATCATTATTGTTGTTAATATTATTAATATACAACTGATTGACATCTGCATCACATGCTTTGCTCTTGAGATGGTGTTTTACTCCTCAGAAGACATGTAGGTGGACAGAGGCTACTACTGTTAATACAATAGTTGTGTTTTTAAATGGGAACTATTGAATCCTACACATTCCTCACAAGCTTCTGGCAGTCAAATGTCAACAGAGAGAGTGGACAGACTTATAGTGGAAGATAACAAATGCGCCTTCTATGTTCGTGTCATGTGAGTGGTGAATTAAGTTGTCTCTGTTTCTAAATGTAGTGTGTTATTTTAAATGCATTACGCTGACCTGTAAAACATGCCGCTGTAAATTTTTCCCTGTTAAGTCTTAATAGGCTTGACTCCTGTTATTTTATCTACCGTGTTCAGAGCGCTAAATCAAACTGTTTCTAATAGAGGGAAGTGAGTGCAGGGAGAGGCTGGGAGGTCTGAGGAAACCCAGCCACTGAAGGTGTGAAAGATGAGGACAGATGTTGTGTTGTCTCTGATGGTGAGGTCACTTTGATGGCTTTGACCTCATATGCGCGAGTCAGCAGGACTCTCGCAGCCAACAGGTCATAAATATATGCCTGGGATCGGGAGGCAGACATTACCAACATAGTGCTGTATGACCTAATGATCTGGCAAGCTATAGACGGAGTAGTGTTTTGTTTTGGTGTGCCCATACTACCATTCATTCACACTGCAAAATAGATTTACTGTTCTGCTGTGATATATATATAAGAAAATGTCATACTGATGAAACTGGGTACAAATTCTTGTCATTGAAATTAAGGAAAAATGAAATACTGAGATGAAAAAGAGCCAAAGTTACAGGTATATTTACAATCACACAGCTGAAGTGGTAAGTGTTTTCTCCTTGTGCCAGGTGATAAGGCAGTTGAGATGTCCTTGACCTAATACTTGCTTGATAGCAAAGGAATTATAAATTGGCTAATTGAGCACTTAAGGCTCATTATAAAAATTAGTGCTGGTCTGGCCGTGACCCCTCAGTCTGTGTTTGATAAATTACCAAGAGTCATGAAGCAAGAAGCAGTGATACACTGCCCACCGTTGGCAGGAATGCATATTTACAATATGGTCACCGTTACACCACACATCCATCACCTAGCCCTGTAGGGTTTCGGGGAGGTCTGCTTAGTGTGAGCTTTGTTCTCTTCAGAGTGCAAAGCTCAGCTCTGGTCCACAGGACTGACATTCAGAACTGCTCTCAAGCTCTTCCCTGTTGTTTTGCAAAATGACTGTATCAGTGATCACGTCCCCAAACAGGTCAGGCAATTCCAGTTGCGAAGCCGCATGGAGGATTTATTAGAACCAGATGGGCTGTGCTCCCTTACAAGTTCGACCGAGTCGAAAAACACTGGGCTGGCTTCTCCCAGGCCTGCTCTGGGGAAAGGAGAGCGGCTGGTCCACCCATTTCCTTTCCTTGCCCTTCCCAGGCATGTCAGAGAGGAGCCAAGCCAAAAAAAATCAGACCTGCAGTGGCTTTTGGACAGGCTAGGACTCGAACAGTGTGGTAATTACGGATGGCAAGAGGGAAGGTGTGCGGTAGAGAGGAGGGGGGCTGCCAGGCGGAATCATCCCATGCCAAAGGCTTTAAAAGAGCCACAAAGGAACTAAAAGAAAAATAAACAAACAGATTGCTAAAAAGACCTGGCACTTTTTTTCTCTGACATTCCCTTGACACCGACTGTCACAGTAGAAGCAGCTGAGGTTGGGTTCTCGATACTCTCTGATGATAAACAGTGACACCGCATGAGGCCCATTAGGTCATTGGGCTGTGAGCAGAGACAGGGGTGAAGAAGCTAAACAGTCACCCTCAGTGTGACCTGATTAACTTCCTTACATACTGAGTCAATGAAGCTGTGGTCCTATCTACAAGGCAATCTCCCACCCACTCTTAACAGGCCCTCAGTAATTGCCAACAGAAATTTACACTTGTCCTTACAACTCATTTACTTCTGTCCAGCCACCTGTTTTTCATTGGCCAGACATACTCCTGGTATCCTTCGCCATCTCTTAGCTGAGGCAGCCGCACTGCTCCCACGGCTTGGACCGGGCTGGCAGGAGTTTATAGTGGTTTTTAAAAGGCCTCCACTTGCACTGTGCAGGCATAAAAAGAAACTGTATGTACCTGCATTTGATGAAGCTACAGAACATGCGCTCTCAAGGAGGGGGTGCTATCAAAACTGGACTTGAGTGGCTGCAGCAAGAGTTCATATGCTTGAAACTTACCATTGAGAACATGTGATTTTTTTTTTTTTTTTTTTTGGAGTTTCCCCTCAAAGACTTGACTAGCCAGCTGTTTACATGGGATGGGACCAGACACGATCTTGTCTTTACATACACTTATGCATATGTAAGAAGAAGTGGAAAAAAACTATGTCCCAATGCATTCATGTCAAGATGGAGATCACATAGAAAGAACACAGCCAGAAAGTAATCAAGTAGTCAATAGTTTAAAAGGTACAGATTTACTTTATCAGCAAACTCAGTGTTGAGGCCTGTTTATTGTGTTTGGGACTTAAAACTGATTAAAATCAGAGCGTTAGGCTCCATGTAAACATATTTAGTGTTTGATGTAAATCCCCCTCCCCAAAGTAATAGACTACATTTTTAGGACTGATTGACTGTCCTTAAATTAGACTGGACGTTCAATTAGATGGGAAATTCTCTACAAACATTTTCACGTCAGTGTACACTCACTCTTAAGATTTGTTCCAGGCATGAGTAGTGCAGTCTCTACGAATATGAAATGTTCGGTCAGAGTTAATGAAGCTGGACCTCAGTTGTTCGGTTAGGTTTAATGGAGCTGGACTCAAGCTATGGGACATCAGGGTTCAGTTTTCCCATTCTCCCACAGGTTCCCTCTGACATGTCTACATGAATCACAAACAATATTAGGTGTTGCAGAAGATGAATCTGCAGAATGATTCACTCTCTCCAATTTTGGGTGCAAAGCAGTGCCAAACTTTATTTGCTCATTAAGGGCCCTGCTTATGATCCTTCACAGGGACCAGAAACGATTCAAATATATTTCCAAACAGGTGGAGAAACTTATGAGCATGGGTGGATTTCCTGAGGAGAAGCATAAAATAGAGCAGAAAACTGGAAAAGCAGCACAGCCCTATTAGGAAGATCTGGCGTTTTCTCCTGTTTGTAGTAAAGCAGTGGAATAATATAACATTACACAATTTTGTTTTGGGTGGCCTTGCATATCCCCCAAGAAAATATAAACAGCCGCTGTTCAGGGAATGCCCAAACATAATTCATTGCTTGAGGAGAGGTTTTTCCCTACAGCTGCCATTTTTTGCCATGACAAGTACATGTCTCAGAAGGATCATGTTCGAGGTACACTGGCCAGGAGTGTAGATGATTTACTCCATGAGCTGCTCAAAATGAGAGGGGCTTTTGTTGCTCGACACAGATTGAGGAAACAGGTAAGCATCAAGGCCAAACCCAGAAAACAACTTGTTTCTGAGCTTCTGTTTCTTGATGTCAAGGACAGAGGCATGTCTACAGCGTTGCATTTTTCTGACAGTTTGAGAACGTAAGAACGGGACAGACAAATAAATTGGGTACAGGCCTCATAAGAGGAAACTCCATCGTTATTTATCTCTAAGACGTTTTTGTCCAGCGGCAGCTTTCTAAGATTTCCACTAATGCCTATGAAGCTCAGATGAGATCAGACGTGTAGAATTTACATGCTATTTAAGTGCACTCTTGTGTGCTACATTTGCAGTGCCCGGGAAAAGCAAGCAGCCTTACAAGCAGTAAAACAGAGCTATTAGGAGGGCATTTCCCTACAATATACCACTCATTGGTTAACTAGTGAAGGGTCAAATCAGTTAATAACTTAATGATCTACAAATTATAAATGTTGAGATTTTGGTTTCACTTAAAATAAATAGTGAAATGGCAAATAAAGTGCAGCTCAAAGGAATAATCCAGGCTCTTTCTGGGAGTTAAAGATAAATAACACTGTCATACATTCAAACTTGAGTATGAAGAGGCTGCCAGAAGTTGGATCCTTGAACCTTAGCATTAAAATCAGACACAGGACACAGCTAGCCTGTCTCTGTCTGAAGGCATAATATCTCCCTTTGTCTCTAAAACCCTACCAAACACATTTGTTCTCCTCAATGTGAGGCTGCAATGTAGTCTTCAAGCTCTAGGCTAAGATAACCATCTCCTGGCTGTAGCTTCGCAGCTTCATATTTATTGGACAGACTCATTTGAAAGAAGCATATTCATAAAACTAGACAAACTTTTCCTGTAACCTCTGATGGAAAACACACTCAATGCACTGTATTGTAAGTATCTAAAGAGATGGGCTTCCAGAGAGAGATGAGGAAGTCAATTTAAGAGCTGTTTACATGTTCTACTTGCATTTTGCATCATTTACTGATGTCATGGGTCAGTTTTTGTAATGGGCTTCACTGGTTTGAAGATGTACATTATGAGGAAGTTGTTTTTTTTTTTAACTGTTTTTCCACCATGTTGGCTGCAGCGTTATTTCTTGATGCACAAGCAGAATAATAAATGAAACACAATTAGAGCAATTGGTGACCAAATTATGGTTGATTACAGTATAAAATTACTGACAACATGTGCACAGTTTTAATTGCATTCCTTTACAGCATCTGGTGCAAGTATGGCAAATGTAGGTCATGCATGGCTCAAAATCAGTGTGAACTGTTATATTTGGATGTGCCATGCTGCCACTGCCAACACATGCAAAAGACAAATAACTATTGCCCCCCTCTGATGAATGCAACAGCGCCTCGCTCTCTCCTGAAGCTTGGTGCAAATGTTCCTGTTAAAGCAACAGCGAGTCTCTTGATGTGGTCTGTCATTTCCTCTGAGCTGGCTTTGCTACAGCACGGGGGTTCGAGGAGTGTGGGAAAAACCAATGTGAAAGGGAAGAGAGGAAGTGTGTATTTATCTCTGTTGGTGGGGCATGATTCCCACTTTGATCTGTCTGCAGACCAGCTCCTGGACTGCCTTGTGGGCAGCAGAAGCCATAAGGTCACTGTGTCAGCCACAAAAGGCTTAGCATGATGTTTGGGCAGAACCTGTCTAGATAAATGACGCTCAGTCAGAGGTATAGCAGCAGGTGGAGTCAAAGTAAAAACAAAAAAAAACATGCACCTTCAAGGTTTATTGAGCTTGATACACTGATGATTGATGCATTAGGCCAAAAAGGATCCTTATACATATTATTTTGTTCAATGTCATGACAACTAGCCTGTACCTCCAATTCAAGTATCATTTATTATTGATCAAAGAACTTACAAAGTCTAATGACAAGACAGATTCTATTCGGTGCTAATGAATCATGAAGTAAGTTTCATGGAGATTTACTGTAAAGGATATGATATCATGGGGTTTGGTCTCTTTCGTAGCTATCCATCTTCAGTCCATCTCCAAATCTTAGTCACTGAGCAAACAATCTTTTATTTGCTCTTCTCGTTCAGCCAGGAGTGGCTGATTAAATGATCCATTTTCCATTGTCTGGGAAATGATATATTTAATTAAAGCACAAGCTGCATGTCAACACCTCCCCCAGTGTATAGAATGAGATAATACAGTTATGTTCACATGTCATTGTGCCTTCAAACCAAAGGCAACCCACATTCAAGTCTGCATTTGAAGTGATTTTCCAAACGGGGGTCCCTTGCCAGGAAGTGTGCTTCCTAGAGTTCAATTGCATCTGATGTGTGGTAACCGTCTCCTCATGCATGTATATCTATACTCAGGATTTCCAGCTGCGGGTACACCCAGACCCTCTGCACCTCCTTCTGTGTGCATATGGAGGAAGTCAGTCAGCAAGAGTGCAAGTGGCACATGGTTGCGAATGGTGGCCTGGGAGCAGATTAGCTGCTCTTGTGTCTATCTGGTGCTGACAGTTCACACAGGCCTTTTTTTCCACTGCCCCTGGGCGTATCAACACACTGTTTCCCTTCTCAGAGGGCTCTATCTCCAAGCTTCATGGCTAAAAATGTGAAGGGTACTGTATACATGGCTCAAAACATAGACTCTGTAAGTAAACACTATAAAAGCTTCTTTACTATAAATTAATTGATGAATAAGGTTAACAATTTGGTTATATTTCTTTCATTTAAATTTTTAATTCTCATATAGTGCATAAAAAAATGCTATTTCAGCCATAAGCACTTAAATATTACAGGAGTAGTTTTACTACTGCTACATAGCCCATATTAGCATTGACTGTGGTTTACTTAACAGCCCTGCCAAGAGCTTTAGCCACTGTTTACAATACAAGAGGTTACAACACACCCCCTGATCAGCACTAGTTCTACAGAGCAGTAGGGACGCTACAGTGACTCAGTTATCAGAAAAAGGAGGTTAAAAGAAGTAATAGAAAGAGACATGTGGACACAACTAAATGAAAGTAAACAAACTCAGGATTTTGAAGATGTCCTCTAGACTTGTAAGTAAAGAGGTCTTCTTGCTAATGTTGGGTATCTAACATCAGCAAAACTTACACATTACAAGTTTATAATTCATATATGGACAGAGTCTTAAAACAACAATACAACAGTATATAGCAGATAAAACGGAGGCTGTGATGGTGGAATGAGCAGCCGTCGCAAATAAGGCTTGAGCGTCAGTAGAACAGTAGTTTTAAGTGTCTGGTTATTAGGAGCATGCTGTGCACTTGAATGGATATGATTGGATTTAACTAGTCAGCTGATAGCCACCCCACTGAGAGTGAGCCAGTGATTGCAAAGAATGAATGAAACAGCTGATGCAGATATGTTGGTGTGTATTTGATAGTTTCGGTCTATTACAATTCAATCAACCTGAAATAAATGTGAGCTAAAGCATTTTCTTTTCTGGATAACAGGCTGATTGAGTCAGGCCTTGAACCAAAGTGCATATACATGGAATTTAATGCAAAAGAAAACTTATTTTGTTCACTTTGAGTGTCACTCGGGGAAAACAGTGTGAATGTGGTCATTCAAGGTCAGAAACATGCACCAGTGAGCATCCTGTTTCTATATTTGAGCGTCTCCCAACAGGACCACTCCATGCTTTCACCTCTGACCAGCTTCTCAGCTTTTTTCCTCCAGCCACCCATTAGAGCACCCATCTGCTTCATTATCTTTATTATGATGTTACTTCCCTCTCTGTCACATCAGAGGCTTTCACTTGTGGTTCTGGTGATACTGCTGGTCATTAGGACAGCTCAAAGTGTGGGATCCCATCTGGAGTGTCTCACACAAAACAGTGTCAGGCCAGGAAGGCTGCAGAGGCTCCAGCAAACTTTCAACAGTTGTCTCGACCAGGTCCCCATGTTGTGGAATATGGGGCTCAGAGAGACAGAAAGTCTGTGGGTTGTAATTCTCCATACGGATGGCTCAATGAGTGCACAGGAAAAAGTAGTCATATTATTTGGAAAAGCCTTGAAGGGAAAAATTAATGAATATTCAGAGTGGATGTAGGAGACGGACACAGGCATAGAGAATTCATTACAATGGAATGAGCCTTGCATCTCAGTAGAGAAAGAGTTCCCAAAGCATGATAAAATTTTACACGTCCTTCCAGCTTTTAATCATTTAGACATATCAAATTGCAAATCATATTTTTTTTTTCAAAAAAAAGGAGGAAAATGTCCAGTTGTTACTGATTAGCATAAATAAACGAGAAGTAAATGTTAGCATTAGGAGCCCTGACAATGATGGAGGGCTGCAAAATTTCCATTTTCAGTCACGCACAGTAATGTCATCGCTGAAAGGAATTTAACGCCCCTGTAGATTAACAAGCCCAGAAAGCTTTGCAGAGGAGGTTCAAGCACCTGACGTCACGTGCCGAGGGGCGGGAGTAGGGTCTTTTATATAAAGTGGCAAGGGTGTGGTGCTCTGAGCTAGGAGACCATTAAGCTGTCACCACTCTATTTCTGTGGTGGGACTTCAGTGGGTTTTCTCTGGTCCCCTGTAAGCACAGGTAATGATGAGATTTGAGGTTACTCAGCCACTCTGCCGTGTGTGTAATCAAAACTCTTGATTGCATTTGCAGCTACTGTTGAGCTGCAGCATGTGCATTCGCAGGTGTTGCAGACACATGTTGTTCGTGTGTTTTCGTGTGCATATGTTTGCAGTGGACGGAGGTCAGAGAGGGCAAGAGCACGGCTCATACAGTCATGTTAAAGACCCGCAGAGTTTACCAGGCTAAATCCTTCAGCCAACTGATGGTAGATGTACAACTCTTTAATAAGCTGAATTATAGCCCTTCACAAGGAACAATTAAAACAGATTAGACATAATTGCCTGGTATGACTGCACCGTAACACAGGAATCTCTATTACACACTGTGCTGATCGGTTACTATAGCAGCAAATGTTTTTGTGGTAATCACTGTCAACTTACAGTTTACAGCTCACTCAAATCAAGGGTTTTGCAGCAAAGTGTAGTTTTGCTCTTATTACCATCTTATTTCAAGACCAGGGCGTCGTTGACAAACCCTTAATTATGTCACATGGAAGGAAATATCAGTTTAATTATGAAAAGAAACTTTTTTTTATGGCATGCCTTTACGAGAGAAATCTTCCAGGTGGGTAAGGAATTATGATAATTGAATGTAACAAAATGATATAGCTGTAACAATCAGGAATGCATTATCCCCCAAGCAGTGTCTGCATACTGGCATTCTCAATCATTTCCCACTAGCAGGAAGGCAACTTGGCTGCTCACGTTATAAAACAGTTCTGACCTGAAACACATGGCCTTTAGCCTGTTTGCCTGTTTGGCATCTTTGCAGACCTCCTGCTGCACAACAGCAGAGCAGGAAGATCCAGTAGCACCACCTTGTGTTGTGGCATAGTCAAAGGTTAAAAGGTCTATAAATTACATACATGCTCTTTTTATCTTAACTAAAGTGAATTTATTGTAGCCACTCTAGTAAGAGACAGAAAAAGATGACAAGTGTAACTCAGACAAAAATGGTTAAGCTTTCCAGTTTTGTAACCTACATAAATGCAAAGAAGAGAGTGCAGACCATAAATGTACCACATAATCATGGGACAATTTACCAGATTTCTTTAGTATAACATAACTTTTGCTCTCACGCAGGCGATGACGAGGCTAGGCGGTATGAGGGCATCCCCTTGGCCTTTATGTCTTACGCACAGAGAAGAGCCGAATGGCTTGTGTTGGCTATCCCCCTCGCCAAACGCAGCCAGACACTGAGTTGTTCTGGCATAATTAGAACCTGCCGCAGATGTCTGAGGTATTACCTCACTGCAAAGAACACGGCTTCCCCAGCTAACAGCCCCAGCTGGCTGCATCTGGGTTCTGTTCCACTGCCGATCAATGGGGAGCTCCCTGCACTTACAGCCACCACTGGTGCTGTATATTGACCGAATCGAACGGGAGGGGTGGGTGCTGAGGGGGTAAGATTTGCTCTTCTATCAAGCTCACGGCTGAGTGGGAGCCAGTTTCTTTTCTGTGTAAAACTGCCTGACATGCATGTATAAAGGGCCTCATACTGAAGGCCGTCCAGAGAAGACTGTTTCCACAACACAGGGTTGAGCTTTATTCAGTGGGAGTGCTGGGCTCTCCTCCTTTTTAATGGATATTTCTCTGCTATCCTGGTGTTAAAAATGTGCACATTTGCACACCAGAGGCGCCAGGCAAGCGAGTACAGCTTGTGTATTATCAGAAATAAACCTGTATTTTTCCACTGTCATTCAGTAAGCACTCATAATTCATTAATAAAGGAATCACTACAGCACTTATATCACATAAGGCCTTGTGCTGTCATTGCAGAGGCTCTGTAGTGCCTGTGCACACTTCCCCAGTGGCGAAGTATAAGCAGAGACTCGGAATAAAATCATGTGAAGGACAGCCTGGGGATCAAGGCTGTCTCCATGGTCTCCTAACTGCCTGAATCTAAACTTAAGGTCATTCCTCTGCTGCTCGACCAATTACCCTCCATGCACACAGCTCTGCGGAGTCTCAGCCAGACGCTTTGGCTGAATTGTTCCAGGACATCCTCCTGTGGGTTTACATTGGAAATATGGCCTGCCATCGACTGACATTTTTTCATCAACCACCAATACACAGAGGGCCGAGGAATAGATTTTGAACACGGGACTTGCAAGATGGACATAAGTTAGCATTGTAGCGAGTTTTCCTCTTTTTTGCTTTTCTTTGTAATCACTAACAGGGCATTCAATGACACATGAGTACTAGCACATCTAAAACACATTTTAATAATTTCCATATCTCAGAGGAAATGTGTAATTACTGCCTGATATTTTCTCAGGGATGTGAATGCTTTTAGTATCCGAGACATGGTGTCATTGACATCAGGCACATATTTGTAGATGCAGTTTGGTGGGGTGAGTCATGTCATGACTCGTCTGTATGTGTGTTCCATAACCCCTGGTCCCTGCAGAGAGTCTCATTACAAGGAAAATTTTGGTGATTGTTTTGTGTGTGATGGGAGGGGAATCTAGATATGTCAAAGCACTGATGCACACCGTGTTGGAAAGTTTTTGCAGAGTGTGAGTAATATTAACAAACAGATGTAACCCAGAAGATTACTTGGATTGTGCTGATGTCAGTCCAGCTCAGGTATGTTTCTGATTAACGACAGTGGCTGGTCTTTTCGTCTGCAAGTTAAACAGAAAGTGAAGGTCATTCATGTCTACATTTGAATACGGCTCCAGTAAATTGATCATAAAGGCACAATTGCAGTGGGTGTCTGCAAACCTTAAAGTGTCCTATAACCACTGTGCATGAAACTCTCTCTCTTTCTCTCTGCATAAACAAGTCTGATCTTGAACCAATATCAAAAACTAGATACAGCTATTTGTATGTCAACAATAACAAGCATCTGTGTTTAAGATCACGATCAACAGTTGATACCAAATCCATATTGGGATAAACAGCAGGTGGTGTAAGTTACAGCAGTCTCACACACTTTCTAAATGTTCCACATGGCCAACGTGTTTTGTGTTGTGGCCTGTCATGGAGTGACACTTCAAACAAGGTGAAAGGCCAGACTTCTCTGAGATGCAGAGACCAGATTAACCACAGGTGATTGGTATTAGTACATTAGTGACTAGAAAAATAAATCTGATCTAAAAAGAAAAGTATCAGCCAGCTGGTTTTTGTTCCAACCAAGCAGCAGCATACAAGACCTGATTCATTTGATCCACTGATCTCAGTCTTCAGACAGTTGATTGGTCAAACTGTGTGCTCTTGATAGGTTGGAAGAAAAACCTGCTGCCACAGCGGCCCTTTGTGGAATGAGTTGCCCATGCCTGATCAATATTATTGTGCTGGCAAAAGATCAAATGACAAGATCTACTATATTTAGGTACACTGCTTCCACAGAAAACAAACAAGACAAGAACCCCCAAAAAGTGAAACCATGAAACTGTCTGCACTGCACTGCATGCTCACCTGCCCAGCCCCAAACAGGAGACAAAGTTAGTGAATTGCTAACAATCTAAAGAGACAAGAAGGAGTTGATAGAGACCATTACTGAGTAAAATGAGCAGAAATTTAATTCCAAATGATTTCTAATGGTTTTTTGTACACTTTGCTAAGATGTATTTACTTTGTGTACATGTGGTAAACACATGTTGTGTTTATTATGCTGCCACCAAGTGGCCAAGAAAAATCTATGGGTCAATGACGTGATGCTAATTTTTTTGTGTCCATGTGGTTTAGTCAAATGTAAAAGGGTTAAAATTTGAAAATAAATGTATGATTAACTTGCACACGTTCTTTTTTTCATGAATCCAATGAAAAATTCTGCTTTTAATCCATTTTGAGAGAATATGTTAGAGAGTTATGGCAAAAATATCTAAGTGGTGTAATCATAAAAGGTTTGCACCAAATATTTACACTTGCCTTCTCTATAACCTTTATGTTATAGGCCAGTTTTATCAAATATCAGTAGTTAATGATGCTAATTAAAGATGCATTATTAAAAGCAGTACTTGTAGAGTAGCTTTAAAATCCCTAAAAATCCAATAATTCATTTAAAGGAGAAATGTTACTCAAACATTAAAAACAAAATAAAAAGAAAACATAAATATTATTATTTACATTTCTGCTGTTTCATTAATAATATGTATACATTTATAGAAAACTGAGCTAAAGTAAAGTAAAACAATCAAACTAAACAAATGAAATCATAGACCACTTCAGAGTCAACGTCACCGTAGTTGCACACACATTCTGGTGGCAGAACAACACTGGAAATATACTGTATATCCACGGAGGTAAGTGGAGAGATTGGAGAGAAAAGAAGAGGGGAAAAAAGGCAACCTTCATTTTTATCAAATACAGTCGTTGAAGACGCCCTTTGAGGCAAACTATGGTGTCTGAACGCGGTCAGGCAGCGTATCTTATTTCTGTGAAAAATACTAGTTACACCAACTGATGCAACCCAGTGTCAAGTGGTGTAACCGGTATGTTTCATAAAAATCTGGCCATATTCAGAAAAATAATCTGGACTCAAATGTGGAATGAATGTAATTGACTTTTGCAATGCAGCACTGTTCCTTACAAACTTTACATAATTTATCACATTATTTAGAAAGAAGGCAGTGTTTTTAGGACATGTCCCCCATTTTGCCAAAATGCATATAAATCTGACGCATGCTTTTAAAACATTTGTTTTAGGATATTTCTGAATTGCTCATCTTGCCTTATAATAAAATGTTTTATAATGACTTTATAACCCGATTTTACAGGTGCTCAAGATGCCTTTTGCCCATTGCACAAGAACATTATAAGTGATGTTGTGTCATTTTCTCTGGTGTGCTGTAGTTTTCAATGAAATATTTGTTAGTCATCTTACACGAGCAAAAAAAAAAAACATGAATACTGCAGGCACGGCATGCATATGTGTGAAGTCAAATCCACTGTGGCACAAAAAAGTTAATTTCAGCCTCTTTGCATTTTAGAAATGAACAGACTCTGTTCCTATTGAAAGCCCCCAGACAGAGCATGTCCGTTTTGATTTATGGAGAGGAAATGGTTGTGTTCTCCTTGCGGGTGGGCCTGTGAAACCCATGTCCCCCCTCACTCTGGCGTGGCGGCCTTGTGTAAGCTGCAGCGTAAGCCCAAATCACAAGAGGTCACCATCTCCAATAGTCAGTTGCGAGTCTTAAATTACGGCTTGGTCACTGTAGAGAAATATTCCCAGATGCAGCTTCAGTTTGAGGGGTGAACCAGAAAATAGATACTTGATCGCTCCCAACGCTCAAAGGAGGAAGGGCTGTCCTTTGCTGCGCTCCTTAAGAGCACATAATGGAGTGAATCCCTGGATCATTGGGGAGGAAAGAGAAGCTGGCTTGGATTCAAGCTGGAAAATCTATGTAAACCTGATGCATTGCAGTCATTTAAAAAGATATGCAAGACAATGAGCGCAGAGTATTCATTTGTTACGAGGGAGTAATGTGTGACCTGACATATGAGGGTAATAATAAAACCAGACATGGTGTCATAGTTGAACACTCATTTACTGCTTCTTTGTTCTCAGTACCTTTAAATGGACTGTAAAAATGCAGGATGTGTCTCATGAATTCACATAATCGATGGCGCTTATTACCTCCCCAAACGTAGCAAGAGCAGGTGTGCACGTATAAAAACCATAACAAAATCATAGCAAAATGAAAAGATTAAATAACTTTATTCGACACCTGGAAAAAATTTTAATAATAGGCCTACTGCGCAGAGGGCATATAAAACTAAAACAATCATCCAAGGAGGTTAATAGGGGTCTATAGCCATGAAGAGAAATATTATCGTAAAGCAGTCCAAAACAGTTCAGATATCGTGTGAGTCTTCAACAAAGTAAGTCATTTCCTTGAGGATGGTCAAGTCCAATTTACTGCTTAGCAGAGTTGTCACATCTAAGCTGGCCCGCTCACTGGAGAGACATGATGTAATTGCGATTAAGTGGTTGGTTTTGGTATCACCTCAGCGCGATGTTCTGATGTCGTCATTGAGTGACGCGTTTCTGTGCTCCAAGGATTGCAAACCCTGATGGCCTGAGCAGCCTCAAAAACTCAGCAACTGAGCTAACAAACACAAAATTTACTTTTCATTCTCTCTCAGAGGTCTGTCATATCTCCAAACTAATAAATTCTAGCACTAATATCTAGTGAAATGTTAGACCAGTATAAATCAAGTTAAGGAACTTGACAACAATGGGTGTGAGCAAGTAAGTGACATACCAAAACTTTGGCCTCTCACCCTCTGGAGTTGCATAAGCGTGGATTAAGACAGTGCGTCAAAGACAACAGATGATCTTTAATACAAAGTGAACAAACTAACTTTTGTTTTGTCATAAATGTGATGATTCATGATGAGTCTGTCTCTGATTTCTGATACAGAGCATCAAGAGAGACTTTGATTGTAACCAAGTTTCCTTACTTGCTTTGTCCTACATAGCTTGCTCCTTTACTGTGGCGTCTCAAAAACTGTAGCTTTTGAGTAAAAAAGTGGAACTTAACTGTTTCAGACTCTTTTTTTATCTGCAAAAGCACAACTGTTGATATTAAAATATCTACATTTGCATGCCAACAGATTCAGAATCAGATAATGATAATGGTGTTTTATGGAGTGAGATCAGGATTTAACCCACTCACCATAATGTTTGAAAATGACTGAGGTGGATTTTTTTAGTAGAATGACCAAACACTGCCATTTAATTATAATGATTCCCAAAAGGGGAGATTATGTAACAGGTCAATCACAGGCTCATTTTCTGGTCAAACTTAATGTGAGTTACAGAACTGACTCACGAGGCAACTCACTTGATTTTAGGTGAATCAGTCCTCGGGATTACTGCGGGAATTTGGTCAGTACCAATAAACGTACCAAATTCAGTACTCATCCCTATTTTAAGCCAAATGTATCCTACTGTGTGATGAATGTCCTACATATAATGTTCGTTCACAGGCAGATGTACAAAACAGATGTGCGAAATCAAATAATTGATTTAACACCTTAACTGTAAAAGGTAATAATGATGCAATAAATCCTAAGCATTGTATTTTCTGCCTGTTGCAAAAGTAATATGCTTATATCAGAAAGGTAATAAGTCACTTAGCAGCCAGTGAACTGCATACGCTATATGTCAGCCAGCTGTTTTAATAAAGAGGAAACGCTCATCATATGTGTTTCTGTATGTAAGCGTTTTTTTTAATGATTTACCCCTCTAATCTGGGGACTGAACGTCACCACTAACGACAGAACATCACAGTAACGCATAGATCTCCCTCTGGTCCTGAAAACCACAGAGGAGGAGTGGCGCACTTTGTCAAGTATATATATAGACATGGTGATTCCAACTCTCTCACCAGAGTGGAAAGAATATCTTGATAGATTCACTCCAAACATTCAGACTTATAAAAATAGATCCAACATACGACCCTAAAGTTAATGTATTGCCGGTCTGATGGTTGTAATTGCAGTCACTAACACATGAAACTGTGGCAGAAACAGTATTTGTGCAAAAACACTCTCACATTCACACACCTACTGCGCTCATCTAAGTATTTCAAGTTTCATGATATTGAGTATCACACACCCTCCAGGCCACATCAAGCTTCTGGCTACATCGAGCTTTTACTCAACTTGCTGGACTAAACAAAACTCATACATATGTTGCTATGACAGTAATAACAGTAATAAGAATGAGATATAACCTGGAGCCGATAAAAGTGTAAATCAAATGTAAAAAAAAAAAAAAAAAAAAATTGAACACTAACAGGCACTAAAGTAGTGTAACTTAACCAGGCTGCAGAAGTGAGTCTTCCGCAGGCAGCGGGAATCAGAAGTAGACTTGCTGACTTTGGCACATGAATGAACCCAGCGAGCCCCAAAGCTCCCAAGTGGTCTCCTCGGCATTCCTCGACGCACGGGCTGCAGTTCGGCATGAATGGGAAGTGCCGAAGGCAGAAAATTTGTATGAGGGCTGGTATCAGTAGTAGCCAAGTTGAGTTAAGTATATGGGTTTGTACAGGTCAGCAGTAGTGGACGGTTTCAGCATTGACCACTGCAGCTACATTGCAGGGTGTTAGCCTGATAGACTCAATAATATGGCCAGCACATGGTAACATAAAAGCTGAACAGGCAAGAGAGGGCCAAAGCTATTGTAGATTGAGGGTGAGGCCATTTCCGGGAGGTTGCATGCACCATTATAAATTTGACTGCTATCAAACAAAAGTAAAATTGCCAGTAGAAAAGACAATTCATTGCTGGCCTCCTGCACTAGAGCAGAGCTGACATAGCTGAATGCACACGAGGCAACTTCAGCATAGCAGTGACTGGGGACCAACAGTCAAACAATTCCCACCAATGGCATTAGCAGCAGCAAATGTCAAAACAATGCCCACATGAAGACCTGCATCAGATCAATGAAGCAGCCCACAATCACAACATACTGTCAAGCATAAACATGCTAAAACAGACCCAACACAGCAACTCAATAAACATATTTGTCAAGCAGAAAAGATTTTGGTAAAGTTACAGACTGATTCTCATCATTTCTTCAGAATAACAAATTGTCATGATATAAAGCTGTGACAGCGCAGATAGGAAACATTGGCTCCCAGCTCATGGAGGACTGGCAGCTGATATTAAGAATGGGGGATGAATAGACTCCAAATGCTGGAAGAGCGTGCACATGATGGATTTGTTCCCCAAAACCCATCCTAAAGTAACACGACTTGACTGTTCACCACCAGCTGACGGGTGGTGATGAGTGTGTAACCCTTTCATCACCAGCAAATACCAGCCCTTGAAACACCAAAACTTGGAAAAACTGCGCAAAGAGTCACCTCACACTGCATAGAAAACCTAGGTCAATGTATGATCTTGCTTAACTGAACTCCAATTAGAGAACAAAAACCACAGTATGGAAAACAATAAAAGTGTTCCCCTGTTTTCACTTGCATTTAAATTCATTGCATACTTAACAGTGGAGCTCATTCAGAGACCACGACATTGTTACCTCCATGTGATGACTGGAGCCAGACCCTCTTGGATGATTGTAGAGTGACAGTGTCTGAAGAAAATGTGGCAGCAGCGCCTCCGTGTGGAAGATCCAACATGGCGGCAGCTCCGTGTCTGAGAAGAAGGCCCGGACCGCAGCTCCTCCGTGTGGCGTGTAAAGTCAGCAGGACCGCATCCGAAGAGTCATTGCGTCAACGCCCGTCTCAGCCTGTAGCAAGGCAGCAACGATGAACCACAGTTTACCCGTGCGGCAGCAAAGCGTCCTCGGATGGGGAAACTCTCCGTTGCGACCCGTGAAGCTCCTCCCGTCCGTCCGTGCAGGTGGAGAAACGTCAAAGATGTTGACAGTGCAGCTAACTTAGCCGAACTTGCTTAATGCAAAAAAAAAAAAAAAAAAAAAATCGACAGCAATTACCAGTCCCAAACTCACACACTTACAGCACGTTGTCTAGTATGGAAACACACAAACACGAAACAGTCTGACAACCTGCTCCTGCAGGTGTTGTAATCTGCTCTACGCCATTTTTCCCGCTTCCTTCTTCTTCACTGCCCGTCGTCCCTCTCGGCTGGACGGACCAAATGATCACGTGAATGCTCAGAGGTCAACAGGAAATAAAACTCTTCCAGGTCGTTCATTCTCGAAAGTAAACACAAATTATAATTTATCTTTTTATGAATTGAATAAACCCCCAAAAACTTGGAAAAGTACACGTTTAAACTGAAAAACATGAATTTTCAACCCCAACAAAAGCCATTGCAAAGTATTTATGTTTTTACTGTAACGTACCAGTATTTATGCCACATTCTTACTGTACATTACCACGCACCATATATAAGTTAAACCCATATTTGAATGAACACAAAAATATTATCTATATTTAATGAATTTAAGAAAATCAGTTTTTCAGGTGTTTTGATGTAATTTGCATTGGCTCTGCTTTATTAATGCTATGACACAATACAGGATGAGATTAAGTTCTGTGACACATCGCCATATCTGTTACAATAAACACATCTTAAATGTGTGGTATCAAAATCTTATTCAGGGCCAGCATCACCTTGTGTATGGTTAAATGGTTTAGAAATGGTTGTGATGAATCACACATCATACTACACTATGAAGTCCAAGCTTGAAACCTCACAGCCACTGTGTAACTGTATTATTCCAGACAATCTCAAACGTCAGATCCAGTCTGGAATTGTTTTGAGGATAGAGTTGGGCTCCTTTTCAAAGAACGCAAATATCCAATGTTTCTGACTCTAAAAACATTGGTCTACCACAGGTGCAAGTTTTCCATACCAATTAGCAAGTGCTCCACCCACAAATTTTCCATCAAAATAAACTGGGAACACATAAAAAATGCACATTAAAAACGGAGTGATTGTCTTTGATATTCAATGCTTTAATTGAAACCAGGCAGTAGAATTACAGAGCTCTGTTTTGACGGCTCCATGGTTTCCATCAGTAGAAGGGGATTCCTGAGTGATATCCTGAGGAACACTAGATTTCCTTTTAGAGGAAAACCAAACAGGGTAACACGTCATTGTTTTTGCATTGGCTTCATGGTCAATCGGCATTACGGCTTTTTCTGTACCTGTAACACACACTGGGTCAAAGGTTCACACTCCCTCTGTCTGCCTCTCGCACATTTCGCGCATAAGTTCAGTAACCACCTCACATATGGCAGGGCTGGGTAAACATCTGGTAATCTTTGTTTCAGCTTCTCAATAGCTCACCAGGCTATGGTCTCGCTCTGTGTACTCAATCTTCTCCAATTACATAGTTGCTGGCTGCTCCCCTGAGGTTACGTGGACAAACCATTTGGGATTGCGGAAGGAGTTTCCACAAAATAGGTGTTGTCCAAAAATTCCTTGCAGTTATGGAAATAAACCCACAAAAAGAGAAAAGTGATATAGAGACGGAGAAGAGTTGAGAATGAGCTTATGGTCATGCCTTTGGGTACATTTAACCAAAACTTTTTTTTTCCCTTTTGTTGTTGAGTTTTCATCAAATGCTGCAATCAAATGAAAGAACTGAAGTGGCAGAATCTTTCAACATATAAATGTTTTCATAGCTTGTTTGTTTTTGCACTAAAGAAGACGTGTGTGTGTGTGTGTGTGTGTGTGTGTGTGAATTTCTTGGCCAAGGGCATCACAGAGGTTTCACTTTTTAAGCCCAGTCTTAGGCCAAAGATGGTTACAATTAATCTTTCCCTTTGAGGTTGTATTGACTTTAAAAGTCACAGTCTATGGCATTTGGCTAGTGACTTCTTTTTGGAAGTTCTTGAAAGAGCGCGTCACAATAATTTGATGGTCCACACCCTCATTACTGACCCAATCTGTTGTCCTGGCATGAGTTCACCTACTTTGTCAAACATGCTCTCGGCATTGTCGATGCAAAACTATAACCAATGATGTCCATTCATTGAATTACATTCATAAACTGGTGCATCTGGACAATGACTTCACAGGTCCCACTGTCAAGGCTGTTCTTACCATGCTGGCAGGGAGCCATACGAGGCTGCCGGCCCAGGCTCCTTTTCACAAGTTCCACCCAGACGCTGCGTGCGCCGTCATCCTGCTGAAATGTAAACCCCAGATTCAGCTGTGTTTGTTATGGTTGTGCCGGCCCTCGGTGAACACACAACGCTGTCACAACGTAGCTATAACAGCGGGGCAATATTTCAACAACAATCTATTTGGTCAGCTGCAATTACATCACTAGGTGGTCAAACACATAAGTTTGCTGGAATGATAATTAGGATTATTTCATGGGCACTCTTAGCAAGGGTCCTAGACGCTGTTCTTATTTCCTAACACACCTTGACATTTAATACAGAAGTTTAAGTCAAGTGCTTTTAAGTATGTTTTCACAGTGTCTGAACTTGACCCCACTGGACTGTGTTCACAGGAGCAACATTACTGTTTGTGCTGGGGATGCTCTATTTAACAGCAGGGCCTGCTGTACCCCGTTGTCTCTTTTAATCATCTAGCTGCAGTATAAACAATAGTTTAGACTGAACACTAGTGTTGCCCTTGAGATCACTGGCCTGCTGCACTAATGGCTATGTACTTTCCAGAGAAAATTAGTAACCAAGAAAGTCTATATTTATCCTGAAATGACCCCAGTGTCAACCCCATGAGGTGAGGTGGGGGGGTGGTAGTGGAGGGGGGCACATCCTTAACTTAAATCAAACCGCCAGCCCTGCAGGCTGCACGCAAGTGCAACAACCTTTGCGTGATTAATTTTTTCCTGTCCTCTTGTCAGCCCATGTGACCTAAAGTCACTATAGCATTGCAGATTCCAAGAGAATTTAATGTTGAAATATAAATCTATAGTCTGTCTGTGAATAGCTGGGGGTCTATGCAGTGTGGCATCAGTCGGGTGGGTAATTTATTGTGGGAGCTAAGTGTTTCCATTTGCAGTAAGAGCCACTAAAAACAGACCCGCTGAAAGTTTCTGGGGGCCTGCTTGTAAAAGTAGTGATGCGGTGTGAGCTGGCTCATGGCCTGACAACCTGTTTGGGGAGCAGTATAGATGGGGTTTTAATGAATACATAATCCAGTCATCACAAAAAGGACTCCTCACACTTGCCAAAATTGCAGCCTTTGGACTGCTGTGTTCCCATTCACTTCATGCAGAAGAGTGGCATGCATTTTTAGAAGAGGTCTCCAAGGAAAATAAACAAGATCTGCAAAGAAATTTCTGTTGTTGGTTACCGTTACTGGGCTTCTTTGTTCATTCTCATACGCAAAGATTAACGTGTCGGGCAACCATATAATTTTGACAGCAAGACCAAATATATGACCTGGCTACAGTGACCAGGAGAACAGGAGATTCTTCATACAGAGTACACAACACTGTATCCTACCTGACAACTACAACAACACTGTCTTCACACAGTGCTCAGGTTATAATGCGGTGATTTTTTTTTTTTTTTTTTTTTTTAAAGTTAATGAACTGAAAGTAACCATCAGCAACCTGCTGCTGCCCTCTAC
Source organism: Caranx ignobilis (assembly GCA_021432705.1). Lineage (NCBI taxonomy): Eukaryota > Metazoa > Chordata > Actinopteri > Carangiformes > Carangidae > Caranx > Caranx ignobilis. The sequence goes on from MU269980.1 coordinate 37,620,518, forward strand.
TGAATCCACTGAGCACACATTAACACCTATTTGTTAAAACATATTTTATGGAATAATTTACCACCTCATAGCCAACTAGATGACTGCTTTCGTGGGTATAGGTGAGCAGCCATGGAAGAGGACACCAGACGTAGGAGGAATTACTTATTCTATTAACAGGAATAAGTTGTTTTAAACTCTCTTTACAAGATGGTATCATGGTTATGCCTACAGTAACTATTGCTTTCGCACCATTCAGTAAGTAAGCAAGTAAAACAGCATTCATATGCTAGAGAGGCAAGCACTTCAGCAGAGTTCAGGTGGGTTGTAATGTGGGATTTCACCTGGAGTTGATTTGAGACTGATACTACTGTATAAAACCAGAGCCAAGTTTGGTTTGGCTGCTTAGCTGTTAACTCTGTCGCACAGGAATGAGAAAAGTTTGTGAAACAAAAGCCAGAAAACCAAAGTGCGCCTCAAAGACCAAGGAAAACATAACAATAAGTGCAATAGCACATGATATCATCATGCAGCTCAGCATCTGGGAAAGTACCATATTAACATCCATGCAGAGCACATTTCTGGTCCGACACAACCGAAGAAAGCTCAGAATCCAAGCAATGTATGTAAAAAGAATGTTTATCCACAATGCCATTAAGGAAAGCTCTAAAATTCACAAGGAAGCATCTGCAGTGTGTATTTTTCACTACAGCGAAGGAGAAAATGTTACTGCGTTGATAGCCAGAGACAAGAAGATGATGTTGATGTCGAGTGTCATATCACTTTCTGTTGGAGACTACATATACACCCCCTGGTTGGACTCAAGCACCTTCCTTCCAGGAACGTTTTCTCCCAGTTCTAACATTAACCAACAGGCCTTATTTCCTGAAACCAGAAACTCCCTCAGCAAAAGGAAACCCAGCAACACCTGCACTAGTAAGAGGCCGGCCAGGACGTGAGTCAAAAATCGGACCATTACACTCAGACAGTATAATATTAGAAAAGAAGTTAAATTTTCTAAAATACTTTGATTTTTCTCATCAGCAATTACTCATGGAGCTATAACTGCAATTAATCAAAAATTCCCCCAAATTTTCAAAGACAAGCACTGAATTACTAACACGGGACAAATAACAGATGTAAAATGGAGCAAAATGCTTTCATTTTACAAATATGTTTCAAAGAGATGCTGAAAAACAGCCTTATTTGTATTGCAATCACATGGCTCTGTATTTTGGAACACAGTGCAACCCACGTGTGCCCTCGTAGCCCACAGTCTTGGGCTGCTTTCCCCCGGCAATAGTTGATTGATTGGCCATCAATGGAGACACGCTCCTAGAATGAAAGCACTCACCACAGAACTATCGAGTAAACAGACTTGGAAGTCAAGGCCAGCAAAATCCCTTGTGTCTCCATACCATCCGTTAGGAAGGCAAAGCCGGATCTCATGTATCTGTGGTCAGACGAGACCGCCACCACTTCCTCGTATTGCAAGGCTGCTTCAAAACCACGCCAGTGTGCGCTCTATTTCCCTAACCTTTTTTTAGGGTTGGAATTCACATAACCATGTGGTGTGCTTCTGGAGTTTGGGACGTCAAAAAATCTCACTGTTTATCACTCAAATCGACAAAAATAAACAGTCCAGAGTGAAAACATTTTCAACTGTGCCTGAGGAAGTCTTCATAATGTCATAATTAGACATTCCTTTTGTGTTATCATGTGCTTGTGCTTTCAGTCTCACATCTTTCATGGTGGCCTGTGTTTAATAGAAGTGATAAGTTCATGCTAACAGGGACCAGACTGTTGAGTGAAGCTGTCGGTCTTCTTTCAAACCCCGTTTATGTAAAGTGTCTTCCTGATTCATAATTCAGTGCTCAACCACTTGCCAAATCAAATGTAGTCCACTGTTGACATGGAGGAGTCCCTCTCCTGGTGGAAGTGGTCCACAGGGGTGGTCAGCTGATGCCAACAGCCCTAGTGCCAACAGGATGTTTTGACAGCAGAGTATACAAAGTGAGCCACTTCCACACAACAGCATGCGCAGCAGCCGAAACGCTAATTAACATCCGTTTCTAATTTACACATGTTTTGATATTCTCTGTTGCAGTTTGTCACACGGGAGTCGGCTGTGAAAGGCGTTGCCTGTTGACTTTCTGTGAAGAAATAAAGCCTGGTTAGAATTCAGGAGCCTCATTTCACTCTGGATTCTTCCACACAACTAAACCTAATTTGCTTTCCAGTTAATAAATTATTCTGTTTCTTTGGCTTTAATGGTCATTTTATGCCAGGATACTATACTCAAGTGTTCTGCTGATTCCAGTCAACTGGCTGTTCAAAAACCTTCAACTTGCTTTTAAAAACATTTCCAAGGCACTCATCTCAAACTGGTGTTAAAAGGTGATAAAAACCCATATTACTGGGCTTCTCAAGCACAAGAAATTCCCAGCTAATGAGATCCATACACTCCCTGTACGTTGTGGATTATGTATATATGCCTGATGACAATTTATCATCCAAAACACAACAGTTGGCAACAGTTAAGAAACTGAGGGTGAAAACAGCTCATATTTTACAACGTCTTGTGGAACAAAAGTAGCCGACTGCTGTTTTGTTTTGTTTTTTTCCTAATTATGGAGGCACATTAGATGGATGCTGGTAATGATTTACTCATACTCAGGCCCTCTAACTAATACAAAAGTCTCCATCTCAGAAACTCTGTTGAAATTGGCCAGTGAAAACACAAGAAGCACAAGTGAATTAAGTTACTCTGTGTAGAAGAAAAAACATCATGTAGTGTCGAGTATTAGCCAATAGTTAGCATTGCCATGCTCATTGCAGCTCGAAATCCAGCTAGCCAGCTAGCCCTAGCAACATTTGCTAACAAAGTTCAAGTTAGCTAAAAGCACCCAGTGTAGCAGGTCACTAATGAAAACAAACATGAGCAGCATGTAGGGTTCTCACCTTGGTTCAGCCAGACCAGTATTGGCTCTATGGTTGGACTGGGAAAGAGATTTAGCCTTGGACTTATCCACTGGGACCGCACAAGTTGCACACACAGAATTGACTGAGCCATTAAGTATCAGGTAAAGACACTGATGGAGCCAGTAAAACTTAAAGTAAAAACTTTAAGAATGTTTTGATGACCCACTGGCCGGCCGAGATTTGACCCAGGAGTCCCCATGGTGAGTCCTGCCTGTGCTCTGCTCTAAACTCTTGTTCCTCTGATACCTTTCTAGATGAAAACATGGAGGAAACTTTACAATAAAACTCCTTTACAATACGGTTTATATGAAGTACCTATAGAGAACGATGGTTGTACCCTAAATGTTTCAAAGACATGAATGTACATTTTCAGCCATAATTTATTTGGAGTTGAATATTTTCTCATTTAAACTCTGTTTTGCACTCCACCAACTCTTCAGGAATATTCTCTATTTAGTTGTTTAGCTTTGTCTGATGGTGCTGTGCAGGTGGTGGTGTACAAACACTGCAGCTGCTGCTGCTAACAGCACTGGGTCAACCAAAACAAGGAGCTCAAAGACACTAAAACTCATCATAGCAACAATGGTATGTGAAACAATGCCTTTCAAACAAACAGTAATTATCAGCAGTTATTAATATAAAAAGTATGAAAAAATACACGAATGATACTGAACCTAAATATGACAAGTTCAGACTTCATTTTATTGCAAATGAAAAGCTGTTACAGACTTATTTGTGATGACTTCCTTGCTGATAGAAAGTAATTAGTTCCAAATACTTACAGTGCCTTTTGTGCTATTCTGTAAGAGGGATGCAGGTGAATGTTTCCCTTATAGTTAGACCTAATTGTTGAGCTGTGTTGAGTGTCAAACTAAATTTGGCATCTTCAGCAAAAAGAAGCATCTACACAGAACTAATACCTTCTTGTAAAACATATTACAGACATTTCAAGTTAAACTAACCGCTAATTACAAGTTCACAGTGATAACAGACCACCAAATTACAGAATTACTATACATGTCAGTTCTTTACAGATAATATAGACTTAGCATGTCATATAGAGTAAGATGTGGGAAGTATTTTGTGTATAATATTTAAAAACAGAGAGGAAATGTTTTCGGTTTTGTGTCCTATAGTCCCAGAAGGTGGTTGCACATTGACAATCTTCTGCTATTTATCGATTAAGATGAGACACTGATGCAGTAGTAGGCGGCAAAATAGAGACATGCAACATTAAGTCACAGGGAAACCGTGTACAGAGAGGATGAGTGGCACCTCGGACCTGAGAAGGACAATATCTGGACAGTAGTGATTATAAAAAGGAAGGAAACATTATTAGTACCACAGACATTATTCTGATGATATTATAATCAGATCTGTTGCCAATCACTTTTATTGAATTCAAATCTTTTTGTTTTTTAACTAAACCTTTTCTCTGTCTTGTAAATAACACCTATGGAAACAACATGCAATTTGTTTTTGCTGAAAGAAAAGAAAAAGGTTATTCCTTTTTTTGGCTTTTGACATCAGTTTTGGCTTTCACTTTTGTCATTACCGTCCCCAGCTAGGGCAGGGAAGGGTATAAACTGTTGTGCATTTTCACTGATACAGACTCATCTGCTTTTTTTTTTTTTTTTTTTTTTTTTTAAACCTGCCAGCTTCACTGGGAGGATATGACATGCACTGAGGATTATAATATTGTTGCAGTTTCCAGATGATCAAACCAAAAGACTCTACCTTTGAGAAAGATGGCTGAATTATCTCAGGCACATATTTGAAATCTTCCAAAAACAATGACAAAAAAGTTAATAATAAATAAAAATAACATATAACAAATGTGTGTCTCACACATGTATGAGCCCACAAAGCCCACGAATTACTTAATTTCTCTAAAACAAAGCCCCCTGTCTCTTATTTAAAGTCATAATAACTGGTGTGCAAGTTTCAGGGATTTTGGTGATTATCTTAAGTGTTCAGTGAACATTGCTGCACTTCCAGAGATCACTTGCACTTTAACCCATATAACTGCTCTGTCAAATGCAAATTTTTTTATAGAGAATGTATGTTTAAGTCCCTACTGCTGTTTTGCAGTATTATCTAACTGTACCAATCCCACGAGGACAGTGAGGAAGCTTACAGGGCTTTTCTCCACAGGGATACAGTGACCACGTGCATCAGCTGGAGCATCAGAGCTACAGCAGTTTTTTCATACGGCAGGTGTGCTTCTCTATGTGCATGGTGGCTCTGTCTGTGGAGCTGGTCAGCACGTCCAGAACTTCATCCTGTCGTTCCAGTTCCGTCTCTGCCTCCAGGGCAAGGTTCTTCAGCTGCATCAGCATCTGCACAGAGATACACACAACCAAATAAGCTCGTGATGACCCACACACTTGTTTGTTTATGTAATTACACACCAGCCCCCAGTGAACATGAACAACTACGGAGCAAAACGCAAATAAACGAGGACGGAATATTAAAGCCTACACAAATTTGGTAAGCGGCTGCAGAGTGGAACATGTGGACCATATGTAGGGAGGTGTAAAGACAGGTCAGGGAGTTAGAAAGTGAATGTGTTAGTGACACATACAGGTAGATGAGAGTGAGATTTTCATTTACATTTTTTTTTTTTTTTTTGCTTTTTTCTCTTCTCTTCACACTGCTACTCATGTGGATACAATAATATTTCACATTATGTAGTATATGAAATTCGAGAGTATATTCAGAGGCGAGTCTTGGCTTGTCTCCTGGGATCACTGATATCATACAATACCGTTTGTTTTCTGCTTTCACTGGGTTTAAGGAATTCTGCAACTACATCTCTATGGTCCAACAACTGTGTATGTTATGGTTGATGGAACAACTTAAATATGCTATGATGTGCCAAGCAAAACCTAATAAACACTCACTCCAAACCCCACCACCATGGTTTCTAAACTAATATTATGTTATGCTACATATGCGCTCTCTCTCTCTCTCTCACACACACACACTTGCACACCCACTGACATTATGTCAGTTTTCACTGGCCGTTTTATGCGGACATTGCAACTGAGCACAGAAACAGGTCCAGACAGCAGTTTAAAAAACAGATAGTATGTCAATACACACTGAGGAACAACTGTATTCACTCACGCAGGTCCATGACTTTACAATTTCAGCTGGGAGAACATAACTGAATCACACCTTGCAGTTAACATTCACAAGAGTTTTGGTGTGTCATAGAAAAACAGAGAAAATGAATATTTTTAGCTGCTGCTTATACACTGGCTAGAGGACTTAAGTCATGCAGAAACCCCAAAAATTAAACATTTAGGCTACAACTATTAGAAAAATATATGAGCTAAAATTCCTAGTATCAAGTGTGTTAGTGGGGTAATTTCAGGACTGTGCTCATGGACATAAAATACACCACATCCAAAATGCTTTATCACCCTTATGAGTGAACCCGTTTGTAGCAAGTTGGAATTTCCAACCTCAAACAGTAAGAATTGCGTAGAAATGCTTAAACAAAAGGGGAATATTTGCTAAAGCACTTAGCACAGGACATTAAACTCCATTAAAGTTGCCCATTGTAGATTCTAATCTTGACATGAATTACATCAAGAGTAGGGTGTGTACAGAAGTGCAGTGTTAACTAGAAATTTTGCAGTCTTTGAAGTCTGAGCCATTGTCAACATTAACAGCAATATAAGTTATAAACGCAACAGACAAGCCAAGCACTATGAGAGGCAGAGTATTGTTACTGCTATGATAAATTTGTTTGAAAAATGATTGTACAGACAAAAACAACAGTAAAACAGTGTGCACTACTATTACGTACAATAATTAACTAAATATTAGGTATTAAGTCTTAATAGCGCCTGATTTGATATATGTTTCATGCAGTGCATGGACAAAATAATGCAGCATGAAGCAGGACTTTTAGTGATCAAACCATGACTGACAACACTGAAACAGAGCTGGGTTCAGTGCCCTGTATTTCTCAAGCCCAATATTCTGTATATGCTTCAACTACTACTCCGCCATATTGTGGAATTCTGCAGTTTCTGTAAGCAATGATCCTGTGATGTGGGAACAAGTGCATCTTGTGGCTTTGATATCTCACATATTAAAGTGCTGACTGCATCAATGATAAGATGACTGGGTCAATATATCTGCCAGTATTGGTGTCCATGTACATGTCAATACATATAACAATAATGAACAAGAAATGGTATTAGAGGAATGTCAAATATAGGTATGAGGTTGCTTAAAAACAATTTTAGGGTTACATATCCATTGCACAGAACCGATGAGTTTATTTGTAATGTCCTGCTCAGCACATAATAAACAAATCTGAAGAGACTTTATCAGCAATGTGTTTTTGTCTACAATTATATAAAAACAACTTGGATCATCTAATTTACTGCTGTTAAATTTTTCAGTTTATCTGCCTAAAAGCCCAGTTTGGACCAGGCTTGCAGCACAGCATGCAGTGACTGTTTATAATCTTGGCAACAGCCATCAAAACCATAGCTAATGTAATCATCTCCCTACCTACAGTAAATGTGATGTGGCATATATCTAAATCCAATATACAAGAAGTTAAAGTAGCCTGCTGAAGATTTCACATTGAACATCTTATTCTAAGGAACCTGCAGAAGTGTGTCTCTCACACACACAAAAAATTTTTTTTCTGAATCATAGGGCTGAATTTGCGTCACCGTGTAAGTCTTGCCACCACAGACCATCAGATCTGTAACAGTTCTCAGTGTTGCAAGGTTCTGAATGGAAAGACGTTGTACAGTCTGACCAAATGACTGACCATGTTTCTTTTCCTCTCTTAAAACCAGGATGGACTTTGGTTTGTGGTCTCACCAAATAACATTTTAAACACACAGGATAAAAAATAAAAATCATTATGATGTATTGTGGCTTGGAATCAAAATACATGTTACTATAACAGCTGCCAAGGCAATCTGCTGCACGTACACACAGACATGACATTTGTTTTACCTACCTTGTGTATATAAATATGAAAAATATAAATGCAATAGTGCAAGTTATACAGTCACACAGGCAATGGGAGTCCAACTGGACCTCACCTGCTTAAGTTCCTGGGCTTCAGCCTGACTGACAGATGGTTGGAGGACATGCACCTGCAACTGGGACAGCTCTCCTGCTGGGACCTCCAGTGGGAGCTCTGTTTCTTGGCATGTCTGCAACAAACCTGACTCCATGGGTGGAGATGGTGAAAAAGTGCAGAGTGCAAATGTTGTTTATGAGGAAACCAGACAGTAAACTCCACAACACAGCAACTGAGGCAATCAGGGCGAAATGACTCATCAAAATATGTTTATGTCAAGATGAGACACCAATAACCATGTCCAACTGTCATGTGGATGAAGTGTTTTCACATGTGGCTGCCCAGTTAAAAATATACAGAGGTGGAAACAAAGAGCTCTGCTGCCACTCAGTGGTCAAAGAGATTCTAGGCATGAAAACAATAGTGAAATAAAAATGTGTCCTGTTCCTTACCTTCGTTCCATGTTGTCCCCTCTGAGTCACATGGAGATGAAAGCGGAGTCGCCTTGAAAGCAGTGTATTCGGCTGTGAACTCCACCTTCTTTTTGTACTGCATCTCTAACACTGACAATGCCTCTGGCATCTTGGCAGACAGGAGCCTGTAGCATATATCTGGCTTGCCAATAAACCGCTGTCTAACAGTGATCTCATAAGGACTCTGCACCCTGATTTCATCTATTTCATTCCGTTCAAAGCGGTGAAGCAGCTGACAATTTGTGTCTCGCACCTCCAAGGACGACACCAGCACCAACAAGCATCCTGGTTTCAAATCTGAATCTCCACCTTTGGACACTACAGCTGGGATGCTTGTGATAACCTTATTTCTACCAGAGCCCCTGCTAGCTGAGGCAGCAGCGACGGCTGCAGCTCTTGCAGCATCCTCAGCCTTAGCATCCTGTTGGATTTTCCAAGGGAGTTTACCAAAAGGCCACCAGGAGGGAGACTCCAGCTCTGACAGAAGTCTGCAACAAAGTAGATATGGAGCATGAGAATTTGTGGCTGTTTGTCATTGTTAATTTAGGTTGAGTATATTGTAGCTTAGTTATAAAATACAATACACAGGGGATAAGATTTTTGAATAAACCATGACCTAAATATCATCCAGGAAGGAAATATACAGATAATTACTTATCAGCCACTCCCAGGTCAGAGTCAATCTTCTCCAGTCCCTGCATCATGTTATCAAACTGCTCTCCTTGGTGGCTGAGGACTCTGCCTGTGTCCTCCAGTCTTCTCTGGGCCCCTGCCACCAGGTTGATCAGCTCTCTGCCTTTAGAGGGCTGAGACTCGGCCCCACGGGGCTCTGAACCAGGGGACAGAAGGCGTTCTCTCCAGAAATGTTCCATCACATTATAAACCACCACTCTGTTGGGCTTAAGAGAGCCAAACCAGTGTTTCACATTGCCCTCTTCAAGCACCGTGAGAGTGCTGAAGATGAAACTGGAGGACTCCATCTTGATCTCCATGATACGGGAGAGGCGGAAACTGGCAAGACTCTCTTTGCTTTGGTTAGAGACAAAGCGCACCATGGTCCTGGTGAGGGACAGGGTGCCATTTTCCCATCGCTTCTCACTGTTGATGTAATAGGAGCCGGGCCAGCTGTGGATAGGAACGTCCCGGCTCATTCTGGAAGGAGGTGCACCAAATCACCTGGAAGAGGGACAAATAAGGTTCAGTATGACAACCATATCATACACATGCCAACACTTAATCCAGTTTTTATCCTCAATTACATCATAAGGACACAGTTCTGATGGATCATCCTTAATGGTGAACATACTTTCTTCAGAGAGAGTATAATAAGGGATTCAGGCAGAAGATGAGCTCATCTGAGGCGTTCACACTGGCAGCTTCAGCTTTCTATCCAACTGACCGCATTACAAGTGCGTCATTATAATGTCATAAACCCTTTTAGCGTTTGTTACTTTCTCTCGGTGGATTATATCCATCCCAAACCACATTAGTCGACATTACCTTGCTGGGCTGAGCATTACGTTACCCCACAGTCTTCTCACTAAGGACGGCGATGTTTATTACGGAAGTGATGTCACACACGAGCACGACCGTGTTTACTGTCCGACTGGAAAACGCTGTAGTAGCTGTCAGAAAAAGGTTACTAGGGCAAGGCTTTGGGAAAATATGTTGTTAGCAACAAGGGCGGTTTTTGAATTAGTTAAAATTCCGTTCCTTAGGGTTAGGGTCAGCGTTAAATAAACTACAATGTTAATGTAGGTAATTGTAATAACCGATAAACAGCAACGGTTTTAAGTGTGCGCCGTTCGTGAGCCGTAACGTGTAGTCTTAAAGATGGAGTCATGTGCAGCGAAAATAGGAAAATTATGCGTTTAAGCATAATGTAAGTCTTCTAACCTAACCAGGTTTGAAACCAGGAAAACTGAAAAGACATAGCTAGCTTCTTCTTACCGGGTCTTGCTGTCCAAACGGTGACAGCTAAGCTTGCTAACTGGCTAGCCCAGCTCTTGTTTACCATCATGGACAGGGAGGCGTATCGTAACTGCTGCAGTCTGGTCAAAATACCGAGGCAGTCCTATGAACAATTTTGGTCGTCACATTTTGTGGATTACATCGACAGGGAGTTGAGCTACTCCAAGTTTTTCAAGAAATATCTGCTGCCCAATCACCCATGCATGTTTTCAAGAAGGTTCACAGAGGAGTGGAAGTGTAGAAGACAGTGGGTGACGGAGGAGGGGAAGCCTAATTTCCAGAAACTGCTGCAAGAGTTTGGTAAATAATCTTATTACCAGTGTATTATCTATTGTGTGTTATTCTGCTGCTGTTGCAATGACTGGTATAATGGAAGATAATGTATTTGCTCTCTGTCACAGACGAGACTCCTGTCCCTGTTGCAAACTGCAACGCAAAGGAGTACAATGCAAACCCTAAACAAGTTATGCCTTTCAAAGAATTTATACATTACTGGAAGGAATACATCCAGAATGGCCACTCGTCACCTAAAGGATGTCTCTATCTGAAAGACTGGCACATGGCAAGGTGTAAATTTAGTGCAGATGTTTAAATTTGGTTTTTTCTTTTGTGATCAATTATGTGCAACGTATGTAACAAATCACTGTTATTACTTCTACAGGGACTTTCCAGAACACAATGTTTACACCACACCTGTCTTCTTCTCCTCTGACTGGCTTAATGAATACTGGGATACACTTGAAGTGGATGACTACCGGTTTGTCTACATGGGACCTAAAGGTTCATGGTATGAAACTTTGAACAGTAATACTGGCAAAACCCAGATCATATCGCACTTTTTGTTTTCATGCAATCACACCAACTTCCTCATCACCAGGACTCCGTTCCACGCCGATGTTTTCCGCTCCTACAGTTGGTCAGCAAATATCTGTGGTAGGAAGAAATGGCTGCTATATCCCCCAGGTCAGGAGGAGTTTTTGCGTGACACTCACGGCAACCTGCCTTATGATGTGACATCATCTGAACTTCAAGACAAAGGCCTTTTCCCCCACTCCGAAGAAGCCTGTCAGCCACTTGAGATTATTCAAGAGGCGGGTGAAATAATTTTTGTGCCAAGTGGCTGGCACCATCAGGTTTATAATCTGGTAAGAAGTGTGTCGGTGATGACATCTGAGCAGTAGAGGGGGAAAGATATCCACACATATCATGATTTTTTGTATGATGAAACAGATATGGTCATTGTATAAAAACTTTTATCACTGCCAGCAGTTTATGATCATGACTTTTTGTTTTTGTTATAGGAGGACACCATCTCAATTAATCACAACTGGTTGAATGGCTGTAACATTGACATCATGTGGCAGTTCCTTCAGAATGAGCTGTCATCTGTTCAAAAAGAGATAGACGAGTGGAGGAATACAATGGATTCCTGGCACCAGCACTGCCAGGTACTTTGCAGATAAGATTAATGCCACTGCCACAAATCTACACAATATAAAAGTGACCTTGTTATAACTGGTGTGTGTGTTATTTTTCAGGTCATCATGAAGGCCTGTTCTGGTATTGATTATGGCGAATTTGCCTCGTTCGTGAAAATCATTGCAGACAACCGAATGGCTTTCCTGAATGCTTGCTCCTCTGGGGATTCCTCAGATTACCCACGACATCTCTCAGAGATCCTCACCACACTTGGACCTTACCATGCTGCCTTTGACCTACAGAGAGTGGCTCACATAATTGAATGCTTACTCTGCAATGAAGACTTTAAGCGGCTCGATCATTCAGCACTGACCCTGCAGCCAGAAACCATGTTGCAGCAAATTCGGGACACCATACAATCCACAAGAGGGCAGCATCTTCTTTATCAGGAGTAGGATGTTCAATGGTGTCTTAATGTCAAAAATATCTGGATGTAGCTTGAATGACAAGTGCCAGTTTGTACTGTGTGAAGATGATGATAGAGGTGTTACTGCACCTTTGGTTTGAGATGAATTGTTATCTCAAATGATGCTTGTGAATGTTTGGAATTGGTTTTTGCACTGAAAGATAAATAAAAACAGTACACAGCTGACTGAGTTTTTGTTTTGCTTTTTTTGCATATTTATTTAACAACCACAAATACCACAGTTGGCATATCTTGATTTAAGTGCTGCAATAGATTTGATAAATAGCATAGATCTGTGGAAAATAATACTTTACAATTTGGGAAATATCACTCTAAAATAGGTTTTACTGCAAAAAATACAATTGTGAGTTAGTGGCACACAGCTGCTAAGCAATGACAGTGTAACATACTGTACTTGAGGGGTGTCTGTCAAATGTGATGTATGTCACATTTTAGAGAGTTATAAGACATACTCTTCAGTTTGTTTTCACATCTTCAGGCCACCAGTCTGGCACAGAGGCCTCAAGTGTCACAGTTGTGTCGTCAGAAGATTTGAGTGTCAACACCTCTTTGGCATGAGCCATGCGGATTAGGCTCAGACCCAGATCTCCCACTCCTGCTCGGTGCTTCCCAGCTGGCTTGCCCGACTGCGTTTGCAGTGTGACTTCTTCCTTGAGGTCTTGTACTGGGGATGATAGGCGCACTGGCATCAGACGCTTCCGTATCACCCCAGTGTGATGAGTTCTGGCTGTGAGCTCCTGGCCAATGTAACAGCCTTTACTAAAGCTGATGCCCTGCATGTAAACGAGATTTGACTCAAGTGGCAGTGCCACTCCAGGAGGAAGGTCCTTCACTCCCTCAGGAAGTCCTAGGCAACAATGACAACGGAGGGAACAGTCAAAACTTGTCAAAAAAATTTCAATAGCTCAAGTTCATACAAATGCATACATCTCTCGCCATTTATCTTCCCATACAAGCCATATGTTACTATTTGGTCTTACCTATTGTATAACGATGTTTGTGATACTCCTCTGTGTCACCTTTCTGACATGATGCAATGATATCCTGGGGTTTCACTTGACTGTCTAAGACCAATCTCCAGCCCATTTCCTGAGTTCGAGGATCAGCCTCCCACACCAGAGCTTTTTCTTGGGAGGACAGCTCAGGTTTACTGACCTCTTGACCTGGGTTTTTTTGCTGGGGGAGCACGGCCCATACAGAGAGGTCTGGACAGGAATCAATGTTGACCCTTCTGCGAAGCTTGTACACCTTCAAGTGTCTCAAGATTGAGTCCTTAACTGCAGTGTCACACTCCAGGAAAACGCCTTTCCCTGCATCAGCTTCTTTCAGACTGTAAGAAAATACAGCATGTTGAGTTCCTCATTTTTACAAATATTATTTAAGCTGATAAAGTGGTCTGGGAAATGACAGCTACTAGTTGAAATCAACTGCACATTAGTATTTATTTTGCAGCTGCTTTAACCTGGTATTTGTTAAAAACATACTGTACCATTGTGGTCATAAACAAGCTGCATGTACAAAACTGTCCTTCAATTGTTCATTTAGCATCATTTAAAAAAAAAAAAAAAATCCTGGATTACAATGTTTTATACTTTGTGTAACACCAAACATCCTTGACAGGCATTACATTATAAGTTCTGTATATCAGCTATGGTTTTTGTTGTCATATAGCAGATGCTCACAAATGAGTCTCTAGAAATAATATTTAATTATTTGTTTTGGCCACTTTCCCTGCAAATGGGAAAAGCTACACCAGAGAGGTTTTGCAGGTCAACCACGGGCAGCACAGAGAAAATCTGCTTTAGAGTCATATTGCACTAGCTCATTGACAGCATCTAAAAATGAGTGAGGGTATTAAGTAATTTTATAAAGCTTAATTGTCAAATATAGTTATTAATCAATTAACGAATAATTGAAAAGAGGACAAGTTCAGGAAGGGTGCAACATTAGCTGACAAAGTGAAAATCTGTATTTCAATGAGAATGACCTAAAATGGGGACTGTGCTATAATCTGACTCAGGTTAAAGTGACTTGTACAGGGAGGGGTCTGCACCAGCCATGATAACTATCACTGGGCAACCGGTGCAAACAACTGCGTTAGGAAGATAAGCGAGAGTACCCCCACCCTTATGCAATAAAGCTATAAGGAGTTGTGTTGTACCTGTACAACATAATGTCATATAGAGTCCTTCCTTGTACATTGAGCATGTGTGAGTACATGGCTCTGAGTCCAGGCTCCTGCAGCAGGTCCATGTCGTTGGTTATAATCCCCTGAAGAAACGGGCTCGTGTCCTGGCCCTGGATTTTGAACAGGGTCCGGTGAGAAAGGTGATAGCACACAAACTGTCCCGGGACATTTCTGGTGTCCTGACAGTACTTCTTGACACATGTCCCCGTAGGAGCTGATACACGGGATAAAAACGTTACGCAAGAATACCGACCGGTGAATTTTCCGGTGTAAGCATCGAGGCAGCCGGACGTGAGCGCTCTCCGGGCGAAGCACAAAACCCCCATGTTCGACACTGTAACAGGAGAGTGTTTAATGCTAAAATGAAGTGGTTATCCCGCTTGATAACAGCAGTGGACGGCTACATAACACAGGTCAACACTGGTGAATTCGGCTGCGAGGGCTCCATTTTGAAATCCCACAATGCATTTCTCGATAATATTACAGCACGTGTGCGAAGCTAGTGGTGCCGCCTGTGGTTAAGGCAGGACCACAGACCTATTACAATTTGTTTTTCAGCGATAAAAGCCGGATAAATGAAAAAAAAAAAAATACACCACAACATTCACTTCTTACATGCTTACAAGTGTTTGTGAAAGTTTTCAGGTCTTTTAATCAAGTAAAAAATACTGTCAAAGCACTCCGGTGCATGTAAAATTTAGTACTTTAGCAAAAAAAAAAAAAAAAGTCTCAGACTTATTATACTACTATACATTCAGTTGGTCAGTATATTAGGTACAAATTGTTAAAATACAGCAGCTCCACATCATCTCAGAGGCTGCAGTTTTCTGCTTAATTGTAGCCTGTTAGCAAAATCTGTTAAACTACACACCATGGATACATCCATGCTACACACCAGCAGCTCCAGTCATAATGCTTTGAACTGTAAGTTATCGATTCAGTGATGGATTAGCACTGTAAGTGTTTTGCTTGGTTAATGAGTTAAACACATTTATATAAGTGTCTAAATGGTAAATCATTTACCAAGCCAATGATAACAAATTTAGTGTTCATGGGTGGACCGCATGATCTTATTTGGTACTTCTCTCCAAGCTATCAAATCTATAGGCTGCTGTTACAGTAAGTCAGGTAATGTGTTTCTTAGTTTGTAATAGGCCTAGGCTATTTCCAAAACACATTCAATCAATACGATTATGACTGTAAGACTGTGATTTTAAAAAGCAGTGTATGTGCAAGAAAAAATATAGTATACAGAGGAAAGAATCAGTCAGACTTTTACAAACTTTTACAAGTTTCTGCACTGATAATTGGATTCAGCACTAATCAGTAAATAATTAGTTTCTGTGAATCATAATGAAAAATGTTGACTATAGGCATTTTATGATGTAACAGAATGTGCTACACACCATGCACTGCTCGCAAAATGTATTAACAGTTGAAACCGTACATAAAATAAGCACACACACTCCTGTACCCACCAAACAACATGTGTAACAAATTAAAAGGTAAAGCCTTTAAAATGCCCTGTGGCTTACACAACTGAGGGAAAACAGAAAATAAAAAGGTACATTATGAGAGGAATAAACTTTTGCTACACATTCATAAGCTGCCTTTACAGTGCTTGAAGTGAAACCTGGAAACCAGAGGGATGCCTTTGTGACAGTCTTTTAGAGTTGTGTGTAGTGGTGATTGGATTTGATGTTGAATACAGTGACCTCATGTTGGTTGGCTTTCTCTGTTCATTCTGGGCACCAGTCCACACCTGGTGCTAATTATCCAGAAATTAATAGATTGTAGTCGATGTTTTGACGCCTGCACCCCAAGCCACCCACCCTAATGAAAGCACATTTTATTTTTTTTATTACTTTAGCTGATTCTGGAAAAGTACAATTTTTCCCATTTTTATGGCATTTTCCCATATTCAAGATAATAAAATGCGGTGTGATTTCTTAGCTTGTAAAAATGATTTGCCCCTGCCATGTTACTGTAAATGCTGCTCGTCTCATTACAGCTTTTTTGCCCCATACACTTCAAAATAAGTGAGGTAATTGATACATATTTCATCTTAAACATGAAATAAACTTAATTAGTTTGTATAAATGCCTTACAATTCCAATTCCTCAGATGGTATATGCAACAATATCTTTGTCTTCCAGTGTGTGAATGTGTTGTGTTGTTTTTCTGCCATGATAACATACAAACATGTCCTCATAGTGATGGAAGTTTCTTTCGAGCTTTTAACTTTGATTACTCTCCAATAGAAGCTTTTGATCTTGCTGTTTTCAAAACACACAATTTTCATCCACATGACAAGTTACAACAAGAGACAAGAGCTAATAAAAGGCAGGAAATCAGAGGTTTGAAATAAGTTTATTTCTTCATGAATAAAATACTAGAACAGTCTTTAAAAGTTTGAGGCACTTTGAAGTATGACAACAGTAAAGGCAGGATTACATGTTAATCTTAAACCAGTTTTAGAAACATACTGCTTCAATGACAGAGAAACTCAAATGCTCGACAACATGCCAAAACATAGCATAGATGTAACAAATTGAATAGCAAAGGATGGGATTTCTACTGTAGCCTAAGTGTTTACTGTATGTTCCCAGTTGAAAAGCATGCATCATCTGCTTCAGATTGCAGAAAATCAGTATTTATTTTAGAAAATAATCAGATTTTCTATTCACTTACCTCTTTCCCTTTATGTGCTGTGACACTGCAAGGCTTTGGAAAATGAAGATAAAGGCTTTGCACGCAAAGACCATCACACTGAAGTGATGTTTACCAGAAAAGCTTACAGTGACACAGCCCTATTTCATCACCTTCATCAAAATACTTTACCTTTAATCTGCTTTCAGCAACAACCATCCATGCCACATCCAAAAATACGTCCCCAAATAATAAACATGCATCTTTCCAACAACAATCACCAGAAATGACTCATTTTGCATTTGTACAATGTTTTGTACTGCATTTTCAAATTTGGATTTAGAGTACAATCAAATAATCTCAAAGTTAAATTTCCTCAAATTAATCCAGTTCAGCGGCAGTCAAGGGTAGATCAGATAAACACCTCAAAGCACTCTGTGTATGCTTTGATGTTTCAGCTGGAATTAGAGATGTCTATCTAAGTAAGCATATGTTAACCATGTCTGAAAGGTATGGCAAGCACAAAATGACACACTACAGTAACAAAGGAGATTCATGATAATGGATTTGATCATTTCTTCATGTGTGGTTTGTTTGTTTTTCACTCCCAAAAACTACGCCTACGTTTTACTGTACTCCTTCAGTCAGTGTGATTGAAATTCTCAGTTGTTATTGTCCAAAGTCGCATCTCATACTCTCACACATCCTCCAGCTGTGTCACAGTGACGTCCTGGAGTCTTTAATGTTTTTTTTTTTTTCCATTGTTAATGTACTAAATTAGATTTATTTCTAGATCCAGACGGAGGTCTTTCCATTTTTTACAATGGTCGCAGTCTTCTCTGTGGCTGATTTCGGCCTGGCTCCTTGTTTCTCCTGGACTGTATTGACTCGGTTTTGCTCAGCCATAGTGCCCCCAGATACAGGACTACTGGTTCTGGAAGTTTGCTGGTTGTTCTTGGTCTGATATGTTTGAAAGGCCATATCGAGCTGCTCCTGGGCAACCCGTAGGTGACGGTGCAGGCTGGCCAGATCAGAGGGGATGTTCTCATCCGGGCTGGTGCACTGCTGTTCTTGGGCCACGTTTGCCATGTTCTGCTCGTGGGTGATGAGGCTGTTGGGGATCCTGGTTGGTTTCTCTGTCTTCATCACTAGGTTGTATCCTGGAGGAGAGGCTGTGATGTTGCGAGAGAAGGGATAGCCATAGGACGTCCGTCGCCCTCGGCTCCTCTTCATCCGAAGTGTATCCCGAAAAGTGCCAATTCCCAAGTGGAGCATCTCACACACGTTCAGTACCAGACAAAGACAGCTTACCACATACATGATGAGCAGGAAGATTGTTTTCTCTGTGGGCCTCGAGATGAAACAGTCCACACTGTGTGGACAGGGCAGCCTGCTGCACACATAGGAAGGATTTACTCGAAAACCATAAAGGAGGTATTGTCCTGCAAGGAAAGCTATTTCAAAAATAGCTCGTGACATGAGCTGGAGGACATAGATTCTCATCAATCCTTCTTGCATAATTCTTCTGCGGCCATCATGTTTAGGCGGGTCTTTGCTGTTGCTGCTTATTTGCTCAGGCTTGACCTCCTGCACCTCTAGTGCATCCTCATAGATCATGGGCTCTGCATCGTCATCTTCATCCTCCTCCAAGACCTCCTCCAGATGGTGGCTGTCTCTCCACCTGGAGTGCGGAGGATGTTTCTTGCGGAGCCTTTGGTGTTTCCTGCGCTCCTCCTCTGAAGTTCGGGCTATCTTGTGAATAGCATACCCCATATACATGATGGAGGGAGTTGAGATCATGATGATCTGGAAGACCCAGAAACGGACGTGCGAGAGGGGAGCAAAAGCATCGTAGCATACGTTGTCACAACCTGGCTGCTTGGTGTTGCAGGTGAACTTGGCCTGCTCGTCCGAGTAGATGGACTCACCTCCAACTGCTGTGAGCACAATGCGGAATATGATGAGCACAGTCAACCACACTTTCCCCACAAACGTGGAGTGATTGTGGATCTCTTCCAGGAGACGAGTAAGAAAGCTCCAGCTCATGTTGCTCTTGCAAGCTTTTCAACTAGAGTCTGTCAAGAAAGAAAATAATAATTGATTAAGACCAGTGTGGGGACAGTCATAAAGCCATGAGTTTTTATCAGACTGTCATTTTTTACCAGCCGTGACATTGAAACATGACGTGTTGTACTCTGCAGTCACTCTATTCCTACAGTTGTATTCCTGGTATTAATGGCTGTTCACTTATCTAACGAAAGCAAGCTCAGCATCAGACTACAACAAATAATCATTTTCATTATGACTAATGTTCTCATTTGTGTTATCAGTTCACATCATTTATTCCATTCAATGTCAAAAGAATATGAAAAATTAATATCATCATTTCCCTGGGCTCAAAGTGACATTTTCACATCTATTTTTTCAGATAAACAAAACCAGAAACTGGGAGAAACTGCATGACAGGCTGTTTCAAGTAAGGATTTATAAATGATTTATATGCAAATATCCTCTTGAGCACGTCTTTGTTTCAATTAACAGGAAATCTTTTACAGATGTCTCAAACATAAACAGTCTTCATCTACTCAGTAATAATTCTTGATGTGGAGGAGACATCCATTTCAATTGATTACACATCCAGACAAGGACAAAGGCTTGTGTTAATTCATGTCAGCAAGTTCAGTGATGTCATTCAGTCACCCGATCTCAACACACACCAGGCTGCGTTTCCAGTATTCCCCATTTAAGCAGATTGAAACAGTTAGTGAAAGGGTTGGTTTAAAAGACAAAAATAGCAAAGAGAGATGTCGAAACACTCTCAAAAAACAAATTACAAACCAGGCACAAACCCACAAACAGCAGTCATTTTGATTAGACCCAAGAACACGCTGATGACTACAAGACAGTGACAGATCAAAAACACAAAATGAACCTATTCTGAACGCAGCTCTGAATGTATGAAAAACCGTTTCTTATACCAGTGTGTGTACCAGAGTGTGCTCCACTCAGAGTGCCACTTCAGAAACATACTGTATGTGGCACTTAAGCCTTTAATGCCAAGGGACACACACACACAAACAGATGACAAGAAACCTCAGTCTCATACTCTCCTCACAGTCAGAGTCACTGCTGACACTGTGAGGTGAATGAAGCTGGGACGAGGCGACAGCGTAGCGCTTCTGTCGCTTCATTCATGGGGCAGAGCTGCAGAGTTCACGTTGATCTCATGACTGCTGTACTGTGTTCCCTGGTGTGGGATGTGCCATCTCCCCTGCCATCTGAGTGAACAGGAGAGGCTTGTTGCTCCTGCCACGAGGCCTCCCCTCCAGATCCAGCACTGCTGACGCTGGGGAGGGGTGCAGCCACATGGAGACAGATGGCAACTATGGATGGCATCTCATGTCTGCCCCAGGATGACATGACAGGAGGGCCGCTTCCACTTTACTTTAGGATTGACACTGAATCTGAATGATTTTGTAATCTATCATATTATCAACTGTATTTTTACAACAGCTACGAACATTTAAGTGGCCTTGAGATATTGGACTGATTTCTAATCAGAAGTGATGCATGGATTTTAACTGTCTCTGCAGCATTTGATTACATTTCTTTTAAGAGAACCTGTCATTATTTCAAAATTAAGAGCATGACTGTACATGCATACACAGTTCAATTGAAATATGAGATTTTTGTGCAGTTTGAAACATGTTTTGAATCATGAATTTAGATTATGAATATGTTTTTTGAATTCTGTTTGAGATGGCATGTAGAGCAACGCAGCAGGGAAAACAAGGATAAAAGACTTCATGAATTTACACTATTTTACAATAGAAAATATTGCAATATATTGACACATGTTGACAATCATAAAAGATTATGATTTTCAAATTTGAGTGTAATTATAATTACAGAGACTGCTAACAATAGAAATAACATTTCAGCTCAGTTTATACAGTTGAAAAAACAGATATCAGATGTCAAATCATGAACGCAGGTGCAGATCTAAGGGACTTCGTATTATACACTTGCATCATATTTTTGGATTGCCCGCAATTCAAAAGTTAGATCTTGATATATGAAAGAAACAATCTTGATTAATTCAAACATTGGACCACACAAACAGTTCAGAGGTTGACTGATACAAATGTGCATCCACAGTGTCATCACAGGATGGCAGAACTGAAACTATCACACAAGGCAATGAGTGCAACAACCCACCTGGTGAAGTCGTACATGCATTTCCCATCCTGAAGGTCTCCTCTGCTCTCTCTAGCTTTCCTCTCAACAGCCTGATCCATGCAGTTCCAACTCCATCCTAATGTCCTAACCTTCTCCAACTTATCAACAACTTCCAAAATTGGAGGACAAAAAAGAAGAAAAGAAAAGAAAAAAATTGAAGAAAAGAAATAGTGAGGAACAGACTTTCTGTGTGTCCTGTTTTATATTTATCCTGTTTTCTCACTGCGTGAAGAAGTGAGTTCTCGCTGCTGTGAATGCCTCACATTCTGGCTTGTGTCTGGTTTCTATTACACCAGCCTTCTGCCCAAGAAGGAAGTATAAAAAACAGAGAGGCAGAAAAAAATCCTCCTCTGGCAAGTGACCCTCATCCAAGGGTTCAGACTTGAGGATACCGTACAGCACGCTGAAATGAGCACCCAGCTGAACAAGCGTGTTAATCGCAACATAGTCAACCCCCCAACACTCATACACAACATTTGCAACACAGCTGATGAGGGTCTCTCTCTTGCTCTCTCTGTCTCGCTCTCTCTCTAGTACCATGTAACCCCCCCCCCCTCCTCACTCCCTCTGTGTCTCTGTCTATCTATGTATCTCAGCCTCTTGCAGGTTAATGTCTCCATGCCCCCCAACCATTTAAACAGCACCAGCAGTGGCTCACTCTGAGGACAATGGTGATATAAAGAGTTGTTTGAACGCTTCACACACACATTTGTAAAATCCACACACATGCACACACACATACATTGAGATTATCAACATCCATGTTATGAGTTACATAACGGTGTGCAGCAGATGACAGTTCTGAAAAATAAGAACTTTTGGAGGGGACAAAGACGGGGAGTTTGAGGACAGAAGTGTCACAGAGACATAAGCCACCTTGCCACAGTGCAGATCCGCAAGAATGTATCCAGCAGGTATGCTCAGTCATATCAAGTGTCATAATATTTACATTTCAATCCAGGCAGATGGCCAGATAACAGAGCAGTGGACAGGTCGCACTCTGCTCCACCGCTCCGTGTCTTTTCCGACTTGATGTTTATGCTTGAAGCTTTCACCTTGGCCAGTTGAACGCAGTAGCACATGTTGTTACTTAAGGAATGTGATGGATTTTTTCACTTGATGGCGAGAGCATGTATGTGCATGGAATCTCCCTTTCTCTTTCTCTCTCACACACACATGTCAATGTATATTTTTTTCTCCAATATGACATGACGAAGCACAGATGAGAAGGTGATTCATCCAGGATTACGATCGGAAAAGGAATGTCCCCATCTCTTTATTCTATGAGCCAGGTCCCCTGTCAAGTTTAGGAAGAGATCTAAACTCAACTACTTTTAATAGAGGACAGATAAACGGGCTCATGTCTGGATTGCATTAATGAAATGTGTCTGCTCATTGTCACAGTGACCATATTATTATAATGCTACTTTCACAAGGCCTCTCAATAATCCTTAATTATCTGTATGCTGCTATTAAGTAAAGAATAACGTTCAACAACAACAGTGTGTCTGCCATCAATCAGATCACTATTTCAACTCAGTTACCACTTAAAGTAGATTGCAGGAATATATGGGGCTGTCAAAGAGCAAAACAACTGCAGCAAAAGACATCAAAAAGGGATAAGATGGTGTAATAATAAATCTCAGCATTTAGATCTCATTCGGTCTGAGTAGTTTGTGGTCTAAAGAAAGCTCCGAGAGCAAGCCATCTGGGCCTGCAGGACCCATCCTCCAGAGGCCTTGCCTTCAAGGCTCCCCTCTCCATCTGACTGAGGAGATGTGGCGTAGCAAGCACCCCTGGTGAGGCACTGAGGAAAAGAAGACAGGGGATGCTGCTGGAATGACTAGAGCATTTGGGGTTTGGACATGTGCTGTCCCTGAGGGACAGATCAGCACGTGTTTTTAAGTTGCGCTCACTCCTCTTCCTCCTAAAATCTTCCCATCATCCAAGAGACGCAGATGGTCCAGTGAAGGCGGCTGATAAGAGTGCGTTTTTGTGCATGATTTTAGATTCAGTGTCATTTACAGTTTGTGTTCCTCGACAGTTGGTACGACGGCCTATGGTTGTTTAATTAACACTGATGAACACATATCCTTTAAGAATAGTTTAACATCATCTAAATAGACATTTTTCCTGGATATTATTCCCTTAATATTCTTTAACTTTCTCATTATTAAACAAAACAGATAAATGAAACATTCAAATCTCATAATTACCTGTAATAAATAACTCTACATTCAACTTTTACACAACTTTTACTACATTTAATATTTGTATGTGTGTACTAACACCACATGCATTATAACATCATAGATCCTTTTCCAACAGGTATTTTTTTTCTGTGAGACAGCTTTCGAATCTGAATTGCTCAGTTATCTAAAAGTAAAAACAAAAGTGCTCAAACTCATGGAGTCAAACTGATGACTGTCTCGCACTTCATACGATGTCCCCATGTCCTCGGACAATCCAGGCCAGTCTAGCTTTGGGAAACTGTAGTTCATGTTGATAAATATTGATTGAACTGCCCAGAGCCAGGAAAATGTTACAGTATTCAGCTGTAAGACAGTGCTTGACATTTCTGTTGTTACAAGGACTGGCACCCTGTGACAGCCAAATGAGAAATGTTTAATATTCATTAGGTTAAAGTTAAATTTAGTGTGAAGTGTGAAATGTGAAATCTCAGTGTATTTTTTCCCCCAATCGTGGTAGCATGTGTGGGATATCAACAACTTAAAAAACATCACAGCTGACAAATGAACACACACTGCTTAAAATCTAAAATGCAATACACAACATTTATACGTTTCAAATGCGCACTCACTGTATGGACCATTTCATAAATGTATAACCTACGTCCTCATGTGCCCTGCCATTGCAGAAATATGATGTTTTAGTCGCAGACAGCTTCACCTTTGAGAGGTCACTGGGAGCTGTGAGGGTTTGCAGCGTAGCCGATTGTTGTAGTGATGCAACATGGCGGAGCGAGCATCTCGACAACTCTCCTTGGCCGCCACCAATGTCATCACAAGAGTTTTATCCACATGTATTTACTGAACAAAGTTGATGCGAGCAGACTGGGGGCTGTGGAAGTCTGTGTTTATGTAACAGATCAAGCTCCACCATGTGACTTCAGTGTGGCCCCCCCCCAACACATACACGCGGACACACACACACACACACACACACACCCTCCCACCCTTAGAGAAAAGAGTGACACAAGACACCAGTGCAAAAACATGCAACTTGGTGCGCCAACTCCTCCTCTCTCCCATCTCTCTCACCACTATCATTAAACTGCTCTCACCAGGCTGTGGGTTGGGGCAGGGGGGTGGGGTGGGCTATCCTATAGGCAGCCTGAGAGTGGTGGCAGTCCCATCTCATTTGTTCAGTTTTTCTCCCAGTTTCTCAGCTGAGCCTATCCTACCCCCGGGCTGTATGCGTCCCGTGCCAGTTTTGCAAAGGCTGGACTCTACTGAAGCAACTGAGATGAAAAGCCTTGAGGTGGATGCCAACAACTTTTCTCAGCCAACGTCTCGCTCATATGAGCAAAGCAGCTTGTATTGAGTGTGAATTACACTGTGTTAACATTGCACTCAGAATAATAAACAAAAAAACACTAAAACTTTGGTTCAGTCGCCAACAAATGTGTTAAACCACTGCTCTACAAACAAACACAATTTACAGAGTCTGTAAAGAAAATTCACAAATATAAACAGCAATTTGAAGTCCATCATATTCCAAACAATAAGGATGAAGCCCCTATCTTCATATACTCACTTAAAGGTGCAAACTATTTATCAAATTATTTAAAGCACTAGGGTGATTCAATCACTACACAGCAATATTCTAATAACCTCAAAAGATTATTGCACTGGAAATTAGCCTCTTTCCTCCTGCGGCTTCTGCTCTGACAGTACAAATTTGCCTCTATGTGTCTGATCTATATGCTCAACATTATGATCTTAAAAATCAGGTTTCATTTTTATTCATGGGTTGGTGGGTAATTCAATTAACACCTGTATCTGATCAGGAAGTAATAAAGAACTGCTTCAGTTTTGCTTCACCCGTCAGATGATTCTGTCATAATTAACCCTGAAGATGAACTGTTCCCATCAGGGCAAAGTAAAACCCGACCCACAACTACCCTTCCAAATAAACAAAACAACTGTGCTTTGCCTGCACCGCTGCGGGGCCTTAATCTCTGACATTATCTTGTCTTAACTGGCTATGTCAAGGGCTGATCTGAGGCAGGCCCAAAGGAGCAGCAGACCTAGTCAGGGTCATTTGGACTAGCAGAGATATGTTTACTGCAGCTCCCCCTTCCTTCCAGACGCCTTAGTGCCGTTGCCCTTCTCCAACTCAGTGGAAGTCCACACACTGGTAGCAATGCTGCAGGACACCCACTGATAACAGCAATATAGGCTCTCTCTTCTACATACACTTATGCAACAAAGCTCATATCAAAACTGTACATGTGGACATACTGCAGAGTGCACGAGTTAACACACCTGATGTTTAACACTCAGGTATTAAAACCAGTGATAAAAAAAGGCATCTCCTAAGCAAAAAGGAACTGGTTACAGTGGGAAGAGACTGTGCAAAAGATAAATGTTCAAGGTCATTGTGTGATTTTTTATATAATGTCCATTTTTTCGTAACTTAACAAATACCTGCCATTATATATCATAAATAGAGATCAGCTTTGAAAACCATCATTACTTTACAGTTTCTTCCCACTTTCCTGAGTGGACGCTGTAGCCACTAGATGGCAGTCATGTATTTAATCAGCAAACATTCCCCAATGACTTTTAAATATTCCAGGAAATATCTCTGAGGTGAATGACCTGTCTAGACTGATGTCACTGATGTCATGGAGAATAACAGCCTTGATAATGGGGCCAGTGACCCAGCTCACAAAGTGCATTAGCCAGAAAGCATTAAAAAAATACTTTGTTCACAGCTGAATCCTTAATGGTTGTTCAACACATTCACATTTTAAAGTATTTATTTTATTCATTTCATTTATTAAATGCATTAGATTATAACAGCTGGTTCAAGGTCAAGGTCGAGGAAAACTTAATCATCCCCAGCAACATATATCAATACACATACATTAGGCATGGGGAACCTGTTCCACAAAGGGCCAGTGTGGCTGCAAGTTTTCTTTCCAACCAAGCAGCAGCACACCAGATTTGACTCATGGTATCAACTGATCTCAGTCTTCAGACAGCTGATTGGTCAAACTGTGTGCTATTGGTTGGAACAAAAACCTGCAGCCTGCGGCCCGGCCCTTTGTGGAATAGAGTCCCCATGCCTGACATACACTGTCACAGGCAACAGTACAACAACATTTAAAAAATAATGTGCATTGTTCAGGAGGCCAATGGCAGTCAGAACAAAGGAATTTACGAGCCAGTTGGTCCTGCAGGGAACTTGTAGTATTTCCAAAAGTTAATACTTTTGTTAATACTTAATACGAAGGGATTGTTGTTTGCCATGGCACAGTGTAATATAGCACTCAAACCTTCCTGAAAATCCAAAGAACTATGGTCACAAGTACAAATCTCAATGATGAAACATTCTCCATGTGTCTACAGCAAGCCAGAAAAGGTTACAGTGGTTCACTGACCCATTACTTTGGGGACTGCTTTACTATTCAACTGTTCACATCCTTGTATCATTACACTTTAACTTTAACTTTAACTTAGACTTTAACCAGAGAAAAGGTCTTATTTGTTTAAATAGTAGCATGCAACTAAGTCAACTTCAATTTCAAATATAAAATCCACCACACCAACGCCATGTGAGAAGTCGGTCAGCTGCATCTAAACACCAAACCCAGTCTGTCATAAGGTGTCTTTCATTTCTCTCTGTAAAAAAAAAAGTCCACTTCATTTGAAGTTGTATGAACTCTACATAGGTAGAGGCAAATGCTGGGGTGAAATCAAAACGATTTATGCATAGAAAACCAATCAGACCAATCAGAATGTTCTGAGAACCTTGCAAATAGCCCACAGCACCACAATGACAAAAAGACAGCTAGAGGCAGCACTTACCTGTCCATGTGAATGAAGCAGTAGTGTATTCTATGCTTTATGTAAGGGCATCCTGGGCAGGAATCCAGAGGCATCGTTTCACTGCTCAAGCTCAGAAGGATGACTGAGACAATGGGTCATTTTTCTTCAAAACCCCTCACCACCAAGTACAGGCAGAACACTCAGGAAACCAGCATACTGCAAAAGGCCCCATTGTTTAGCAGACCATCCGCCTCCACTGCCATGACCAAGGATTGTTTATTTGTTTAATCCAGGATGACTACTACTACAAGCCCAATCATTCACCCAGAAAATAACAGTAACGTAGCTCTGGACCTCCAAAAACTTGCTTTACCCCATTTAGTCATGTGTGATGAATGAGACGCGACATGACTGCTTAAGTTTCACAGTGAATCCACTTTGTTTTTACTACTTTTGGGGGATTTAATCAACCCCAAGTGGATTTAGACACTAAATATATCTTATTATCCCCTTGAAATTTTATTGTTATACAATTTGCTCTTTGTTTCTATTTTTTCCCCCATGAAGTGACTAGTATTTGGCACGACAGTTCCTTTCCCTGATGTGCCATGGTATGCAAAAACATAAAAGATCTCAACGTTCAACTTAAAAGATGATTTGATGAAAATAAGCTTTTGTTAAATTTGAAACAAACTAAGTTCATAGTTTTTACAAATCAAAAATGGATGAAATTGTGCTTTCATTTGATGGAGAGAATATTGAAAGAGTGCATGGATTTAGTTTTGTGGGTGTTATCCTGGAGGACAGGCTGACATGGAAAAATCATATAGCATATGTAAAAGCTCAGGTGGTGAGGAATATTTTTATTTTGAATAAGGTTAAGTTTGTATTGCTTACTAACACATTACGAATGCTACTCGGTACACTTACACTGCCATTTATTGCTTGGAAGTGTGGGGCAATACTTCTCCGAGTAAAATCACTCATCTGTTTCTGCTACAGAAAAAAGAAGTAAGAGTCATTCATAAGGGAGGCAACAGAGAACCTTTGAACAGACTTTTTTATTTCTTCAAGTTTATTGAAAGCAGCAGATCTAATAAATCTCCAGACTTTAAAAATAACGTTCACAGCAGGGCATTACCGGAACATTTGCAGAACATGTTCAAGCTGGAGGAAGAGGATATTTGCAAGGCTAACTTTAAAACAAATGTGTGTTTCTGTTGCAGGTGTAAAATTATGGCATTCACAAAGCAAGGAATTGAAAAGATGTACAAGCATATCGCAGTTTAAGATGATGTTTAAAATATATAACAAAAGTGCCTATGAAAAAGAAGGAGAAAGAGTTGATAGTTAAAAAATAAATGAATTGTGTTCATTGCTGTTTTTTGTTTGTTTGTTGTTGTTGTTGTTGTTGTTGTTGTTATATGTCATACATTTTTCTTTTTGCTGCTCCTTTCCATTTATGGTGTTATGTAAATAAAGGAAAAAAAGGAGAAAAGTTAACAAATTATGTAATGTGCGCATGGAATCCATGACTGGAAGAAATAAATATGAAATTTAATTTAATGATTAACAGTATAAAACAGAGAAAGAGTTGATGGAAGTAAGAGCTGGAACAGTTCTGTAATAATTGACTTCCAAGGAGCTGGCTACATGTGAAGAGTGACCAATACCCCCCCCCCCCCCACAGGCTACAGGTCTAAAAGCCCTTTTTGTTCTTTTTGTTCAAAAAGTAGAGAGATAATTTAACACGCTATTTGTTCCCTTTCTAACTTTAGAGTTACATCTTTCAAGCCAACAGCATCAGAGGCAATAGGAACCAAATGTAGATGCCAGATGCAGAGCTTATGTGGTTCAGTCACTTTATTTACACAAGGAATAAAAGTTCACTGGCAAACTGCGTGAAAGATGTAGCAACGACAGCCCAAATAAACAAGTTGCTTCACTATTTCACTCGTTAGCTGAGTGCGCAAGTGTGTCCACATTGATGTGGTTTCCTCATGGTTACCTAGCTGTGTTTGATTTAGGACAGCACTACCCAGTTGAAATTCATACACGATACACACAGTGTACTATGTGTGAGGGTACTGTGTGTCAGCACACTGTGTACACAGTACAATACGTAAGTGCATTGGCTGAAGTCTCCGAGCTGGGATACAGCATAGGATTCTGAACATGGCAAACATTAGCCTGCTCGCATCGTTGTACGCTAGTGGTCGAGTAAATAACCTATAGATCCAAAAAAAAAAACACAGTGAAAGAATGTCAGGACCAATGACATATCTAATGACCGGGGAGATTATACCATGCACTGTTGTGTTGGAAGATTTTATATTTGACAATCACCACAGGGCAGCCACATCTTTCCATGCTGACACTGTTAATCATGTAAACAGACATGCTAATGATTGTGTCCTTACCCGCAGGGAGGACATGGTTTTATGTTACGCTACACATGTTAATCCAGCTGTTCTGCTGCATTCCCAACTGTCTGGATGTTGATTTGTGTGGTTCTGTGAAGTCCTGAGTAATGACCTGGAGTGTTTAAAGTGGTCCTACTGACTTTGACCATAAAATCACCTTTCTCTCCCCGATTTGACTCATTAATAACCAGCATACAAAGGATATGTGCTTTGAACTGAGAGGCTTCATCAAAAAGTTAACTGAGTCATTTTAATGGAAACTTCATCTGCTGATCAGGTATTCATTAAATTGGTCTCAAAAACACTAAACAAGATTTATGGTCACAAAAAGAGGATGTCAAGATGCTCCAGATTAAGAGGAACACTTAGTTCAGTGTTTGGAATGATTTCAACATTGGACAACAGCTCATGAACACTTTGACTGTACCTCTTATCTTTTACTTGCTGGGAGTGACTCAGCAATTCAGAGAATGACTTACAGATGGGCAGATGAATGAATGGTGGTGGCGCTTGTGTGTGCATGTGTGTGTGCCTGTACAACATCAAAGTAAGAAGTGAGGGTTTCAGACTGTGGGGTGAACTCATTCACAATAACAGATGAGTTAACCTTGTTTCACAACCTTAATTGAATCTGAACTGGTGAATCACATGCAAACCAGACAAATGTACATATACTTAGAATTACTGAGAATTTTTTGTTCCAGATAATAGACAGAGAAACCAAAAGTCCTCAAAAGTAAATTAAAAAAAAATTCTCTGGCCCTCATAGTCTTCATTGCAGGCATGGCTACCCCTTATCTTAACATTAAGGAGCACAGTGACACACCCATATCACACATCTGTTTAGCAGACGGGAAAATCCAAACCATGTTTTGTGAGATACGGGAAACGACTAAAACCGATGTTTTGCTGCTCAAATATGAATCAGTTCCAGATGCGTGCATGCTGCTGCTGCTACACAGCTTTCTGAGTGTGTGTGTGTGTGTGTGTGTGTGTGTTCATGTGGTTGATACCCACTGTTATATTTGAGTATTTAAACACACACCAAAGCAGCCTTCTGAGTGGGTGGCTGTATCTGGCTCTGATGTTTGGTTTATTTAGTTTATTTATTGTAGTCTTTTATACAAACACATCCATATTTCCTAAAGGGAAAGCAGGAGCATGACGGCATGAGCTCAGTGCATCGCATTGTGTTCTGCTGTATTTGTCGTGGAACTACTACGTATTCAGTCCTGTGATGATTTTTGTAGCTGCGTGTTTGAGCTTTTACTCTAAAGACCAGTATAGTTCATTGATTTATCAGGTCAGTTGTACTAAGTTGTACTTTGTGCATGTGTATGTGTGTGTGTGTGTGTGTGTGTGTGTGTGTGTGCTTTCTTTGCCATTCACTTTCAATAAACCAACAGGATTTGGCTCTGTAGAATATTATCTTTATTAAGTACAAGCAAAAGCTATGAGGAAAAAAATGAGCAGACATGGACCAGCATTAACACAGTTCATTAAGGGTATGGGTGCAGTTCTTGGAAATGAAAAGAAAAAATCAGGAGCTTGGCCCTTATCTAGTTAAAACAAGTTCATCAACTCTGTCTTCATGCACATGTTCTAAAAACACGGGACACTTGTCTGGATCATTACACAACATGAATGCAGGTCAGATGGTATCATACAGGCAGACAAGCCTCTTAGTCAAAAAACAAAACAAAACAGATCTGCCATCATAGTGAACAGGGCTACATGTGAAAAAAATCAACAAAGCAATGACCTCTTCAAAAAAGCTATATTAGGAAAATACAAAAATACACACAACATAATCAGTATGCAGAACAAGAGCATTAATAATAGATCTGAATCTACAACCATATTTTTTGTGTTCTCATTATGGATCAGCACAGCCTATGTTTGCAGCTGCTGACGTTCCCCACTTTAAAAGTCCTCCCCTCTGTGGGTGTAAAACAGCACAGATGCATGTATGTATATATGTAGAGTCACACAGTATTTTTATACACTTTGATTTGTGAAGAGCAGAAGACATTTCATTTAAATTGTACAAAATATAGCTGTGCATTTGTGAATCAGTGAAGAAGAACACTCCCATTCCCTGCAATAAACTGGATGATGAAATATTTATACATGCAACCAATTAAATTTTGAAGGTGCATCAATAATATTTATGATATCTCTGTCATATCATCACTCTGACTGAATTCGAAGTCTGTACTGAAACTGGACCTCTTTTTGGGGCTGCATGGACCCAAATCCCCATCGCCTGAAGTCAATTTCTGGAATCTCTTCATCAGGATTCTTCAGCTTAAACTCAAAGTAGACCAGCATGAGGAAAACAAACTGCTTCAGTTCATTGGTGGCAAAGAAGCGACCAGGACACATGGAGACTCCAGCACCCCAGGGCATGCTGTAATACTTCACCTTCCTCCCTGCTTTGTAGAAATCCGTTTTCTTGGTCCCATCCGGGTTCAGGAAGCGATCATATTTGAAGGAATGTGGGTCTGGGTGGATCTCTGGGTCACAGTGAACTGCGATGTAAGGAAACATGGCCATTCTGTCACCCTTGCGAATGAAGTATTCCCGCCCATCAGCCATCTTTAGGGTCAAATCCTGGAGAACAGCTCTGGTGAGGAGTGGTGCAGCGGTGAGTCGGAGGGTTTCTTCTACAGCACTGTCCAGGACGGGTGTTTTCTTCATCATTTCATAGGTCAGGTTGACTAAAGGGCCACCCCGTCGGACTTCCTGTCCCGATTCCTTCACAACTTTATCAGCCTCCTCCTTCACTGCTGCCATGGCTTCAGGGTGTTTCATGAGGAAGAGGAGCAGCCAGAATGAGGATGGGCCTGTGTTGCCCTGAGAGGCCCACAGGAGCACTAACATGTATTTGTTTATCATTGACTCACTCATACCATGCTCCTCTTTTGCATGTTGGATGTCCCAAACCCAGCGACTGATGTTGTCCTTGGCTTTCATCTTTTGCATTGACAGAACCTGTGCAAAATGTTCTGTTAGTCTCTTTGCTTCCAGCCTTTCCTTTGGTGGGAGGACCCCATAAGCCAGATTTGGGAAGAGTTGGTCATATTTACGAAACTCGCGAAATAATACTTCTGATTCAGCTCTGTCTTTCTCTTTGGCTTTTTCCTCACTGCCCTCTGAGGTGTTTGGGATGTTACCAAACAGAGATAGGTAGCCAGCTCGAAAAAGAATGTTGTAGCTGTACATAAACAGTCCATCCTCTATCCAGGTGCTTTGGTCTGCAGCTGAGCCAATGTTGTGCAACATTAAGTTTTGCAAATTAACCATCATAGCTTGTGTCATTAACTCCAGACCGTCTCCCTTGAGGTGTTTGCTGCTGGACGCCTGAAGAATTTGGTGGTCCTCCTCAATAGAAATGTAACCAAACACTCTCTCCACCAGGTGCTTTGCAAACTTACTGAAGTCCAGTTTGTCTCGACTCTCCTTAACAAATGCTCCAAACGACAGGGGATCCTGAAGGAATGTAATGTAAAATCCTCCCAGCTGGACTGTGAATACATCACCATGCTTTTGCTGCATCCTCTCTAGGAATTCTGAAGTATTCCTACGAAACTCTAAGACATGACCCAGCCAAGGAATGAACCCCTTGTCCAAAGGGGGTTCTCCTGGACGCCGCTGTCGAAACACCCCAAGAAGATACAGCCCTCCAATCAGGGCAGCAAGAAAGCTGAGAAGAATCGGCAGCAATAGTCCCATGTCTGATTCCTCTGTCTGACTCCTCTGACTGTGATATGGTCATTTGGAGTTCAGCCTCTTTATCCTGCACGGTAAGCAGCACTTTTGCTCCTCCCTTGTGTTCGGCATCACTTTCAGGGAATTACCTCATTAGAGAGTGAAACTCACATGAAGGAAGGAAGTTTCTCTTCCTTTCTTATGAATCATTTCCTGACATATTGTTTCTGAAACAATGTGAAATAATTCCCCGGTAATCTACATGAGGTATGTTTTAGTAACAAATATTTATAACAAATCATATCAAGTAGATCACAGCACATCTTCAAATACATATATATTCAGTGGACTGTATACCCATGACCCTTATAGCTGCTTAACTGTGGAAATAGTTTATATATTGTAGCTGCAGAGAAAAACAGCATATTTATTTAAAATGATACTGAGTGGATCACCTTTCACCAAACTCATACATGAGGTTGTATCAAAATACAAAAATTCCAGCTTCATTATCATTATTATTATTATTAGATTGGTCAAGTTAATATTTCAATGATATTAATGATTATTTCTTATAATGATGATTCAACACAATTGTTTTACACCTTCACACAGCTGGCGACAGGTTAGATGAAAAATCAGTTTGTTAATACACATGTTCTGAGAACCTCTATTGATTTCCAGATCACATTTTTTGTGCAACTGTGAAACAGAATGTTCTACTGATAAAATCTAGCCTCAGGATTAAACAAAGAGAAACACATTTTCCAACACTGTGGCAACAACATTACAGGCTTTGAGTATAAATGAGACAACTTCTTATTTTTACTACTTTCTGCTATTTGAAAATAAAATGTTGTGTGTTGATGCCAATTTGAAAAGAATTGCTTTTAGAGCTATTTTAACAGTCCTGAATTCACCACTTCATATTTTTCATGTTGATGGATATTAGCAAAAGAAGCTAAACTATATTACTTTATAATAAACTGTATGTGTACATGAATGTAAAAATAGACATTTGATTTCCTTTGTCTCCTCTGCACATTCAGCTGTGTGTGTTGCTCTCTTGACATCCATTGCCACCTACTGGAAGACACTGGTCATTGTGCAATTTCACCTCAATACAAGTCAGAAATTAGTGTGTCATCCAGTGAGAGTGAAATATTTCATCTATAAAATGAAATCCTTCATCTCCAGCTTCATTTAATTTTGAACAAACACATATTCTAGTTGGAAAGGATACATATTTACAGTTGTTTGTTGTTGTCGTTGTTTTTGACACCATTAATGGATACAGGTATTGGCCAAGAAAAGACGGCGCCTGTGATAAAACCAGAAACTTCTGGTGAAATGAAATCCTTAGTCTCCAGCTTTATTAAATCTTGTGTTTTAATCAAATAAATGCATTAAGTGGGAATGATACAAATGTTCTCTCTTTTAGACATCAATGAATACAGATATTGTCCAAGGAAAGACAACGCCTAGTCAAATAGGATGTACCAATAATCAAATCTGCCCTGGAAGTTATACAAATAAATATCAACATTCAAATCAAATGATCTTTTATGCATTGATGAAACAAATTGACATTCAGAGCCTCATTAACAGTCCTGAATTCACCTCTTCATGTTGATGGAAATTAGCAAAAGAAGCAAAATTATATCACTTTATGATAAACCTCATGTGTACATGAATGTAAAGTGTTAGGCTATTTGATTTCCTTGGAAGGGATTTCTTTCTTTTTTAAGAACTGGGCCTGACACTCAGCATTTGTCAAAGGTCTATACAGGTCCTATGCTCTCTGCTCACAGGGGAAGTCTTGGAAAGTGTTGCAATTCCCTGCCATCTCTGTCATCTCTGAATGTATTTGTCTTTACCAGCCCTTATGTTATGTTTTGTTCAGTCATCAGAGCTTTATATTCCATCTCACGCGTGCCATCCACACCTTTAGCTGTGCTGCTCATTCCACGAATGCACATGTCATGGTTTGTGTCTCTCACCCCTTTAGTTCCTGTTTTATTTTGAAGTCAGTGTCCTGTCTTCCTGTATGCACCCTGCTGTGATTACCTAGTGCGTCTCACCTGTGTTGATCTCCCCACCTGCGCCTCCTTGTCTATTTAACCTTAGTGTTTTCCCTCTGTCCTTGTTGGATCATCTCTGTTCTATGACGTGTCCATGTTCTGTGTGCCGGTGGTTTCCCCTGCGTGCTCCCGTGGTTTCCTTGTAAGTTTAGTAAAATATTTTTATTCCTTGTACATGTTTTTTGGGAGTTTGGCTCCTGTCAAAAACTAAAACATGATGGCCCAGTCCACGTTGTGATCAGACTTTCCAATGATATGAAATACAACATCATTGGTATTATTAAAGGGGGGAATTGACTGACTGAAATTAGGTTTCTAAACCTCTGTATTTATCAGAAAATGAGAAGCAATTCTTTTTGTCACGAGGAGCACTTCTTGTCCTCTGGCCATCTTATTTCTCCTAACTCATGACCACTTACAAAAACTAATATGAAGACAATATTATTTCAAACCTTTGCAAGTGAAGCAATTTAATGGTGATTTATGACAGTGTGAGGACCGAGCTGAAAATCAACAGAGAGCAAGATCAGACAGTGCGAGGAAGATAAGAACGCACAAGGTTGCTGAGCAATGTTTACTGAAAATAAATAGCAAAGCTTAAAGGGGACATATTATGGAAATATCACTTTTTGAAGGCTCTTAAACATATATTTGGCTGTTTGTCTTGCCCTCTGGCCCCAAAATGTGAGAACTGACAAAAGAAAATCTGTAATTTGCTCCAGAGGTTGGAATCCATGTGGTTTTATGAGCTGTTCCCACGGTTGTTAGACCATGATGTCTTTAGTTTTCAAATTTGCATAAGACCACCCCTACTGGTGGGGGGCAGGGCGGGGCGGAGTGAGCAGTGGTTCATTTGCATTCAAAGCAAGAGTCCCTGAAACCAGCTGTTCTGAACAGGGCTGTTTTGAGTGGATGAAAAGAGCTGTGATGTTTGATCCTTGCGGTATTTTGACCAAAGCATGTCACAGACATGTCTTTAAGACATGTGGAAACCATTTTAATTTGTGGAAAAGGGGCATAATATGTCTCCTTTAACTGTGCTGATCTGTGAGAACAAGTTAAGGCATTTGCATGCGATTGACCACAATGCTGTACCATTGTGAGGGTCTGATTTTTCTAGCAGTGTTCCCTCGCTGCCTGCAGGAGTCAGATTGTGCACAAGCGTCGATGAGTCATTATTCAAGAGTGAAGAAAAGACCTCACATATAGAGGGACTGAAATAGACTAAATGCTCTGCGTCTGCCTCTCACACTGAACACTGAGTGGGAGGACGCAACAGACACACAGAGGTGCTCTCAGCTCCCCCACATTTATCCACCACCTTACTCCATTTTCAGTTATACTCATACGATTAGGCTTTTGAATGAACAATGTTCATTCCTGTTCCTGTTTAGTTGGTTTTTGTGTGTGTTGTCTAAGGGGAAGCTTGAAAGCATGTCTCTGCATGTCCTAGGTGTAACTTTGTACTTACTGTTCATATCATTTCTGTCCACAAGAGGGCAGCCAGGCACAATGAACCAAGACAGAAGTTGCATGTTACCTCGCTTACAACATCCTATATAGTGCATATGTGTGCTTTTCATACTAATATATTTATGTTTTGGGATAATTAA
This sequence comes from Caranx ignobilis, assembly GCA_021432705.1. Taxonomy (NCBI): domain Eukaryota; kingdom Metazoa; phylum Chordata; class Actinopteri; order Carangiformes; family Carangidae; genus Caranx; species Caranx ignobilis. Next base: position 37,657,812 of record MU269980.1, read on the forward strand.
ATCACAGGTAAAAAACAAATCACTTTTACAGTATCAATAACCCCTTTCAACCCCCCTTTATTGTATAATGCAGACAACTGGTAAACCATGATACAAACAAACATCAAAGTAAATGTACTAAAGGTAAAAGCATATTTAATGCTCAAAAACTAGGTCTTAGAAAATTATTTGCAAAGGGGCTGACCAAGATTATGAGTCATAATTGTAATCTTTGTTATTATGATGGTGCACACACAAGATTTGCTAATTGTTGTATGCTCTGTGGTGATTTCACCCCAAGAGACCCAAAGCGTCCTCTCTATGATGCCTTTTAAGACTTTTGCAACAGCATAGGTGTGCTATAGATGTGTGAGTCAATCACAAAGATTGAAGATAAGCAAGATCATTTACCTTTTATTATTCAGCTGCCATGGTCTCACCAGTGGCAATCACATCACACCAATTAGCAGAATATGTTTACCTCAGGTTGATTTTTTTTTTAATTAGGCCTACTTACAAATTCTTTTTTTTTTTTCATTCATAGGAGGAAGATTGTGCTATTTCTTTATTCACACGAGACATAGCCTAACTTCATTGTACACAGTGAAAGCCAGGCAACATTGACAACAGAAATAAATCCCAACAAGGTAGACAAACTGTTGGTGAGTTGCTTAACATCCACTTCACTGGTTCATTGTCACATTAATAGCAAAGGTCTTCCCTTGATGGCATTGCGTATTAAAATCCTTCTTTATATGTGAACTGATATATAAACACCTTGTTTACATACCTTGTTGTCAACATTTAATCACTTGCCTAAGGGAAGAGTTGGTAGACTAGATGGCTCACATTTATTCCTCCCTGCTGGATTGGCTGTACATGCAACAGATGCATCAAGATGATATTTCTGACAAGTAGACAGAAATATCCCCCTGGCTTTGTTCAGCTTGCTTCAGTCGCAGACAAGCAGCCTTGTCTCACTGTAACCACTAGGAGCTCAAACAAAGGCTGCCTTTTGTTTTTTAATTTGTCAATCATCTAAAAATAAGGTTGACATCACAGGTATTGCACTCAATGCTGGCTGCCAATCTGTTATCTCCTTTGCTACGGTTAGGGTGTTCATCTTATTTATGTGTGTGTGTGTGTGTGTGTGTGTGTGTGTGTGTGTGTGTGTGTGTGTGTGTGTGTGTGTGTGTGTGTGTGTGTGTGTGTGTGTGTGTGTGTGTGTGTGTGTGTGTGTGTGTGTGTGTGTGTGTGTGTGTGTGTGTGTGTGTGTGTGTGTGTCTGTGTGTGTGTCTGTGTGTGTGTCTGTGTGTGTGTCTGTGTGTGTCCATTCGTCCAGCTGCCCTGGCTGTGTCTAAGCACATGTGCACTTTGTTTGATATATCTATGGAAATAGTGTCATTACTCTGAATCACCCTGTTGGCCCTGGGCATGGCAAAATCTCTACAGCAAACAAACTCGGATATCCTCTGTGGTCCCGCGTGACCTGCATTGCATTGCACTTACATGGAGATGTTTTTAGGCCAGATTCTCTCCACAGCATGACTAAATATATTGAAAGAGATTTGCTAACAAAAGAAAGTGTCCAGTCAGCCTGTGGGAGACGAGGTTGATCCAGACATGTATCTCAAGGCAGCCTGCAGTGAGATCCCTGTGTCCAGGCAGAGAGGGGGGCCGAGGCTGGATCGCTGCCCCAGTATCCAGCAGAGGCAGGGGGCAGGAACCAGGGTGTACCCCCCAAGCCCCACCAGCTGTCTTCCAGGAAGCTTTGAAGCCTGCAAACCTCGAGAGCAGCAGACTCTGGACGAGCTTCTTCAAGTACGCAGCCCCTTCTTTCAGGTGTCAGCCCAACCGAGCGCCACCATGGTCTACAGGTAGGATGTTGTGTATCTGAGGAAGTGAGCGTATCTTTAAAAATCCATGTTCCTCACAGTTGGATGAATGCTGAACATTTAGGCCATACTGCAAGATATTACAGTGTTAGAGAACTTGTATAACAAATCATGTGCATCATTTTTGTTGATTCTGGTTAATAAGCTGCAACTTTTATGACATCCTCTATTAATGTGAATTCATTCAAAGCCCAGACATGGTAAACAGCAGCCTGTTTGTCAGTTTGCTCCAATCTGTATCATTTATAAACCACTTGAAGTAAGGATTAAAGTTTAACTTTGCTCAGCAGGGGCCCTGGTCCTGTTAAATACCCGATGCTTTCATCATCTCCTGATAAGACAGTGTCTGTCTTAGCACAGCAAGACCCAGCTGTAATTCCCCTCTGTAATTAGACTTGACGTTTAAGGCACATGAGGCCACCATCAGACAAATTGCAGTGTCTTCTGTGGCTTTGGCAGGTTTCAGTACTTGGGGAAGACTTGAGGACTGAAGTCAGTGATGAAGCAAAGGCGTCATGATTGAGTCCTGTTAGATTTGTCACTTTCCGGGCTCACAGTATCTTATAAATGACACCAAATTCACATTTTATCTTATATGATTGTGTATGTTTTTGCGTGGGAGTCGGAACCACAAGTGCATATTAAACACCAAGCAATTAGCAAGAGGACTTGATTTAGCTTAAAGACTAGAAACAGGGGGAAGTTCATATGGCTGAAAGAAATCTGCCTCCACCAAATGGCCCCCTGAACAAAGTGTAAAAATCACAAGTGGACTGTACTGTTGGCTGGCCACTGTGACTCTTGCTGTTTTTATATTTTTGTTTGTTTGCAGATGAAACAAATGAGATACAATGTGTTAATTAGTGAGTTTGAGCTGCTGGTTACCTATCTGTCCCCCCTGTTCCTGGTCTTTGAGCTAAGTTAAATGAGCAGGCTGCTGGTTTCACATTCAGCATCTTTTTTTTTATCACCTCAATCTGGGAAAGAAAGCAGATAAGAGTATAAACCAAAATTCTCTGTGACTTGGACTATTTGTAACTCCCCTCTCATATTTACATTTTTCTTTGTGTTAAATCAACCAGATACATGGAGTTAATTGTTGTGCCAAAGAGATGCTGGTAGTTAGATTTTATCGTTTAGACGTAGTCATCCTAACTGTTTGTACCTGTTTCTAGTCCTTATGCTAAAATAAGCTGAACTAAGATAAAATAGAATAAGTTAAATTTACCTAAAATAAGCTAAACTAAGCTCCAGGCTATTAGGTTAAGATAAGCTGAGATAAGTGCTTACTAGCTAGTTTCAGATGTTGTGTGCCGATTTGAGTGTCCCATACTGAAGTCACTTAACTGATGGTGACAAATACAGGTAACAGGTGGCAAAGTTAACTGTATTTACCTTTGCACTATTGTGGTGTTTTATTTAGAACAAACAAACATGTTTGCACCATTTAGTCAATACTCAATCTATGAACCACTGAGTGCTTTCCCACTGGAAATAAATGGCTCTACATCCACTTTAGTTTCCCTGCTATAAGGCCAAATACCTGCTGGGCAGATGCATAAGGTCACTAGGCATCTGAAGGGACTGTCACAATAAAGATGTCAGCATCCATCAGTGTCACAGATATGCGTTGCATTCAAACTGAGATGGAATTATGGCAGAAGCTGGTCTGATGGTATTGATGATGGTGATTATGATAATGGGAATAATAGTTATGGAGCAATGACGATGATGATGACAATGACGATGATGATGATGATGATGATGATGATGATGATGTGAGCAGATGACAAAATTGGTGGTTTTGGTGCTATTGTCAGATTCAGACTCGAGCCTCATCATCAGTATTTCAAGCATGTTTGCTGGCCCCGAGTGAAATTTGTAGTGCTTAATAACTGTGACCATTATGTCTACACGGAGTCAGAACCATCCTATTAGGGCAGATTAAACAACCAATTCTTCCTCTATGGTGTTGTACGTGCAGTGCATCACAATGACTTGCACTCCCGGTCTAATCTGCAGCATAGGGGAAAGACTATACGGACTTGGAGTGAGACAGAGCCCTGTGTTAAATGGTGATTTAGTGTGAGAGGAGATAACAGACTGACAGAGGATGTGAGGAAAAAGAAGACCGTAGGGGCAAACGCACTGAGAGAGAGGGTGATCGAGCGGGGAGAGAATGGGACTGCTGCAGCAGTGACGTCACAGTCAGCCTGGAAAGGTTTCCCCTCTCATTATCTCTCATTTTCTCTACAGAAGGTTAGTGCTGATAAGGAAAACGATCTATTAGATGTGAAATAGCCTTTTGAGCACAAGTAAAATGTGACACACAAAAATCTTTTAGTCAAGCAGCAGACTGTTTGCATTGCTGTAATTATCTGACATGGAATCTGTCGTTCCTGAGGGCTTTATTTGGATTGCAGTGTCTATTATGAGAAAATTAATGTTCTACATATAAATAGACACAGTACTTTGGTGATATACAGGCGATGCTACAAAGCTATGTTCATAGATGTTGCAAACTGGGGGAAATCCACGTGTTAGTGTCCTCAGTGCAGCGTCATTGTTGCTCATCTATTTCAGCGAACTCAGCGTGTGGAGGTTTGTGTCTTAGCAACAAAGTTTCAGAACTCTATTATAGGTTCCTACTGGAGCAATTAAAGGCAGAGTGCTTTGCCTCAGGGTAACGGTGTTACTGCCTGTTGGGGATTCCAGCCCACATCGTAACAGTTCCAGTTGACGCTTTTGACTGACACACTTTTAAATGGGATCGACATGGAAGTATTGTATCCTTGCAGGGGCTGGTGATATTAGAGGGATGTTTGTGATGATGTCTGACAGTGCAGCTTCCTCCCCACAGTGCCGCAGGACAACACAGTAAAACCAAAAACACAGTTTTGCTGGCAGGCAAACAGGCAACTGATTTTATTGATTTTGCTAAAATGACCCGGACGTCATTATGGTAATATCTGATTTGTCTCTTGAAAACCTCAACAACAACAAACAGGAATGGTTTGACAAGCAATTTATAGATCATGGCTACTGCATGATCCAACATGTTTTGGATCTTGACCCAAAGTGCAGATTAAAGGCCAGGCCTCTGCTGCTTTCATTTCCACTATTTGTAACGCAACTCTAGTTGGTCCTGCAATGACCTTTTTATGACTTTGCAAAAATGAAATCTTTTATAAATGCTAAGCTTCTTCTAATTATAGTAATAACTTCAAAAGACAAGATAAAAAGCATGATTCATCAGATTTCACAAGCCTTGTGATAAAAAAGTCTGAGTCGTAGTACTTTGGACATTCTGTTAATTACATGCACTTTAAGTAAGCAAGTAAAATGGTGTAAGCTCACATCAGATGTTTTACGTGGAATCACTTTTTTTGGACTTGTGTTTAATCTCACTCTCAACTCTGCCACTCCAAATTCTTCTGTTGCCCCAGAGGCCAATGTCGGCATCAAAAGAGACGAGGCTCTGCCGAACTTACTTCACCAGCGTCTCCTGTTATCAACTGCAATCACAAGGATATAAATAAAACTGTGTTGGCCTCCAGGCCTGGTGATGTTCAATGAACCATGAAATCCTGCATTGTCACATTGCTGCTCAGTGGGGGAGGAAAGTAAGATGCTGCACTGCCTGTATACTGGTTACTGCTTTATTTCAGTGTGCCACTTCAACTGATCTGTTACTTAACATCTGTTCTAAGATGTCAGAGTCAGAGTAGGTCTCTCTGGGTCCTTTTCTAAGCCTCAGATGAACTATAGAGCCTGTAGAATTTAGCAGGACTTAATATAAGGTGCTTTGAACTGATGTTATGGGTCATAGGTTGGAGGTGGGCACTTACTGGGTGATCACAAAGGTTACAGCAGTATAAAGAGGCCATGCACTGTAAGTAGACAACAGAAAGAGGGCGTAGCAACTAAAATGCCTCATAAGTCATCCACGGTGAAGTGAAGCGTGCCTGTAACATTCACATGTAGGTTATTATAGTCATCCACAACGTGCCACCTTAACATCCTGCCTGAGGTGGATTTCTTTAAGTTAATGAACACATACACACATCAGCTCACATCAACTCAGCTGCCTTGATTTTCATTCACAATACACCTCTCTCTCTATCTCTCTCTCTCTTCCTCTCTCTCTCTCTCTCTCTCCCTCTGAGTGTGTGGCGCCATAGTGAAAAACACTGCAGTTCTTTCAGCCAGTCAGTCAGAGCCAGTAGCTTATACAAACAGTCTCTCTCCCCTCATTCAGCGTCTGGCTCACTCTCTCTACGCTCCACACGCGCTGCTCATCGCCTCCTCACTGCATCTGTCCTCTTCTCTCTGAAATGAGGTACCATGCATCCTCCTCTCTCCTCCTCCTCCTCCTCCTCCACCTCTCCGCTTGTCCATTACCATTCCAGGGTCCCTTTATCAAACAGAGCATTCCTGTTGAAAAGCTGGGAACCATAAGAGCTGTGTTACTTCCTTGAGGACTTTGGAGACGGGACAAGGCTGTTTGCCGGGTCTTTGGACAGCGACTGAGAACACTGCTGCTGCTGCTGCTGCTGCTGCTTCTGCCTCTTCTTCTTTTGGGATGCGGATCTCTGCGGGACCTCTGCTTTCTGTGTAGAACTGCTTGATTCCTTTAAAAGTTGCAGGAAGACACACATCAGTCAAGAATAAGAAGAAGAATCTCACCCTGTTTCATCCTTGTTTCTCAAAGAGCGCTGATATCCCACTGTGTGTAAGAACACCTGTATCCATAGAAATATGGCTTGTCTGTGTGTGTGTGTGTTGCATGTGGATGCAAATGCAGCTGTTTTTAAGAGAAGATTTGCAAATGAGCAGTACACATTTGCATGCCTTGGCTTTACTGTGAAAGCATGACCTTATTTTAAAGATGTGTGACAGGAGTGAGAGGGTGTCTGTGACTATGCTAGTATGTGTGTGCGGGGCACTGAGAGCACAGTGTGATGGTGCAGTGTTACTCTCCACACTCCAGGTGTTGGACTGAAGGGCTTAGCTGTGGTTTAAGGGCAAGAGCGACTCTCCAGACACACAACTCCTGGCAGACCGACAAAACCTAATCTAGAAGAGAAACACTTGAAGAGAGGTACACTCTGTAAACAGAATTAGACTCATCACAAATGACACAAGGACAGAAAGAGAAAGATGAGATAGAAGAAGAACTAGGGCAGAATTGCTCTGGTTCTCGTTCATGTTGCCACATCGAAGCAGCTTAGAGTTGTGAGCAAAAGGCATTAAACTGGAGAAAACAGCCTGTAAAAATAAAACACAAAGGGGTTTTAGAGGGTTTTTTTCTCAAGTCAGTCTTTACTCTTTAGCAGAACATCTCTCCTCTTCTATAGTCAGACTTTTAAAGCTCCCCCCTCTAACCCTCTGCGACACACACAACTGCATTCCCCTCTTCTCTTCTCACTGGGCGACTCTTCAAGCAACTCATTCAGTTCCTGTTCTCCTCCATCCTTCTCTCTCCATCTCCATCCTCTCTCATATTTTCAGGTGGTGTCAGACCAGCTCAGGATCCTCATCTCAACTCTTCACACACTGACCGGGACTGCACCACTGCCGCTATGTCCGATCTTGACGTAACTGCAGCTTGAGATTCTCCTTCCTAGAGAAACAATCTCACGCTCGCACCATTGCTGCCTGTGATTTCCCTATGAGATTCAGCAGCAGCAGTCAGAGCTGGCCTGGACCACTGACTTTCAATTTTACATAGAAACAAAAAGTGCAAAATAAAACAACTTGCAGAGACAGAAAAAAGACTGTTGAGTACATTAAGGACACAAACAAACATTTGTTTGTCTCGGAGCAGATCTAGTGGCCTTTGCCAACAGCCATGCAGGTGTCCTTTGCATGTACGGACCACGGGCTGAAGGCCCCACGTAATGGCGAGCACAGCAAGCAGAATGCCACCAGCCCCAACACGGCCAGCCAGGCCCGCGCCCGCTTCCGCACAGTGGCTCTGATCGCCCGCAGCCTGGGCTCCTTCACCCACCGCTACCACCACAACCTGAAGGAGTCCACCGCCAAGCTGACGGGCATGAAGTACCGGTATGTAGACCAACATGATGATGGAGACTGTGTGAGAGAGGAGAGTGAGGAGGGTAGAGGAGGTGTGTTTAGTTTAGATCTCTCTCTTGTGCCAAAATCTGTGCTGTGAAAACCTGCCACAAAAACTTAATGAATGAATGTGAATGGCAGCCAAATAAATTAGAAAAGAGCCCTGATGGAGACAATGAAGATATAGAAGCGGTGACAAGTGATGAGTGGGATGTTGTGTGAGCGCTCGCTTGTGTATGTGCCAAAAGAAACAGAGACAATTTTTCCAAGATAAAATCTGATGTATTTATCATAAATGGAGGTCTGTAGTCTGTCTTTATGTGCTCACAGTTTCAGATGTGAATTTAATCACTGTAAAGTGCAGTTTGAAGAAAGATGTTCTGGAGTGGAAATGGCACATATAAATACAGAAAAGATCATTGTCTTTAAGCACAAAGAAGAGTGCCAGTGGAAGATCTGTCTAGAAGAAAGTATTTTTAACTTTCTCATAGACTGATTACACCTTACTCATTCTAGACAAATATCCAATTCCATCACATTATGAAATAACCATCAAATACACAAGAAGCACCAGTCACAAAGGTGTTTTTGTTCTAATATCCTGAGAGAAGACCAACCAAGCATACAAATCACACAATGTGATGCAGTCCAATTAACTAATGTACAAATTTAAGAAAAACTGACAATGATAAATCTCTCTATAAATAACTATAATAATATAAATGTTAGTACATAAATAATGCTGCTGAATGGGTTGTATACCATAAGGTATGACAGATCATGTAAGGCATGTACTTATTTATAAGGATAATCTATAATGCAAGAAACTGGTTGACTACATTACTACATAAGGCAAAAGTTGCATGACATATATTTAACTCAGTCAAGCAATCAATCACAGTTTATTTGTATAACTGTTTCCTTATGGGTCACTCACTGTAATTCAAAGTGACTGGCAAGCTGACAGTGGGAAAACACACATGAAATATAAATATGAACTATTACCAATGAAAACCAAATACAACTGTATGGTAAAGACATATTTTGTGCACCAAAAAAAGACCCCTATATATCAGTGCTGTGATTTTATCTTTAAGGTTTCATGAGCTCATTCAATTACACCAGCATCAGTGTAAGGCTGCAGCCGTTCTGCATGCCGCTCTCAGTAACTGGCTGTGACCATACATTACATTGCGGAGAGTGTGACAGTAGAGCCAAATGCTGCCGTGCGGCAGATCTCTCCATGTGTGTCTGTGTGGGAGTTGTAACAAGGCTGGGCCAAGTAAACAATGCTCTCTTATCGCAGCGAGTGGGCTCTTAACCCAGACCACAGGAGCAAAATAGTAGCTTTCACCTCACACTGTTAACTCACTGGAGAGGGTGACATCACCACTTACACTGTCAGGATCAAGAGAGACAGAGAGAGACAGAGAGAGGGTAAGAGAAAGAGAGGATGATGGGAATGGATGGAGTTGGAAGGAGGAAATGGGAAAAAGAAGGGAAAAAGCTCAGAGATCTGAATGAAAGAGAAAACTGGGGCACTCAGGTCAGTTCACAGAAAAGAGGTAATTAGCAGAATCTGGGCAGATTGGATGGCGGGCAGCTAAATGTGATAAGTGTCTTCTTGTCACACAATCTCATCTCGTTTCCATAACAACATTGAAATGGCCAACTTTAATCTCTTCCCAGCACCCAACAAGCTTGATGACTGCATTGTGCAACTGGTTCAGCTTATAGATTATGTTTCCCAGTTAAGGAGAAAATTGATTTTGAAATTCTGTTGCTTACGTCAGTTCAAAATATTCTGCAGTGCTGAGGCCAAGCGTGTGGATTCTGAAATGTGTGTGTTGTTTATTTTGGTTTGCAACATGAGGATTTGCTCATTCTTGTCACTCCCTCTAAAAACAGGTTGAGAATGTTAGCAGTAAAGCCGTCAGCAAATCCCCCATTCTCACTACGGAGACGCAAATATTGGAAATCTCGTCTGTCACATCCCCTCTCTGTTTGTCTGACACTCTCCATTTCTTTTTCTCCCACTGTATCTCTCTCTCTCTCTCTCTTTCTCCAAACCCCTGACTTTAAGCTGTTGCGTTAAAGTGGCTGTGAGCTTTTCTCTGAGCACCGTCTAGCAGGGAATGTGTTTCCCTTGAACATTACAAGTAAATCTGCGTTTTCTGTGTGTGATAAGAAATGAAATCCCTTTTTTTTTACCTCAAAGACCAGAATGTGTGTAGCATTGTGGGGGGATGCACTGGCACGTTGCATTACATACATGAGTGCATGTGTGTGCACTTAGTGTGTGAGGCTCCATGCTGGGAACATCAGAAGGCGTAAGCAAGTTAAAGCAGAAGACTGTAGTGTGCAGAGCGAGCGAGTGCAAACTAATAATATCACCATACACAGCGTTTTGGTTGTCGTGGCGACACAAATACAGAGTATTTTTAATTTCATTGCCCCCCTAGTTGCAACCTTCCACAAGACGTTTGACCTCTTCTTGATCTTAAAATAATGTACAAGCCCACAAATAGCATGCACGCACGCACACATGCACGCACACACACACACCAAATATGTGATGCAACTAACCATGCTGTTGTTGCTGGCTTCACAAGTTGTGCAGATTATTTCTGGATCCTGGTAGGGAGCCTGGACTGAACCTCATAACGGTCATTAAGCAGCAGAGGGCCGTTTGACAGTCCAGGAGGTCCAAGGGAAGATTCCGCCTGGTTGGTTCAGTGCTGCGTTGCAGATGGGCATGCAAAAATCCCTTCTGTTGGTTCCTGTGGATGCAGCCTTATCAGCGGTCTGCAGAGAACACACACCCTCTGCCATGTATACATCTCAGGGTGATTAATGTAAAAAAGGCAAGAATAGTACGTGATGTTTCCGGTCCGTCTCAATCATTTCAAGTTGCTCCACACTTTGTTTTGTTGCTCAGTCACACAACATTTGAGCTGAGTCAAAGTTTTGGTACAAACTGTAAGTTTCTGCTTCTGTTCCGTTTGTTTGTGTGAATCAGCCCCACAGCCAATGGTATTCATGCATCCATGGATGAATCTGCTGCGCCTCTAGCTTGATCCTTCTAATTAAAAACCTTTTCCCTCTTTTGAGTCTATTAAATAAACCACTGGCCTATCAGACCTTAAAGCAAAAACACTGGTGTAAGTCACTTTTGCTAAATGCCATCATTTCTCCTGAGTCTCTCAAATCATTGTTGGCAAACAAGGGACCTTCACTACTCAGATCTGATCAGATGAGTTTAAAGGAGACATATTATGTTGTTCCATATTTTAGAACATCCTTACAATGTTATAATGTCCTATGTCCATGCAGAACCTCTGCAAAGTTGCACAACATGAGCTATAAGGGTCAAAACCTGCTCACGTGCAAAACCTAACGTGAGGTTTTACCGTCCAATTAGGATGAATGCCCAAACTGCAAAGGATCTGCCTAAAACATGCCCACGACACCCCACAACCGGCATCTATACGGAAAATCACAACTGTTTCTCTTCTCCAAAGAAGATGAAAACCGTAGATCAACACTTTCGGATGGACCTCGTAGCTGTCCATGTTAGATGACTGGTATGTATTTAACAATGCCAGGTAAACAAGAACACGTGGGCCTCCACTGAGCGAGCCAATCAGAGGAAAGTGGGGGCAGCCAAAATGAAGTGTTTCATGAAATAGCTGCATAATGATTGAAATCAGGATTTTTCTTGATGAGACAACTGAGGAGTTTTTGGAACTGAAACTCATGCAGAACTACTCTGTAGATGTTCAAAACTGACACAATGGAAAGAAAAAAGCAATAAAATATGCATAATATGTCTCCTTTAAAATTATGTCATATAGCTCAGTGGGTTAAGCAGGAGCCCCATATACAGAGGCTATAATCCTCCCTGCAGTGACCCTGGTTTGATTCCACCCTGCGGCCCTTTGCTGCATGTTATTCCCCCTCTCTCTGTCTCCCCATTTCCTGTCTCTTTACAACTGTCCTGTCCATCAAAGGCATAAAAGCCCCCCCCAAAATACTTTAAAATTACTGATAACTTACATTCCATTATTGTCACAAAGTGGGAAAGTTCTTTCTTGTTACTGTATGGATGGATTAGATGAGGTGTATTGATGCTAGTGATTGAGGACTACACAGAAACCTGCAGCTATAGTGAGAACCGATGCAACCTTTTCCTCTGCCTGTTTACACACAAAAAGAGAACAGATGTTGTGCTGCTGCAGCAGCCGTCAGGATGGATGGGGTCTGTGTTTGTATTTGTATTTGTATTCGTGTTCTGCAGAGAGCATGTGCATGTGGTGTGTTCGCAGCACTTTGTGCAAATCTGTCACCTTTGCAAATGCTGTTTCCCCCAGTTTTTCCATCATGCTTCAAAAGTCTTCATCGCTCTTGGGTAAAAAATGTGTGTGTATGTGTGTTTTATGTTCCCACATCATTTAGTCCAGCCCTCGTCTCAGGCTTTCTGCTGTGATGTGTAGGTCTAATAATAAGAGGCAGGGTGTTACACACAGCAGGAGCGCTGTAGCATGGAGCTCCACTCTGCCTAAAGACTAAACAAGCCCCTAAGGATAAAAAGAGGCCAATCTTTCAGTTTAACAGCCAGCAGGTTTGCATTACCTTTGCAACTTAATTAAGGACCACAACTAAAATGGTTGCGTGCAAACATAATGGCTTTATAATAGTGTTGCCTTGCTAATGCTAATTTGATTCTTTCTTGGAAGTGATGAAACATGCTTGTTGAAGAAGGTAAACCATCAAGTAATCAGATACACCCAACTCAAGACCTCTCTTTGTGCCACCGTTATCTCCCTCTAATCTCAATGAGAGTTTGTCTGATGTCACTGAAAACACACATTTACTGAACAAAGTGTGTTTTGGTTCTGCTGTGGATATATGTGTGGACATTAATGTCTATTATTGTAATTGCACCATTGGGTCTTATTCTATAATGTAGTTGGCATAAGAGCAATTCTGTAGTTGGAGCTAGTTCCTCCAGAGTGATTTCTAAAATAAAAATCATCTTGACTTCTTTATCTTCTTCCATTGGACTGAAAAACAGCTACTGTGGCATACTTTCTGTCAGTACCAAAGGTTTTCTAGTTATCATGATTTAGTATTCATGATTTTTTTTTTTTTTTTTTTTCCCACATTGCTCAGCTCTCCACAACATACGAGAATCAACCACTTCAGATCTGCCCACATGTTTTTCAATACAGGATCAACCCACAGGCCACTAGTTTCAATCCCAACGTCTCTCTGCCTAAAATACAGTTATTCTGTGTGAGATTCTCTACCCATCAGTCGCATGGCTTTTCTCATAAGATGTCTATATTTTCAAATTGGAAAAAGAGACATCCAATAGCCTACCAGAGCACAGATAAATAACAGTGTGTACATGCAAAAGAGAGTCATGCTTGTGGGTCTGTGTATACTGCATGAAAAAAAAAAAGTGTCAACTTCAGACCTGTGGAAAAACAAAACAGAAAGTCATGTCCAAACTCTGGCTCATTATTGCTCACACAAACACAGCTCTCTCTCTCTCTCTCTCTCTCTCTCTCTCTCTCTCTCTCTCTCTCTCTCTCTCTCTCTCTCTCTCTCTCTCTCTCTCTCTCTCTCTCTCTCTCTCTCTCTCTCTCTCTCTCTCTCTCTCTCTCTCTCTCTCTCTCTCTCTCTCTCTCTCTCTCTCTCTCTCTCTCTCTCTCTCTCTCTCTCTCTCTCTGTCTTTCTCTCTCTCACACACACACCATACAAACATGCACAGTGTGCAGGCCCCTGTAGGGAGCTGGCTGTCATTTCCTATTTCCCATTCTGTGTCATATAGAATGCTTTATCTGTAGAGGGCGTTTGATCTGCTTCGACTTGGGGCTTGGACTTGCAACTTTGCAAGCCTCATTCTGTCGCTGGCCTCCCTTGGTTTCAGTCTCCTCTGCTCATAGCCCTCCATCCCTGCTCTCCTCTCCATCCACGAGGTCTGTAGGCTTCTTCAGTGATCTTTTTGTCTCGCAGCAACTCAGCTACAGCTCGTATTTTTTATTTAATCTCTTCATCTTACCCTCAATGTGCTTGATTTCTCTTCCCTACTTTCCTTCCACCCACACAGGCCCTGTCTTTGATATATTTAGAATATGACCCGCCTTTCTCCCCTGCGCTGAATTATTTTGATAACAACATTATGGTTGCCATCAGGCAAGTGGTGGAAACCAAGGAGGTGGGAGTCGTCTAATCCCTCCGCCCATCAAGGTTGCTGTGTGTGGGTTTGCTTAGTCTACGTTAATCCCCAGCGAGTAAGAAGTTTCATCTGTTTATTCACGAACCTTGACAAGGGTGTTAGCTGACAAATATTGATTTAAACCATCCAACATCAGGAAATAAACATAAGAAATGCCTCAAGAAATTGCATTGCAGGGAAAAGACAAGATCCTCCCACCATCAGCCCCAATGAGAGGTCATTCCTCCTAAGATTTAAAGACAATATATCAGCCAGATGTTCATTTGGTATTTGTTTTTCAGCTGGTGATCCACTAAGAATAGAAAGGGCTACATACAGTAGCAGCTCGCGGGATGTTCATAAGTGGTGACAGGTTTGTGTGAGGGGGCGTCTTCAAATGACTCATTTGTCATTTTACTTCAAGGCTTCTTTTGGGCACCATCCAAGCATGAGGGACGGAGCCACACTCACTGGTTTGCAAAGTTGTTTATGCGCAAGTTTGTATAGACAAGTTGTCCTTTCCTTGGAGTGGTTATTTTACCATTTGGAGTATAACATAAAAGTACATGTACCTTGTATCCAGGCAGTCCTGTGTGTTTTGTTTTTTTCCGCTCTGTCTCCCACATATCTACACACATGCACCCGTTTTCTCTTAAGTACAAAGTTGTTGCAAATTAGATGCTGTAATCCCTTTGAATCATTAGCTGCTTCAGCAATGTGCCTCCGCTGGCACTCGCATCCGAGGCCTGGACAGATCTATTAAAGCAGTATCGCAGGCTGTGTGGTTAATAATCAGGTATATGGCTGCTGCTGCTGCTGCTGCTGCTGCTTCCTGTCTCCCCAGAAAACATGGGGGGGTGGGGGTGGGGGATGAGTACACAGAGGCGAGGCGGCTTCTCTGGCTCCTGAACGTCAGCTTTGTTTATGCCCTATTATTAAGACGGCACACAAACCCTGCAAATGTATCTCGTGGAGGATCTCCAAAAACAAAGTTAGCATTTTTCAAAGGACAGCCAGCTTTTATTAGAAAGACAGCCAGCCTCCAAACTTGTTTATTGTGGAGAGAGTGAGCATGAATGAACAGCTGCAAATGTGGAAAAAGAATCTACAGACCCGAGGCAACTGTATGTACAACTTACAAGTCTTTCTGACGTTATGCAGTTGCCTCATAGTAAACGCAGTGGTTGAACATTCCTCAGCATCAGTGCAGTTTTGTTTTCACCCCCTCTCCTCTGTCTGAGCACACACAAATTCAGTCAGTATAGCACTTCTAACCTACAGCACAGCCCTTCCCCCAACACTTTCATGGATCAGAGCTCCCACTCTATAATACATCAGAGAGACGGAGGATACAATATCCAAACTCCTCCACCATATCAGAAACAAGAACGCATCCCATGATTAGTAACTGCAGTGAGATCTGTCTTCTAGTTTTTCTCCTGTCATGTTCTCATCAGTGCATTGATTACGCAATACACCAAAGAATCTGTAATTTTATCAAACCCTTCAAAGTGTTTATATGTAAACAGTTTCATTATATTCTGTCTTTATCTTCTATCCTGGCAGCTCGGTTGAACCACTGACTCGGTGACTGATGCTCATCCATGTTGGGCTCTTAATTGAATTGGCCGGAGGCACGGTCGGACAGCACAGGCTCGGATTAGTCTGCCTTCATCTCAGTGGGCACAAGCCATTAGTTGTCACGAGAACACAACTGCTGGCATTTTTTATGGCCTCATTTGTTGTAATGAGTAAAGGCCTGCAAAACCGAGCAGGAAGCACAATCCACAGACTATGATTGGAGGTGGCTCCTCTGTCGATAAATGAGTATTTGGACATGTTCTCCACTTGTGTGTGTGTGGCTATGAGTGTATGAGTTTGGCCTTGATGGTTTCACCGAACAAATACGTCTCAGTTTCACAGCGTTTGCTTCAGATAATTTCCTGTCAGATGACTGAAGCTGTCCTTGCAAAGCTCTTGATCCACTTGTCGCCCACTTCTCTTTCAGCTACATTCCACAGACAGGTGACAAATTAAAGGAAACATGAAGAGGTACTGAGCCACTACATGCCACCAGAACAGCTTCAATGCTCCTCTCTTAGCCAAACCTAAAGATATTTTCTCAGTTTGTCACTGGTGGTGGAGAGAGAACTTGTTGTTTCCAAAATCACCCAACACTCAGTTAGGTTGAGATCTGGTGACTAATGTGACCCCTCCTTTGAGGGGACGAGTGGGTCCACACTGTGCCAGGAAAATGTCCCCTACAGCATAACACAGTCACCGGATCCCCTCACTGTGGGGGACAGGCGTTCAGACCTGTACTACTCTCTTGGTGTACGTCACATATGCGCAAGTGGACAGTATAAAGGATAACTCTTCTGACTGACTTTTTAACATGTCATTCAAACTTTTTAAACTTTTCTGAGGGATTTATACACTCTGACCCAGCTGTAATATCCCTCTCTATGTGACTGTCCACAAACTGATCACACTCTAGAAGAGTTTTCCTGTTCTTCCTTAAATGTCACACTACTGCGTCAAAGGCATATAAAGTGCTGCCCACCTGTTCCCAGCCCCATTTACTGATGTCTTTTCTTAAGATTTAAATGCACATGTCACTTTGGTCACTGTTTATTTTGAAATAATCCCGTCAGTGCTCCAACAATGGACCTACTTTCTAAATTGCACCTTGATACAAAAGCAGCATCGACTGGGCCTGTTCAGTATTTTTATACACGTTATCGACCGTTGTATCTTGTACCAGCTGTACCGTGCAGTGCACCTGCATGGAAGCATCCGCATTTGTTGTGTGTCTTCGCTCATTTCTCAAAGTTTTTCTTTTAATGTGTGATCCATCTGTGTGTCAGACTGAGAAGAGACACCTGTGGCGCCTGGAACGTCAGAACAATCTGTTCTTCTTCTTTCTGTCAATGTTAAATCATTAAACGCTTGTACCACATGAGTTCCTCTCTCAGTTGGACTTGATGTGGTGCAGATTGTAAAACAGGGGTGGTATGAACTGTGTTGTATTAACTTATCTTCCACTGTGTTGATGGGAGTCTGCAGCAGATCAGCTGGATGCAAATTGACTTTTATTGAGGAGCCTTGTGTCAGGAGGTGTATCGTTTCACAGTTAATACTGTAGTTAGAGAGAGTGAGAGAGAGAGAGAGAGAGAGAGAGAGAGAGAGAGAAAGCCATATGAGGAGCCATCTTGAGAGATGCTGAAATGATTCAACCTCAGGGCTGGAGAGCAAGCATGGCTGTCTGCATTTTGCGGGGAAAACAATAACAGTAAAAAGCCTGAGGAGTGAAGTGCTCCCTGCTGCAAGAGCGTGTTGAAGGCTCTGAGTATGAGAAATGACAACAAAGAGCAACACTTGTCAAAAAAAAGTACCAAATGTCCCACTACTGCTGTGGCACAAACTGTAATTAGATTATTTCAGTGATGAGTGGAGTATTTTTCACAATATTTTGAGAGTCTCTTTTCTCGTCCAGAGAAGGTGGGGTCCATGGCGATGGAATAAATCAACTATCCTCCCCCATGTGGTCTCTAAATTGTGATTCATGACCACAGGTGTGGTAAAGGTGACCCTCACTTGCAGCCATTCTCCTCCCGATCAAACGTGGGAGACTGCCAGTGTCATTATCAAACAATGCACGTTACAATTACAATTGACTTTCAAGCTCAGTGGCAACAACTGCTGCATGTTATTACATTTCCCTGAAGTTATGATCTTCTTTGGACAGGATATCTCACAGGAGCACAGTGGTTGCAATCACATTTGACTCATGACATCCTGATCCTAAACAACACTGTTTTTTTGTTAATCATACTCTGTTTTTTTTTTTTTTTCACAGGAACCTGGGGAAATCTGGTCTGCGCGTCTCCTGTCTGGGGCTCGGTGAGTGCATTTAATTAGCTTTAGAGGCAAATGTCTAATGATTTCATAAACGTCCAAGAGCAAACTCTGCTGGTCTGTGTGTCTGCATGTGTGCAGAGAGAAGGTAGAGCCAGCAGAAGAGCTGAAGGGGATAAAGTCTTAAATTGCGTCATATCATATCACCCTATTCTCAACCTCATGCATCTTTCATACATATGAAAAGTCAAGAGAGATGACACAAAGCTGTTTGCACTGTTAATGTTTTCCCCGTTAATATTTAATCAGTAGCATGGGTTCAGCTAACAAGTTGCTCAATTATCACGCATATCCAATGCTCACCAGAGCGTAAACACTCTCATTCATTTTGATAGGTCTGAGTCATTTAATGAATCTCCTGTGTGTGCGCACTGGCCATATCTTTACATGCAGATGTGTGTTGTGGCATGTGTGTGCCAAGTGGAGGGGGTGTGTGTGTGTTTGTGAAGGCGAAATAAGTTGACAAAGCAGAAGAGCGGTGCAGTGCTGCTGAGGCTCAGAGCAGACTCTGAAGCACGTCTAATGACAGAGAATCTGTGAATGAGCCAGTTAATCATCTCTGTAGTGATTTTTTAAAACGATTTAGCCACAGCACAGCGAGCAGCGGGGAGGAATAGTAAACAGGGAGACCATTCTTCAACTTAAATGAATTTGTCTCCAGCCTTGATATTGGCAAGCCTCAGCTGTGCAATAGTGCCCTTGAGCAAAACATCGATTCCTTTGTGGACCAGTTTTTCTGCGGAGGGGAGCAAGGAAGAAGATTGTTTCACTGTGAGGATCAAAGGTCACTTGAGCCTTTGATTTCATGTGGGCTTGTGTGTTTCAATGTCTGAGCTGCACATTCATGGCTTTAAAGGGATAGTTTGACATTTTTAGGGAAAGCTTATTTTAGCAAAAAGCAAGTAAGAAGATTGGAAAAGGGGAAAACAACTTGTTTAACTCTGTCCATGAAACTGTCGCTCCAGTGTCTGTTATATCTCAGATCACAACAGACACAGCGTCTCATAGAGTCTGTGCTAAGCTATAGGTTAACCACCTGCTATCAGTGGTATTGATTTCCTCCTTTAAGTTACAAAGAGAGTGTTTAAAAAATCCTTTAAATGTGTGTATAAAGTAAATTCTCATAGTTCAAAGGAAAATCATTATTTACTTGACCTCTGTCGGCTTAGAAAACTGGAGCTGAGCCTTCACCAGTCTGCTGCCACTTCTGGTGCGGTTGACTGTGGATTTAACACCAGCCTCTGTAATTATTTCTTATTAGTGGGAGATGACGAGAAGCAGCATGTGACAGGATCAGGCGACAGAGGACTGGGAGGCGAATATTTAAATTCTCCCCCCAAAAAAACTGTGCTCAGCCTGTGCTGTGCTTATTTCTATGTACAGTAAATCATTGCTCTCCGAGTGCATTCACTTGGGCTCAAATATAGTAGGAGGTCCCCACATGACCCAGGACTAAATCTGACCCTTGATACAAGAGTGCTTATTGATAGCCTCAATATCAACACTTATCAAACCTCTTTTAGCTTTTGGGCCAATGACAGGTGGGATCAGTCAGTCTGCACCAAACTACACCAAACTGTTTAAGGCTATCTGAGTAATAATAGTAATAGTTTATTTTGTATTTTTATTTGATCACTGAGTAAAAAAATCACACTATGCCTATAAACACCCTATAGCTGGTGTAGTTGGCTACAGATTTAACAGCTTATGTATCATTTCTTATTCATGGGACATGACATACAGCATGTGGCACGATGAGGCAACAGAGGACCGGGAGGAAAATATAACATTTCTAACAAAAAACCATGTTCAGTTTACGCAGTTTGAAGAAAGAGTGAGGATGAAACTCCCTCTGTCTAGGCATTGTAATTTATTCTGTTGAGACAATGCTCATAAATCAGCAGAATTCAAACTTTAAAGCATTAGGATAAAAGGCTAATTTGCATCTGATTAATACATTTTAAAAATGCAACAGAATTAAGATAATATGATCTGTCAGTGATAATCCAAACTAAAACCATGAAGTATTAGATTGTCTGATGAGCACTTGTTTTGGTGCTGACTGACAGAATGTGCTTCTTCAAATGGTAAATGAATGTGAAATGAATGAAAATCTGTTTGGCTGTTTAGTCTAGAACATACGTATGTAAGTTAATGTTGACTTGTTAGGTTGCGTCCCTGCAGCTCAAAATACAATATATGAAAAGATGATCATAACATACATAGCATATACGGCTGCTTCTTTAGTCATTTAGTTTATTCCTAATTCAAATGTCAACCAAATTAAAGCTAATTCTCATGTTTATTTTTTTTTTCATTTCGACTAAAGGGCAGATTATGACTCAGTGCAAACACCCAGACACATGAAATCAGACACTTGTAGCTTTGGGCTTGTTTTTGGTACACGAAGCAGAGGGCATGATTAATAAACAGCCTAAATAAAAGTGGTCTGAGTATAGCTCTGTGTGGGACACATGAACCTGATATTGCAGGGAGCCTTTTCTCCTCCAACCTATCAACACTCAACCCTGACATTTGGCTGTGAATGGGGGTGTTTTGTCAGGTGTCCATGCCAAAATGTCAAAGTAATAATGAATGCATGACTAAAATGGCCCCAGAGTGTGGTTTTACATGCAAAAGGTCTTGTGTGTGTGTGTGTGTGTTTGTGTGTGTGTGTTTTGTTTGTTTGTTTCAAAACTCTCTGACTTTGACGTTTCCTTCAACAGGCACATGGGTAACATTTGGAGGTCAGATCTCTGATGAGGTAAGATGTCATGTCAAGTCCATCAGTCAGCTCAGGAGCAGATGTTAGCTTTCATCATTTTAGACCTTGCAAAATCGACTAGTGAACAGTTGTGACAGTGACGACCCCAGGTTGTAACCCACATGGGAGCAATTTAATGTAACTGGATGTAAAATGGTGAGAGTGTGAGCAGGCGGCAGAAATCATTCTGGTATCAGTTTCCCAATATCACAGCAGGCTGTTAAGTCCCTGTTGGCTTTTCTAAGACTAAGTGATCAGGTCTTATTTCTTCCTGTCACAAGTTATTAAGCGGGAGCCCTCCTCCAGTGGCTTGATTCAGCCTCAAAGAGGGGGGGGCACTGAAATGTGGACAGCTCATCACAGCCTGATGACCACTGGGACTAAGTGGCACACACACACACACAAATAAAATCACCAAAACAAAACAGGAGCCAAAAAAGAAAGAGAAAGTCGTTCTGACAGAACTGGCCTTCCATGGATGAACTGCAGGCACAAGAACTAGGTCAAAACAGTCTGGGAAGTATATTGAGCAGTAAACAACCTTAATCAACACAGCTGCCTGTACAGATTCCTGGTCATGTGTATCTCAGCGGCAAAAAAGATTTACTTCTTCAGGGACTTTCCCAGATCATTCTTTTTTTGAAATGTAATTTGTCGGATTATTTATAGTTGTGTTAAAAAGAAAAAAAAAACACACACGCTGGATCTGAAAAGGGGAAACTCTTCTTGTCCTTGTCAGGTGGCAGAGCAGCTGATGACTATCGCCTATGAGAGCGGGGTCAACCTGTTCGACACGGCTGAGGTCTACTCCGGGGGGAAGTGAGTGATATCTCTCTGATTTGTAATCACACAGAAGTGCGTTTCTTGTCTTATCAGCTCTTTTCCCCCCAAAGGACACGAAATGTTAACAAGATCTAGCCCCAGAGCAGGAATTATTCACCTGAGGAGGCCAAAAATGAAAGGTAGCCGTGACTCTAAAGTGATTTACATAATCTTATTCATCACTGGAGGCTCCCCAATATATTCACAGCTCAATCTACCTTTATAGGCCTGGACAGTGTGGCACTGAATAATGCGGGACATGGTGTAGCTGTATGGGGATGAATATGAATTTCAAGGTTGCAGGTGAATATCGGGTGTACGATACATGAGGTGTATGAGACACATGAGCCTTTATCATGAACACCTTGTGATTTTTAATCAGGCTTTCATGCTGTAGATGTGTGTCAGATAACCGTTGATGCTCTTAGAGAGAGAAGAGTCTGAGATATAATCTCATCATCTCCTCATGTGTGTGTGTTTTCCCCTCACAGAGCAGAGATAATCCTGGGAAACATCATCAAGAAAAAATGCTGGAGGTAAAGAACAGTCTCTTAACAAAGCGGAAGATTTTAAATGTGCTCCAAGAATAGGTTCAATGTGTGTGTCTGTGTGTGTGCGCACACATGTACACAACAAAATACAGAAGCATTACACACGTGTCATTGTGGAAGATCTGATTCCAAAACCCACGGATTTTAGGAAGATGCCGTGCGGCCTTCACGCTTCTGGAAAGGTTTTCTTGTGATTTGAGAGACTGGTTAAAAGGATTTACTGCTGTTCAGCCAAAGAAGTACTGATGTTGAGCTGCAAAGCCTGGTTCACAGTTGGTGTACCAGTTCATCCCCAATGTCAGGGCTCTGTGCAAGCCTGTCAAGTCCTTCCACCCATAAAACAACATCTCTGTGGACTGTGCTTTGTGCATAGGGACGTTGACATTTCAGTCAACAGTCACAAAACTGTTGCCATGAAGGTAGTGGTAGTGGATGGTAGTGCGACACTGTCACAGTTTTTCTTCTGCTTTTTTGCTTGAGTCATAAAATAAGTAATAGATAAATGAGTCTTCAGCACAGGCTTTAAAGTCAGTCTGGACAGGAGTTATGAAGATTAGGTTTGGTTCCATTTGAAGGCTTTTTACAGCCTGAGAAGATTAAAGCACTCAGTATATCAAAGAAAACAATACTTTTTTTCCTTGTGATATTTCAATAAAAGAACTGAAATGTCAACCTGCTGGGAGCTGGCGGGACCACAGAGGTAATGAACATTCATCCTCCAGGGATCGTGAACATCCAAACAAATTTCTGTGTCAGTCCCTCCAGTAGCTGCTGAGATATTTCAGTCTGGACTGACAGACCTACATCACTGTCTATAGAGCCATGTCACTTCATCTAATGTGACAGAAATGTGTGTTCCCTCTTATTCCACCAATTACCCTGTGATCCCTTCAGATTTATGTTAGCATTACTGGTGCAACAGTTCTGGCCATCAGGCATATGTCTGCAAAATGTCACTTTGTGTACCTCCAGTTGCTGAAGGTTTGTCACTGAAATCACGCCCGCGTCTCACAGAGGAAATGAGCTGACCAGAAAATATCAGTTTTATCCACCAGTGCTACAATTATGCTCTGCAGTATTAAGGCTCAGTTATGTGACTTGCCCTTCCTGGTGCTAGCTCTCTCTTTGCCTGCTTTCACCTTAACTCTGGTTCCTCTTTAAATTATTGATTATTCAAGCATGGGGAACTTTATAGTGAGGGAGCTACCTTGTTAGTGTTCAGAGAAAAGCATCCCTCTGTGATTCTTCATACCAGATAAATTACATGTTTGAAAAGGGTGTGCAGCCCATCTGCCACTTCACACTGCTGCAGAGAAGGTCACTGGAGGACTTATCTATCATTATAAATACAAGTAAATATGATAGATGCACTTCTATGTGTACACGCACACAGTGTCCTGCAAGCATGAGCACATACACACACACACATCTTTCTGAGAGCAACTTTTAAGTCCTTTTTTTCAGCCGTTTGATGTGTCTCTCTGTCTTCCCTCAGGAGATCCAGCCTGGTGATCACCACAAAGCTGTACTGGGGAGGAAAGTGAGTGTGAGCACACAAGTGTGTGGATGTGTGCTCAGTGTGTGTGTTTTCCCTTTCATATTTCCAGGCCTGTTGTTCCTCTCCAACAACAGATAGAGCATTCAAGTACTCACCTCCGGACATGGTGCATGACACAGGATTGAACATTTTAGAGAACCCAAAGGCAGGCGGATATGGGGACACACAAAATCTGAGTGACATTCAACACAATGTGACCATATTCTCACCCCATCTTCTTTCCCTTCTTAGCCTTCCTCAGCCTTCTTGTCATATCTGTTTTACTGTCACGGTGGAGTATTTTTCTCTCAGTTTGCATCAGTCAGATTTATGTCTTCAGGCTCATGCTGAGGAAAATGGAGGCACCATCTCCATAGTTCTTCTGGTTCTTTTTAAGTTTCTGATTTAGATCAGTAGAGTAGGGCCCGAGTGTAATTGTGTAAATTTAATTTAAGCTCATCCTCTCAGACTATCGTCAAGGTACCAAATCAGTCTCTATACACCGGATGGATTTAGAGAACAACTACTTAACCCCCACCTGGGTGAGCTGTGAGAGTGCCTGAGAGCGCTGTCAAGCAGCTCTGCACCCAAACACAGACATTTGTAGGCTCACACTCTGTTGCATTTGTTGGGGGGGGGGGGGGGGGGGGGTTACTTTTTGCACAAAAGGCAGGCCTGAAAATACAGAGGAGGAACAGCATGTTTTTCTGTTTGTGATATATCATTATTATTATTAACCCCAGCAGGCTGGTACTCCACAGGAAGGAGAAGGGCAGAAAGAGTAAGTGTGAAATAATGTAAGCAGAAGACAAAGCCACTGAGCAAGCAGAAATACACTAGAGCAAGGAGAAAAGAGAGGAATGAAGTGGAAAGAGAAAATGCAGGGACAGGGAAAATCTGAAAGTGACTGAGTAAACACAGGTGGGGTTATTGATAAATCACTGGAGCACAGTAAGCACAGTGTTGAAGATTTGCAGGTGTTTTGGTTGACCGGCCCATAACTTTAATCTTCTGGTTTAATCTGATTGCTCTCATCAGAGAACTGGCTCTGATTAGCAGCTCTGATAAACTCACTGTACAATACATGACAGACACACAACAGTTGTGACTAGCTAGCAAACACTATGGAGGCTTTAGTTACTAAGGAGCCACAAACTTTCCTCAGTATGTGGTGGAGACCAAACTACAGCTAAAACAACAGTGAATATTGCACTTATTACTTACAGCCAAAAACATTGCTCCAGATGAATGCTAATGTTGCTGTGATGTTCACAATAATGCAATAATATTTGTAGATGGTCTTGGATTTACTACATCAAAATACAATACAATGAAGACACACTAATGCATGTTTAAAAGAGTGAAATATTTAGCAGTACATTACATCTGAATCTAGCGCACTAGCCTGTCAATTGTCCATAAATAAGGATGGATGGTGTATGATCATTTTAAAGCCATTATAACTATATTGTCTTTGAATCATAGAGTCACTCCAGTTTGTGCCAAGATGTATTTCCACCTGCAAAATTCATTGAAAATGTGCTAACTGGGAGCCCACAGGCACAACATTAGCGATCAGTGTAAGTGTGTGGACATTGCACAGACTCGCTGCGCACTTTATTCTATAGGAATGGGCACACTGCAGAGTGTTGAGTGGGTGTTATTCTCTTCAGCGGTGCTGAGTACTGTTGTGCAGGCTCTTGTTTAGGCATCTCTAATGATGTGCTTCCAATCATAGGAGTCGTGTATATGCGAAGGAACGTGTCTTGACACCCATTACATGCACTTCTCTCCCTCCTGTTACAGAGCAGAGACAGAGAGAGGCCTCAACCGAAAGCACATCATTGAAGGTAACAAGTCGATTTCCTCTCCTCTGCTTTGTCCTTCATATCACCCCTTCACTTGGAGCCCTACTGCTCCCCTCTAATCTCCCTCTTTTATCTCTTTTCCTCTGCCCTCTCTTCTCCCGTCTGTGTCTCCGCTCTCCTCTTTGATTTTGCTCAGCTTGTGCAAGCTGAATTTGAAAGCTGCATTTGCCAGTGGCACATCAAACTTAGACAGATACACTTGTAATACATTTGCAGGTGTTTCTCTAAGAAACTGTTGCATCTAAGAGCAGTAAAAACTCTGAAGAATCCTTTGCTACTCTTTCCTCTTTTGGTCCTCTTCTTTAAGAGTCAAGGCCATGCTCATGCCTTGGCCCGATCCAGCGCAGTTCCCAAACGACTCATCAGAGCAATGCTCCTCCTGCAGTGACTCAGCTATCTCACACATTATTAACATTCACTGCAGCCTCTGCAACGTAACCTCCCTCCAAACAAGAGAAGGGAATAGGGAGGAGGCGGAGGAATGACAGAGGGATAGTAGGAGAGACCGGAAGACAGATAGGGGGAAGGAGAGGTGGCATGGCTCATTAGCTTAACCAAGTTTGTCCTCCCAGATGATAGGTAGCATCTGTGAGAGAAAGGTGCCGTGTCCCTGTCACCATGGTTGTGGCACACATCACTGCAGGCTAATGACTTTACTGTGAAATATCTGCTGACACTATCTTCCTCACTGCTTGTTACAGGGGACACCACATGCCAACCAATGAATCGTTTGATTGGTTAAGTGACATCTGGGTTTGATGGGGTGTCAAAACGTAATGATCTATAGCTGAGATCAGCGCAGATGAACTCCGAGGTGACAGTGCAAATAAATGTCAAAGTCTCTCTCACAACCAGCGAGAGTCTCCCGTTGCCCCCACAAGACAAAGAAGTTCCTCGAGAACTTCACCGTTTCAAAGAGTCTTTTGCAGAGCACATAATTAAATGCATTATTCATGGCAGACGTCAGTAGAATAGCTTTGTTGTTCGACATCTTTTCTGAATTCCAAAAATAGACTCCCTCCACCGCCAGTAAACTCCAGCTAATCCACGAGACAGCGGAAACTGCGCATGATGACAGAGCAGGCTCAGATTAAGATCCATGTAATGGGTGTTTCTGGGATTGTGGAAGTGCAGATGACAGAATAAGGGAGAAGTGGTTCCACCGGTAGTGCTGGAGAGCGGAACTCTCAACTGGGATTAGCAGGCGATGAAGAGGCCTCTGGCACTAATCTACCAGGCACAGTCACACATACTCTAGAGTGCGAGAGTGTTTTTTGCCTTGTGTCTCTATTACTTTGCTTTGAGACATTCTCCTGTGTTCGAGTTTCATCTTTTATCTGGTCTTCTCTGCGTGTGAATGAGGACCGATCAGCTCACAATACTGCTGCCACGTCTTATCCTCCCTTCAATATAGACAGTTACAGAAAAATGTGATCCCTCGTCTCTCTCATTATCCTCTTGGCTTTGAGTTATTTGGTTCCTCAAACAGCTGTCAAAACAACATCCACTTATATAACAGGGATAAAGGACCGCACAGGTGTGATGCTTCTTTCATAGATCTTCTCACCCGGAGCCTGTGGTGTGAATTCGGAGCTTGACACTAAATTATCCTGAAATTAGTCCTAAATTCTGTGTTCGACTTTTCCAAAGTTTCAATGTGAATCAAATGTTACTGAACTGAATAAAGCACTGTTTTGTATCAGTGTAAAAGGGAACAAAGAATTTTTGACTGTAGTGTGAAATTAAAAGAAAAAAAATACACATTAATGAGAAATGTTCATTTTTTTGCCCATAAATAGTGTGTAGGCTCATTTAGTCTCACTTTAATTAAAACATAGAGACAAAGTGAATGTGTCCATCATTTAAGCGTTTTAAATTGTACTTTGACTTTCCTGAAATGCGCTGCTGTGAACATGTAAAGCATTTGAACTGTATTTAACCACATATGGGATATTCATTCATGCTGTGTTATGTATGTGTGGTGACTGTCATGACTTAACGGAAACAATTTAACGGTCCAGGGTTGTAATTAATGTCATTACTTACAATTGTGCTTTTCCTACTCCAGTTAGTTAAAACATGTGGTGTGAAAACTGGCTATTAACAAAATCTGACTGGTTTTACTGAAGCATGTCCTCCAGCATAGTAACGGCTTTCCCTTTGGCTGGCTGTGACACCAATAGAAATCCAGTGATTAAAATGAAACAAAAAGTCGAGATTCAGATTTATCAGTGTAATTCGGGGAGGAATAGCAGCTGTTCATGTTCAGAATCATCAGGCCCACAGGTTTTTATTCCCCTCGGACAACCAACCAGTCATTTCCTATTGAATCAAATGGTGAGAAACAGCTCTGGTCCTCCTCATCCTCTTTTTCCAGCACTCTTGAATACCCCACTTTGCTCATCACCATGAGCTGAGCATGCTGCAAATAATCTAGATGTCTGAGTTTGTATTAAGCTCTTCCTGTAGCTTGTCCACGTGGAAGTGTCAGCTGATTAGCAATAATAAATGGAGGGAAGTTGCTCGTATATACAAGCTGATTATCACCCCCCTCTGCAGATCCAGGCCAATGTGTCCGCATGGCCGAAGGTACCAAGGGACAAGACTTCTCACTTGCTCACATGTCTGAATGATACTGTAATAAGTCTCCTTGGTCCTGTGGTATTAGTAGTATGTGTATGAGTGGAGGATGATACTTCTGGTGCTTATGTGGGCTACATTAAAGTTTGCCAAATCATCTAGCTGGGAATCAGAGATGTATATTATTAATCTTGCAGTAGTCACAATTTCTGTTGAATCATTTGTTCTTTAACGTAATCTGCAACTCTAAAGTTTTTCCTCCTCTCTGTTCAGGTTTAAAGGGCTCCCTCCAGAGGATGCAACTTGAGTATGTGGATGTGGTTTTTGCCAACCGGCCAGACAGCAACACTCCCATGGAGGGTGAGTGAGCACTGGCCAGACCCCTGGAGGGGCCGGTAGAGGGTTGGGGTAGGGACAATTTGTGTTGTTCTGTAACATGAGAAGGTGAGAAATACTGACAAGACCACTGCCCTCGTCCAACTGGTGACCTTTGCCTTTGACCAAAGGGCCTCATCTTTGTGGCAAAGTGTGTGTGTGTGTCTGTGTGGGCCACTCTGACACACGTGCACACACACATTTCAAGTACATTCTTGCTGCATTTCTTGTCCTCTATTTTAGACCACCAGTCTCCCTCTCTTTCTTTCTCTGTCTCTGTGGGATCACTAGTCTCCGCAGGGTCTCTGAGCTGCACCCGCTCGCAGCCCTCCCTGTTCTTTAGAAGCAGGATTATCTGGCCCCCCTCAGGGGAAGCTGGTGTATTTTTGGGCTGGTCTCACTAGATACAAGTCCTACTGAGCTCTCAGTTCCTTCAGCACTCTCAACACTTTGTTCTGTCTTACCCACACATCTACCTTATGTCACTGTTTATTTCTTCTACACACTTCCAGTTTCTTCCTCAATTACTACCTTGCAGTTAGCCCACTTCAGACACTCTGGCCCCTCTTCTGTCTTTCCACACAAGCCCTCATCCACAGGTAGTATGTGACTGAAAGGCTGGAGTCCCACTGGTCTCACTAAAATATTTTCCAGTCTTTCTCCTTGGGCCCTCATGCTTCCCTCCCTGTGAGCCAGGACAATGTGGGAGGCCAATCTGTCATACTTATCATTCCAGCGGCCTTGCTGTCACTGGTGGTACTGGTGACTGGCAGACAGACCCTTCAGTCCGCTTCAAGTAAGCTGTATGTGCAGACAACTATAAACAACTGATGTTGAGAAATCTAATCTGATTGACAGGTTGATTGATCCAGTCACTGACAGGGTGACGGAAACGGAACAGAGAGGCATGTCAAACTGAAATCAGACATTGATCAATATAAATATAGATAGGCTGAGCATGTTGTGCTTTCAGCAGCTCTGGCCATTAATCAGTGTAAAACATTGTGCATGCTGGCTTCATCCTTCATTACAGCGGAGCAAGGCCACTGTCATAAATCATTGTGTAGAGGGTCAGTCATTCTCAACAACTTCAGGGAATGAGACTACATGTACTGACAGCCACACAAAACTGTGTACATCCTAATGCAAAAGCTCTGTAATTGTTTCCTAAATAGCTTCTCTTGGGGATGTAGGAGCAGTGCTAACATGCAAAAAAAAAAGTGAGACCTCTACATCTCTGTGGGCATTTGCAGTGCACAGGACTTGTTATGCACATGCCTAAGGTATTGATTCACACACCCACGCGCTCCCGAAGCTTAAACAGGATTAACAGCATCAATAACACGCGCAAAAAAAGCATTCAACTTCCAAATGTGTTATCGAATTCAGAGCGGTAAGCAAATTAACAGGTGCATGTGCATGCGTTTGAGTGGAATTTGCATTTGTATTTTGTTCTTGTTGTGACTTTAACTGCTTCCGACTGTGTGAGACAACTTGTGTCCCCTTGAGGACAAAAAAAGTGATGTCATGGCTGCAGAGTCTGGCTTTGTTATCATCACTGCTTTCTCCCATCCACTCTTCCCCTCCCCTCCCTACTTGTTTTCTTGTCTTGCTTTGTGTGTGTTTTTTGGGGCTTGTATTTAGTATAATGGCAGGAACAAGCCCAATTTATGTCACAGTTATCCAGGTTCCTTCTTCCTTGCCTGGCTCTGACTCCCCTTTCATTTCCCCTTGCTGCTCTTGAGAATTACAGCTGTCACTTATAGTAATGGTGCTATAAAGAATATTTCCTTGAAGGTGTTAAAGTCCAGGACCACAAATAGTGTAGTAAAGTACTCACTTGATGTGAAAAAAAAGGCATCTCTGCTCTAGTCAAGTCAATGTTTTAATAGGCACGCGGTAGCCGTAAAGGTCACGTTTCCGCACCTGATGTGACAGGGTGCGCTGGGCCTATGCTGGGTTTTGGCATTTCATTTTCTTCCTTCAAAAACCAGCCCTAATGTTAGGTCACCGCACCTAAGATGACATTGTGGCGGCCCTGGGTTTCTGCAACCCAGTGTGACAGGGTGTGCTGTGCCATTGTAGCCTATGGCGTTTTCCCCCTCCAAAAACAGGCCATAACCTTATGATGCTGCACCTGAGGTGACATTGTGGCACCCCTGCAGGGGGCGGGTGCTCTGCTATGCTAGGTTATGGCACGTTTGGCCCTGTAAAGGGGCCGTAAAGTTCACGTTTCAGCACCTGATGTGACGGGGCGCGCTGGGCCTATGCTGGGCTATGGCTCTTTCTCGCTCTAAAGGTATCTGGTCATTCAGCATATTTTTTTTATTTGACAGAGCAATATCAAGAAAATTGAATCCATTCAGTGGTGTGAATTTGAAAATCCCCCAGAGAGAGTGAAGAAAGAAAAGGATAGGTGCAGGGAAAGAGCAGACATGGCATCAATAAATAGAATTTTGCAATAAACCATCCAGCCAAAGAGGTTTTCAATGGACATCAAATGAAATGGGACGGCCACAGCATACTAAACACAAACCACACCCATCCAGTCATCAGACATTCCATGTATCACGTCTGTCCTCACATGTTAAGCACAATAAACTCAGCATGCAAGATGATAAATGCACTTGCTACCTAAATACTTCTCTTTCTTTTGGCTGCAGCAAACCTTTTTTTCCCATGATTATAGCACAAGGAAAGGGCCTCACTGAAATCTCCTGAGGTGTGACATATTGATCATTGCAGTGTTTCATGCATGAGCAGAATAAACATTTAAATGAGTATCAGCTCCCAGTAAATCAACACTCACAACGACAACCAACCTCCAAATAGACACCTGCCCAGATAAATATGGGTATCAGTGTGTGTTGTTTGCTCTCTTTCACTCCTCTGGCTGCGCTCTCTGGCCACTGTGATACCTACCAAATTTTCAAGACAGTTGCGACAGTATTGCTGCTGTGAGGGGCCTCAAGGGTGGGCTGATGTTGGCCAGCAGCCAGGCAGTTTGGACTGAGCCTCACACATTTAATCCACACATTTTTACAGCATTTTACCCACATTTCATGCATGTGATCACATGAACAGAATGCATAGCTTGTTAGATGTTACTGTAAAGGATTGCATCAGGAAACAGCATGATCATGTTTCAGCATCATCAGGATGCATGCAGCATGTGCCAGTAAATAGTGAACCAATGGAAAACATGTGGGGAACATGAAAAGACTGACAAAGACTCATGCCTGTATATTACACCAGAAGCCACTTAGCTTAGCATAGTATAGGCTTAAAGACAGCCTTCAAATTAGCTCCTGGGTTAGTTGGTACATTTTATGAGCTATAGACAGAACCATGTTAGCTGTTTACCCTGAAACAGGGGAAACAGCTGACCTATGAGCGAATCTACTGCTGATCGGAGCTACAGGTTCCTTATCAGACATGAGAGCAGTAGAGATCTTCTCACTTAAATTATACAGTAGATATCAGTACATGTTGCACAAACATGCACACATTGTGATGTGTATGTGCCCACAGCTTCACCCACATCGTTACCCTACTTGAAAAGTTGCTGTGGGTTTTTTTGAGTGGGGTGTTGATGGTGTTGGTTGGATATCTCACCTGAGCGTGGCGCTCAGCGTGGCATTCGTTGTTGGACTTGGTGACTCACTACGGCCTTGTGGAAAAGAGACTTTATGTTAAGACTGGATGTAGCTGTGAATCAACATGTCGTCCTTCTCTCCCAGCACTGAGATGGATTATTCATATATTCACAAACTCCTGTGTAACAAACTGTGTATGCCTCCAAGGTTCCTACTTGGTTCACAGTTTTTCCCTCTGTCCTTACATCCCTGCAAATCCCTCCCTCCCTCTCTCCTGTTCGGAGCAGATGTACTGTTATTCCTCTACCCTCCCACCTGCTTCACCCACACGCACACTTGCTCTCTGTCTCTCACTGAGCTACATTTTGGTCCAGAGAGAGAGAGCCAGAGAACTACTGATGAAAAGGAATCGCTCTTTTTTTAATCACACTCTGCTCTGGTCTCATCTCATCATCCTCATTTCACTCCCCCTGCGTCATATTTTGCACCCAGAATTTGCACTGTGCTAAGAAGATATTTTATTAATGCAGATTAAGCACAAATTGCCATCTAAAACAAGCAATTAGACTAAAGCAATCACATAAATCACTTTATCACCTTGTTGATGTTTTCTTAATTAGAGAGTTTGTGCACAACTAACATACACATTGAAAATAGCTGTTGAATAACTGCTGCATTATCTCTACCTATTAAAGATGTCTTTGGAGAGAAACTCCTTTGAGAAAGAAGTTTGCATATCTACTGTTCCACCCACTATTACTTCCCTGCTGCATCCTAATGCACAAATACACAAACCATTAAGGCCACTGCGGCTGACTTCAGCCCCTTCAGTGGTAACTTGCAATGGTGTGTTCGAGTGTACAAATAACATTCTGCCAAGGTTGGCTGAGCCTTTTCATTTAACCCCTGCAGCATTTGCCCACACTAATCAGCGTGACCCTGGTAAACAATTTCTGTATACACATGGGTTTAAATGGAGATGTTTGCTTTCTCACAAACAAGCTGAATATATGGGTCCAGTTTGTGTTACTAAAGCCTGGTTTTCAAATTCTCAAAGTTGTGTCTCTCCATTTTTGTCCAGTAATGTAAATGTTTTAGATCTATGTCTCACGTAGTATAATTTTGTGACTACAGCATTAACATAGCATAAAATGCTATAATTAAAACTTAATGTTAGTAGGGTTTAAAAATCAATCGCATGTATGTTATATAAAGTTGAAATTGTGGCGCCATCCGCTGTTCAATTATTGACAGTGTATCTAAACTGATGATGACTGTATTATTGTTACAGAGATTGTAAGAGCAATGACGCACGTAATCAACCAGGGCATGGCCATGTACTGGGGGACATCACGGTGGTCTGCCATGGAGATTATGGTGAGTAATAATAGAAAAATTCAAATATTGATGTTCATTATTTTTTGCCTACATCCGTAATCATATTGTTGAAACTTTTTAAATTCCATTAAACATATTCACTCTTGAAGTTACTACTCCAAAGCAATTACAAAGTCAGACATCTTCCTGAATAATTTTAGCACATAGGGAAATCCAAAACATATAACAGTAGACTACATGTACTGCACAGTGGTAGACTTTATTGTGACATTCCTTTTGCCCTCACAACTGAAGTTATCACTACTGTAAAAGACTAAAAGCTAGTTCACTATACTGTGGAACAGGACAATGAAATTCAAAATGAGGTAATATCTTATAACACTGTCGGCTTCCCTAAACAGAAGTGAGTAAAAAAAAGAGACAATATCTTTTTGGCCCTAAGGACAGTGTTTGTGTCTGTTTCCCAATCTCTTAAACATGTCCCTGTCTTCTGATTCCCTCTTCACACTCAATCAGGAGGCGTATTCTGTGGCCAGGCAGTTTAATCTAATTCCACCCGTGTGTGAGCAGGCTGAGTATCACTTCTTCCAGAGAGAAAAAGTGGAAACTCAGCTACCAGAGCTCTACCATAAGATAGGTAAGTGTGTAGGCCTGTTAAGTTTTTTGAAATCAATCTCTTTTTGGGGGAGGGAGTCAGGGCTGTGAGAGACTTTGTATCTTATTGCTCTGTGGTTATTTTTTATATCTCAGGTGTGGGTGTGGTCTCTTGGTCTCCTCTGGCCTGTGGAATAATCACTGGAAAGTATGAGAATGGTGTCCCAGAATCCTCTAGGGCCTCAATGAAGGTACAAATTCAGTTTCATCAGATCATCCATCTAGTGCTGTAACTCTGTCCCTCATATATCCAGCAATACTGTCACAAAACACAATCTGATTCAAGTTGTATTCACCTGATTTTTTTGTTATAACTCTAATTCTTCCATTTTTCCTGCTCATTCAGCCATACCAGTGGTTGAGGGAGAAAATAATGAGTGAAGATGGGAGAAAACAACAAGCCAAGCTAAAGGAGCTTGCTCATATTGCGGAAAAACTAGGATGTACCTTGCCACAGCTAGCCATAGGTGAGGGATAGCAAACAAAAATGACTATATTCAGTGTTTTTTGTTTTTTGTTTTTTTTTTACATATAATACATACACTTTAAAAATTCTTCCCATCCCTCATCTTTAGCCTGGTGCCTGAGGAATGAGGGTGTGAGCTCAGTGCTGCTGGGATCATCCAACCCAAGTCAACTAACAGAGAATCTGGGAGCCATTCAGGTATAAAGACCATTTGCCTGGTCTGCATAATACACAATAATTGTGTCTTAGGTGGTCTTGTCGAATAAGCACTGATCATGTGACCTTTTTGGTTTTGTGGACCACAGGTAATTCCAAAGATGACAGCAGGCATTGCCTCAGAGGTTGATCATATTTTGGGAAATCGTCCTCACAGTAAAAGGGACTACCACCATTAAAATGAACCTGTGTCCCCTTTTAGTGAACTATGCTCCAAAAGCTTATCAAAGCTCACTTTTCACAGCCATGGCACCATAAATGCGTGCCCAACTTTGCTCATGTGCGCGTATGACTGTGTGTGTGACTGTGTAAAGTGTTCCGCTTGGCTCCTTGTCTGTTTGAAGATCAACCGGTACTCATTATTGTAAAGTGAGTTACTTGATAAAGTATGCATGCTACAGCTATAGCAGCCAGCCGCTGGACTCAGTCTGATTGACAGTTAATGGATCCAGCAAGATGATTTCTGTAGTGAAAGACTCCTGCACTCCAACAAACTGTGCAAACGCTGCTGAACCACAAATTCAAAGATGCAAAAGATGATATTATCATGATATTAATCTTGCTCCAATTTCGTCTGTAAAGCATGGGTGTTGATGCTTTAAGTAAAGAAAATTTCAGAGGCAACTTTACTGCTGCAAAGCATCACATAAGTTTATGGCAGTGCAGTAAGTACACAACAATACAAATGTACCCAGTGTTCTTGAAATCTACCTTACTAGATGTTTGTTATGTGAAGAAAATAACAATAACAAAAGGTGATATGTAATTGGACCTGGTCTCAGCAGGAACATTGCAGTTGGAGACATGTCAACATGTTGAATTGTTTCAATATCAGATGAACTGAAATTCTGCTCATTATGTTGTTGCTTATACCAAGAGAGCTAAGTTAAGCTAAAATGTGTTTCAAGAATCTGTACTGACTGTTATATATTTTCCTTATTAAGCAGCTATGTCAAAATTAGCTTTTCATCTCCGTCCTGTTTTTTTATTTATTTACATATTTACTCATGCAAAAGTACAGCGTAGTGTACTCTCCTCCTGTGCCCCTTCAACCACTTTAATTTGGACTGTCAGTGATGATGATGCTTCATTTAATTTCAGTCTGTGTTGTGGCTAAAATGTTTGTCTTGTCACAGTTGATTCTCCCAAGAGGGAGATTGTGGATTTAACAAACAACGCCATGTAGCTAATTAAGAGACTCAGTAGGAAAAAACCACAAACCATATGGACCCCTGCAGCCATCGCACCTGGATCACACTGAATTTTTACCCAACTTCTCCCAGATGCCAGTTTTACATAATGAGATTATCTTTGTTATGTTCTGTCTGTTTAAATGTGTTTTGGTGTTGTTCATCTTAGCTGTACATACAAATAAAGAGCTTATTAATTCTCATGTGATATGTTTTAAAACTCTAATAATTTTCTATTAATGCTATGGATGCCTTCTTTTTTAACCCAGGTCAATGAATTAACCTAGCAAAAGTAGACTTATTGTTTGCTTAGATAAACTGTAAACCCCAATTAAAAAGAAACTCTTTGTGACTTTTGGGGTTGTTGTTGTTGTTGTTTGCAGATGAGGTTGGACTGTGTTTTTCCGTTTATTAATAAAATGATAATTATTTATTTCACATATGAAAATGCTTACATTTGAGACATTTTTCTTGTTTATTTTATTGCATTTCCTTTGCGTTTGTGACACGGTTTCCATGGAAACAGAGACGGGCATTTCCGGTATACGCGCTTCCTCTTTGGAAGCGTGATATTTGATTGGCTACAGTGACTTTGACGAATCGTCTATTCGACAGGCGCTCGAAACCCGCGGTTTACAAAAAACTCGGCTGGACAAAGTGAAATTATCGCACTAAAGCCTGTTTATTTCACGGCTAAGCTGCTGGGGTTGTGTCGAAGTCGTGCACATGCTACTGTAACATCAAGCCTGAGTAAAGTCGCTCAAAACTGCAGTTGCAGACCGTGTTATTTCAGAGGCAAACAGCACAACGGCGTTTTGTTTGTGGTAGCGTTAGCAGATGGCTAGCTAGCCCCGTAGCGCAGGGGTGGTAACGTTACCTTGTCAACTAGCGTCAACTGACACTGCTGTGGCCATTATCCTAACGGCTTGGAAATACAGTCCTCACAGGATCTTTCTACGACTCGAGGTGAGTGTTGTGTAGGACTACATCCTCAAATCAGACGCCACTATCTGAGCAATTTAAGGCACTAAAGTAATATCTGTACTAAGTCTGCTTGGATAAGCTAACCTGCCGCTTTATACCATTGATATTGGAACACTGTAGCCTGTTAACAGTCTCTTTGTCATTGTCAGTCGTAGCGGGATAAGTATCAGCAATGTCGATTTCGACTCAGGCTCATCTGGGGATGAGCCAAAGCATCAGGTTTAAAGGAGACACTATTTGCGTGGTGCCCGATCTCACCTCTGACTTCCTCGAAGATGATTTTGACCTGAACAAGTCCTACCCATGCACCCAGAAACCGCTGTACAAGAAGAGCCTGTTGGCTCTGCAACGTCGTTATTGTTCTGGTTCCTTAACAGGTGAGTGCATGCAGGGCCATGGTCACTCAAAACAAGTCAGTGCTTTGGTTGTAATTGTTAGTGGAGCTCATATGACTAATCAGTTGATACAGGAGTTTTGTGCAACAGTACTGAGTAATTAATTGAAGAGAAAGAATTAACTACAAGAGCAAACTGACTATTAGTTTGGCACTGATTTCCCCACAAAACAAGCTATGCAAAAATAGTTTTAGCTACAGTCTTGATTGTGAGGATATGGATGAAGAAAGTGAAAAAAAAAAAATATCTCTTCCCAAATTTTGCTTACAGGTGGACATTCAGATGTTTATAGCTCTGCTGCAGCAAGAAATTGCCAGATCTCAAGTTTACATCCTGGATCCCAATTTTCTGCTGTTTGCTTGCCACACCCATCCACTATGTCAGAGACAGAGGAAAGCCTGTTCTGTCAGCTAACCTCTGGAAAATTTGCGGTGTCAGGATCCTCATCTGTCCTCAACCCAAACAAAGTCATCCTTACTGTCCACCATGAAACCAAACAGGTATAGTGTATGCACTTGATGTGAGCAATAGCGGATTAGAAGAAACAATACTGCAAGTTGAGCATACCCTGTAAATGTTTATGTTCTTTTTTTTTTTTCAGATTTTGTCAGCAAACGAACAGGCCTGCAAACTGTTCGAGTGCACCTCTAATGAGCTGATTGGAAGAAAACTGTCCTCTCTCCTAAAGAAAACCAGTCAGGTCCTGGAGCAAGCACTGGAAGAAGATTTTCCACTGGTGGATGGAACTGTTGCAGCTGTGTCTGGAAAAGTGGTATGAAATAAAGCAACAAAAAGGCTAAAAAAAATAAAATAACTATGCATCAAATTCTTCAGTTTTCCATAAATGTCATTATGTCAAGTTACAATTCAGTCCTTCATTTCCTACAGCATTGCTGGACAATTGTATCTGTGTGTATATACTGTTTCTGTAGGTGGATGTTGTGACACTATCTGGGGAGGTGCCCGTGTCAGTGTGTACCAAGAAACTGTCACAAAATGAGGAGCACTGGCTTGTCATGATGGAAAATGTTGAACGTTTATCAGCCTTTCTGACCTTTTCACAAGATGTGAGTACATCGTAACTTTAGTAACCTTGATATTGTGACCTTTTTTTATTTTGCTTTTTTGGTAACATTTCCAGTGAGAATTCCAAGCTTTCTTGTCTTTGAAAAATGCTAGATCCTAATAAGTAAAATATTGTAATGTTCTGCCCATTAACAGAATTGCAATATCATTTCAAGGGCAACATCATAACCTGTGACTTGACATTTGCACATCTCCATGGGTACCACCATCCTGATGAGTTAAAAGGGGTGTCAATCAAGGAGCTAATCCCTTCTTTACAAATTCCCCTCAACAGTCACGCATTGCCCAAAGTAAGTGCACTGCACAACCAATGTTGTCCCACTCAGCCATCTTTCGGAGTTACTGTTTACCAATGTGCTTCTTAGACAGTTCAGGAACAAAATTATATCCCACAATGGTTTAAGCTCAGGTCTGTCATCTTTGACTGTGCTTTTCCTTCCTCCTTTTAGATGCTGAGGGTTCAGAGAGAGTGTGGTAAAAGCAAAGGGGGTGCATCAGTCCCCATGTGTATCAAACTTCAGGGGGCAGTGCAATGTGGAAAACCCCAACACCAAAACAATGGGGCTGGTTGCACCAACCTAATAGATGGTCAAGAAAGATCGGATGCACGTGATAAGCTGCCTTGCTCACCTCTCACTCCCTCTCTGTGCAAGACAGAAGCTTCACACTCTGAAATGCATGAGCAGTCCTCTGGTAAGTTGTTTAGTTTGAAGATTTAGCTGGCACCTATGTATAGGTCACTGAGGGATTAAACACACGCTCAGTATTATTTTGAGAAATCTGGTGCATAATCCACTATGTTGTGCTGTTATCCAGCACAAACAGCCTGCAGTGTAAGACTCCAGACTTGATATATAAAAATATGTGGAGTATAAATAAAAAAAAAAATAGTCAGATCCTGATTGCAAAGTAATCAAACTTTTAAAATGAACTGACAAGCATGGCTAAGAAGTTGAATGTCAGATATCAAAGTTAGCAAAAATATTAAATGTCAAAAGAAAGCCATGAAAATAAAAATGCCATCCACAAGTAAGTGAATGAGATTAAACCAACCAAAAGAAATGTAAACATTATACACAGTACTGTTGTCCAATGAGAAATATGCACCTACAAGAAGAATTAGGCTGAAAAAAGCTCATGAAACACTCACAGTTTTGAGATGCAGTAACAGAGTTGCTAAATCGATTTGCATACAACCCAATATGAATCATATTGATCATAAATGGCTCTAGCAATGATAGTCTAGAAACTGTAGTGTTTAATTTCCGATTTCATGGAGTATTTCAGTGTGCAAGACAACAATGAACATTGTACAGTATATGAATCAAAAGACGATCATCGCCAAATACTGTAATTGAGTATCATGCATCTTCAACATGTGTCTGGACTTTAAAAGAAGTCAAAGTGGATGGCAGTGTCATCTCTCCAAGCCCTGCTCTGGAGTACTCTGGAACGGTGTGGGTGTTTGCTCCTCTAAGTGGTCTCCTCCTGCTTCGCCCTGATGGCTCCATCTCCAGCATCCACAACCACCTGGCCCTCAGTCTGTTTGGCTACAACAAGGATGAGCTATTAGGAAAGGTTAGCACATGACCAGCTGAACCGGGCTGTTTGAGTTTTAGGACCACGCCAACCATCACTTCTGTCACTGCTGTTCTGTCATCAACAGAGTGTCACTTTCCTGATGCCTGGTTTCTATGGATGGATGTCTGACTCAGACAGAGGGACCTGTCCATTCCCTGATTCTCAGGTAGAGGCCAGTAAAAGTGCAGCTTCATCCAAAATATCAAGAAAATCAGGTGAGCATTCATATGAATTTGTGATGTCTCCTGTGATCATGGTTGTTGCCTCTGTGTGTGGTGTAGTTTTCTTTTAGTTTCCTTCCTCTCTTCTTTTGCTCTGACTTTATTTCTCTTGTCTATATGTATCTAGTTTTCTTCACATAGCACCATACTGTTGTTTGTGTGCAATTTAGTCATTTTCTTCTTTCTTTCAATTCTAGATCCATCCTCACTGGTAGCTGGAGATATGGCCATGGTGCACCAGGCCATCCTGGGAAGAACCTCAACAGGGAGAGGACGGATCTTTACTGGAACCAGCACCAGGTTGGAGAAACAGGGCAGTGCTCTGTCAACTCTTTCCCCTCCTGCAGTCACCTCTACACGCATGGTTGTGTAAGTAAATGTCCCTATATGCTCTTTGTCAGTTTGTGTTCAAGAACACATGACTTCATGTTCAAAGACTATGTGCTTCTTTAATATGAGTGTGTTTAAGTTGGACAGAGGGTTATGCGTTAGCAGACCTCACATTTTGGGCTTGCTATGATTTCTTAAATAATGGACAGTCAAAAGCTGCTGTAGCAGCATCCAGGCACCTAAAAGCAAGAGACTGCATGTATATTTAATGCGCTTTGCAGTAAATTTGGAAAAGTGCAGTAACTCTTTCGCCAAGCCTGATATCCAGTCTGTGTTCCTGACCAGCCAGACAAGACACTAAAACACTTTAACTTGCAGCTTCCTTTTAACAAATAAGCTTTTACCATAGATTATTTTTGTCTGCTCTCCAAGCCAAGTTTTTCTAAATTTGATGGATAAAAACTCTTTAACTCTTAACATGGGGTTTAAGAATAGCCTCTCCATATAATATACTTATGACTGTGACTCTGGAAGATGAAGGCCTCAGGATGGATTTACAATATAGTACAAATAATCTCTTTTGCCACCTGTTGGACAAATGCTGTCATAGCAGGTCGACTGAGTTATAGTAAAGTGACAGGACAGCTGGCATATTCAGGTTTAGTGACAGATAAGAGACATCCACACCAAGATGAACTCATATGTGTTCTCAACTGGAAATATATTTTATGAGAGAGAATTATTCCTATTGCTTTACTGCAGTGTTGCATATTTTTTGCTCAGTTAATTATTTAAAACAGAAATCCATCAGTGTTCAAATCCCCCTTGCATTTCCACAAATGGCATATAATTAAGTTAATTAAACAGTGCATTTTTGGTAAATAATGTGCTTTATCGTAAGATTGATTGCACCACAAGTGTTTATGATTCTTTAAGAGTCTTTACTCCTTTACTCTTGTTGCAGCTAAACAAGTAAGATCTAGCATCCTTAAGGCAAAACCACATATCTTTCTTTTGTTTTGTGAAAGGAAAAACCACATATCAAACTGAGCACCTGTGGGAAACAATGTCAGCTTTAAAAATAATGTTTACCCACAAAACATACTGAATGATTTTTCTGTCTTTGCAGATGAGAAATGATCATTATCTGGAGTTCACAACAGCTGTTGCATACATCCTCATTCTCCCACAAGGCAAAATGACTCTTGATGGGCTTTTCACAACAAATAGCAAATGCTACAGCATAGGGCAGTAAACAAGAATGGCTTTCTTCACAGTTAAAAGGTTTAAACAGATTATATGCATGCACACGTCTCCTATTACAAAAAGATGACCAATTAAATTTTAATTTCTACAATGCCAACCTCTTCTTGCAAACACTTTGATCTGGTACCTGAGAAAACTAAGAATGACACCTATAACTGTACATTTATGATAAAGTTATTTACAGTAACAGTGCTAACAAAATACCTTGGCTGTAACAACTACAGCTTTAAAAACCATAATACTATAAATCCACGCCATCCTGAAAATGAAGCACATGTAATGTGATAGAGTGATGACATAATATACATATACATCTCTGTGCCTTTCCAGAGTGATTGTTACAATCCTGTCTTATCTAATATAATCTTATCCTGGCTGGAAATATTAAAAAAAATATATCTTGATTAAAAAAACCAATCATTCTTTCCTTAGGGCTGATGACACTACAGAGTTGATGGAGGAGGCTGCCCAGGTTGCTCCCTGCAGTAGCCAGCTAGACAGTGAGGATACAACTCAGGCTCTCCTCAAGACATTTGCCTGGGTGGAAGCTCCAGAGGAAGGCACATTCTTGTGCCAGGTTCTCCCTGAACCACCACACCATAAGCCAGAACAGCAGCTCCACAGCAAGGGGCAGAAAAATAATTACCCTGCCATTGGGATTATCCCAGGTGAGTTTGTCCCCAGGTGAACTTCCTGTTTGCAACTTAGAAACTAAGCAGCACAACTGTAGGACACATTAGAATATCTACCAACACAGAATGTTCAGTACAACATGCTATGTGTAAAAGTTCAGTATTCTTTGTATGTGTTTTTGTGCCTGGGAAACAGCAGTTAAAATAGACTTGAACATGTTTGACTGCTTTTGTTTCCCTGTTCAGACACTCCCACTCAGCAAGTACATGCTGTTAACAGAGTGGGTGGTGCCTCGCCTGGCAGAAATAAAGACCACCAATCATGTGCCTCTGTCTTGCAAGACTCCAGCTTTGAGGTCATCTCACTAGAGAGCAGGTGAGAAGAGAAATTGTGATTTATTGTCTTGTGGAACATAGTGGTATACAACTGGCTTTAACCTTAATCACCATATCTAACATATTTTTTTCATTTCTAAGAGCATATCTTTTTATTTCAGTAATCAAGCCTATAATGTAAGATGAGGAAAAATTCCCAGTTGTCTCATA
Source organism: Caranx ignobilis (assembly GCA_021432705.1). Classification (NCBI taxonomy): domain Eukaryota; kingdom Metazoa; phylum Chordata; class Actinopteri; order Carangiformes; family Carangidae; genus Caranx; species Caranx ignobilis. The sequence continues at coordinate 37,700,900 of MU269980.1, forward strand.
TACATTACTGAAGAAATCATCCTTTTTTTATTTCTTCAGTGTTTGCTTTCATTCAGATTGTTAGGGATTCACTGCTTAAGGATTGAAGCTCTACTGGGATTTAAAAAAGGGAAAGCGTCTAAAATTTTGTTGAATACCTTCATTTAGAATAAGAAAGCATATCACTCCTGGCATGACAACTGCAGGGCTATTCCATAACATTTGTACTGAACTGCTTTTCATTTGCATCTTTTACAGGCGAAGTAGCCTGAAATAGCCCAAAATTTACATCTATGTGGTTGAAATGCAGCCCTGAAAGACAATTACATGCCAGTTTTAGATTGGACAGAAAACTGGCAACATTCCTTAATAACGTGCACATTTACCCTCCTCCTTTAAATGAAACAATACCATCTGGATGTTTTATCCTGGAAAGAATTGTCAATCAAGTGTAGAAGTTTGTTGTTCTTTGTAATTGGTTTGTTGAAACTCATTTTCACAGGTCTTCCTCTGGCTTCTGTGAAAAATTTGCTGGTCATGGTGGCTCTGGCCCTGACCAAGCGGAGGGTTCTCCTTCAGCACAGATAGTGGACTCAGCCAGCTGCTTCCTGGACCTCAACAGTAATGGTGATCTGGTGACCCGGGCCTTGGCCGACCTTGATCTGAACAGTAGTGTAGAGCTTCTCAGTGGCGGTGGGTACAACAATGACAACCAACACTCCATGACATCCTGCGATACAGCAGAGCTCCTTCAGACACCTTCACCATGCAGTGTAGGCTCTGACCAGGATCCAGACCTTGTTGAGACTGCAGCAGCTACAGTGGAGAATAGAAATGCCTCAAGTAAAGAACAAGAAAAGGACCCAGGTGAGCAAAATCAATGGGCAGCTCTCTCTTCAATACATAAAGGAAAAGGTGAGGAGTTCTGCATTCAGATGAATGGTGGGATTCAGTCAGCGACAGACATTCCTGCTACATCTACGCCGAAAAAACAGAAGATAAATGGACAACACCTTCCCTCAGATGCCATGGAGATACTGGAGGGGCAATTTGAAGCAAGTGCATACCACAGAGATGGCACAAGAGTAGGTTGGTACAAGTAAAGAGTTCACTGCTATTCTCCTTCCCTCATAAAAAGCCACAATATTCCTACTAGTTGTATTCTAATGTGTATTTTTCCCTCTCTCCAGATATTCAGTGTGATGTGTGCAGGACTGACCTCCCTGATGGGAGCTCCATGTTCTGTGTGTGGATGAGGAGGCCTGGGCAGCAGGGAACAATGTTGCAAACAGATCGATCACTGCACAACCAATCAGGAATGAGTCTAGGGGAGGTCAGTGGCAAGATTTAAAGTAATAAGTTAGTATGGCATAAAAGACTTCTTTGTCAAAATATTTGAAGGGCTGATTTTTTTCAATTCATTTATCATTTACTCTTTTCTTCCCTCAGAGGATTGGTGAGGCCAGTCATGGGGAGGCACTACGTTCCACCATGGACCTCGAGCAGTCTCGAGCCTGTGACGGGCAGTTTGAAGAAGAGTATCAGCCCATTAAAGCCGTGGGTAAAGGAGCTTTTGGGTTTGTCTGGAAGGCAGTAAGGCGCTGCGATGGACAAGAAGTAAGGCTGAATTTTTACTCATCCAGAATCATATCATGCCTCAATAAGCAGCAGTTTCAATGATTTGATGATATGGTCTCTTCACCACATTGTGAAAACTTGCAGGTGATAGTGAAGTTCATTAGTAAGGCCAGGATAGTGAGCGACTGCTGGGTAGACGATCCCATGCTGGGACGAGTCAGCCAAGAGATTGCCATTCTCACACGAGTACAGCACCACAACATCGTCAAGGTAAACAGGTCGTCACATCAGAACACCAAAGTTACAAAGTTTCAGAAAGATTTGGATCTTATATAAAACTCATTGATGTGTGTGCCGCTAAGGTTGTGGAGGTGTTTGAGAATGGGAGCTACTTCCAAATGGTGATGGAGAAACACGGCGATGGTTTGGACCTTTTTGAATTCATTGACATGCAGCCGAGGCTGGACGAGCCTCTGGCCAGTTACATCTTTAGACAGGTACAGTGTGTGCATGCATTATAAAACTGCATATGACAGAGGAACATGGTCTGTAAAGTGTTCATTTGCTACTTATTAAACTGGAAGCTGTCTCTGTTTCTCAGCTGGTGGCTGCTGTCTTCTATCTGAGGAGCAAGAACATTCTTCACCGGGATATAAAAGATGAGAACATTATCATCGACAAATGTTTCCACATTCGACTGATTGACTTCGGCTCTGCTGCCATGATGGCTCCAGGGAAGCTCTTTTACAATTTCTGTGGCACACTAGAGTACTGCTCTCCAGAAGTGCTTCAGGGAAATCCGTAAGTATATAATACCTGAATGACAAGTGGTATTTGTTCCACATAAAAAATTTTAGCAGCTCAGCTTCATTGACAGTGAAGGAGACCTGAATCTAGGTCGGCACTGTTTGCCAGTGCATGACTTTTATGACCCATTAACCTTAATGATATACAGTTAAATATTATAGCTTCAAGGATATGACCATCGTAAAGTTTAAAAAGTCATACATAGACACTTCCATCTAATTTTATTTGTTTGTTTTATAGCTATGAGGGGCCAGAGCTGGAGATGTGGTCCTTGGGGGTTTTGCTCTACACTCTGCTATTCAGTGAGAATCCCTTCTGTGATGTGGGCGAGATCCTGGAGGCCAAACTCAAGCCCCCATTCCCTCTCTCTTCAGGTATACTGTTCTTTGCTGAAGGATGAAAATAGTTTTTTCTCTTATGTTATCACTGGCCGTCATACAGAGATCTATTTCCTAAAAATATTTTTTGCAACCCAATGCTCAAATTTCTCTCTGTACTTTTAGAACTCAGTGGTGTGTTACGTGGGCTGTTACACCATGACCCTGTTCGGAGGATGACTCTGGACCAACTTCTGCTGCAGTCATGGATCAGTCAGCCAATATCCCTGGCAGAGTACAGCTGGGCAGAGGTGGTTCCTGCGACTCAGAGCTATTGTAAGTCTTTTTACAGATGGACTGACACTGGTTTTCCACTTCAATTATGATTAAGTTCCACCTCCAACACATGCAGTGGAATTCCAACTTTCTCTTCACATGTAAAAGTTTCCTATCCTGCTTTAACTGGTTACTTATACTACATTACAAATGTCTTTAGTTCAAATGGTTCTGAATTGTCATGCATTCCCTGAATTTTAAAATGTGTGGATACATGAGACACGGTGTACTGAGAGCTCTCTCTCTCTTCTCTTTCAACAGGCTCACCACAGCACCAAGAGTCCAGTCCTAAAGTTTACAGTAGACAAGGCTTATTCCCAGATCAAGGTGATGACACTCTACCTAGTGATGAGGAGGAAGATGAGGATGAGAGGTTATCAATGGTTGCCCTGGAGACTGAGCTCCAGAAGTACCTCCATGAGGATTAAAGACTGAATTTAACCCAACCATTCATCCAACATTTGATCTGCAACAGTGCAAAGAGGCCATTGAGTGCAAAATATGAAAAGGGATGTTTATTTTATTCCAAGGCCATGATCACAGACTTCTGTCTTGTTTTTTTTTTTTTTCTTTTTGGAGACAAATGCTCCTTTTTCTTCGGGAAGTACACACACTACACAGCACACACAAATGAGTATTTGTGATATCAGGGTGTAACACAAGAATGCAAAAGTAGCAACATGAGTCATACAAGCAGTTGTTTTCCTTTTTATTTAATCTGTGTTATTTATTCTTTAGATTTAGGGAATGTTTGCATAATCAAAATCATGGTAGTCATTTTACAGGGATCCAGTGTTGCCACTAAAATCTTTTACCTCAGAGAAACCACACAAACAAATGAAGAGACTTCTTTTCTTGTGTGCCTGTTTTCTGTTCATGATTTTAATCTCAAATGTTTTTCATTTAAATATTTACAATATTTTATCTATTTATTTTATACATGAATAAATATTTTACCACACACTTGAACTTCTGTTTTGTGTGTGTGTGTGTGTGTGTGTGTGTGTGTGTGTATGATCAGCTACTTGCATTAAATATAGAGTAAATTACCAACACATAAAACACCTGAATTCCAGCCTGGCTACATGCACAGCTTTAAGTGTGTTTACAGTATAACAGGGGTGTCAAACTCTTTTCACAATGGGCCGCTGTGGCTGCAGGTTTTTGTTCCAACCAATCAAGAGCACACAGTTTGACCAATCAACTGTCTGAAGACTGAGATCAGTTGATTAACTGAGTCAAGTCTGGTGTGCTGCTACTTGGTCGGAACAAAAAACTGCGGCCACACCGGCCCTTTGTGGAATGAGTTTGACACCCCTGCAGTATAAAGCATGACTCTCAACAACACTTAATTACTGCAGTGAAGAGATCTGGAGGGACATGGAACCATTTCACTGTACCGGAACCTTTGGCATTGCCGTTTAGGGGACGGAACTACATGTGCGACGGACGAGCATGGGAGCAACGGTTACAGTGCGTCAGGTGAATGCGAAGTCAATAAATGTTCTTATTTTATAATAAGATATTAAATCTGTCAGTTAACCTTAATAAGTTGCATGTTTAAAAAAGTCGAAATGACCGTCAGACCTTGTCACAGTCAGTGTTAAGTCCGGCTATAACCGAATTGTTTGCTAACTTGAGGTAGCGGACGTACAGCTAAGGTCGCAACTCTTTATTAACGTCTCCCTTGTAATTGATTTATATCCTAAGCTTAGTTTAGTCCCACAATACGTGTCCAATCATGGACTGTCGGCAGTGTTTTATGGTTGTTTTTGTGCTTTATTTCCCACAGGTTCTCCGGTTGTCTGTGAGGACTGCCGCCTCCTCTCTGCTCAGCCCACCTCAGCTGGGGACATGCCATCTCCAGCGTCAGTGCCTCGGTTGCCGTTTGTTCTGTTCCTCCGCCAGTCCGGGTTCTCTGTCGTCAACCCAGCACGAACACAAACCCAAACCCAACCATGAATCTGAGAGGCCGGGCACAGAGCTGTCCCTGCAATCCCTAGTTGATATGGGATTCACAGACACTCAGGCAGAGCAGATATATGAGGCTGTGTTCAAAGTCAGAGGTGGAAGTGTTGCCAGACACGCTCTGTCAACTCTCACAGCCCTCTCTGTGTTGGGGCTCACTCCTTCCAGTGTGTTGAAGCTGCTGCAGAAATGTCCTCAAGTGTACACTGTCAAAGAGTCGCAGCTTAAGCAGCGCATTGACAACCTACGGAAACTGGGTCTAGTTGAAGGTCAGGTCTTTGTCACAGTGAATCCAGTTCTGTTGCATTTCTCATTCAAATTTAATATCTAGTTAATGCACTGGATACTATAATAAGGTGTTATTTTAACCTTGTGTCTCCCCATAGGCAGTCTCCAGAGAGTAGTGGCCCATTACCCCCAGATCCTGACCGTGCCCCTGAAGACAGTGAAACATGTGGTGGCATTTCTCAGAGAGAAGTGCCTGTTCACTGTCCAGCAGGTCACAGACATCCTCCGAGAGAGTCCGGCCATAGTACTGGAAGATCTGGATCAGCTGGAGTACAAATTTCAGGTCAGTAGGTCAATTAAACAAACAGACATAGCAGAAGAGAAACTGTTGATTAATCAATTCATAAATCACCAAATCCAATCATCCAATGTTTGGTTTCAGCTATGACAAGCTCGTCCACTGCCTTTGGGCATTGCATTAATAACACACAGAAATCATGTGATTTTTAGACTGTGTAGAGACTTGTGTTTTTTTCTAAGTCTGAGAACATTGTATTTGTGTATGGAAACAGTAAACAACTGCAGTGCTCCCTCAAGTGGCTATATTTGAAACTTACAGGCCGAAGGAAACAGTGAACGTGAACAAGTTACAGTCTTTTACATCTAGCACATGACTCTCAATAGAGTGGAACAACCTATTTAGCCACTGCTTGTTCAGTCTGTGTAGCTTTTTGTAGCTTTTGTCTGATCTGTAGCTCCAGCATGTCAGTAGTAATAATATACATTATTTATCCATCCCTCCGTAGTATGTCTACTTCCGAATGGGCATCAAACAGGCGGAGATGGTGAAGTCCAAGGTTTTCCGTTTCACTCTAGACGATGTTCGTTGTCGACACTGTTTCCTGGAGCGTAGGGGTCTGTACCAAACCCCGGACAAGAAAGGACAAACAACCATTGTTAACCCTAAACTGGACAGTATCCTTAGTGTCAGCCAAGACACCTTCCTCAAAGTGGTTGCAAAGGCATCACCAGAGGAATATGAAGTCTTCCAGAGACTTATAGCCAGAGAATGGCAGGGACAGGAGAAGGAGTATGGCACCATTGAAGCTGATAGTGATGATTATGATGAAGAGGAGGAGGATGAAGAAGATGAGGAGCCTGAAGGAAAGGCTGGATACAGAAGGAGAAGGAAGAAATGACGCTGAAGGTGGGACTCAAAACTGAAAATAACTATGCAGGAAATTATATGATGACGTGTCTGATGTTAATTGACAAAATAAAGTGTTTACTGGTAAGTGTTGAAGTGCTGGAGAATATTTCCATCTAAAACAGTTTTGCATGTACGGTCTTGGTTACTGTTCCCTGAAGTGACCCCATACGTTACAGCAATTTCAGAACCTTAATTGCTGTGATGCTTAGTAGAGGAGCAATGTGAATCTAATCAATTCACCCTAATGGGCTCCTTTGTCAAAATCTTGGGTGGAAAATACTGAAGAAGCAACAGCATGAGGAGCAGTGGAGAGGATGAAAAGCTCCACCCTGTTACTATGTTACAGCCAAGTGGCTGCAGCTTTCCCCATCCATATATTGGTCCATCTGTGAAAGTCAACAAAGAGTGCATCAGATGAGGCAAGAGGAAGAGACGAGTCATACAAAACCGCCCATCGATTTACAGGAGTGTTAAGCCTAATGGATGTACCACGTAGAGCATTTTCTGTTCTGGACATCAGGTAAGAAAACTCACCTTTGACCAATCAATATTCTGTCAATGGATGTATCTGCGTTGATAGTTTTCCTTGTGTGTTGTGTGTTTGCAAGCAGACATTAGCATTTGTTTGCTCTACAAATTCAATTTTTCCCATTAAATTCCAGTGCCCTACCTGAAAGTGCAGGTAAATTCAAACATATTCAAATTTGCAAGTTATTTCATCCCCACCACAACACTTGTGATGGATTTATGCACTATTACATGTATGTTTTCGAAGGTTTCTTAACCTTCAGCTAGCAATTTACAAGTTCAACTCCTTCATTTGCATTTGTTTTCATTTACAATATAGCAGACAGCATTTGCAACTGAGAGGGCAGAGTCCATACATTACTGTATTCTGCTCACATGAGTTTTGGAAAGGGTCTGGCTGCTTATTTGAATAATGATCAACAAACTCAAAAGTGGGTCATGAATTACTGTCGAAAGAGCAGCGCAAAAGTTTCATAAATGTCGCCTAAATTTAGATTTAAAAAATGGTCAATGAGAAATGTCATGGGGTTGTCCAGTCTGCAATACATCAAGATGATGGATATGAGAACAGCTAGTGATTGTTTAAAGACCATAATTCACGGTGTAGTCAGTGCTGTTATTCTTCCTCATGTTGATACCTGTGTTTGGACTAAGTTATTTATTTATTTAGTTAGTTATCATTTAGGTATTGATGTTAATTTATGGTGTTTTCATTCACAGGGAGCTGCTGGGGAAGTAGCCAATACATCATAAAACACTTCAGTCAGCGCATGTGTGTGTCCTCCATAAGTCAAACACAAAATGACATCCCAGTTACTGATTAAGAACATCACCCAGGAGTGGGTTGAGATTCTGTGGAGGTGGCACCTTGAGTTTTTTTTCATCCCCTCCACAGTCATCACCCTGGCCACTTTGATCGCCAACCCTGTCCTCCTGACCTGCATCTTTCTCTCCCGCGCCCTGCGACAGGAGACGCGTTACCTGCTGGTGGCCAACACCCTGATAGCAGACATGTTCTTCCTCATCCTCAACCTGGCAACGGTGATCTGCAACGCTGCGAGGGCTCAGATACCTTGGCTCGTCTGTCAGCTGGTCACCGCCTTTACCGTCACCGCCTACTGCTGCGCCATCCTTACCGTCACCCTCATGGTTGTCGACACCTACGCTGCCGTCCGCTGGCCTCTCCACTACCATGAGATTCTCCCACCTGCCCGCACTCACTACATAGTGCTCGGGTTGTGGGTGGTGGCGGCCCTGTACCCTTTCACCCTGGTGATCATGATGGAGATGGAGAGGGGAAATTCCGATGAAAAGTTGCCTGTCTGTCTCGTCCTCATCTCGCTTGGCTTCATTCAGGACCAGAACATGGTGGGGATCCACATTTACTTTTTTGTCGCTGCCCTCGTCTGCGCTCTACTCATTTTTTACTGCTATATTCGGCTCTACATGGTAACAAGGACACAGGGCATCTGGCAGAACCGCTTCTCCAGGGCCCGAGTCACCCTGCTGGCCCATGGGATTCTGCTCCTGCTCTACTTTGCCCCTGGATTTGTTTTCACCCTGGAGCTCCTCCTGTTCCAGAGGAATGACATCAGTAAAGTTGTTCGTGTGTGGATCAGCACAGTCAATATGTGTGTATTTATGATGCTGCCTAGAGCATTTGCACCTTACCTCTATGGGCTAAGGTACAGGGAGATCTCTGAAACTCTAATGCAACTGCTACATCGGGACAGGAGTCTCAGCCTGTCCACAGTCACATAAATGACTGTCTATTAGTCATAATTATTAGATTTTACATTTCTGCTAGTGACATAGATACTGTGCTGTCCACCAAAGAAAGAGCTATTAGGGGAATGCTTCCAGTGCAGCCAACCATCCATTAAGCATAATCACCAGAATGTGTGTATGTAGAAGTATTTTTTCATATTTTCTAGACCAATTTGAAATACATTGTTTGTAAATGTGTTTTTCCATAGTGTTTCAAAGCTCAATGCTAAGGATATAACACTATATTTCTTTTCTAGCCCTTGATGCTGCCTTGTCCATGTGTTATATCATAGGTATGATGTTTACACACAACAGGTACAGTGAAATGCAAATTAGCACTTCATCATTCCTGAGACCTGTTTGGGATACTTTATTTCCTAAGTATGAATTTTTCTCCTGTGATTGTGTCTTCTTATATTGCGGTGTTCATTCAAACAAAAATTAACTGAATCCCTTCCTTCCTAAGTTTATGTCTCCCTCTCTCTTTTTTTTTTTTTCAAATATGAGCTGAATGTGCACTATCCGTACGGTCGTACGATCATTAGGTAATGTAAAAGCTATCTGACACTCTGGTTTATGACTGTATGAACAAAGCTCTTAACTCTATTTGCCGTCAAAGCCTTGTTTGTCTAAAAGTGCATGTCCATCATTAACAAATGGTTGATTGACTCAACAGCTGAAGACGTCAGAGGAAAGAGCACCTTTCTCCAGTTAAGAAGGTGTGTTGATTTCGCATGGTGAGTCATTCTTGCGTCTGTAAACTGGTTCAACAGCTAAACAGCAGAGGGACACATTTATCTGTCCGCTGGGCTGTGTTCTGCTCCTTTCTGCAGCAGTGTTGCCTCTCTCCATATACATGTCCCCCCCCCCCCCCCCCCCCCCACTCTCAGCTCTCTAGAATTACTAAAACTAGTATAGTTTGTACTAATTCCCATGGCAGTGTAATAGCTACTACTACTAATAACAAAAATAATAGCAATGATAATAACAATAACAACAACATATATCTTTCAGTTTACTTTCAGATTACTGTTTTGTTCCAGTGAACTTGTACAGGTGCTGATGCCTGGAGGCAAAAATTTTTGCACTCTGCTCAGCAGCTCCTCACCTGAGCCCATTTCTTCTATTTCCTCATTTTAGCTGTGTTGCATTGTTGGCTGTCCAGTGGGTGGAAGTTCAAGTTTGACCAGTAGAGGTGGTGGATGGAGACCCATTAGTGGTTCTGCTCTTCATCTAAAGGACACAACACAAAAAGAACTTATCATGTAGGTCATGTAGGTGGAAGTTTTTATACTTTAAACAATGTGTAACTGTCAGTGAGTCAATGTGAACTTGTACTCTTCTCCTTTATACTGACAACATGAGGTTCAAAACAGTGTATAATGGCTCATTGATAAACATTGAGGACTTCTTTCAGGGAACTCAGTTGGAACTCTAAGAAGTATTTTGCAACAGGGCAAGTCAGTTGTGACATGTTTTGTTCCATCTAAGCTCCTCCTTCCCTGCTCACCTGAAAAACGGGGCACAATGTCTTTCATCCTGTTATCACGTGCCTATAGGATCAGATTACAGCTGTGACTGTGTAGCTCATATATCTTTACATGATGACTTCTCTACTCTATGCATATTATGTACTCTATGTTTTCCCATGAGATGTCTTTAGGACAATTATGTTAAAACACGCTCCTATGACTACTATTTTGTTCTCAATTTAATAACTACAACAATAACGTATAATACCATGTAATAGCTACTGTCCCATAAACCTTCATCTAAACTTTGACACAAGTTCGACGATAAAAATCGGTATTATTTTGTCATGTATTGCTCAACCGCTGTTGTGAACTTTTTCTTCACTAAAAGCAGTTTGTTTGCAAACAAAGGATAGCCACGTGGAGAGCTGGAGGCTCTTGGGAAGTGTCGTTTTTCACTGCGTAGGAAGCACCCATAACGCTTCAGTTGGACTCAGTTATCCACAATGCACTACGACAGCAGCTGAGTGGGTGCAGTGGGGGCTGGATTTTTTTTTTCTCCTGACAAGTATATATGGATCCAGTGTTTACAGTTAGCTAGTTAGAGGGCTCTGTTTTTGGCATTACCTTAAAGTCAAAATGTCCTGACTGTATCACAGCCCAGCTTCTTTCTTATAACCACTCGAGAGCAGATATTGCAAAAGATACTGACAAACTTTTTCTGGAGACAGATTTATTCTTCTCCTTACGTTTTTTTTTTTGTTTTGTTTTGTTTTTTTCCCCTCCCCTTCACTTGCAGCTGAAAAGGACGCCTCATCTGGACACTTCTGCATAAGGTAACATCTTTTGTCCATACCAAATAATGTTGTTAAAGTTTCAGAGTTATGAATTTACGGTTATTTCTTGATTTCCGTTTGACGTTGTCACGACATACTAAGTAAGGCAACGTCTCAGTCACTCGGTTTTTTTTAGCATGTTGTCAGGGGCTAACGGTCGGCACGAGGCAAGTCTCCTTTGTCTAATGAACTAAAGCTCATATAGGGTTTAGTTACCTGACTTCACTTATGTTTTATTTATTGTCTTTTAGCTTAAAGTTAGATAATACAATAAAATACTATATCTTCACATTAAGTTGTTCATACATAATATATTTAGGTAAGATAAATATATGATGGCAGAAAAAACAAAAATAATAATGATGTTATTTTGTCATAAGACCAAAGTGCAGTTTGATTTATTTCACCTGAATAACTACAAGACAACTCAAGTTCTGCCTTACTTGCTTTGTTGTTGTTATTCTTTGTTATATTCTTCCTCAGTGGTTAGTCACAAAGCAACTAATGCGTCAGACACCTCTGGCTAAGCCTTTTCTCTGTTCAACCTGACTTAAAGAAGCTGCTGCTCCTTTCAAATCACGCACGTGAACAGGCTGAGTCTGCTGAGACTGAGCCAAGATCCAAAGTTAAAAATAACCTGAAATGAATGACCTCACAGGAGCAAAGGTCAAACATGCTGCTTCAACAGAGGCTCTATATGGCCATAGATAAGATACTTTTTTTATGTTTTAATCAATTGTCATCAAGATTCTGAGCACAGGAAATCCTGAATAAGCACACAGCTGTTGTGGATCCGATCTAAACCTAATTCATGATTGGCTGCTATGAGGACTCCTTGAGTCCATAAGAATTAAGTTTTAATATTATAGATTTAATTTAAAATACTGAATATGAGTCAAGATTATCATTAGCCCAGACTTGGCACTTGCCTTTCGAACAATAATAATGTCGTGTCTCTGAGCATCCCTGCCCCCACTCTCCTTCAAAACAAACCTGACACACATGTACGTTGGCCCTCCAACTGTTGCTCAACTTCTCTCCCGCCTGTGTCTTTTCTTCCGTCTCGTGCGGCCCCATTGTTCCACAGGGCACAACTTTTTCACAAGAGTGATGGGCTAGAGGAAGCGCGTATGGCTCAGATTTCATTCCTTGGAACTGCTTTTCCTAGACATTTTAGAAATGTCCCGTGGGCTTTAGAAAATTTTTGTGGGACTCACATGTTTCCCCCCAACGTCTGCACACACTGCACACATGCTTTGTGGCTTTGTGTCAGAGCTTGGTTTGCATGCATCAGATTCTCAGGCTGTACTACACATGTCTAATTAGATTTCTGTTCATGAATGTCATTTTTTTCAGGCGATCGCCTCCTACCACATCTGATAGGATGGCATAATCACAGTGTCTGGCATTTTTTCTGTTTTAATAGCAATGAACTACATGCTTTTCTATCCTCAGTTCATCTTAAATTAAGAGAAGGTCTACACTGAAGGTGGCAGCCATGGTGCTGATTCTGGGCAGAAGGATGAACAGGGAGGACTCTGGGATCAGAGACTCGCCCGCTGTTAAACGCAAGGTGATGTCAGACAGACAAACAGACATTATTTATGGGGTTTTTTTTTTTTTTTTTTTTTTAATCTTTCAGCTTTTGTTTCAACCTATTCAAATCTTTATGCATGTTGTTGTTTCCAAAGGTGTTTGAGGTTGATTCCAAAACTTTATCCGGCCAGGATGTCTTGGACTTCTGTTCTGGCTCATCCCACTCAGAGGGAATCCTGCAGGTGTTCAATGAGTTTCGTGACTGCCGCCTGTTCACTGATGTGGTCATCAGCGTGCAGGGCCGTGAGTTCCCCTGCCACCGGGCTGTGCTCTCTGCGTGCTCTTCCTATTTCAGAGCCATGTTCTGCAACGATCACCGCGAGAGTCGTGAGATGCTAGTGGAGATCAATGGCATCCTGGCCGAGGCTATGGACTCTTTCCTCACCTACGTTTACACCGGCCGCGCCAAGATCACCACAGAGAACGTCCAGTTCCTCTTTGAGACCTCCAGCCTCTTCCAGATCACCACACTGCGTGATGCCTGTGCAAAGTTCCTGGAGGACCAGCTGGACCCATGCAACTGCCTGGGCATCCAGCGATTCGCCGATGCCCATTCCCTGAAGCAGCTTGCCAGCCGCTGCCGCAGCTATGCCCTGGCTAACTTCTCAGAGGTGGCTCAGCATGAGGAGTTCCTTGACCTGCGTAGAGAAGAGCTGGAGGAATACATCGGCAGTGATGAACTGTCCATTGGCAAGGAAGAGGTGGTGTTTGAGGCGGTGATGCGATGGGTGTACCATAGTGTGGAAAACAGAAAGCCCATGCTGAAGGCCCTGCTGCACCATGTGCGCCTGCCCCTTCTGCACCCCAACTACTTTGTCCAGACAGTGGAGGGAGACCAGCTCATCCAGAATGCTCCAGAGTGCTACCAGCTACTCCACGAGGCCAGGCGCTACCATGTGCTTGGGAACGAAATGATGTCACCAAGAACTCGTCCACGCAGGTAACTGAAGTATTCACGTGCCAGTTAATAGGAAGCTAGAGGAAAGATCTGCTAACCTAGATTTCATCTCCAGAATGATCCTTACAGGTCTTATCTCTCTAGCTCAGGCTTATCTCTGCTTTGTTGTGCACCAGTTGCCTTTTTATTGAAAAGAAAACAAATTTTGTTTGATCTCTTTTGTCTTTTTGTTGAGGTAAATGAGTCAAGTCAAGGCATGAAAGAAAACATGTCTTCTTTAAACAGGTCGTCGTTGCCTCCTCCCCTATTGTATGGCAAGAGGTGACAACTTGCACATGAACTCTGTGCCCCTAGCTGTGTTGTTGCTGTGTGTGTGAGCGTGCGTGCATGAGTGAGAGAGACAGGGAGCATTATTGTGCTGAACAGACAAGTGTGTCATTGACTGAGCAGGGTTTTGTAGCCCTATTTTGAAATGGAAATGATAATGAAGCAGGAAGGGCATGTTCATACACAGACTGGTTAGCTGAGAAGGAAAAAAAAAAAGAGGTGATGCAAGAAACAGCAATCAAGAAGTGTCGAGTCTTGTTATCATACCAGCAGTGTAACTCACCTTGCTGATATGTTTGGCTTCTTAGGCTCCCCACCTGTTCACTTGAGACTTATTTACCATAGTGTTTTTGTGTTCTGAAGAATGTCCAGTTCGATGTTATGATGTAATTGACAATTTACAATGTTTGATAAAGGACAAAGGTTGACACTGAATGGAACCTTATAAATGAGAATAAAATGGACCAACAGCAGTACAGCTGCTTATGTGTGTTTGAGCATCTGTAAGGGTTAAAGTGGGAATGGTGCCAGTTGTCAGTTATTGAGGCTGTGTGACGTGTAGCTCAGGTGTATTGTGCGAATATCTAGGCAGATCTGTTCGGATCAGCAAGCCAATCAGGCAGTTGGTTCCCGCACCGTCGGCTTCGTTTGCCCTGAGGGCCAAATCTCCAGTTCAAAACAGATGCCTGATTCTCCCTTTTTGTGTTTACACCAGGGCCTTCTCTTGGGAAGTGTCTAGAATGTCATTAATCACATGCACACACATAAAGAAACAACAAACCTAGTCTCTTACCTGAGCCTGACCTGTACTCTATCACATGCTGAGTACACACACAGAGAAATGTAGGGGAAGGGTTAGGGTGTGTGCGTGTGTGTGTGTGTGTGTGAGTGTGTAATAATAAATAAATACACATGCACACAAATATATTGGGTGAGGAGAAGGGTGTGTGTGTATACATATATATATATGTATATACACCCATATACACATATATATGTACACACACACATATATATACATCATATATGATTTTTATATATATGATTTTTTTTACACAATAATACCTAGTAGTCTCTGTCTACTGTTGTTTTGCAATGGTGTACTAAGAAAAAAGAGCTGCAGTTAATTAACTCTGCTGTAGGAAATGTAGTCATATTTTCGGCAACACCCAAATGGGAAAGCATTGTGATCATGGCAATTAAGTTCTCAAGTCTGTTTATGCTGTACCCTTGATTGATACCTTTATTATTATTATTATTAACCTGAATTTTGGAGATAAGGGAAGCTAATGACACCAGATCCAGAGGAAACCACAACTCAGTTCATGTCCTGACAAATTTCAACTATCTCTAATTAGAAGTCTCTCCATGTGGTGGTGTGTGTATGTTTGCATGTCTTCATACCCCTTGTATAGGCATACACATCTAAAGAATCTTAATTACATATAATGTCTATATATTCTTTTATGAGACCTTTTAATTTGTGCCTCTTGTGTTTTCATAACAGCTTGAACTACATTGTGATTTCCCCTTCATCTCCTCCATGTCTCTCCTTCTGTCCTCTCTTCCTCTGAATTCTTCTGTGAAGGTCGACTGGCTACTCTGAGGTGATCGTGGTGGTCGGTGGCTGTGAGAGGGTGGGTGGCTTCAACCTGCCCTACACTGAATGCTATGATCCAGTCACAGGAGAGTGGAAGTCATTGGCCAAACTGCCTGAGTTCACCAAGTCAGAGTACGCTGTCTGTGCCCTCCGCAATGACATTCTTGTGTCAGGTAAGACCCTGTATACTATGTTACAGTTTAGTAGCATTGCTCTACCAAAGGTGGAAATAGACATAATACTTTTGTATTTATCGCATAGGTTTTTTTTTTTGTTTTTTTTCCTTTTCAAGAAAAAACATTTTGGATATTGGAAATTTTCTCAATTATTGCTGCATTGTGTTGTATCCCCACCAAAAGATTTACTTAGGTGACATGGTCGGTGTGTGTCTGTGCTTGACTTGCTGTCTAATCTCCCAGTAGAGTGGCAGGAAAGGCTTCAGTGGCCGTTTGCCCTATGTTATTTTTACAGCTTCAGCCTGTTTGAGTTGAAGGAAAATATGAGCGCAACATCTGGATGCACTCTCCAGGCTCAGTGCTGAGAGAATTCTTCATTGGCTCGCTCAGTCCTTTCCTTTCCTATTGGCTAATCATCAGGGTCACTACCTTTTACATCTGTTCAGCAGCTTTCTAGGATCCCCTTCACACCAACATCTAATAATCCTTTTCAGTGAGAGACTACTCGAAGAGGTTATTATGTTATAAGTTCAAAAAAAAAACAAAAAACCTAAAGCTTAGATATTGTAGGTCACGTGAACTCCTGGCAAAGCTGAAGCATTTTTGGAGCTTAACATGGGCCAAGTGTTGTGTAAGCCCTCCTTGGTGAAACAAAGGTTTAAATTGAACAAGACATTATTATTACATCATCCATTTCTAATTATGAAGTCAGAGTAAAGGTAGTTGGCAAGTTATACTTAGATTTGAATATGTGCTTTGTAGAAGTTACAGTTTGATGCCGCTGGTGGATTTAGGGCATCGAGGTGAAAGGTTGTTTTCTTTTCCAGTTTTTGGAAGGGGGGAATTATTTCCGAGAAAATGGATTGACACAAGTTTAAAAGTGCCTGCTAAGACTTGCTCTGTATCAGCTGCAAGACACAAATGGATAAAAACAGCAGTTGGAAGATATAGAGAAGAGAGAAAAAAAGAAGAGGGAAAATAGAGAGAAAAAAGTTCTTCCCTTCAGCAACGACTGTGCAGTGTTTATGCTTTTTTTTTTCACACTCGCTGTGCCAAGTCCTCACGTGTGCTATCAATCTACCCTCTAGCGCTGCCTGGAAAAGTCAACATCCCCCTCCCTAACCCTAACGCACACACAGTGCACACACTACTACTTTACTGCATATTATGATCTTCATTGCCCCATTTTCCTTCTTTGTTGCCCCACCTGTATCGATACACTTAATCTGCCTTTCTCAACTGTATTTTTACCTTGAATTGTCAAGATTAAATTCCCCCACATGCCTCTCGTTCTGTCTGTCTGCCTTCCTCCTCACAGTGGGAACTGGTGCAAATACCTTGGAGGTCCTCCAGTGTCTTGCACAGCTGCAGTGAGCTGTGGTCTTAAATAGGATATGGCTCTACTGGGTAGATAAAATCTCTTAGGTCTGTCTGTGCTGGGACAGGGACTTCTGGACACTTCTGACTCTCTAGCATTGTTGCATTGTAATGAGCCAGAGAGGGTATACTGGATTAACACAGAAATGCACTGAGTTGAGAAGTACTTCAGATTACAGTCAGTTATGATCTAATCTCATAACATGGACTCTGTTTGACAGGAAATAAATACCTCGTTGCTACTGTCAGAGTAGGAGATTAAATACAATTGGATAATATGTGATCAGCTGGTGACTACTAAAACACATGTGACAGGCATTACAGTGGATTGCTTGCTTGCCATAGTTGCGTGATCTGACTTCTCTTGTTATGTCACTGAACAACAGATATTCTCTAACACACGGAATTTAGCATTTGCAATCGAACTACATAACTCTGACAAAGCTGTCACACAAATCACAGTGGGGCCTCCCAAAGTCAAAGCCTCCTAATACTTGAAAACAGTTATGAGCAGCAGTGGCCCTCCCCTTTTGAGCTGGTAGGACTGGCTGAAGGCTGAAAATGTCCTTTAACTAGATATCTAGGTTTGTAGTAAGCAGTGCGTCCACCATCAGCGCATATTTCTATCACGCAAATCTTTAAAACCTGGAGCCTCCGGGGCAGCAGACTGTCTGGCTCTTTTCCTATCCAGGAGATTATTAAGTAGACTAACTCCCACCTCTTTCGTTCCTTTTGTCTGTGTGGTGGTACAACTTAAGATGACTGAACATTTATTACATCATATTACCCCCGACAAAAACAGAGGAAGTAGAGATTTATAACCACATATTTATGCAACTGGGTGTTTTTTTTCCCACATCTATCCTTACCTATCCAGTCCGTCCGCCAACTGTCTTACAATACAGACAACTCCTGCTTTGTTTGCATGTGAATGCAGAGACACCTTTTGTTTACACTGGCAGGATTTCTTTATGCCTTTATCATTGCTCAATACAACCTCCTACGTGTGTTTAGTTCCAGCACATTATTACGTATTAATACTTGTACAAGTAAGAATTAGCTCCTCTCTCTACAGGGCATCCAGTTCTATAGGGAGCAACGATTTTCATCATTAATCTGTAACTTCTATTAACTTATATCACTGCCATGGGAATAATTTAAGCGCTGGTGTGAAATAACACAGATTGTCACTGACCTCTCTGTTTGTTGGTCTCCATGCTGCCCACATGCTCTGTGATTTATAGTTCTTGTGAACGTATGGTTGGATAAAAGCCAGCCAGGTAACTGCTGTTGCTTGAATAGCCCTGTGGCGATAAACTTGTTTTCCCAATGATTTTAGATAACATTTTTTGTCCTCAGCTTTGCTGTTAACACTTTTTTTCAGTTGACCTACATAAGATTACATACTTGTTTTTTTGCCATGCTAACAAGTTAGCCTGTGCTTCTTGCTGTATTTGCAAGAGAGTGTTTTTGTTTTTCTTTCAGTCTGTACTGAATCAACAGATGTGTGTGTTTGGTGATGGAGATGTGTGTGTGTGTGTGTGTGTGAGAGAGAGAGAGAGATTGAGAGAGTTGGGGCACGTGTCAGGGCTTGCTAAAAATGTGTCTGGGTCACAGTGTAACCTCATCGATTGTTGTTTTTCTCTACAACGTGTTTGTCCAGAGACAACAGATGAAACACTCAAGTGTTATGTCATAGTAGTTGCTGTAGCTCTGTTAGCCAGCAAAGATCCTGAGTAAGCTTTAAATAATGGCAGTTGATTGTTTTTCAACAACTGTGCATACATACGTGCCTACATGTTTGTGTGTGTGTTTGGTTTTGTGTGTGTGACCCAGCTCAGGTCACAGTCAGATAAGACACTGACATTTCTGCCCAAGGTTGGCTGAAGTTTACTTGAGTAAAGTCCAAAGCTGACTGTTCAACAAGCAGCTCAGGTTATAGATTTATAGAATTAGATGTGATTGCTAAACTTCCTTTTACACCCTTCTACTCAAACTGCTCTTGAATCTTGAATATTGATCATTATCTGGTATGTTTGTATTTTGGTGCCTTTAGGTGGTCGCATCAACAGCAGGGATGTGTGGATGTACAACTCACAGCTCAACCTGTGGATCAGAGTGGCTTCACTTAACAAAGGACGCTGGAGACACAAGATGGGTGTCCTACTGGGCAAGGTAAGGTGGGAGTCCTAACAGTCCAAGTGAGATTTATGCTTCTGCATTAGAGGGCATGACAACCCCACCATACAGGATTTACCCACTGATAGCACCATTTCAATATTAAATATCTGTGTCATAGATTATCAGCCCCTCTCTTAGACTTAAAGTAATCATTAATGTTCATCACTCACTTCATAATTACTATTCTTACTGCTGTGCATTCAAAATGAGAAAACACTAATACAAATTTAAATCCAGTTTCACTTCCTAGATATTCCTATTCTCTCCTCAAAGCACTCAAGCACTGTACATTTCCAATGAGGCAATTGTGTGGTTTCTCAGGACAATGTGGAGCATGAGAAGGTTACCAATAGAGCACGCTATTATTACCATGTTACCTGGTATAAGGTGTAAAGGGAAGGACACAATAAACAAATTCTGTGGAATCACCTGCTGGAAAACTGCCATCGATTCACGCCTTTTGCAATCATATGACTCATCTCAATCTTGCCTGCTGACTTGAAGAAATTTGTTTTGGAGCATACTTAAGGCCTAAAATACCAAGTGATGTTCAGTATCTGGTCTTAGACCTAAGTCACTCCACCATAACAAATTCCAGTCACATTTGATCATAGGTCTTATATATTGGTTTATCAGGTCACCTTATGACAGGGGATTACTTTGTTTTTTTCTTTGTGGATCTGTTTGTGGCCCCAGGGTTTGTTAACGGCCAGTGCCAGCTCATCTCACACATCCTGGATACACAACAGTACAAGGAAGTTTGCCTTTATTTAAAACCGGTAAATAAACAAGCATCCCAGCAGGTAGGGCGGCCCATCTGATTTCCCCCATAATGTATCCCACATATGGAAAATAGTTCAACCATCATTCTGTCATACATCTTAGTCCTCAGGCGCCCGTATATACACTGCACACAGAGAGCTGACACCAGTTTGGTTATGAAATTGGAGTAAACTTATTGACTACACGTGAGCTGATCTTTTATTCTTGATCACCGCTTCTACTCTTGAGCTGTTACTATTTACAGTGTGTAGTACAGGGCCAGGTGGACATTCCTGTTTGAGGGTAATCGGAGTTTAAGGGACGTGTGCCAGTTCCTCACACATCCAAGTTGAGGACTATGCCTGTGTCACGCTTCATGTGTCTCAGGCTCTATCACATAAGCCAGGAGTGGCCACACGTAGTTCAGTTCAGTTCAAACTCCAGATAAGCCTGTAAACACACAGCAGGTTTGCATACACAGGCATTATTTGGCATCCTTATTCTGTAGATACACTGAATACGATATAAGGATGCTCATGTGTGTGGAATGCTGTAGTCTGTTTACAAGAAAACAAACTCTATCATTAGATTGAAAGTATGTATGTTTTAAAACCTAGGTTGTCAAGTTTTACGTCAATGCTCACAGTTTACATATCTTGCATTCTTGTTTGTAAAGACAAGCATAATGCACAGCACGTGTCATGAAGAGTCTTTTATTATCTGTTATTAGCAATACGTAAATGAAGAGTCCATCTCGGATGAAGCTTAAGCAGAGATGACTCAGCCTGATACGGCACTCACAAACAGTCAAGTGTGTGCTTTAGCTATCATGTGCACTACTAAGAACCCACATTTGTATACACACATAAGGAACATGGACAAAAGTGCACTTTGAAAGCTTTGGGCTAAAACAGCACTGTATTTACTTTGTAAAAGCCGGGGCATGACTCAGGAGGGGTGTCTTGTCGTCTGCAGCAAACACTCTTTTTTTATTTTGTAGAGGTCTGCTTGAGGCTGTACTGGATTCCCTATGACTTCCAAACTACACCCAAAATGTTCAGTTGCCTTGTTGTCACAGAAACCCCAAACACATGTCCGCAATCAAACTACACACTGCTCTTTCACAACAGTGAGGTAATGAGTTGGACGATCACACTGGGACTATAAAAGTCAGTAATTAACCCCAAAATGAGTCATGTATCAAGGTATGGTGAAAACAAGTTGTACTGATATGTGGCTGCTATTTAACTACAGGTTCAAACATCATGACCCGTTGCACATTTAGACAAAAATGATTTAATAATAAAATACGACGGCATAGTAGAAGTATTTTAGTTCTATATAAACCCAAGGCCTGCAACTTAGGAGTTAATGAGGTCAGGCGTCACACACAGTGTCTAACAAGCAGTGGCATGTATGTAGTCCTTGCACAAGATGTCTGCACTAAAGGAGAGACTCTTTTATCCAGACACTTCCTGTATCTGTCACACATGTGTTTCTGTTCTTTCTGCCCTCTCCTTCTCACATTTTCCTCTTTGTTTTATATTTTCCCCAGAATGTAATCTCGGGTACTTATCCTGTTTAATTTCCCTTCAGAAAGGATTTTCCAGTGATCTTTTCTAGTTGTTTTTTCTTACAGATTATATGTCCATTTATCTTCTAAGGATTTATCTCCAATGTTGTTTTTCCTTAGAATTCAGTTAACTCCTCCTCCTGAATTTGTAGCCAGTCATTTCCTCTTTCAGTCTGTAATTTCCCCTTTTGAAGTGCTGCACTGATGCTCCAGCAGCAATTGTTGTAAACAAGCCTGAAAAATGAGTGTATATGCATTAACGCTTGCATTTGTTTTACAACCGTAAACTTCTTAAGAGACATTTTTTTTATTAACTGCTAGCGATGATGCTAAGTCTAAACTTTTTAAGCTGGTTTTCGTAAGTATAGAAATACAAGAACACACACACACAGACATACATGCTCTTCTCAGGTCTGTGATGTCCTATTGGACCGGTCTGGTTTCCACAGAGTATAAGCAAAAATAGGTCACCGCTTGTTTTCCTCTCCCTGTTATGGCTGCGCTTGGTGACGGCTGTTCTCATCTATCATAATGTTTCAGTCTGTCTCTCTCTCTTTGTTTCTCTGTCAATCTGTCTCTCTCTCCCTGCCTCTCTCTGTCTCTCTCTCTCTCTTTCACACCATGCTCGCATGTATCGTTTTCCCCCTGAAGTTGCACGGTCTCTTTGTTTCTCCAGCGGTCACTACTTCTCACTTCTCTACATGTTCAGGAAGCTGTTAATCATTCAGCCACAGCCAGTGTTTGAAAGTGGCCATAAAATAGGCTGTGAATGTGTTTTTTCGGGGCTTAGTAAGTATGTCTGGAGAGAGTCATGAATCACATCAGGCATAGTGAGTATGTGATAGCCACAGACCCCTGGGTGATATAGAGTATGTACTCTCTTCATCGTGTAAGTGTGGAATGTAGTGTATCAAAATCATGCGGGGCGTTTATCAAGTGAGGCGAGTGTAGTGAAGGCGAAGAGAAAAAGTGATCCAGCGCCAGCGCCCCCAAGCCCCAAGACCCACTCCCTAACAACACAGTATTCAAACAAACTAGTGTCTGGACATCGTCAGGAACATTAAAGGATCTGTTCACCTAAAATGTGAAAGACAGTACCTGCTTCTTTAATCTTTATTGTCCAGTATTCAAGTAATCCACTTATTTTATTGTAACTGATTTCATTAGGGACAGGACATTGTTTCTAGAAAAAGCCTCCGCTCTTGTTTAATTTTTTAAGTTTATTTAATTAGCACAAAATACATCCCATCATAAGCCCCACTGAAAATCAGCAATCTTCGTGGCTTTTTAATAGGTGACCAATAGGCTTTGTAATGTGGATAAACCAAGCACCTAAAATCCACTAGGAAATCTTTCTAACCATGTTATTTTGTACTTCATCTTGTGCCACATCCTCATCTTATCTCTCTATCATTTCTCTTGGCAACAGTTGACCTGTACCAGACAGTTGCCAGCAAAATGTATTAGAGTAAACTATTTTCTGTTGATCCAGGAGTAGTCTTACTGTATTATGTGAATGCCCGCCACTACATGTAGGAAAGGTTGGCGCCTGAAACCATGTGATTGTTGATACACACTGACAACGTTACACCTGAAGCATTGAGTCAATGAATTCATCAAGGGTTTCCCCCCTATCCATCTTTCAGTTAAAAAGGCGGTAGTGCTCTCAGTTGCCCCAGGTGTTGAATACAAATATCCATGCGACCAAAGTGCTTCCCTCATTTTGTTCCCCTTTTTTCCCTCCATCTCTCTTTGTGTCTTTGTTCCTCCTCTCTCTCTCTCTCTCTCTCTCTCTCTCTCTCGCTCTCTCCCGCACCCCCTTTGTTCTTGTTTATGCTTCAGATTTTGTGGAGAGACAGGAATAGCCTGATGGTTTTCTCTTGCATAAGACCAGCCTGTTGATCAGCAGGGTTATGCATACAACCAGTAATGCCACTCATTGTGTATTTTTGACATGCAGTCTCATCCCAGATAATTTATGATACTGAATAGGTAGAACTGGAAGAACTTAAATGTGTGCCTCGGTGTTTCTAATTTTTTTTCTGCCATTCTTTGTGCACACACAGTGAGGATTGTATGGTCAGCCACATGGCACAGTTCCCCAGCTTGTACTGCTTTAGCTTTCTGTAAGGTTTATATGATGGAAATTTATTAACCAGATTAGAAACAAAAAAAAGAAGAATTTTCCTAAATGAGCCTAGCTAACAGAGTGTGCATATAATGGAAATAAACAGATGACATCCAGAAATTAAAATGAAAATTCAAAACCTGATATTTAACTACAAGACTATTTGAAGAATGAACCTTAAAATGAGTTATGACCATCATAGTAGCTGACCTCATAAAACAAGACACTCACAGAGCTATGACAAGAAAAATCAGTGGTATTTTAATGTTGTCAGCGACAGATGAACGGAGTTGAAAGTAATGTTAAAGCTGAAACAAGGCAAATGCACCCGTGCCTGCAGGGAAGCAGGGCAGTGTTTACAGATGAGGGGAAATGAATGATGGTGGTTGTTCAGAAACAATACGTCATGTTTCCTCTGCACCTGACCAACTGGTTCTCTGAGGGCTGACATTGAAATTGTTGTATTTATGAACTAGCATGCTTAAATCCAAACACGTTCTTTTATTTTGAATAATCACTGAGTGTATTTCTATGCTCATTGTGTCTGTAGAAAGGTTTATGGTAAAAAGAACTAATTTCCCCAGTTCTCCATGTGTGAACTGCCATACAAAAGCTAATCCAAATATGTTTGCTTCTATCCTTAAGGTCTATGCTGTGGGGGGCTATGATGGCCAGAGCCGCCTGAGCAGTGTGGAGTGTTACGACTCCTTCTCCAACCGCTGGACGGAGGTGGCTCCAATGAAAGAGGCGGTCAGCTCTCCGGCCGTGGCCAGCTGCGCTGGCAAGCTCTTTGTCATTGGAGGAGGACCTGACGACGAAACTTGTTCAGACAAGGTGTGAAACAGATGTGTGCTCCCCCGGCCACATACTTAAGCACATAGTGATGACACATGAAGTAATTGTTGTTCTGAGTACCTGTAGTATTCAGTGATTATACGTTATGAGACACCAGGATATGCAGAAGCCCATTTTTTCAAAGCAGACAAATTAGACAGTTGTCTCGACCATAACTTTACTTACTAGTGGCAAGAGATAAATCAGGCCATGAACAGGCTTCAAGCTACAAGGCTACGAACTTTAGATTGTTTGTGTTAATAATAAAAAACACGAGCTGTGCATTTTGTGAGGCAAAATTTCTGAACTTCTTAGAGAGGGAGTACAAAGTAAAATCTGCATCACATCTCTGACCTATTTCTTACTTCATTCAGTATATGCAGGTTTGATCTAGCCCACACGCTCTGCATGATTATTCATTTTACATGAATGTTGAAACTTTAATGGGTCGTAATTCTGCACCTTCCAACTAGCAACTTAAAAATTGCATGAGCTCAGACAGAAAATCTCTGAAAGATACATTCACTAATAAAACAAAGCTTTTTGATTTACAAAGATCAGGTTACTAAACATTTAAGTTTTTTTTTTCTTTTTTTTCAAAGCAAACTGATAAGATATGAGATACAGTGGAAAAACAGGAATTCCTGCGAAACACAACAGATTAGCAGTTAACCTGACATGATAACAACCACATCCTGGTCAGTTTAGTCAATCTATTTTAAATTATTTTTACTGCAGTGATTATATCCTGATTACTATCTCCATGTTTTTAATCATGATGTATTTTAGGTTTCATTTCATATGAGTCGTTGATTGAAACACATTTACTTAATGAGGTATTTCAGATTGAAGGAAACACATTTACTGTGGTAGAAAATGTTGACATAAGATTCAGATCTGGGGCTCAATGTTGAGTAATAAGTAGTATAAGTACAACAGTTTAAGGATTAGATAATTAATCATCTGTACAGCAGTGTTACTGTATAATAGTGTGGTTATATAACCACAGAGATGGGGTACTCTGAAATACCCTTATTATGTTTTGACTGACAGTATTGCTGGAAGTAAACAGGAACAAAGTGACATTTGCAGGAATACATTTGCCCCCCCCCCCCATGGTACAGCTGGCATGTTTGTTTGTGAGACTGCACATCCACAGACAGAGAGGCACTGATAAAAGTTAAGGATCGAGTCCCTTTGGGCTACTTATCTCTGGAGTCTCCTAACCGGATCATTTACATTGTAGTCAGATAAAAGTGTGTGGATGGAGACAGTTTTAAAAAGAAGTGCGTGAGGGAATGTTCGGATTGTATGCAAACCACAAAAATCCGCCCACTGAGCAGGCAGTAAAACCACAGAATGAACTATATTTTTGCTTTTTCCTACACAACAACCATTTCCCCTACACATGGTATATATTACAGAAGTATAGAGTGCATGTTTTTCTTCTCTTTGTTTTACCACATGCAAAGAGAACTAAATATGTGTGACTTTGTGTCACAGGTTCAGTGCTATGATCCAGAGACGAATTCTTGGTTACTGCGGGCCAACATCCCTATCGCCAAGCGCTGTATCACAGCAGTGTCCCTCAACAACCTGATTTATGTGTGCGGTGGTCTCACCAAGTCCATATTCTGCTACGACCCTGCAGAGGACTACTGGATACACGTGGTTCAAACATTCAACAAGCAGGTAATTGATCAAGTGGTAAATCTTGAGCTCTTAACCAACAGACTGTTAAACGTCAGTTGCCAGAGTTCTGTGTTTGTTTACTGTGACTCTAAAAGAAATCTTCTCATTTTCTGTCTCTCCCTGCAGGAGAGCTGTGGGATGTCAGTGTGCAACGGGAAGATCTTCATCCTTGGTGGCAGAGGGGAAAACGGTGAAGCTACAGACACCATCCTGTGTTATGACCCAGCAACAGGCATCATCACAGGAGTGGCAGCCATGCCGCGGCCGATCTCCTACCACGGCTGTGTGACCATCCACCGTTACAATGACAAGTATCACAGGCCCTGACCATAAACAAACACACTGACACACACACACACACATACGAGAACTTCAACTCTTTCAAACTTAAGCTCTTCACATTCAAGCCCAACACAATCACACACACACTGCTTTAAAACGGGGAATACATCTAATTATACAATATTGTTAATCTAATTTATTTTCTCACAGCATCATGTAGCATAAGTCACTGTGGTGCTGTGAATCTTTTCCTCTTGTGTATCACAGTTATGATCCTTCTCTGGAAATGCTAAGTAGATGATAATGATAATGACTTGTCTGTAACTCCAGATAAAGTGGCGTCAGGTTGACATGGAAGATATGTCTCACATTAGTAGTAACTGCACAAGGTTGGGGAGCATTGAATCTTATGTAACAGATTTAAAGAAAACTGATTGTGATTGGCTGTCAATCAGATTGCAAAGGTTCGAGAGAAAACTTTATTACTTAATCCCAATTTAGAAACTGTGGAACATATATTTGTAGTAACATACTACAAATTGCAAGTTCCTGTACTTTCCTGTACTTTGCTTTTCATGGAGCTTTTAAACAAATCTCATCATGTGACTGAAATACAGTGCACAGAGCTTGTGGTTACATCTGAGCTTTGATACACTGAAAAAGACCAGAGAAGGCCAAAGTTAAGTAAGTGTGAATTCAGACTGTGTTCCCATATAAACTGTGATATTTGTTCACATTTTCAAATATAAAAAAATATGCCTTATGTTAAAGATGATGATCACCTATTCTTTTGAACACCTACTGTAGGTTTCTAAAAACCAAACATTTTATTTACTTCACCGCACGTTTTATGGATTTAATATGAACTGAAACAGCTCCTGAACTCCTTATGACATCATTGAGCTTTATAATTGACTTTGTTGTATTACTAATCATGTAATAGATAAGCAGGTAATCGGTTTGAATGTGAGCCTCCCAACAATGTGCCTTTATTACTGTGCAGAATAACTTCTCCCTGAAATCTGGGTTGTTGCTGACTAAGTGAAATGATCTCAGATCGCTCTGATGAACAAAAACAGTGCCCTGAGGCAACAATTGAAACGTATCCATACAAATCCAAGAGAGATCTGCCAGCAGAGTAAAAATTTATAGGACTGTTTTGAGTGAAAGATGAGCAGCCAGATCAGATCTCTGAACTCTTGTTCCCACAAAGCAAATATGTAGATTCAGTACTGTACAGAACAGCACTGGTAAAGAATAGGAAAAAAGTACTTGCCTCCATTTTTAAGCTCTTTTCTTCACTAAATATGACCTGATTAAAGCTGTGGTAAACAGTCAGTCAGCTGCTCTCCCACACTATCAGTGGTCATAAACGTAAGTTGCCCTCACCCAGGTTTAAGAGAAGAGATAAAGAGCGGAGCCTGTGCCATAATATTGGAACATAGCCACTGTTAGCACTGCCCTTGTTTCCCATTTATCTGTCACATCCCTGCACGTATCCTTTAGTTTCACTTCCCGTGTACGTTTCCTCTTTTCCTGCTCCAGCTGTGCCATCACCACATATTTTTTGTTCTATATTGATATCCCCTTTAAAGCTTTATTTTTGCCTTATTTTTTTAATAATTACTCTTATTACGCTCATTACTTACATTTTCTTTTTGTTCCCTTTTTTAAGTTATACTTGTTTGTCCTTTTTTTTTTATAATTGGATGTTTATTGTATTATTTGTAGCTTTAGTGTCACTTTCATGTCAATGGTAGTTCATTGATGTACTGGGCTTGTGGGTGGTTTTGTAGATGTGAGAAGCCTTTGTAGATCAAACTCTAAGACTGCTCTGAATACGTGGTGTGCATGTTTGGTGTGTATGTATGCATGTGACTTTTACGACTCGGTCTGGATGTGCTAGAGCCACAGAGGTTTGTCATGGAGCTCTAGTGCAAACATTAAGCATTAGACGACTGCTAACCTCTGTTAACACAACTCTTCACACTGATGCTGGCTCTTCTAACCTGTGCACTCACATGTAAAGATGTAACTCGGGGTAACCATAGATACCTCCAGGTGTGCATGTGTTAATGTGTGTTTACTGGTCAGCTAAGGTGGCATGTGTAGCAGCGCTATTCCTCATAGAGGTGGGGGTTAAGAGTCCTCTATGATAAGGATTTGGCTGGAGTGGATCATGGTCAGTAAAAGTCACCTTTTACTACAATTGGTGTTGATAGACTAAAGATATTGCTGTGAATACAACTTTAATATTTTTTAGTTTTCTGTTGTTTAACCTGTATTTAAATGTATCTCTTTCTTGGTTACATATTGTGTCTTTCTGTAACTGAGAGCCCCAATTGTGCACTTTGACAGAATCCTGTTAAATGTAGAATTATATGACAATGATCTTCTTTTTTTTTTTACTGTATCAGTAAATGTTCTTTGCTTTGACTTATGCAAGAAATGGTAAAAGGGTCCGCCAGCTCCTCCTATTGACCGCTACCTGCTATGGCTCAGATTTTAACAAGATAACAACAACAACTAAAACTGCAGCAAGAGAACAATGCAAAGAGTATGTAACAGGGTTTTTGACTTTTCATATTAGGGTGAGAAAAACGGGATGTGCTTCTGTTTGTCAGTCACAGAGGTAAAAACAGGTGCAGGTATTTCAGTTTAAACCATCCTCCAGGCATTTTCTCACAAGGATGAGTTCAATGTCAGGTCTTCAATGGTAGCGCAGGCTGAAAACATCCCCAGGCCCAACCACACTCCACACTCCTTTGCTGAGTAACATATTTTGGGTAACTCAGGAGGCCAACAAGAGGAGGCTGAGGGGCAAGAGATTAGTAAAGCAAGAGAGTGGGAGTTAGATAAATAGTGAGAGAGAATCTGAGTGTGTGTGCGTCTGTGATTCCACTGGGTATTTACACAGAATAGGACACAAACACAGTCCTGTCATGTTGATTTTTTTTTTCATTATTCACTGTGTAGAGGCTTTCATTTATTGTTTGCTTTTGATAAAATTATTCATTGTTTTTATGTTTGATGATTTTTTTTTTTTTTTTTTTTGCTTGTTGTGATGAGTTGTGGGACTGTGTGTTTCTGTGATATTTTGACTCCCACAGGGAATTGGCGTGCCTTAAATTCAGCTCTGAGGAGCTGAGCATTAACCATTGATTGATGGGTTTTAATATAAATGCAGATATAAGCCAAAGTGGAATTAATGCCAGAGGTGAGTTTGTTGAAAAATGTCAAGGGATAAATTGTGCTTGCATGGAAGATGGTGGCTTTAACCTGTTAACTGCAAAATGCTGCCCTTTATGCCTTAATAAGAGAAAAACAACTGGGGGAATGAAATTGGATAATTTTGATATAACCTTTTATTGTATGTATGATGTGATATTTTAACACCACTTTCTCCTCAGATGCTCTTTATCTAACTGCGAGAAAGCTTTGGATTTTTGTAAACTGCAGTATGTTAAAATGTAATGGTTGACTTGTGTAAAAGAGACATCAATAAAGTTTTTCTTTCCATACCAAAATTTGTGTCCTGTCTCATCTTATGTCCTGTGTCCTGTGTCCATATTTAGGATGGAAGAGTGAAGGAGCGAGTGATTTTTTTAAAATAGCACTTTGGAATTTGTGTAAGAGTGAATTTATTATATAAAAATGGTGGTGTGCATCATTAATTAAAACACATAAGTCAAGCTTTGACTCATTATGTGAAGAAATCAGAGGACAAGGCAAAAAAAGCATCTGTTGTGGGGAATGTGATAGATAACCATCACTGGCTGTTCTCATTGCAACATGTATCAGCACATTGATTTTCCCTCCAGAATCTCCAAAACAGAAAAACGTGACTGATAGCAAAGTGATTTATTATTCTGAATTAGTGAATCCACAGCTGTAGTTACCACTTACCACACCAAGGACTTCAATTAAGACTCAAGAGATTGTTTTGAGATGAGTTTATTTTGCAATATGCTCCATATGGTTGTTAATTATTTCATTCCATCAAGGGCTGAATCAATCATGTCATTGTTCAGTGAACTATTGTCTTGAACAAGCAAACAGTCTATAAAACCACTCAGCCAGGGGAGCCTAAGCCCTCTTGATGTCTTATGTTCTGATTTATGTTCCCCATATTATAGCCTTGGTTAAATGAAAACCACAACCACAACTTATTCCAGCTCCTAATGGGCACTGTCTCTAACACTAAATGAGTCAAGGATTTAGAGTTCATGAAGTACATGCAGACAGGAAAACACTGTATATCATAGTTCATGTAAGTACATACATTAATCTTCCTCATAAGACATTTGGCACTGGCAGCATAATGTTACTTCACACTCTCACACTTCCTGGTGAGACACATGAAGAGGTATAAGTTAATAAGAATGACAACACTGGAACTGCATAAGGCTTCATTGTTCAGGCTTTAAAAAGGGAAATGTGAACTATGATACTATATGTGTGGACAAACAATGTAGCTAAATTTTACAACAGAGACCTTCATACTGTGAGTGGAAAGTGACCTGAAAAGGTCAGAAAAGGTGGGCCCTTGAGGTTGATATATTGACAGAAAGTTGTAAAGTAATATTTTTGGACAAGTGTCAGATGGAGAGACAACTGCATAATAGCCGTATCCCTGTGTTTCTTAGCAGGAAAGAAAGGACAAAGAATTTACTACTCATATTGACAATGTGATGGCTGATCACGGGCTGTTCACACCTGGTATCAAAAGATGTTTTCACAAACGTCCTGTAAGACACTTGATAGTGACAAGGTATGTGAAACTGATCTTCTGATAAAAATGTGCTCGTCAGAAATATGTCACTGCTCCTCAACTCTGCTGTAATCACGTGATCATGAGATGGCCCTCACGACCTCCACAGAGTCAATGAAATTAAAAGGATGAAACGATCTTGATGTGATAACAGCTGAGAAAAATACCAAAGGGAAATTATGTGCAGGCTACTGTCATCTCATCCGATAATATCGTCTCAGTTGTGCAACAGTGCAATGAGGTGAAAGACGGCGACACGTCGTCTCCATTCTCCTCTGTCACCTGTCTGGACAGTAATAGTGCAGTCTGTAACAAAGGGTATCACGTTTCCTCTCTCTGTCTGGTGAACGAACAGTAAAGAAACACGAGAATACCCTCTACCCACAAACTGCTCCACCACAGCAGATTTTGTAGAACAGCGGACCCTGGTGGTTATTTTGCTAAAGTGCAAAGCTAACTCTCCACTGTTTAGCCTACATGTCCACCTCGAGATTTAGCAATTCACCAAAACACGAGTGTGTAAGATTACTACAGCATAACGCAAAGGATGTGCTCTCGCTGAATTAAAACACACGCCTCACAAAGAAACGTTGTTCCACAGTACAGGGCAGCCCCGTAAGTTTGCATTTCAGACGGTTTGAATCGGTGTCTTAAAATGTGTGCTAAGGCTTGCTAAATTAGCAAACAAGAATAGCGGTTGCTAACGTTACAGCGTTGCCGGCTGCACGGACCGCTAGCACGGATTTCTCAAACGGAGACATCGGTCGACAAACATCTATAATTTTTGGTTTAATAAGCTTCGTTGAAGGTTGACGTTTTCTTCAAACATTTTGCTATACAGTCAGAGACCACATGCTAGGCTGTACACGGTCTGCTAGCTACCCTGCACTAGCATATGAGAGTGGCTAGCTATTAAGTGCTAAAGTTAGCTGTATCCTGACAGCTTCAGCGCTAGCCAGCTAACTCGATGCTAAGTGTAATCCTTAGTGGCTATAGGGGCAGAGATATAATCAGCCGAAATTAACTGTTTTGTCTTCTGTTTTTTACAGACAGCCATGTCAGGGGTTAAAAGGAAAATAGAGGGTAATGATCCCGACTATGAGGACATTTCACTGGTTCAAAACAGTAAGAGAAACAAAGCGGCTGAACATAATGGTAAGTTGCTTTGAACCTTGAGCCAGGACACCTGCTTTACATACTGTGACATTCTGTTGTCCCGTGGTCTTTTACTCATTATCTCCCATGTCTCCCCACATTAATAGCCAGAGAAGTCACAGTACAGAAGATTGAAACCATCATCAGAGAGCAGTTTTCTTTGGAGATGAAGAGCAAAGAGCATGAGATAGATGTGATAAGTCAGGTATGTGGATGATCCAACATCAGTGTCTTTTGATCTTTTGATCATACTGCTTTTTATGTGTGTCATATAGCTGATATATGATGAGAACTGTTCTGTTATAGCGGGTAAATGTATGTTTGCAAGGTCGTATAGAGTATTTTGGTTCATTGCATTTCATTGTTTTGCAGCGCCTCAATGAAGCCAGGAGGATGATGGACAAGCTAAGAGCATGCATAGTTGCCAATTACTATGCCAATGCTGGGGCAACAAAGCTCCCCGAGGTAAATTTCCATATCCTGTGGTTCCATTTATTCATACTGGACTGTGGCTGGCAAACTAATACTGCGTCCTCTGTGTCCTAGCATACTAAGAGTGACCCTGCCGTGCTGAACCATCCAGCTATCCGCCGGTTCCTGGAGTCCCCATCGCGTTCCTCTTCTCCTCTCAACCAAGGCTCTGAGACTCCTTCCTTGGCCCACTCAGAGTCTGAGTCCCTCTCACAGCAAGGAGAGGGAACTGAAAGGGATGTAGAGGGAGGATGGAGAGAGGATAGCAGCAGACAGGAGCGCAGACCTGGACGTAATACAGGAAAAGTGCGTATAACTGCCAGGGTGATGAATGTAATTAATATGATCTGGCTTTCAGCAGTCCTATTGCATCTTTTTTTTATCCTTCATTAAACCAGATTATGTTTTCCATTACTCGTAGGACACTTTTGGTGTGCCATCAACTGTAGGAGCAGATCAGAGGGTGATCTACCACACTACTGGAGACGAAGCCTCCAGACTGTACGCAAAGAAGACAATCGTAGTGGGGAATGTATCCAAGTATGTAAACCATGTTAGAATAAGTTATACTTGCTCTGTCATCTTTCTGATTTCACAACCTCAGTCTCTCACATAGTATTTGTCAAATCTGTCAACATCTATATTTATTAAGAGCAATGAGCTGTTAAAAAGAATGAAATAAGTTATAGATACTGTCACTGGTGTTAAGGTGTTACGTTTTAAATTTCAATAAAGCAATCGAAAAGCTATACATTAAGTGAAATCAATTAATTGAGTCATTGGCCATAAATTAGCTCCAGGCAGCTCTGAAACAAATCACTTCCTGAGCCTGTGTCCTTACAGCCAAATCCATTTGAATGTTATATGCAAAGTGTTTGGGGAACTGTATAAGCGAGGCCTGGTTATTTTAATTTAAAGTTGCTAACTGTCTAAAACCGGTATGTCTCTCCCTCAAAAGCTTTGTACTTGTGCATCTCATCATCTCTTTTATAAAGCCCAGCCCATCAATTGAATTTGTTTGTGCGTGACTGTGTACTGAAGAGCCGGGCCATAATTCAGTTTTGAGACATGCTCAGTCTTGATGAGCATTTGAAAATAAGACTTTTTTTTTAGCTTATTTTATTTCTCTGTTGTGTCTCAAATGATTTCATGTAACTAACCGTTCCTCAAGACCATTTGGTTCGGTGTAATATGGAGCACATGTAATTCTTGGAAGGGTGATTGACAAGGCTCATGTGGCTTGTACATATTTAATGTCTTAGAGAGCTAAATGTGATTGTCACTTCTCATGTGTTACATTACATCATAAAAAAGGCCTAAACCTTTTATAACAGTTATAGACAGTTTATACCTGACAGTATGGATTATATTATGGAATTATGTTATTGAATTCATTTCATTCTCTCGTTGGTTCAAAATACTGAAGTGTTGCCTGTGACCCATTCAATGTGCCCTCCCCTAATCCTCTGTTCTTCTCCCTTTCCCCTTCAAAGAGGCCTTTGTAAAATAAATAGTACCAACTCCTTTATAGTTTTGCTTCCCACCTGCCTATCACCTGTCAATGTTTGGCTACTCGTATAGTGCATAAGTCCTCTTTTATTTGAACGACCTTTAAATGAGCTAATCCCTATACAATGTCCCTCATGTTTACTGAAGCTTACTTTTTACTCCCTTTGGCTGTTTGTGCCCTTTTCCCTTACTTTTAGGTACATCCCCCCTGACAAGCGCGAAGAGAATGACCAGTCTACCCATAAGTGGATGGTGTATGTCAGAGGCTCAAGAAGGGAACCCAGCATAGACCACTTTGTAAAGAAAGTCTGGTTCTTCTTGCATCCCAGCTACAAACCCAATGACCTAGTGGAAGTCAGGTTTGTGCCATTTTTTTTTCAGTATCTTTGAGGCAGTGTGTCTCAGCACTCCTCCTTCATGCACACATTTTCTGATATAGGCAGGGCCTTCCTTGTTCTTGTGAAGCTCAGTACTTGGCTGCTGTTTCATGTGGTTACCTAAGGCAACAACAAAAGTTAGCGAAGCATGGACAGACTTGTTCCAATTAGTTTTGCCCTCACAGTGTTGTGCTGCATGTAGACACAAATATTTACATCTAATCCTATTATTGCTTTGTAGTTTGCCTCTTCCCATGTACCACTTGTTAAACTTCTGGAAGTAAGGTCCCAGTTTTGGATATTGACACCTGGAATGTGTACGAGACTTTCCTCATGATTGGTTTAATTCAACTTTAAATTCAACTAAGAAGTGGAACAAAGTGCTGATAGGCAAATTGTGTAACACACTCCAGTCCAACAGTCAACAACAGGCTATTATGAAAATCCTTTAATGAACACTGCCCCCTTGTGGATATTTGATGATGCAGATCCAGTCCCCATTAATAACAGCTTTGTCCGGCTGAGTGATACTTTCTCAAGCAAAATCTTGCAAGCTGTTGGTATTTACACAAATTATGACCTAAGCGATTATTATTATGGAGAAAGTGCACACACATCATTAGGTGGAGTCAGTTACATCATTTAGCTTACAATGAGTCAGACAAGAAGTCAGTGTCAACATGACTAATGGGTACACCTAAATTATACACGCAGTGTAGTCGTGTAGAAGAACATGCGTCTACAATGGCTTCACTTTGCCCTAAATCCTGAGGTGTGTAGGGCTGATGTCACACTGGTTATTCCAGAATAAAGTGGAGCAAACAGAACTTTTGTGGATGCAAGTTCTCTAGTTACAGTGTCTAGTTTCTATCCTCCAGAAGTGGCAAAGGATTTAAGTTTGCCCATGGCTTGCGAATAAATGATCTCTTTCATCAGTCAGCAATCCTTATCCCGAGCTGTAGCCTCCTGGCTGTTTCAGCTGACAAGGCGCTCACATTTCTGTTAGAGCAGCTCATAAGCTCCCCTCTGATTGACTCAACGCTTCTTTCCCAGTGAACCCCACACAGGCCCACTGCTCTCTGATGACTCTTGACACAGCCTGAATGTAGATGAAGGAATGAATGCAAGCAAGGGAAAACAAATGCACCACTCGTAGGACCCACTTGAACAGACACATAATATGCATCTACGTACACATGCCCTTGTAAAAACAGTCAGTCAGATTAGTGTCTGTTACTTGGGGATGAAAGCTTCAAGCTTCAAACGGGGAGAAGATGAGAGACCTTCAAATCATTGATTTTGTGAGATTTTTTCACTCAGTCTGAATCAGTATCCAGGACAAGGGCTTAGTATTTTTCTGCTAACTCATTGTAATGCATTCTCTATGGATTCTTTTCCGTCAGATTTGTATTTTAATGACGTTACATAAGGCTTTTTGAATGTGTCTGTTGCCAGTGAGCCTCCCTTTCATTTAACACGTCGTGGTTGGGGTGAGTTTCCTGTGAGGATCCAGATCCACTTCAAAGACCCGCGCAACAAACGTATTGACATCATCCACCAGCTAAAGGTCAGACCTCATCATTACTCAGCAAGTTTTCTTCTTTAGGATGAGATCCTGTATATTTCTACGCACAGTTTAGCTCAGCCTCATATAGGACAGTCTATGCGTTCATGGGATCCTTCTAGTGATGATCCCTGTTCTCCCACTGGCCGACTGAACACGAGGAAACAAACTGCAAGGATATATTTTAAAGCAACACAGAACTTGAGTTGGGACACTGGCAAAGTAGTTCATTGCAACAGATCTATTGAGTAGTAAAAATTAACCTCATGAAATTTGATTATTATTGTTTAAAATTTATAAGGCTTTGCAACTGTAACTCATTTATCTAGTTTAAGTAAGTAGTTAAATAGTTTGTTTTGTTTTCCTGCAGCTCGACAGAACATACACTGGACTGCAGACACTGGGGGCAGAAACTGTAAGTTATATATGTTACTCTGTTTACTGCAATGACTCTTTTTCGTAGCTTTACTCTGACGATAAGCTATATTTATTTCAGGTGGTTGATGTGGAGCTCCATAGGAACTCTCTTGGGGAGGACTATATACCACAGCCCTCCTCATCCAAGGTGACTCACAGAGCAGCCAGCCCCATGTCGGCCGCCTCTCTGTCCCAAAGTTATGGACGCTCCAGTTCGCCCATGTCACATGATCTCAGTGCAGACAAAGGTATCCCAACAGAAACATTTAACCCTTTTCATATGACTATAAAAAAATATGTTTACATTTTCACAACTACAGACACCCAACTACAGACACCCCAACTACAGACACCTTTGGGTCATCATTCACATGATGACCCAAAGGTACATTAAAACATAACATTGCACTAATAAAGGCAGAGATGAAAACTACTGCTGGTAATAAACAAGGATGTAAAATTTTAAAATTTGGCTCTCCAAATGTTTCATGAGGAAGTCTTGCATTCAGAATGTTTGTTTAGACCCAAAGATACTTTGTTCAATTTTGTGAGAAACACTGAATGTCAACATTACAGACACTACTGTATGATGGATGATGGTCAGACCAATTCAAGAATTAGAATATGATAGTATTTTCACATTTAATGCTTTGTGACAGTATTGACATCTTGACTGCACATGAGGTTGAACGGGAACTTGACTCAAAGTCCCTTTTACTCCCAGGTTTCATCAAAGCAGAGATGGGGAGATTTGCAGGTAGTCATGGTTCAGGCCTCGCCTCTGGGGAACGCACACCAACCCGACCCAAAGCCAGTGACAAGATCACCCTAGGTTCCCATGGCAACTCCGCCTTCCAGCCGATCACAGCAAGCTGTAAGATTGTCCCTCAAGGGCAGCCACCCAGTCCTGCTGATTCTCCAGGGAAATCGTTTCAACCAATCACCATGAGCTGTAAAATAGTTTCAGGTAACTGTCTCCATCCAGTGGTCAGTTTTCAGTGACTCCAAGGATTTTTCATCATTTTGCATACCACATTCTTCTTAAAAAAAGAAAACGGATTTTGTCCTCCTACACAATGAATAAAAAAAACCTTAACAATAAAACATGCAGATAAAAAGTAGCACTTAGAAATATTGAAAGCAAGCACTCACCTGTCTCTTGAATTGTTCTGTCTCTTGAATTTCGCACATTCATTCACTTTGTCAAATTATTTAAATTGCAGTCATTGTTTGAATATGCCGTACTGCACAGGAGGGATAAAATGACTGCTCATGAGGTCCTACAGGCGCACAGCTGCTGTTGTAGATAAATGTCTGGTCTCTACTGAATACCCCCCTGACAATTTAGTAATTCAAAAAAAGAATCTGTCTGTTTCTTGATTTCTCTAGATTTGCAAAATATATGTCTAAACCAGGGGTTATCAAAGTGTGAGAGAAATTTCAACAAGCCCCAAAACTTGCCATGGTACATTCTTTTAAACACTCAGTGAATAATTCATCTATAACCTTCTTCTCTACAGGATCTCCAATCTCCACCCCTAGTCACTCCCCGCTGCCTCGCACACCCACCACCTCCACCCCTGTCCACAGCAAACAGAGCTCTTCATCAGTGCTGAACAACCCTTATATCATTGTTGACAAGCCAGGCCAGGTGATCGGCATGGCATCCTCATCCTCCGCCTCCACAGGTACACATCGCCTACTCAATGTCGAAGTGCCGCTTGAAATCGGAAGTGGACCTGCAGCGAAGCAGTGTCTGAGCCTCCCACATAGAATATAAAAATGGATGTGGAGAATGTACTTTATAGCTGAACAGATGATGAACAATACCCTCCAGACTCCCCTTTTCTCTGTCTCCTTTTCTCACTATTTTAGTCCTTTTTTCCTGTCCCCCCCCCCCTTATCTAGCCCTTATGTCTTTTTTTTCCTGAGTCTCTCCGTCCCAGCATTTCTCTTTTGTCCCCGTTTTGCACTTGTAAAGTATGAGTGTATGATGTGTAGTGAGCCAGCAGGGTGGTTGCTGGATGAGATGTTACCATGGCGATGAGCCGCTCTGTTTCATGGCCAGATAAGGTGGATGAGACCCACGCTCAAATTTTGTATTCGTCAGTGTGTTTACTTCCCCATTAACGGCTGATATGAAATTATTTGCAAGCGTGATAGTTCACTGTCATATTCACAGTGTGAGCTTTGTTTGTGTGTCACCTCATGATGGAGCAGAGTCATCTCACACCACCAAGGCTGTTGTATTTACTTCCTCACATCAGCAGCATCAATTCATACTCCACTTAGGAGCTCTTTCCCTTAGATTGCTCACTCTCGCCCACTCAGCCACTCCCACACTTCCTCCACAAATGCACAGCTCAACCAGATCTGGCAGCAGAACTAGAGTGCTTTTAAGTAATGTTTTATCAAGGTGGATGAGGTTGATGTGGGTGTTGTGGCTGAATCACCAATCCTCGGGTAAAACCAATTTTAATGCAGGTGGAAGTTTAGCACCCACTGTGTAACCCTGACAAGAAACTCATCTTGCACCTCAGTGACCTGGATATCTGTGGAGAGACTGTCAGGATCTGCAGGGAGCCATTATCAGTACAGTGATCTATTCCATGACTTACTGTGTTGTTTGTGTGTAAATGACTCCACAGGAAGCCCCACAGCTAAACAGGCTGCTGCACAAGGCACTCGCTCTCCGGCCCCTAAAGTTCACACGGGCACCTTCCTCTCCTCAGGGGTGAAGGTGAGTTCAAAATCTTTATGCTTTCACCCTTCAACACGAATTCTTGTGAGCTAAAATATCTCTTTTTACTGATCTGATCCCCTCTCATGGTGGAGACAGTCTGTCCCTGTAGTAGCTGTATCTTTAACAAAGCAGTGTGGTATTAATAGTAGGCCAGGGTGCTATCTTCAGCAGATGTGAGTGTCTTGGCAAGCTATTTAAATGGGACATCACTCGGAAGATGGGAGGGAGTACGGGGAGCTTTGCAGAGAGAATTGCACGGTTATGTTTCACTCAGTGTCAATAGCCTGCTGTAGAATCATTCTACTCCCACATGCTCATCATCCTATCACCATCCTCAAAAAACAAAATCCAATTTATTTATTCAAACTTTCTTTTATCACTGGGGTACAACCAGTGGCTCAGATGCTGCAGTTTTCTCTGATGTAGGCTGCCTCTGTAATGCTAAAGGCCAGGGCAGATTGGGAATATAAAAACATCTCCTTGATGAATAAATGATGATACTGATTTTCAGAAATCAAACAAAAAGAAAGAAGCAACATGTCGTTGCAGAGCCTTGCTATCTGTGCAGTAAAGGCCATCTTAATTTACAGTAAAATGATATAATACTAAACTTCTTTTTTTAAAGTTAAACACCACTTAGTTGCAGCATCTACTGTATACTCTGTTGTAATTTCAAAGCACTGGGGCCTTCCTGGTATGATGCTTCTCTCCATGTGCTCTCATTTCTTGTGCAGGTTATTATCAAGCAAGAGCCAGGGGAAGTTTCAACACAGCAGCAGCAGATGGTTTCCACAGTAACCAGCCAGCAGCAACCTGCCGCTACAGCAGCACACCAGTTTGTCGCAGTGAAGGGGGGTCACATGATCTCTGTGTCGGCCCAGAAACAGGCAGGAGGGGCCACAGGGGCCACAACTAGTAAGGTTAGTCTCTGGTGCATGGGACCACACATGTGTAGACATACCACTAAATCAATTCAATGAGCTATCAAAATTTACTGTCACTCGTCTCTCATTTCCAGATGTTAGGCATTCCTGTTAGCTCTACGCTTCAGTCCGCAGTCAAACAGGTGGCTATCAGCAGTGGACAGATTCTGGTAGCCAAGGGCAACCCCTCTGTCTCCAAGGTGATGGGTGGGAAGCAAGTTTTGGCTCAGGGAGTTGCTAAAGCCATTGTCAGTGGAGCCAGTGGTGTCTCTGGTCAGCAAGCTGCTGCCAAGGCAGCGGGTGGTTCAAGTGGCAAGAGTGGAGGTCAGAGCACACACACACACACACACACACAGATTACTGGTAATTTGGAAAACACAATCTCTGTTGTTTTTTTGCTTAGTCACATATTTATATTTGGAATATGTACAGCTTGTCTCAGATTCTTATTTGATATCAAGTATATTCAAATAAGCCACTAAAACAATAAGATCAATTCCCCTATTCCAAAATGTGTCTTATAATTTCATAAGTATGAAGAATTGATTTTTCTGTCTGTCTTTATATGTCCATAGTGATGGCTACTCTTCAGTTGCCAGCCAACAACCTGGCCAACCTGGCCAACTTGCCTCCAGGCACCAAACTCTATCTGACCACCAACAGTAAGAACCCGTCAGGGAAGGGAAAGCTGCTTCTCATCCCACAGGGAGCTATCCTCCGAGCCTCCGGTGCAAGTGAGACATTCTTTTACATACTTCATGCTGTCACATACTTCATGCTCTTACCCATGTTGTCTTTCAAGATCAGCAACAGTGGTTTCTTGACTGTTGATAGTTTTTAAAGTGTCATTTTGAACTTGCCATCACCTAACATGCTCCATGACACAGTTTTTGTGGCATCAAAACACATAACCTGAACTAGTAGACAGCTCATTGAGTTAAAGTGACACTTATGAAGGGGATGATTTACATTCTGATGCATTCCATGGACAGATAAACTCACTTGCTTAGCTACATGGGCACTACAAACAACTCTGGAAGAAAAAAAGGTCTTCTTCAGACCTGGCATTAACATGTGTTTCCACATGCATCTTGAGTGACCACTTGATTTCACCTTTCTGCTCTATGCACAAAGAATCACGCATTTCCAAAGGGGAAAGTGCTCTCAGACCTTTGGACCCCACAGTGTATCTTTTGTTTGCAAAGATCAAATGTATATTAGCCAGCGCAACTATGAGTGACAGATCTTTTGTGTATTTGTGTGTGTGAGGAAGAGAGAGAGAGGGGGGATTGAGCAAATCAATATGCTGTGCACAGCTCTATAAAATATGGTTTTAGCTATTTCATATGAAATATTTTTGATTTATTCTGAAACTGTGTACCATCTGAAACAATTACTTCTTACAATTACTACTTATATTTTGTGAGTGTCTCTCCAGGGTTTGTCGTCCAGCTAGAAGCCTTTTGCCCTGACATTTTCTCCCAAGCCTCAAGTTGCTGATAGCCGTATTAAAAATAATGTTGCACTCAGCACATGGTAAAGTTTGTGAAAAGCAAGAAACCCATTTACAAAATGACTCTTCAACTTGAGGCATCTACAGATTTACCTTCTGGACAGTGAGTCAGACATAGTCATCTGTTTCTTTATGCTGAGTATTTAATGTGTACTGATAGCTAGATCCCTCACAGAGCACACTCCTGTCAAATTGCAGTGAGATTAAAGAGATCCAGCTGCATAGCATATTTTTATCTAAAATATAAATTCCACAGCAGCAAACTAACCTTCTAGCTGCTGCTCCATGCTGATTGATCACAAATATACTTGTACTTATATGTCACTCATATTAGTGAAAAGAGGATCGTCTGTAAAGAATAACAGCATTGTTTATCAGATTTGAGACTAATGTGTATGTGGCTGTCTGTAATTTAGGTCAGCAGTCCCAGAGCAGCTCGTCAGCAGGCGCTGGGAGCTCTCAGACCTCCTCCTCCTCTTCCTCTTCAAGCAGTCTGCCTTCCAACCTCTCCTACACGTCCTATATCCTAAAACAGACCCCACAGGTGGGTAGAGATGCAATGATGCTATAAAACAAAACTATGGTGTTTCTTGTGTTACCGTGGATTCCTATTTTTGTGCACGAGAGCATTAGTGTTCAAGGACAGTTACAAAAATAAATTGTAAGCGCAGTATGTGTAATAATTCTTTTTCTCAGAGAATGCAAGGTTTTTGTGTTCTATTACTGAGATTGCTTATCTTGTGTCTTTAATTAGACACATTCATTTTAGTATCATTGATCCTGCGGTCAGCTTTAGAACTGTGCTGCCTGTGCGTTTAGTCAACAGCATGCAATGAATGTGTCTGCAAAGATTTCAGTGAGGTTTCCAACTATGTTTAAAGGAAGAATCTGGGCCATTTTCCCTAGTAATCATCAATTTTCAAGGTTGAGGGTAATTCCTAACACTCACAGTAGTTTTGTATATCACCTTAAACAGGTTAAGAGCCAGTGTGTGTATACACAGGCTCTGGTTAAGAGTTAAATGGAAATATATTAAGGAGCTGTCGCAGTAGAAGCATTTTACATGCTGAGAATAGTCATACATTATGAAAACGTGACCTAATGCAGCATATGGTGTCATATGGGTCACAGGATAATCTTAGCCCCAAGATTCTCTGTTTCTTAATGCTGCATAGAAAATATGATGTTGGTTTTCTACTCCGCCCCTAACTCGGTGTGTCCATTTTCCCAGGGCACATTTCTGGTCGGTCAGCCAGCGCAGGGTTCAGGGAAGCAGGGGGCATCCAGCTCCGCAGGTCATGCAGCATCATCTCCAGCAACTGTTACCCAGCAGGCCATCCGTGTGACAGCTGGACAGAAGGCGGCCATTCTGGCTCAGGTCAGTCTGGGGCGTTCGTCTGAGGGCAGGACTTTATTGTAACCAGTTTGACCTTAGTGGAAGCTGCTGTAATTACTACTACTATGTTTTGGACCCCTCAGTTTCTCACACAAACAGCCTGGGTTTGACGCAGTTAAGAGCTTTATATTAACTGACTACTCTGTGGGGTAGTAATCATGAAGGATCCGGCAAAATGATTAGTACAGTTTTAAGAGTTTTGCTCTTAAATGTCTGCATTGATGTTTGCCAGCACTTTGTCCCTACAGAGAACCCCTGGCTGTCCTGTTTTCTCTTCTCACTGAAATATCTTTTTTTTTTTTTTTGACTTTGACCTAATTCTTACTCACTGCACAGTATTTTATCTGTGGCTGCTAACCTTTTAAATTTGGCAGAATGTGGCCACATTGTACTTAGAGTTTGACACTACGTTTGAATTTAATTTAGAGTAAATTTTGATCAACAGTGGACAACAGTTTTCAGATTGAAATACTAAAAAATGCAGTAAAATATAATGACTCGGAGTGGTCAGACAGAGCCGTGTGGAATAATATTTTCTTGGAAAGAAACAGTTAAATTGAAGGTACCACTATTTTTGTACATTGACAGATGTTGAAGGAGCACAGCAATCCAGTCTGTTCCGGGCATGCAAGATGTAGCAGTTAGGCAGTGTTGAGCTTCAAGCAGTGTTGTTACCTGATAGTTAGAAACTAATAGAACACTAATGTTCAAATTTTCTGCATAGATTAATGCAGCAATTATTATAGCTAATTCACATCAGTGCTGAATGTTGTCTTTGCTCCCTCATGTAAATAAATTTGCAAAACTCTCTGATCTTCTTTGAAGAGAAAAAGCCAATTCGACATGTAGAGTATTTTAGAGCAGTTAAGGTTGAGTTCAATAAAATAGTGAATTCACAGACTGTTTAGTAGCCTGCAGCGTCTTAAAACTGTTTCATGCAGAAATTTGAAAACAAA
The DNA here is from genome assembly GCA_021432705.1 of Caranx ignobilis. Lineage (NCBI taxonomy): Eukaryota > Metazoa > Chordata > Actinopteri > Carangiformes > Carangidae > Caranx > Caranx ignobilis. Next base: position 37,745,147 of record MU269980.1, read on the forward strand.
ACTGTAGTCAAGTTTTTCTCTTGTTCCATCCATTGTGTGAGTCAGTGGCAGCTTGTCACGTTCAGTCAACAGCTGATATTGTGCTTCTTGGCTGGAGGTGGACCAGTGCCCCATTCAGTTTAATCCATCTGAACCTTATGACACAGCACAGCCGCTGTTTTCATTTCAAACCACTTTTTGCCTCCTGAATATTTGCTGTGGCCATTTTGGTGGTAGTTATATCCATGTTCTGCTAAATACAACTCGTATGTGTAATTTGTTGAGGTCTTTGTTTCTCTGTAGGAAAACCTTGAACTGTGTGGGTTTGACAAAATCCAGAGACAAATTTCACTGTTGATTTTATATTGATTTACTGTGATTTGCATTTTCTGCCACTCCTTTCGCTCCCAGGTGGTAGGTGGCTCCCAGGGTGCACAAGTGAAGCTGTCAGATGGCTCTGTCAAGACGGTAACAGCAGCAGCAGCGGGCCACTTGTCCAAGCCAGGGACGACCACATTGAGGATGACAGGAGGAATCATCACTGCTGCTAGCTCCACCCCCAGCTCTGTCGGTGCTGCAGCAGGAAGCCAACAACAGGCTAGTTTCTCAGTCCTCCTATTTTTATCTTTTATTCTTCCTGACAACTGTTTTCTAATAAATATGATTTTAAAACAAACTGCAATTACGTTAAAAATGTATTTAATTTCATTGTATTGAGGGATCCCACATTTCCTAACTAGTATGTCTACCTGGAGTGATATAAAATATTTGATTTCATATTTTCTGATTACCAGAATGAATATATTTATTTGATATAAATAAAATATATAAATATATAAAATAATTGTAAATGTTGTAGTGATGCAGTCTTTACCACTGCAGTGTGAATACATAGAAAACAGAAGTGATCCTGTGTGAGTGCAGCAGCAAGGTCACCTGTGTGTTTGTCAGAGAGAGCAGAGGGTGTGCAGAGCCGTTAGCAGTCCATCAGCAGTGCTCTGGGTTTGGGTGATTACACCTCCGGAGTCAGTGGCCTCATTAACTTGAGAAATGGAAACACACAAAAAGAAAAAGACTTGCCGAAGACTCAAAGGCTCAAAAATGTATACAGTATGTAACAAATAAGAATAATCACTCTCCAGGCCATGTTGATGTAAACACAAGAGAGGAACTCATTACTGCTCTTCCAGTTTTCTCTTTAAGGGCTGTTAATTGAATTACGAGGACTCTACATGAGAGAAACTGACTCTTTTGTCTTTGGGAATTCCAGAAAACCAGTGACCTGATCGGCACAGCTCACTCTCAGAGTTGCACGACCCTGGAAGATAAACATGAACAAATTGGAGAAAAGACTAATGTTAACACAAAATCTGAATGACCATCCACAGTGAATTTAATTTCCCAGCACTGCTCTCTTCATTATTAATACCAGTGCCTATTTTTAAATGGATTTTCACAATTGCCTCAGCATTTACACATTCACTGTGTAACTGCAAATGAAAGGAAATGTGTCACCCAATTAAATGTGTTTTTAAAGTGTGCAAATGAAAGTTGTCACCCACAGATAAATTTAAAAGCTTTGAAATGAACATACAAAACCAAGATCATGAGATCAGTGGGTGGAAACACAGTACACATGGTACACACACTGTAGTGGCACAGTTCATCATCAGGAAAATATCAGTAACAGTGTTTTTTTTTTTCAACACAGTTGATGTTGACAGTGCACATGGAGATAATAATCACAAACTGCTAATTAATTGTCCTGTGATTGTACATTTACATATTGACAACTTGATTCAGACCTTTTCCTCTGCTCCAGTCGTATTCACTGCTTCATCGTTACTTTTTACACACTGCCCTATTCCCTACTGTGATGTTACTTTGAAGAATGAGGAGAGGGTCAAGAAGAATTCGATTCACTAGTCCATGACTGAAATCAATTTCAGGTTAACACAGTGTGTTGATGGGCTCAAACAGTTCACAATCACAATTCATTCATTACAATTCAAGACTTTGTGAGCATCTTTGTAGTCTTTGGCGTTTCTGTTTCATTTTCTTGTAAACAGCTGTTTTTCTGGGCCTTCCATGCAGGCTGCTGAAGGTGGCAAGTCGACTTCCCAGCACCACTCTCTCCTGGTGGCAGCCAACCAAGCAGCAGTAATCAGTGCAGCTAAGAGCGCCAGTGCTGCTGCAGCCGGCGGCAGCCTGTCAAAGACGGCTGTAGCCACTTTGGTCAAGGGCGCTGGCAACGCTGCCGCAATGACAAAGAGCGCTGCCGGTTCAGCTGGAGCTGTGGTAACCGTTGCCAAAGGCGTAACCAACATGCCCGTCATCAGCATGTCCAAGGGTGCAGGAGTGGGCACTGTGGTGGGTGTGCCCAAAAGCAGTGGCACATCATTGGTCAGTGCAGCGTCATTAGTCAGCAGTGTGGCAGGCGGAGGAGGGAAGCCCGGTGCAACTGTCTCAGGTTGGTAGAGACAAACCACCGACAGTATCTGCCACTGAGTTTGAACACAGCAATAAATGCATTGTGTTTTGCCCAGGTATGCTGAAGATCCACTCTGGAGGCTCCAGCTCTCAGCAGACAGTCTTAACTATCCCTGCCAACCAGCTCAAACAGCTCGGGGTTGGCAGTGGGTCTGGGGGGCTGCAGACCATACTCATGCCTGTTGGGAAAGGTAAGGTGTCTTATATGAGGGACACATGCATTCAAGATAGAAAAACTGGGTACGCAACATCAACATGATTACTTCTCAAAGTAGATAAAAGGAAGTAGCAGTGGTGTTTGAATAAAACATGAAGCTGCATTGACATTGATTGCTTTGTCGGTGTGCCACAACAAGATTCTGAACAACAAGTATGGAGATAAAGCATGTTGTTCTTCCAAATGCTCCCACAAATTAGATTTAGAGTACAGAAATGTAGTGGCAAATAGCAGCTTTATTCAGTTTGTCTCCCAAAACCGAGTTTATTTTTGCTAACGCTTATGACTACACAGCCTGATCTGAGCCAGATACTTGAATATACTATAGATTCTCCTCTTTCTCTGCTGTAATAGACAGCATCTGTGAGACCCATCCCCCCCCCCCCCCCCCCATTTTTCATCTAACTGTTCAGCCTGTTTGCCTAATGGCCCATCGATCCATCCTGAGTGTGTGTTTTCTTCTCTGTATAGTCGTGTCTAAAGGCCCAGTCTCCACTACTCCTCCCTCCTCCTCTTCCACCACCCCTGGAGCAGCTGGAGCCTCCCCAAGTCCTGCCATCCAGGCCTCCCCCTCCCTTGCCCTGCCTCTGGCACAAGGTGAGAGGGGCCCATCCCCACTCCACCCACTCTTCTCTCATCCTCCACCCCTTCCCTTTTTTATTTCTGACCTCCTTTTTTTTGGTACAAATACCAAAGGATACTTTCCTGAGTAAAACATTTTTGCACAGAGCCATTTTATTTTAGTTACAAACAATGTTAAGATTAAACTCAAGCAGAGCTTAGATCAGAGTATCAGGCACAGTATGTGTCTCTAATAGAACAGGTCAGTACCAGGTGTAACAGACTGTTTTAGTTGGTATTGGGTTTTAATACCCATCTCAGAGAATACCTCTGTACCATCTTCTCATCATTGTCTTTTCTCTGTTCATAACAGAATCATAGTGCGAGAGTTAGAGTTGAAATTAATGTTTTTCTCTCCACTGCTTCAGTGAAGACAGAGCCAGGTACCGGCACAGCTGTCACAGCTGGTCCATCGCCCCCGGTGACTGCTCCTGTCCCCACCTCTGTCCATGTTGCCTCTGCTGCTACCACCGTCAAGCAGGAACAAGGGGCGGACAACACCGTGCACGACCTCATTAAGTAAGTGCAGGAACAAGTCATGATGCTTCTTTCATTTTTAGAGAACATAATGAATTAGGAAGGACAGATAATTGATTGTTTCTGAAGGGAAGAGGCATCAGTCCAGAAACAGATTTTTCTCCACACTTGGCGTCGACACAGAGTTATCACATTTTTTCGTGTCACTTCTTAAGTTTTCAAATCCGTTTTTAAGTTGCTAAACTCATGTCTCTTTCTGGATAACATTTCTATGAATATTTTCTTGCACTACACCTGACAACTGTAATTTCTTTCTTCTCAGCACTGAGCATATAGAGACCATGATGCAGCTGCTGACAGCTGTGGTGAAGAATTTCCCTCTGATTGTGCCAGATAAGAGTGAGCAAGACCCCCCTTTTATTTGTTCCAAACATATATGCATTTGTTCCTCATATAAAAACACACTCAGAGCTAATACACTTGTTTTTTGTTTGTTTTTTGGATTGTATAGCTGAAGACTCACATCCTTTCTGTGCCTCTTCAACGGAACAATATTATTCTTGGAATATTGGCAAGCGCAGAGCATCGGAGGTGACTTTCTTTTCTGTTTGTGTGCCTTGTGAAATGAGAACAAAAGGGTTCAAATTCAAATTTCATGCTGCATAGCCTCAGTGCCATCAAAGCCCTGGAAGGACAGTGAAAATCTACATGAGTTGTGGGACGAACGTAGCAACAGAAAGAGTCAAAAAATATTTTTCCATTTTGCATGAAATCATCCAAATATTTTGAAACAGTGTGAACACATTTGTAAAACATGAGCAAAGGCTTGATATAATCATGCTAGTATCTCAGAGTGACAGCACCAACTTACTCGCTCTTACCCTTACCCATGTGCCAGGGGGAGGGCGTCTGCAATGTCAGTGATAATTTGCATTGTTGGCAGTTTTGTTGTAATCGGAGTCTTGGTGGTCATTCCTGACTCAGCAAGCTTTCTGTTTGCTTCATGTCTTCCTGTTTATCTAGTCAGACGTATATCTCTGTCTGGCTGTATCCTCTCATATCCTTCTAATGGGTCCATAAATAGCTCATACAGACTGGGCAATGTTTTAGCTGTTCTCTTTCTGAATGATTACAAAAGGCTCAGATGAGTCTAGAGTCAGACACGGATATTTATATCTATAGGTCACTAATTTACTTAGGGACAGGAGAATCAAAGCACATTATTATATATGAAGACAGGTGAGGCATACTGGACTGGAGGGATTGTATGGAGACATTTATGCACATCAGTTCTTGGCAGCCACAACATCTTAGTATGTGTTATGATTTTAGAGTTTTTAGACCTCCTGTACAGTTGCACATACTAATAGGCTCTGGCACCTCTCTGTGTAGCTTCAACGTGCCGTGGCGGTGAAGCGGGTTGTCCAGGACGTGTTGGACCGCTCACCCCGCCTGCAGGCCCTCACTCCCCCAAAGACCAGAGAGGTGGTGCAGTGGTGCCGGCAGAGGGGCTACACACCACCTGACCCCGAACCTCAACGCAAGAATGACGACGAGTCCATCGAGGACATTCTCACACAGATAGATAATGAACCTGGTGAGTTTCTCCCTATGTTTTAGGTGCATAGTTTTCAAAGGAGAATTCTTTTTTTTTTTTTTTTTTTTGCGATTTCACAGTCTACGCTTGCTGTGTTTTCAGCAGCTGAAAGTGGATCAATATTTTCCCCACAGCATTGCATGTGTGGGTGTAGTGTTTCTGCGGTTACCGGTCCAGAAATTTGTTTGCTGTCCAGTTGTGTTTAGGCAGGCTTTGTGCTGGGTTTTTTTTGTTCAGCTGTGTTGTTGTAGTTACAGGGAGATCTCATTAATTCTGTCTTTTGTTTCTAAAGGGTGAGAGACGAGGTTGCTTAGCTCAGTGAGTCAGACACTCGCCTGAGCCAGACAATATGATAATCTGTTTGTGTTCCCTTTGCAGAAATTTCATGATTTATAGTATTCGGATTGTTGAACTGGTAAAATGAGCCAATGTTTTACAGAAGCAGTCTCTGGGACATTTTTCCAGCTTTGTCATAAACACCCAGCCAGACATCAAGAATCTTCAATAGGCGTGAAATACTGAGGCAGTTGATGTTTCTGCTTCACTGCCAGTGCTGCTTCTTGTGAAATGGTGTGCTAAATGTATATGTGCATGTGTCTGCAGAGTGCCCGTCAACCCTGAGTAGCTGCGACGAGCTGGTGTCACGGCTGGAGCAGATGCAGGCTCTGCTGAAGACCGAACCAGAGGAGCCGGATGACGAAATAATCGATATTGTCACGATGTCTCCACCCTGTCAGAAACTGAAGGTCAAAGAAGAGGAGCAAGAAGCTGATGCTGAACCCAAGTTCTTCCTGGGCCCCTGCATGTCGGCCCAGTTTGTCAGTGAAACAGCTCAGCAGGTCAGGAATTTCTGAAAAAAACATGCTGCTGGAATTTTAACTACAAAGAAGCTCCACTTTGTCCATTTTAATGTGATTCCTCTGTGTCCCTCAGATCGGGATAACTTTCCAGCCAGTTGAGGTGGAGAAGAACGTGTTCGCTCCAGTGGTGGAAGCCATGATTCTGAAGGTCGGTCACTTTCAGGCCAGGACAGGAGAAAAAAAGTTGTTCATTTACTGTAGCTCATCATTACCTTGATGTACCCTTCACTTGAGTGATGAATATACACCATGCATCCTATGCATGGTGCATATTCATCCCCCACAGTATTGCGTGTTTCACCTTGTACTGTATGCGTGGGTTTCTTTATGACTAATGATGAATGTGTGTGTATCTACATTGCAGGCTACAGAACAGTTTGCCAGTGACATCCTGAGAGAAGCTCTGGCTGGGGCCTATGCCAAATCCCCTCAGAACAGGTCAGCCTCTGTTTTTTTTCTCTCTTTCTCTCTCTCTCTATCTCTCTCTAACATGCAACCTGCTTAGTGCTCCATTTTTCACTTCAGGCACTATACTGTAACCAGGACTTGTCCAAACAACCAGTTTGCTTCTCAAATTCATAACAACAATTTGAATTGTTGAATAGATAATAACTCTATAATAATTATTTCAGAACCACAGAACTTACACCGATTTTAAGTGTGTTATTACTGTTTGAATAATGTCTGCATTAGATAAAGGTTGTTCTATATAATGTATTTCTAATCGTCAGCAAATACCATGGCAACACCGAAAAAGATTGAATTGAGTTTTGTCCTATTAATGCCTGATAGTGCTGAGCCACCAGTGCCATAAATCTCCATCGTTTTGCACCAACTAGTAACAGCGCACTGGGTGATAATCGTCATGGTGAACATTGGCACTGTAGTTTATTTTGAGTCGACCCCACGTACACCTTTTTGCTGGTGTAAAAATCTGCTGGAGCGTCAAATGGTTATTAATCTTCAGCTGAAAATAGCCCAACACAAATTCACTGCTGTTTTGAACCATATTTGAAAATGAAACTATGGGGCTGATGTTGTGGTAGGGAAATAGGAAGTACAGACAGATGGATCAACAAATTGGTAATGGAAATACACAGGATTTTGTTGAAGACTGTGATATTCCCCGACAAGATCACTGAGCAAAAAACGTACATAAAACCAGTAATGATTAATGTGATTATTGATGCAATTACATTTACTATTATTATCAGCTGTAAAAAACAGGATCATTCAAAGAGTCATCACAACCATTTTCCAAGTGAGCTGTGCTCTGTAATAACTGCAAGTCATGGTAACATCTGTCATCTTTTATCCAAACATCTAAATGACAAAACAATGGAGCTGTATCTAATTATATATATCTATTTGTTGAACCTGTCATTTTCATTTGCAGACAGCAGTAAATTGTCCTGTCCTTGCCTGCAGAGTATGTTGTCTGTTTTGGGCTGTTTACATTATGTAAGAAAGCGGGGAGCTTAACTGAAGTAACAGGCCTTTGACTGATTTGATTGAAAGCTGATGTATTTAATGGCAGTCGTAAATATTCAGAAACCCAGGCAGTCTAAAACATATCTCCTGTCTGTTGAGCCATGCTCCATATCCTAATTTGCGTACACGGGGGTTTGCAGGGCTCCCAGAGAGATCACAGCCATGAACATCCACCAGGCCGTCAGTAGCGTCCCCACCTGTGACTTCCTCACCAACACACACATGGGTTACTTGGCTAAGGACAACTGAGGACAACAAGACTGACAGTGGCTGGTAACTGACACCAACACAGATGTGAAGACTGTCTGAACTTCTGGTGATGACAGAGAGACTCCACTCTGACAGCTCCACTGTGTGAATATTCACACCTGGATGTGGTCCTGTTGCCTCAGGTTGTGCAGTAATAATTAATGTACTGTATTCATTGACTTGATCATAGAAGGGCTCTGCTTGCTTCTCACAGCAGCTGCACAGCAGCAGAATAACAAATGTTCCTAATACTGCAGGTATATTGAAACATTTAATCCTAATGTATGGGGAGAAACAGCACTGTGGGAATCATGTTGTTTGATTTTGAGGCTGTTGCACTCTCGCTTACCTCATAACATGAATTCAAATGATTAAGTGTTTCCTGCCAAACAGTCAGGCAGTCATCGGGGAACATGAAGCCTTAGTGACTTATAGGGCTAAATAACAACATCAGACAGCTGTCCTCTCTGTCATTCATCATCCTGCTGTCTCTGGACTGAACTGGAAACAAGGTTCAGCTTACCAGCAGACAGGAGCCACAGATTCACAGCACGGTGGAAACACTAATGAACATACGAGTGTCAGCGTTCTCCATCAGTTACATTGATCACAACGTCTTGTGGGTACTTTGGTCAAAGAGAGAGATTCTTTCAAAAGTGCCATTGCCATGGCAACCAATGATCCGTCATTTCGACCATCCTTGGTATATTTCAGTGTTACCTGGTCGAGGTACATACAAACCCAGTGCTCTCCAAGGGTCCTCAAGAAATTAATGTGTCATATTTTTAAGTCGCAGACAGATTGTGTCACAATTATCATGCCACCACACAGGTGACACTCTAATGAACAAATCATTCTGTTATTATGGACTCAAGACACCAGTCTCAATATTTATCTTCTCTCCTTCATCAACCAGCTTTGATAGCCTGTTGAAGTTCTTTTAAGTGTTCAGTCTAACAACTATAATGTATCTAACGTGTAAAGTATACAGTGTATATGACCAATATAAAATAGAGGGTGTTTTCAAATCCTGTTTTATTTTTGTATCTAATATCAACACCTGCGATCAGCAATGCCCTAACGTGTGTGTGTGTGTGTCTGTAGGTGTGTATAAGTGTGAGTAAGTGAGATAATGAATTTGATGGTGAGTGTTTGTGTGTGTTTAGTTGGTTGACATTCTGCTAGTCATTCTGTTTAATGTGGAACTTTGCATTTTGTTAATGTGTGGATGATTGGACGGGTGAGAGCATTTGGGCTGAGTGGATGTGATGCCTGTTAAACCAAATTAGTGTAGAAGATACCCAAACATTGTATTTTCATGTTTCAGTGCAAACCAAAAATATAATCAATATTCTTGTAATAAACAAAGAAAAACTATGGTTGAATTATTTCTTGCAAACCTGGTTTGTGTTGAAGATGTTTGTTTTTGTTGTTGTCGAAGAATCACTCGAGGCTCAAGACACGGAGAGTGGTGCAAACTATTAGAAACTGAGCTTATTGACCAAAACGACTCCCCATAATTCAGCACAGCTAAATACCATCAGTGGTAAGTGACAAAAATAGACATATATAAATATATGCTTTAGCATTAGCATCCAGTTCTGCTTTTAATATACTTTTTTGGTTTAACTCCCACTGTAATTTGGGGAAAAAAAGAAAAACACATGAAAAATTTTAGCATCTATTCTCCCATTTCCTGACCTTTTGGAATATAGCAGTTAATTGTCATCATTGCTCTATTCATTCAATACTAATAATACCACCCAGAAGAGTGTGATGCTGTAGGAACAATCCAGCTGAGAAAAAGAGCCAGATCACACCAGATAGAAAGTGCTAAGAACCTAATATTCTTTTATTTTCATTACATTACATTATATACTTGTTCTTGTCTTTGTTTTCTTTAACAATAGTTTAACAAAATAAGAGACCAAACAAGACTTTTCCAAAATAGTAAACTAAGGGAATACCGAGGAAATAACTTATTTTCGAGCAGATTTCTAGCAACACCGAAGAGCAACAGAGAAGTCTAAGCAAACACCTTGTAATTTATTATTGGAGCAGACTCAACATTATATACAATAAAAGGACAAGTCAGCATTTGTGCACACACACACACACACACACAAAGTAACATACAAACACACAGCAGCCAGTTTCTTGTGCGTCTATTTTCTGCAAAAAAAAAACAAACAGAAAAAAAACTTGTTTCAAAACTATTTTGTTTCATGCATATTCATTTCCATAGCAACAGGGGGCAAGGAGGAGTGTAAAAGGGAGGGATGGGGGTTATCTATCTAGTTTTTTATCTCCACTTAGGAGATTGACACTCCACAGGCTTCACAACAATACATTCCCTTTGCATAGATTCTTGTGTTTGTGGAATGGACTGAAAACACTCCCGAGTTGACTCCTTAAAAATGAAACCGATCAAAGTGGAATGGTTGGAAATGGGAGCAGCCCTCAGATGTTGAAGACCCTCGATCCACTTTGAAAGACAGCAGATGGGTTCGGAGGGAGCTTCGTCCTCACCAGATGTTCCTGAGAGAAAGAGAGAGAGGAAGACGGGTATAACAGTGGCGTTTAAGGTGATCAGAGCGATGGAACCAGAGAGGGCAGCAGCTGTGGTGCTCACCCTGGCCCCCATGAAATGAGAGGAGACTGGTTGGCCTTTGCCGTCAGAAAGCATCAGGTCTGCTGTCAGACGGCAGGCAGCACGGACTGCATCGCTACTTCCTGGTTAGAGCTGCTGATTGTAGCTGTTCCCATAGCCAGGCCAGAATCTGTCTGGACTGTATTTAGTTATTAGATATAAATAAAAGTTGCCCATATTTATATTCTCTCTAGCAATTATTAGATCTGTCGGTGAAAAGCACTCCAGCACTCCAGTTTACTTTGCGTTGCTGTGGAGCGTGGCAGCTTTTATCTGGCAGTCTTTGGAGAGGTTGTCGGCTTGCTGTCCCAGCAGCACTTTGAATGTGACTATACGGCGCTGTGGGTGGCAGGGAAAGCAGTACATGTTGTTCAGCAAGTCAGACTGCTGTGCGAGTTTGCTCACCTCCTCCCCACATACACACACACACACACTTTTTTTCCGCTCTGTGTAGCAGCCAGGTCTGCCTCTCCTAAATTAGATTGGTGCCAAAGAAGACTGCAACATTGCACTTTAACAGATAATTCATCAACTGGTGTACTCTGTTTCCCCTCCCCCTCTTTCGCGTCCTTACACTCAGTCACCTATCTATCACACCCTGCATCTCATTCCTCTCACCTTGTCTCTTTCCCTACTCTGGTCTCTTTCCCCTCAGCCATCTTTTGTCTTTCTCTTAATGCAATCCCTCTCCTCTCCTCCCTGCTAGAGCCCTGCCAATTTGGCACAGGACACAGTTTCTGTAGTCCTGGGCAGCGTGGGAAAAGGGAAGAGGTCCAAGTGAAAGAAAAGGGGAGAGGAAAACAAGAGAGAAAGTCTGGCTTTGGGGATATAGATGTAAAAGGGGAGGGGGGTAGGAAAGCAAAAGACGGTGAGAGAGAGAGAGAGAGAGTAAAACAATGGTAACTGCAGGGGAGGGTTTGGGAAACATTTGAATGCAGCACAGCTTTGGAGAATGGATGACACATTTGTGATCCCAGTTAAAAAAAGAAAGTGTTCAGACATTATTAATAGTTCCATGGTTTTCTTCAGTCTAATTAAGGCCAAATAAACAACTTAAAATATTCTAATGTGAAATAATTTCAATAAATTGCTGCTGTTTGTAACTCCACATTGCCTACAGGGCAGTTCATGAGACAATGGGCCCCCCACCCCTCCTTTCCTGCATATATTTAGAAGCACGGCCCCCAAACTGAAAGAAGCACAGAAAACAGCCTACGTTTTTTTCAAGTCATTTTGTGTCTGTAGTTGTTTTGCATCTTGTTGCTGCCATTTTGCGTGCCTTTCAAGACATTTTGTGTCTCACTGTTGTCACTGTGTGTCTCTTTGTAGTGGTTTGATTGACTGTCCAACAGGAAATGTGAACAGTTACTTATTAGAGCAGTTGATCTGGGGGCCCCAAGCCTTGACAGAGCTGGTCTGTTCAGTATTCAGCCGACAAGCCAACCACCTATCACCCTCTGACCCCCTGTGGCCGCTGGCACTGGGTGGCCATGGAGAAGGAAGCTGTGATGAGGGGGGCAACAGGAAAGTGCACCTCAGGCTGCCCCAAATCTGTTTTCACAGTTCAAAGCAACATTTTCCATCCCTCCACCGTAACGTCTGTGTCACTGCCATGTGAAAATGTGCAGCATACTGTATGCAGAGGGTAAGCAGGGTTGTCCGTGAGCTCTGGGAGCACAGTCCTCAATCTCAGTTGGAAGTGCTGTCTCTAAGCGGACTGTAAAACAACCAAGAATTTGTCGTGAGACGACTTTTCCTGCTGAGGTTTCCAGTCTGCGAGCTAAACCTGTTCCCCATTCAGCGGTTTTTGTCTCACTCATCCCTGACACACACTGCGGATTAAACAGCCCATCCTCACAAATCTGTTAGCCTTGTGTTGTGCTTGCCGGCCCCATGATTACACACACACACAAATACACACACAGTGCTGATGGTTCAGAGCTGCACCCATTTAAGCCAGACAAGCCGGGCTTCAGGTTTAACATAGGTTCATTCTTTCCTCTTGACAGCTCACAACAGCGTCTCGCTGGGATGTTTGAAATTAGGTTTCTGAGTTCAGTGAGTTCAAGAAAACACAGCTTTCTCATCGCACAAAGCTCCCTGTGTCCTAATCACTCAATTGTCATCTGCACATCATAAAATTAGAGACGGCTTTTATGTGTTGGATGGATTTTATCTGTTACAGGTGGGGGAGCATGCAATTTGATAGATTGATTCAAGCAATAATGAGAATTTCATGGCTGCCCAACTCCTTTATCACCAAGAGCAGATTGATTTTGATTTCAGCAGCTTATTTGGGACTTAACCATTAAATCTTTTAATGAATAGACACAGTCAGTCACTTTGAATCAGCCGCTCTGCTCCACGCTAAATGAAGAAGCTTGGTCAGCTGGCGCTAACACAATTTGGTACAGTCCAGTGTTTTTTTTTTTTTCTGTTTTACAGAATAGCAAAACTGAAAAATGCGCTCACAAATACCACCAGAGCACCATGACCCAGTGTAATACATACTGGAGTGGGATGTGTAATGCTTGGTCAGACACCTCTGCAGGGGGCTGGTGAGTCAATAATGAGTTGGCAGTGAGTGGGCCGGTGGTGACAGGGGTGGATTATCTAAGATCAACTTGATTTGCTGCCAGGCTGGTTTGTGTCACTCTGGCATATTGTGGTATGACTGATGAAAAGCCTGAACATTGAAAAACAGCACAATAAACATGCACATATATGTGTGTGTGTGTGTGTGTGTGTGTAATATTGACTGCAGTGTTCAGTCTCACAGCTGAACACACTTAATATACCGTGAACTCTCACTCCAACTGGGCCAGGATTATTAATAGCGTCTGTGTCCTGCCATTGACATCTCTCACTTCGACCTCCATCACTGAGGGACATAGCAGCTTAATAGAGACGTCATTATTCCGAAAAATGATGCAAATAACCAGAAGGGTGTCTCACTGTCTCTTGCAGAGAAGAAGGAAAACACGCCTTTTTCCCACTTACTCACATTTCCTAATCATCCCTGGTTCCTTACAGTGTGAGCCTTTTATTTATACCATGTGCAAAGACTGAGACAAGCCAGCCTGACCTGGTCCAGCTCTCCTCTGGCAGATGGCACAGAGCGGTGTGGGCGGGGGGAGGAGGGATGGCACTAAACCTCTGGAGATTCCCAAAAACTGTCTCACAACAGCTGACCTGAGGAGAGGGACAGGAGGAGGGGGGGGTGTGTCCCCTTGCCCAGTCTATCCTGCATTAATCTGGTACAACCTGACTGAACTCATGAGTTCCCTGGGCAAATCCTCTCTCCTTGTTACTTTTGCTTTATATTTCAATCTCGCTGTCTGTCTGTGTTTCTCTGTGTTTCACTGTGTCTCAGAGCACAATGCCAGGGCTGTAAGTATTAATGATCACATCATTTTGTCACTTGGCCACATTGAGTGTTTGTGTGACATGTGACAGTGGAGCACATGAAAAAGACTAAGTGCTTGATGTCAAGGTCCTAAAAAAGATCAAATATCAAGTTAAAGAAGTGTCCAATCAAAATTTTATCGGCTGTTATTTCCTTTTATGTTCATGCACAAGTACTGATAATCTAACAACTGCTGCAGCTTGATCAGTTACTTTAAATAAACACAAATTCAGTATCTGAACACATACTGGGTTATGGGTTGACAGATGTTGCAGTAAAACAGCTCGGACAATAAAGTACTCGTGCGTTTTACTGTAGCTTCATCAGAGATCAGAGACAGACAGATGTCAGAATATTTGTCTGTGGGTTTGTTTTAAATTTGTGACCAAAATGGAGCACAGCTGGAAGTGTTACTCATTCCCTTCTTTATTCTCGTCGCGCTTGTTCTATTCAGGTCAAAGTAATGAGTGTAGCACCAGCAGAGTGTTACCTAACACAGAAAATGGCCTGTTTTAAACAGCTGGGTCACTTTGAGCTGCTTAGGGACAGAATGCTGTATCACTTTTCTGAGACGCTCCAACAGCAACAGGCCACAAGGGAGATGAGTGAAGATGACTTTCAGGAGGAACACGCTGTAGCGCTTTTTAAAGAGCTGGTTGAACTCGCAGCTCCTTTTAGTAAAATGCACAGCATCACTCCTCCAGCTGAATGACTGACACTGGCTTTTGCTTCAGCGTATCGTGACTACACATTTTCAACGACGTTGCCGTCTCTTCTTACCTCTCCTTTGGTTGTTCCACTGAACTCTGGCCTCTCAGGCAGGACGCTCTGCTGGAGGCTGGGGGGGCTGGGTGCACCACCAACCAGCATGGCAGCTGGGATGGGCTGGGGGATTGCAACAGGTTGTATGTTGGAGGCAGCAGATGGGATGATTTGCTCCGCCTGATGCAGCCCTATGGGCCTGTGGACGTCCCCACTGTAGGCAGCCTGGTAGCTGGTCTCTCGTGGGATATGGGTGGCCTCTGTCCCAGGACTGGAGTATTGAGCTGGAGGATTTTTCCTTGCACTTTTGGCTGGTTTCACTCCCGTCCAAGGCCTGTACTCTTGCCTGGAGGAAGAGGGAAGCATCAGAGGCTGACGAAGGCTCAGTACAAGCAGAAGCTTGGGGTCAGACTTGTTTTGAAACACTGGCCTGGGGCAAAGGTGACTTAATGGGGCACTCCATCCAGTCTTGCTCACTTTACTTTTCCTATATTTTATGATCCTATGCTCCCTAAAGTCTATGTGATCATGTCATCAGGGTTATCCTAGATTGTACTTGAGGCAATCAAAGCCTTTGTTACAAGGTGGTGATGTTCACCAGGCCGAGAGGGTTTAATGAAAGATACTATCGAGCATCAATACTGAAGTGTTGCATCCACTGTGTCTGGAGCTTGACCGATGAATAAAATCACCAGAGTGCCCCTTTAATCTCTAGAGGTTATTATAATATCTCTAAATCACTCAGTCCTCAATGAGGGCAGCTGGATCATCTCACTCAAGAGGTCATAAGTTAAATCTGAGAGGTCATACATGACATATTTTTTTCTCCAATTCTTGTTTTTTTTTTTTTGGATAGTAAAACAAGTTTTATTTCTCATCAGAAAGAAGCGCCAGCTCCTTGTAATTCACAAAGGAACCTATGATGACGGGGGGGGGGGGGGGGTGAAAGTCAACATTTCCTAGACTCCAGCCTTCAAAATCCCCTCCTGACCACATACCTCAAACAAAAGGCATCATTTCAAATACCCTGACTTAATAAGTTGATATGCAGGTGTAGGGTCAGACTTATCGATAAAATGCAGCTAAGCAAGCATCACCATCACCACCATCCCTCCTCCGCCCTCTAAGTCCTTCCAGTGGTCAGATGGAGGGGACAGCGACAGGTGCTGAAACAAGTCACAGAGAGGTTGCCATGTCCTACCTGTAGGAGCTGGTTTTGCTCTCCTCCGTCACCTGCTGCTCCCCCCACCTCTGCCCCCTGCCCCGCTCCTCTCTCTCCCCCGGTTGCGCCTGGCTTTGGCAACTGTTCACCGGGCTGTCCGAAACACTGTCCGCCCTGCTCCCCCCGTTACTAATCCAAGGGAAATTCTCCTTCCTGGGAATGGGCCAGGGTTTGAAATCCTGCTTGTATTGGGTAAGGCTGGGGAAAGGCACTCCGGGTGGGTGGTAGTCCTCCCGGGGCTTGTAGCTGGGCTCCTTTCTCGCCCTAAAGGATCCACGGGTCCCCGGGCCATCTGCGGGCGCCTGAGGGGAACCTGCGCCGCGCGGCTCCGGGGTTGAGTAGTTATTCCCGGGTGCGCGCTCCGAGGCGGAGACCTGTTTGGTGACGGACCGCACCTCCTGCTCGGCGATGTCCGAGTAGTTCTGGATGGTGAGCGGGACGGACAGGTCCGATTTATCGAACTGGTTCCAGAAGCGAGCCAGGCAGCACACTCTGCTGATGCACGGCCAAGCCATACCCCCCACCCTCTTAACTGTTCGGCTGGTGGAAGAGAGAAGCAAGAAGAGGAGGAAGGGGGGGGGGGGAGAAAAAAAATCAAAGAAAAAGAAGAACAGAAAAAGAAGAGAAAACGACAAAAGATCAAAGGTTACATTCAGACTGAGTGCCACCCTCCCTCCGCGTCCGTCCCTGGGAAGCTGAGAGTGTAGACTGTCCAAGAGTCCATGTCAGCAGCAGAGATGAACCGGACTGTCGGGGACCGTCACTGAATATTCCTCTCACGTGGTCTGTGATAGTGCCTCCACTATGCAGAGGAATCTGTGGCAAATTATTCTCCGCATCTCTAACCGGATCCCGAGTGTCCGCATCGGTCTCAGCGGGCTCAGCATCAAAGAATCGCCGTTATTTTTCCTCCTCCTCCACCGGCATCCACGCGCGCAATGAAAGCTCTTTGATTTGTTTTTATGGCTCCTCAACTTGAACCACACACTGAGATGATGATTGCACCTAACTGTTGCCAGTATGCTGAGGGTTACATAATTATGATGCAGCGTGAAACATATATTATACAGTGGGGGTGGGGGGGTGGGAGACTGTCTTGACTTAAAAGAAACACCCACCTACAGTAGCTGCTGAGAGTGTGGAGATGTTGTATCTCCAAATGGCTGGCAACATTTGTCAGTGTAAGTCTTTGGCCATGTGTTGCACCAGCCTGCTTCATTTCCACTGAGGTTATGAGGTTCAGAGAAAGACAACCCCGGAGGAAAACAAGAGGAGACGTTTTAAACTATCACATCTGCAAAAACGTAAATGAAGGCTGGATCAGCTGCATCAGTTTCAGGGCTCTGGTTTTGAACCTGTTGGCTTCCACTGTCCTGACTTATAGGGCACTTCACTTAAACAGATGTCTTTTGTCTCCTGCCACCTCAACGTACAATATGGGACCTGGGTGAGTTTGCTGATGCAGGATCCATCAGGACATTACACGATCAGGACCCCATGGCTTCCATCTCAGAAAGCTTAGATGGCCCCATTAGAGCTTAAGAGTAGTATTGCCTTTCTGGTCCCCATTTATTTTGTGAGTGTTTTTCTTGGGCTTACTGCAAACAGGTTTCTGCTCAGCTTGGATCACTCAGAAATATATATATTTTTAAAGTCCGTGTCTCAGAAAAATCCTCAGATTGAAGCAATTTTTACTTTAAGGATTGAAACAGGAAGCTACAAAAGGAAAGGACCCATGGCTGACTGCAAATATACTTTAGTTTACTTTAGAAAGTCAGCAAAAAAAAGTGGATTTTAAAGTTTGAACTATGAGCACATCATATTGCATCTTAGCACTCAACTATATGCCTATAAGTATACTCTACCTTTCAAGTAGAGGAAATGGATACTCTGCTTCTTCTGAGATAACTGGTTCTCTTTTCTGAAATGGTGGCTTAGAGAAATGAGAAGCTGTGAAAGACTGCAGTCAGGAAAGCTCTTACTGTCTGAGTGCATGTGGAGAATTACAGTTGATTAGGGTCCAGTGAGTGTGAAATGGAGGGATAAACATTAAGGTGACAGAACAGGAGTAGATGCACTGAAGGAGTAAGAGAACTTCCCTCTGTGAGCTGTTTTCAGAGGAGGAGGAGGAGGAAGCAGACTCACACACATGTGCTAAGAAGCACTTTGGAGGGCTCTGACACAGAAAAAGCGACTCTTGTTGATGAAGATGAACGGGCACTTGCGGCTCATAAATCATCCCAACCCTAAAGGTTCAACTTTAAGTTCAGGTTCTCTCTGCTCTTGTTCACACTGCTGTACTCTCAGTGACAAATGGCACTCTAGTGTGTTAGCCAGTGTAAGCCAAGCAGCAAGTCACAGACCCTTCAACAACATATAATGAAATGGGATAACCCAGGTTAAATTGATGGTATATGTAACTGGTAGCAGCTTCCATGCACTGCCGGGAAGTGAAAACATTTGAACTATAGTGTGAGACTACCACCTGCAGGAGACAACATGATATTACTGTTTCTCCCAGTGAGCTGTGCAAATACTGTTTGCATTATAAGGTGGGAACGCTGCATACTGTGATTTAGTTTGTTCAGCGGTGGAGGAACTGTTCAGACATTTGACTTAGGCAAAAGTAGAGGTCAAAACACAGCCTGGCTAAGATATATGAGTATACAGAGTAAAAGTACTCAATACGCCAAAAAAAGACACAGTGACCACATAATGTTATGTATTAATATTTTAATATTTTGGTCACAGATCACTAGGGACCTGGTTTTCCCAGCATGCAGCAAAAATAACACCACCACAGGAGAGTGATAAGTATACGTATTTATATATATATATTTTTAGAGTCTAGAGTTTTTACTTATAGCAACTCCTGCTTACTGCTTATATTTTGCCCTCACAAAAGACTGTGCCAATAATAGCGTGTGTGTGTGTGTGTGTGTGTGTGTGTGTCAGAGAGACACACAGACAGACAGACAGACAGACAGACAGAGAGGTTCCTGTGGTCAAAGTGGCTCCAGAAGCTGGATTTGACTGGACTCTAGTGGTTGATCTACGGAACTACAGGTATTGAACACTCCTGCAGAGTTTGGTGAAGCAGCATTGCATTGAACTATGAGAAACTCTTGTCTGCAGCTGTGAAATGCTTCAGACAGATTTCAGTATTTCACAGAAGTCTCCCCAAAGACGATCGCTGGGCATGTTGTACTACATCTGAAAGAATAGACTTGATGGGTACAGTTGACATCAGGAGAATAGTCACACTGCAAATGACAGCTCTGAGTTGAGGCTGTGTTAATCGGCTGAACTTCTGATCTGATCTAGCTGCACATCTGCCACAGAGAAACATGGGTTAAAATCCCAAAAGAAGCATGAGAATTTGCATGTTAAGAAAGAAACAATGGCTTTATTTCAATTGTGTAAAAAGTTACACAATTATCTCAAAGTAATAGTTTCTTTCTTTATTTATTTATTTATTTATTTTTAACTAAAACATTCCCCAGCCTGGACTTAATTTGTTTGTTTGTTTATTCAGGTTATTTCATTTATTTTTATTTAAGGTGTCTAACTCGCTTTGACAGCATAAATCAGAGTTAGGTTTCCCTGAACGTCCGCCTAACCTGAATCGGAAGCGGACTTTATTTTGACAGGCAGAACTGACACAAACAGTAAAACACGAAAGTGTTAATCCGTGTCGCTCCGCCTCCTCCCAAACATTCACCAAACCAGAACCAGAACAACAGCGAGGAAACATTTCTCTTCTACTCACAGTAATTTCACAAATCACTTTTTAGCCTTTACATCAGCGTCACGTTACTTTATTTCGCTGGAGTTGCGTGTACGGGAACTTCCGGTTGAGACACGAGCTCTCTACTCAACCACAACACGTGGACGTTCAAACGCACGAGCCGCCTTTTTCAAACTCATTACAGTCGTCGACGTGGATGTCGTAAGTAACCGAATGGATAATGTGCCATTAAAAGCTGACAGTGTGCAGGAGGTGTTGTCAGTAATCATGTAGATGCATTAAAGTGAGGCGGCGGTGAGCGCTGTGCACCCCGCATGCGCTGTGCTACAACCCCGGTGTGAATGTTTAATGTTACTATGTGTGGAGAGGGAGGTTCAAGAGCACAAAACAATCCACGTAAACGTTGTCATGAATCGCTAAGTCTGTATTTTACATGTCCTACGCAAAGTGC
This sequence comes from Caranx ignobilis, assembly GCA_021432705.1. Taxonomy (NCBI): domain Eukaryota; kingdom Metazoa; phylum Chordata; class Actinopteri; order Carangiformes; family Carangidae; genus Caranx; species Caranx ignobilis. Next base: position 37,765,367 of record MU269980.1, read on the forward strand.
CAGCTTCCAGGTAACAGTCGACTAAAACAGGGCCGGAGCCAAACATTGTAAACATTGGGGAGCAGCAGAGCCCAAATCCGAGGGGTCTCTGGGCCAGAAGTATTAAATGTTTACCTGGATAATCTACCTTTGAATCCACGTGACAATAACCTGGACTGCAAATGTAATCTTCAATAGAGTGAGGTGAATATTTGTCAAACAGAAGAACAATTACTCAAAAAACATGATCTTTCTCCAGGGAATAGCACAGTCCCTTTTATAGTACTGTTCTGACTTTGATCTACTCCTGGTCATTTTCTCTTCTCTTCCTCTCTCACTCTCTCAGCTTCCATTATTTATACCTTGATAAGTCCACTGAAAGAAGAAAATCATTAATTTATCATGTAAAAAAAGGTAAAATGCACTTCTTCTTTTACACCTGCTTCTGGCAACTCTGCTCTGCTCTCGACTCCTTTAACGTCTGCACATTTTCATCTCATCCCTCTTCCTCTTCACCTGCTGTCTCCACACGTTTTAACACCTGGTTTCCTTTTCTCCCCTTCTCGTTTTTTCCTCTCTGTTACTCCTCTCTTCCCTCTCTCTTTCTCACTCCTTAAATTCACATCCACGTCAATCCACAATCCTCCTCTGTCCTCTCTGCACCAGTCCTCTGCTCCTCCTCTCCTGGCTCCTTGTCCACTCATTTTCCCTGCTGGCTCAGCCTTTCTGGTGATGTGCACACCATAAATGACATCATCACCCCGCTTGCGTCAAGCTTGATGACATAAGCTGTCAGGTGGACCTATAGATGGGGACATTTCCCCAGTAATAGAGCTCACATCGATTTGCTGGCCAGGTCAAAGAGACTAAATGTCACAAAGATAAAGTTATATAATAAACCTAAAACGTTTGGGGCCTGAGCTTCATGAGTCACCCTCAGCTTCCCCACTAAAGATGTTAGTGTTATGAAAAGTTACAATAGCTAATACATAGCCTTAAAGACACAAAATGTAATTTAGGTGAAGTGTGTGTAAACAGCTGTTAAGCCCACTGTGTAAACTCATGTGCATCATTGTCAGCAGTTAAGGCCTGGAAGATTAAATTCACTTGGTCTGTGACATGTTAGAAGATAAGCATCAACTTCTCCCAGAGTCAAAGGTGAACTTGTGACTTGTTTTGTCCAACCAATAACTTAAAGCTCTTCTAGCTGTAATCAGGGGATGTTTGGCCTTTTGACTTGAAAAATGTCTAAATTAGTCAATTGACTGAATTAACTACTTATCAGAATAATTGCTCATTTGCTTTCTGTTTGTTTTGTTTTATTACTTATGAATGTGTGAAATGAATGGGTTCCCTTTAGTAACGTAACTAATGGCTCTTTGTATGAACAGTGATGGGGGTGAGGACATTTACATTTCTATCAGATGCCTGTATGCTGTCTTTTTTTTTAATTTGGGTATATGTTTGTGTTGCAGAGAGCATGGAGTACATGCCAGATGACAACTCCCGATATAAAGATGTTGACTACTGGGATGAGAGATACAAGACAGAGCGGTGCTTTGATTGGTTGGGTGGCTTCTCCAAATTCCAGCACCTTCTTGAAGATCACGTGAGGAAGGAGGACTCCATTCTGGTGCTTGGTGAGTAGTTTTCTGTTTACAGACTCAGTGTGGATGGTGCCCTCTTCGCTTCATCCTCTCACCTCACAACGCTAGATAACAAACTCGTATGACAGATTGGTGCTGTCGTCTATTGGCAGCACCCCTGGTTTGAGTCCAGCTGGGGACCCGTGTTTGCAAATCATCTCTCTTTTTCTGTCCCTTATTTCCTGTCATCCTTTTATCTGTAGCTGCCAAGTGAGAAAGTTACCATTTATCATTATGAATGACAGATGCCATCACCGTGGTTGTCAAATCTGTCATTAGCATCACATACTGTTGGTTAAATCTCCCAAGACAGTGGTTTGCATGGCATTGTCCTGACTCATTACTTGGTATAAAAAGCTGGATGATATAAAAGGGTTAGGGAACAGGGAAACATTTTCAGCCTCAGTATCAATAGCTTTATTATAGAGACTACTTCTATACTCTGTCTGTAAATAATATAGAGTAGACTTTACCGTTAGTGATAGAAACACTATGTTGTTTATGGTGCATTGAATCCCTTGATTTAAGGGTGAGGTGTCTGTAAATGTCCACAAGCTGTCGCTGTTCTACTGAAAATAAAAGCAGTTCTCTTGCACTCAGCACCTACCTGCAGTACCTGCCTTCTCTGTTTGTTTGTTGTAACAGCCCTGCAGCTTTGAGATTCAAACACATTTGATGCATAAATGCTGTTTTTGCTGCTGGACATTGAATAGCCATGTATGTAAACTGGTGCTGCATGTAATTAAAGCAAATGCCTTGAGAACTAAAAAGCTGTTGTGGACAGTTTGTTGCTATTTGCACTAATTCTTCAGCGCTTATTTTACACCAAGACTTCTTGGTTTGATTTTCATTTGAGGCCATTGTAAGAATTTAACCATTTGTTGTCCGCATATGAGATTGTTATTTGCCTGCTTTCTCTGATGTAGTTCGTGTGTGGTTCTTAATTTGCTTTATTTAGTTGTGATCAAAATGAGCATTTCTTCACATGAGGTGAAGCTGTGCACTTTGACACCCTTCTGATGGGTTGTCATTATCTCTGACAGACATGTTTTGGGCAGTTAAAAGACTGTGAAGTATTTTTTAATAATAATTTGTTGTGTATAATTAGGATACGTTGTAGACAGATGCCTGCATGCAGAGATTTGTACACTTTTGAAGTGTTTTGTCGTTAGACTGTAGTGTTATACCTCCACAGAAGCATAGAGGGCTATGGTGGTCTATCTCTTGCTGATATGAACATTGTTTATGCATGCACAGTGGTGTTTGTGTGTGTCAGGGGGTTTGTTAAATTTGTGTCAGGGAGTGATGGGCTTACTGTTCTGTGTGCATGTGTGTGTGGAGGAGGAGGGGGGGTTAATCCGAGGGGGGCTGGTGAGGTTGTCAGAAGTTGGGTGTTCTTTGCTCGACGGAAAGCACCCTGTGTTTTGCAGCTGTCTAATTCCTGCAAAACTACAGTGTCCAACATACAGACAACTTAATTATACCTGGAGGTCTTCTTTCTGAGTTTGGATCGGGTGATCTTGTGCCCTCCTGCTCCAGAGGTGTGTTTCCAAGCACTAAGTCAGAACATTGACAGATGCAGATAGTATGCAGCCTCACTTTTTCAATGTGCGTCATAGGCACACCTACAGCAGAGGCGTGAGTGGGCTCCGAGACTCTGGAGGCTGATATATAAAATATCTTCTCTTGCCTCTCTCCTGCATTACACTGCAGCAGGCAACACCGGGGCAGTCCACTTTCTGCACACTGATTTAAACCCAAAGGAGAGCCATTACATCGCCTGAGAGCTCTCATCTTGCAGGGCATCACTCTCTCTTCTTGCCAAATCATGGAATCGCACGTTTCTGTCACTAGCACGTGTAGTTGCCATCTTCCTCGACAACACACATGCACAGATGTGGAGCTATATAGGGAAGCCTATACTGTAAAGGCGTGTGAATCCTCACGTGTCCTATAGACATGAAGAGCTCTTAAAAGCACTTAAACATCGCCACGCTTGGACAAACCTCTGCCACGGCTGCACACATTTCCCGGCTGCCCTCACTTGTCAAGTCTGTAAATCCACAGAGACTATTGGCTCGTATGAAATGACACAATAAATTAGCGTCACTATAGAGGGGACCAGGGCATAACTTGGCAGAGAGGAGAGGAGAGGAGGGAAGACGTAAAGAAAGAGTTGAGGCGCCACAGTGCTGTTAGTGTGTGATGAAGGGATAAAGGAAAGAGAGATGGAAGGGAGGTAAATAACTAATCAGGTTTGGGCCACTTAACTGTCTCAGATGGAAATCGTTTCCATTAAGATAATCTGAGAGAAGTGGAGGAGAACAAGAATGCTTTGTTGCATGCTGATGACAGTTTTAATGTTGATCTCCTTCCTCTCTTTGTTTGCTTTGTGTTTTTCTTTGTTTCAGAGTTATCTGTAAGCTTCTCATATCACATCTTGCTGTCACCCTCCGAGCCTCCTTTTCCATGTTTTCTCCTGGCCACACTTCTTTCCCACTGCTTTCACTAATATCAACAAAGACTCCCTCATCTCAGTGCTTTTTGCTCCCCACCTTCTCTGTAACCTACTTCTGCCTTCTGGTATTATTCTCACTTACTCAGCATTATCTGCCCTCTCATCTTCATTATAGCTGCACACAGTGTTGTCTTTGAATGACAACAGATCGGTGACAGTCTGAAATTAAACTAGACAATGCAAGATGCGATCTCTGCGTTAGAAGGGGTGCAGTCAATAAGGATGGGTGATGCCGCTTAATTGTTTTGCTTTCGATCAATTTATAGTAGCGGTATGACCACAGTAAGAGAAGACTGGTGATATTCAATATCCCTTCTTCTGACTCACTGCTAACAAACAACATCAAAGTATTGACAACAAACCAACAACGAATAGTTCCTGGCCTGATGTTGTTCAGACCTCCATCACTGTTCAAATACAAACATATATATTGGTAGTTTAGTTTGTGTCAGACCCACATACTTTACAGTCTTGATGGTGTGAATACTCGCTACAGCAGCAAATCTGTGGCAGGAAATAGTCCCAGATAAACACATCACACTATGCCTACAGAATTATTTAGAGCTGTTTGAGTAACCTTCACCTAGAACCACATTACCCAGCTTTTTTAGGAGCTACAATATGAGCTCCGAGTCTGAATATCAAGAGTGATTTTGGGGTTCGGTGTCTAGCCCAAGGATAATTTGATGTGTGGGCAAAAGGAGCTATATTGTTTCTCTTCTATTCTATTATAACTGGGTCTGAGCACTGTTCACTCTCTCTTGTCTGGTTCTTAATGCAGGTAACTCACCAAGGAAGATACAGTGTTGGTTGGGTACAGTGTTTGTTTTATGTAAGCATGTATTCTCAAATGGACACTCACTATTGATCCATCAGCCCGTCGTGCTCAACAAGGTGGTAAAATCATTCATAACAGCATATCCTGTTTAGAAGCTGCACAGCCCACTCAGACACCCACCTCCACCATGCTGACATGAGGTCAGTGTTGTTTTTGATTTAGAATAATGCAGAAAGTTGCTAATTTACAGACTTAAGTGCAGTAACATTTATGTAACCATGACATTGATAACCAGAAGTGAAAATACCCCATTGAATATTTTAATGGTAATGATGGTAATTGATGGAAATGTGTGTCTAATACAGCCTCATAATGTGACATAACTCTGCTCATTACTGGCTGGGTCATCTGCATGGTAAGCTGGAGGGCCCGGGGAGCTGTGTGTGTCACAGCATTGCGTCAAGCATCAGACTCCAACTCTCCCCTCATACCTGACCTGCATGTATGTGTGTGTGTGTGTTAGCCACATTACAGAGCATTAGCAATGATAAGCTCTCACAAGGTCCGGTTCCTGCCTGCCACACAGCCACGGCTCATTCTTTTATGGCCTGCTCTGCTCCGGGCTACTGTCAGTGATGTAATGACCCCACGTCTCCCACTGGTCAGAGCTCATGCTTTGTACCTCAAGGCGAACGGTGATGATGTAATGGCTCCATTCTCCTGCAGTGTGTGGGGCTGAGATACGTATCCCGGAGTATCTGGAGTCCATCTACATTGTTCTTTACATGTTAACATCAGTCCACTGAGTATAGAGGGCATGACACAAACTGTCCTCCACCACACTAACAACACCTACCTCTCAGGGTCTGCAAGGCTACTAATGTGTGTGAGTGCCTACCTGTGTCAGTGCTGACAATCCTGCATTAGAATAAGTATGTTTGTAAATAAAATGGGATTTGTAAAGGGAGACAAAGACTTAAAAGATAATTAAGCTTTTTATGAACAACAGTTTTCATCAAAGGAAGGTTTTGTTGGGATTTGCTGAAGAGCTCATTCACCTGTGTTTCTTGTGTTAAACACTGGATACTGGTTTTGAGTTTATTAGGTCTGCTGCTTTGGCAGCCTGATAATGTGTTAGTACATGACAGGAATCCTTAGATTAATATTTTTATTTGATCAGCAGAAAAAGGGGTTTGTAAATAGACCATGAGCAGGACTGTTCATTTGCAACACCAAGGGCCTCCTCATTGTCCACTGATAAATTAATCAACTGGAAATATCTTTGACAGCTTTCTTGCTAATTAAATCATTTGTTCTTTGCAACCCTGTATGGACAGGGAAGTATGTCTCACCTCTGTAAATGTCCTGCATTGCTGCCTCCTTTTTAGCTCACCTATGACAATGTCTGATGCTGGGTTCCTGCAGCTCCCCAGGGTGATGTAGATGGTGTTTACTGGCGAAGGAATAGTGAAAGGCCGTGAGTGTGGCTGTTCAGTCAGCTGCTGTGTAACTATGTATGGCACAGTGCCTCAACTACAATGACATTATAACTTTTATTAAGAACATTACCACATCCTGGCAACAATGTCCCACCAGCAGGCCCCATCTTGGTCATTCATTCCTCACACCTGTCACCTTCTCCCCCTTCCTTCCAACACATCCTGCTATCACCTGCACGCGCCTCTTCACTTCCTCCATTTTCTTCCTCACGACTTCACCTCTCCTCATCCTCGTCCACCTTTCCTCCCCTGCCCTCCCCTCTGCCTTCTTGTTAGTATTTGGTATCAAAGACGTCGTCCACCTGTGGTCCCTGAGCCTGTCCTGTTATATATAGCTGGGTGGAGGTGTTTACAACAGTGTTGAGAGCTGTGGGAGCTGCACTTTTCACAGAGTCCAACTAACTGTTGGAGGGTTATTATGTTGAGCTACGGCTCATTCCGAAATTGGCATCTCACTAAGGACATGCACTCTTCCACAGAAGCCATCGGTCACCGCTGCTGTTAAATCTCTGTTGTGTATAATGCCGATAATCAGCGTCTTGAATATTTAATATGAGGAGCAACCATTATAAATTTAGACAGCTGAGTATGACAGTAGACAGGAGAATAGAGCTATACCACGTGTATAAGAGTGGTGTGCCTGTTTGTAAACCTATGCAGTGTATACCCGACATATAGGCCAAGCAATAGGATTTCATTTCGGTGTTAAGAGGGAGATCATAGGTGACAATCCTCTCGCATTCCTTTTTTTCCACAGTGTTAGAGACACACACACATGCACCTACACATGCACAGGCACAAAATGCTGATGGGATGGAAAGTCACTGGCAGCACGGCGGAGAGTGAGAGAGATTTGAAGTGAGGAGTTATGTCTTAGCAGCTGTCAGAAGATCCAGCTGACATCAGATATGCTGTTGCTCATGGGAAGCTCAACCTTGGTTTCTAAACTTGACTTTCTGCATTTTTCCATAACCTTTCCCTCCTTTATTTCCTCCCCTCCCACTTTAGTTTTTGTTTTCATTCCTGCACCCCTGTTCTCCTTCATTCCCACACCACTCCACCATTTTTCACTCATCCTCCCTCTGTTATTTCCCTCCTTCTCTCATGTCTCTCACTCCCTGCACAGACGAGCACTTGCATGCACATACCACCTCCTCCTCCTCCTCCTCCCTGCGCGTGGAATAACAACAGCGGTGAGGCTGCGAGGAGCGGGGCAGCTTTCAGAGGAATAATAGAACCAAGAGACGGGCCTTGGCCATTTCACGCTTGCCCTTCCTTTTATTGATTGCAGCCCTTCCTTCCTGTGGCAGCTGGAGGCGGAGCAAGTCTGATCAGATAGGCTTGTATCAGCTCTGTCCTCCATGTCGCTGCCCCAGTTTATGCTGGCACCTACCATCCAGCTTATTCACAGTAGCGTTCAAGGAATATATTGGTGTTACATATGGCCTGGTCTCTGACACTGACAAGCTCTCAGATCTGTGTAGACCGATACAGAACAGTCTTACATTGGCCTAGCTGCAGGATTAGCATGTCATGGAAGGTGATAATGAGCGGCAACAAGGAAAAAATGTGGTGTTGTATTGTTGTTGAACAAAAACATCTGTCTGGAGCAAGGTAATGCAGTGATAAATGTAGCTGTTGAATAAGCAAAGGCAGTAGAGGTTGTTTTGTCTGCAGTGTCCTCTGGCCTCAAGGAAGAAAAGATCAGACACAGACACATAAGCCATATGTATATACTATCCATACACACACACAATATTATCCCATCACTGTATTATTTGTCTTTACTGCAACATCTGCAGCACATGTGGCAGTGCTGTTTGAGGTGAGGTGTGTCGTGTGAATGTGGGATGGGTGGATAGCTGAATGAATGGCTGTATCGGTGAATGAATGAATGAATGAATGAATGAAAGAAAGAAAGACATGAGAACATAGGAGGTGGAGGGGAGTGTATCCACCCCCCCCCCTTCTCCTCAGCATCCGGATTGGCTGTTTTCGGTTTTCAGGGAGCCCTCAGCATGCAGCAGTCAGTAAGTCAGTAGGGGCAACCCTCCCTCCATCTCACCCACTCCTCCTCTCCTGTTCTCTTTTCCTCTTCACCCCCTCCCCTCTCTTTCTCCATACTTTTTGCCGCTGTAAGGAGTGGTGCTGTTTATGAATGAGCCTCAGAGCCGCAGAATGTGAATGGAAAATAAGAGAGGGAGCGAGATATGGGTGCAGGCTGAATGAAATGCAGCAAAGCAGGGAAGAAAAATGGAGGAAGGATGCTGAATGAAAATCACAAGGGTGGGCAGGAGGAGAGGGTGGGTGCTGTGGTGTGATAGAAATGAGGAGAATGCGAAATAGCTGCAGTCCAATTGCGGTGTCCCTATCATCCTCTGTGTGAGTGTGTGTGTGTTAATATCCACCCTCATAGGTATGCAGATCAGGGAGGATGCCTGGACCGGTGTTGCTGCTTTGCCTGTGAGCCAATGGGAATCTCCACTACCTAACTAACACGCACACACTCACACTCACATACATACACAGCTTTCTCTGCAAGCTGGTGCTGCGTGCTTTGAATAATAACGAGGTTACCCGGGCAACGAGGCCAGGGTGATCGATGGGCCTGGCCCTGATAAACAGAGCACAGAGCGAGTGCGCTTGTGTGTGTCTGTGTGTCACAGGATTTCTAATGTCGCAGTGGGAGTTTTCTTTGTTCTGGGACAATTAGGAGACACTATCGAATCTCTTCCGACGTGTGGCGATTATGCATGTGCGTGTATGTGTGGGTATGTAGATGACATACAGAGGCACAGGCTCCCATGATGCATCCATGTTTCTGTGTGCTTGTTCTCAGCAGCAGAAGTGTATTTGATGTTTGTGTGTTATTTATTTATTTATTTATTTATTTATAGTGAATGATTGTTCTCAATAACACTGAACGCCCTTGGTGGGAGGGCTTGTGCAGGCGGACTGAGGGGGTGACCACACACACGCACATACAAACACTACCCTGACTCACTGACTTACGGTAATGATATGGCCATTGGAGAAGGAAAGGATGCATGGCTGTTACTCACTCCCACACGCAGTGCAAATTATACAGCTAGCAAATGAGTCGGACGGACTGCTTGATTTGATTAAATGTGCAACGCATGCAATTACATGTTTACAAGTACTGCTGTTGTGAGGGGAAAGCCGGCATGTTGGAAAACATACTCCATGTCGTGTAAGGGTGCAGACCGAAGATGTAAAGGAGTGGGGGCAGAAAAGAGAGAAGGATGGAGAGATAGTCAGTCAGGTGTAGAGGAGTCCATATTATGTTAGCATATGTAATTGAAATACTAGTTAGTGTTGAAATACTATTGTTTATCAAACCTACCTCACCTCAAAGTGTCACAGTGCACTGAAATGTGGCATAAGTTAGAAAACACAAGACATCATCATATGTAATGAAAGATTTTGTATGTAAAACATAAATATGTGCCCCAGTGTCTTATGTGTAATTTATCAATTGATTGGAAACGTTTTAAAGGTTCAGGTCAATAAAGGAAAAAATGCACTACTTTACCTGTGTGGCGTCTAACCGTGCAGATCATTTTGGTTTTACTTGCTCATGTTTTTAGCTTCCTGGGTCGAGTGTTTCTCCTTCCGTCCCCGGGAGCATTACATTTCAAATTTCAACAGCAAACATCTCTTTCTGGAAACAATGTCCCCAATAAGCTGGATAATCCTCCAAATACACGGTCAGGAGTTTTCATAGGGACTATTTAGTAGGTGGAGTGATTTCCAATAAAAACCGATCACCGCAAGGTCTGGATTATCTCGAGTCATGTGGATGTTGATAATGGAAAGATAGTTTGAATGTCACTCTCGGCACTGTGAGAACAAAACCCCATGTAAGGTAGGTGGACATCTCAGATGAAGGTCTGCATGGCAATACAGTTTAAGTGAAATTAGCCCTTTTTATGAGCTTTTATTTGGACTGTTTTAAAATCCAAAGGGAGAGCACAGATTTTTCTACCAGCCAGAGTTGAAATACAACCGTCACATTCACACCAGTGCCTGCAGATGTGATTATGTGTATGTGTGTGTTAGCTGAAACATGGACTCTGTCCTTGCAGGTAATTAACCAGATATAATATATTTGACACATTAAATTGCATCTGCAGAGTATGAATGAGTGAGTTTCATGAAAAATGTCATATTACAAGTGCAGTGTGTGTGTGTGTGTGTGTGTGTGTGTGTCAAGGCTTTGGGAATACAGTGTATTGACAATAGGCATTCACGCAGACTGCTCTGTCTGCACTGCACACTCCTGCATCACATTACCCCTGCTCCATCCCTCCCTCCTTTCTCTCTCTGATCTCCTCTCATTCCCTCCCCTCTCCCCCGTTATGGAGGAGGAGGAGGAGGAGGAGGAGGAGGAGGAAGGAAGAGTGGCTGCTGAGAGGTACATCTGCAGCCAAAGCTGCCTCTCAAAGAGCTGAAGTGTCATCCTGGAACTCGCTGTGCATTTCTCACAAAGACATTATGTCGACCTTAAAGACAGGTCATCTAAGTGCATTCACAGTCGCATCGCTCTTTTCTCATGAAAACCAAGACAGGCTTCTCTTGCTGTGACAACCGCTGCATGTCGCAGCACACAAAGTCACTTTTCTGTGACCTTGTACACTTGTGCCTGTGATTCCAGTGACAGTCTGTGTCCGAAAAGATCAACACGTAACATTAAAACAGCAGCCAGGGTTCTGTGAGAAGGATGAGGCTTTGAGAGATTGACCCTATTTAATGTGCTCATATACAGTCGAGCTTAGCAAATGATAGAATGAACATATAGATGTGCATGGCGCAGGGTTATTGGAGCACATATGGCCCTGCTATTAAGCCAGGAGTGACCTTGGACTAAATACTTGCGTTATAATCAATCAGGATCAAAAAGATCCCCTTCAATGATGAACTGCCTTCAGTAAAAGTGGGCAGAGACATGGCTGCATCCGAGGGTTTCTGTGCTTGTTTCTAAGAGAGTTATTTCGCTGCGGATGATTGTTGCTTGTCAGAGAGAGAGGGAGGCACTGTGATGTGGGTCTCGATGGCGTCATTAACCTATCATCACATAGCTTTGAGCAGGGAAAGCCCTGTCAGCTAGGTGAGAGCACTGTGAGTGCGTCATCGATGTCCTAATTCATTTAGCTCTCTGCAGTGACGCACTGTTGCTGCGAGCCTGCTGTGGAGCTGTACAGTGGAGTAGTACACTTCAATCACCTGTGAATAGGTGTGGTGCTGTGTATAGTCCGGGCTGCGCGTGTGAAATATTTAATAGAGTGCGGCTCTATAGCAGCACACTGCCGTTGCTCGAGTCTGTGAATCAACAATCTGCACACTAAGACGGGAGTGAACTGGCTGAGCAATGCACACTTTAAATAAACTGTCAGACACATTATAATACAGTATGCTGTACAGTAGCACTGTTTTGCTGATGTAGTAAAGACCACACATCACCACTGATTCCTAATTTCAGTACAGTGTATACTATTGTTGATAATCACCGTAATATTATTGCAATTTGTGTGAAACATTATATTGTATGGTAACAGGAATCACAACCTGCACAACGTCCCACTGGAATGCAGCTAATATTAAACTCTACAAGGAGAAAGAAACTAGTTGTAGTTTTTCTAAATACATAAAGCTGCTATAATCACTATTTCTGAATAAATCAATCAACAACAGGTGGATGTAAGTTTGCATAAATGCTAGAAGCTACAAGACGTGAAGTGTTTTCACCCAACTCTGCAATTTTCTCTCCACAAGTCTCTCTCCCTCTCTGCAGGGTGCTTTAGGACCATTTAGCTCATTATTTCACTCATTATTTCGCTCATTTTGCTCGTTATTGCTCATTAGTTTCTTAAAAATTGACTCCATGTTGATAAGATGGTGAACTTCTACACATCTAATATCTGTGTATGTCACATGAGAGGTAGGGATGGACTGAATATTACTATGACTGTGATTCAGTCACAGGTTGCCAAAGATGATGACCTTGAGTGTGATATTGCTTTTAAACATCAGTTCCTCGAGCGTCATATTAGCTAATGGTGATAAGCAACAGATTATTGATTAGTTTTTTTTTTATAATATCCTTTATTTGGCTGTATCAACAGAGATAGGTACTGGACTGTTGCTGTTATATTAACAGTAATGTGCACTGACGTATCCAAACCTCTTTCCTTCCCTCCATCCTCTCCTGATGACCGCACCTCTTTAAATTCAAACGTTATTTCTGGTAAAGTTTGTTATAGTCATAGAGACATATAGGTATAGACATGGGTAACAATGGTTAATCTAACACTGATGAACAGTTAATAGACCACCTGTAAAGCAGAGTGATACACGTAGCTAAAGCTCGTTGTGCTGTTGTACTGTATACCAGCACTGATGTGAGGCCTCTCGTCCAATCAAAAGATTGATAACATACATTTTCCAGTTTGGTGAGTTTTGTTGCCTTCCCGGTTAAGAACGCACTGCACTCTCAACCTCCCCCTTCAGAATTAGTATGTTTTTGTTGTTGTCATATATTAAACATCTGTGCAACCACGTTCACAGTGACACAGTGCACAATGACATCATCATCTTTGCTGGTCTCTCCTTCCCTCTAACTCATCAGTTTGTTATCTTTCACCAGAACCTTGTGTTGCTGTATCTTCTACAAGTCTCCAAATCCCCTCGTCATCCAGCCCTGTAAGACTATTACTGCAGCTAAGTCGTTAAATACACTGATATGTTTTTTTAATGTGTGTGTGTGTGTGTGTGTGTTTGTGTGTGTGCGTTTGTGTGTGTGTGTATGTGTGTGTGTCCAATAGGATTTTTAGGAGAGTGCTGGCTTTGTGCGAGGCGGTCCCCAGCACTGTTACATAATACAGCTTGTAATGCTGCAGGTTAGAGACTAAGAGACCCACACCTCCACCTCTGCATCTTCGTGTCAGCCCACATGGCTGTCGTTTGTCTGCGTCTGTGACTCTAACACCCCCCCTCAAATCTACTGAGTTATGTGCCTAGCATATCCATGTATCTGTTAATGTCTCTCTCTCTCTTTGTGGCTCTTAACTGACAGATTTACTCCCTGAGCCTCTGTTTGTTTGTTGCTAATTCTCTGTCTGTTTTATCGTTGTGTCTGTTTGTGCTCGTCTGAGTGCCAGTCTTTGATATTCTCTGACTGCCTGTTCATCTCTGTCTCTCTGTCTCTCTGTCTCTGTCTCTGCCTCTCTCTCTCTCTCTCTCCCCCTTCTGATAATAGCATGCGTAACACAGTGTTGGTTCGGCTTGGTCATGGTGGTCTTATGTAACTCTCCATTTGCCTTTGTGCTCTCCCTTGTCTCAAACACACACAAGAGATGTGCAATTCTGGGTAAAAAAGAAAATCACAGGTTTATTCACTTTAGGAAGAAGATTACACTCTCCTCTTATTGTTAAATAAAGTTACTGCCTCTCTGATCTCTGTGGGTCTCTTTTAAGATTTCTTCCCTCTGTAGTTTTCGTGACCTTCATAGTTGGTGGTGGTGACCCTGAAAATGGTGCTGCTGTTGTGCTGTGTTGCGTCAACTTCTCAGCCACAATAGCAAGGCCTTCTTGATTCTTTTTTCTGATTTTGTGCAGCTCTGAGACTTTTTTCTCCTCACTCTGTTCCTCTGCCTAATCTTAGATATTTTAGTTTCTGCTTCCTCTGGCTGTGAACAGTACCTACTTACTGTCTGGCTACATTTTGTAGTCAGCTGCATCCTGTTTGCTTTAATTTTTCACTGAAGATGTGTCTGGAACTGGATTCCTCTGTGGTAAATTGAGTTTAGTTGACATTGACACAATTCTCACTCCATGACAGAACAGAAACTATGGAGTCAGAGGGACTCTCTGTGGATCTCTGATAAAATTGTCCCGAGACTTAAGTTTTGAGCTTGAACCATCAGGAGACTTGGTCGCCCAATCAAACTGAGAGCAAGAAGGGCCTCAGTTAGGGAGGTGACCCAGAGCCCCAGAGATCGTCTGTAGAAGCTCCGCTGAGAAGAATGTGATAAACTGCTCAAATCCAACTGTGCTAAGCTTGCAGAGGTTTAGCCAAGAGGACTCAACACTATAATTTCTGCAAAAGGGTCTTTCACAAAGTACTGGATAGCTTAATGAGAGATTTTGGATTTTTAAGCAATAAAACTGTTTTATTTACTTGGTCATTTTGAGTTATTGAGTTTGGAGTGATGGGGAGAAATGACTGTTTGATCCATTTAATATTAAACATTTCACACAATAAACTGTGTGAAAAGTGAAAGGGTGAAACAATGTATAAACATTAAGGCTGCACAATTAATACACAGTATGGGTGAAATCACAGCATGGCCAAGTGCAATGCCCAAATCACAGAGACTGCATTTCTTCTAGAGAAAGGTAAAATGTGTCACAATATTGTTTTGCATTGTTGTCAAGATAAACACTGTGGTGCTACAGAGACATCCTGGCCCACAAATCATATATTCCAGATGTAAAGGAGCATGTTTGTTGTGTATGTGTGTAGGTCTGTCCAGGATATGTTGTGTGCAAAGATCTGTTTACTGTATCATTTCAGTGTTAATGGTTGCCTGGCAGTGTCTAATGAGTTTTCAGAATCTAATGTACATGTTCACCAGGAATTCTTGGTGCTGTGCTGGTCAGCCTACAAACAGAAGTATAGATTCAACAACAACACGAGGTAATTGGAAAGAGCATGACATATAAATTATAGATTGATTTTTCTGTTATCCAGAAGAAATGAATGAAAAGAGCTAGCCAGTTAAGTCATTATGTACGGTCATTATGTAAGGCCCTGTGTTAATACAGCTGTGCACTGACCTGTGGTCTGTGAGAGGGGGAAAAAAAACAACTAGAGGTGAAACTAATATAGATCCCTGCGATGCTTTTCTCTCGAGGACAATTGCTCTAAGCGTCTCTTCACTGCATTGTCTGTATATATTAACCATGGGTTCTTCGATGAACTGACCAGAAAGCCAATGAGGGCGCAGAGCGAGACAAGTTAAAGAGTAGGGAGAGGGCGAAATGAGGTATGTGTGTGAGGGAGATTGGATTGATTAATGGTGGAAACCACTCTAGCTCGCTGAAAGCCACCTGTCCCCTCAGCTCCATCACCGCACATCACTGACTTTGACCGTCCCGAGCCTCCTCTGCTCTCTGCGCTGCAGGGCATGTGCAGTGGGATGTTGCTGGCATCGCAAGTGTTTTCAAACACAGAGTAGCAACACAGTGTCGACTTTTTCAGCGAGATATTGTTCAAGATTTTTGTGTCACTTTCACTCTTAGCCGTTACCCCTGGGCCTTAGAAAGTAGGTTGGACAAAAAAAGTTGTTTATTTAGGATTTTTTCTTTATTTATTGATAACCGATTAAGCAGGGAAAAAACTGATTGATTAATTAAATGTGTGTGATGTAAAATTACACGTAGTCAACTATAATAGAACTGCGGCTCATGCCTACAATTAGATGTGTGTGAGAGATACAGACAACACAAACAAAAGTTAGTAACTGGAGCTAGAAGTATTGATGTTTCCTTGTTCGAGTGGAACATTTGATCGAAGGGTCTGGTACTGATGTCCACATTTGGTCTACTGCTTGTTATGATTAAACTGCACTGGACTTTCTTTTTTTAATGTGCTGATAACTGCTGTTTTTCCTACGTTACAACTATCTTACAGATAGAAATGATGAGAGGAAGTGGCTTCACTGTGGCCGAGGTGAACCAGGATGGTGCTAAAGGACCACGATGCACTGATGGGTGAAAAGGTGGAGTGGAGGTGGAGTCTGAAGTTTGGGTGAAGGATTACCTTGTCCACTGGTGTTAGGATTAACTAGCATCATCAGAGCATAACAAACAACTGTGTGTGTGTGCCTGGCCTATATTAGCCTGCACAGGGAATCGGAGAGCAGATGGTCTGCCATAGTTTGTAAGACTCTGTTCACTTAACCTGAGAGCGGGGGCCTCGAACACCCCCTGCTCTCCTCCGTAAACCCAGACACATACACACATGAAAAGATGGAGCAAGAAATGCAGAGGGTGAGACAGTTTTGATTAGTCAAGTGAGACGGAGAGCAGCAAACCCATGAGGTTTAAGTCCAGCACTCTGTTTAATGCAACGCACCTTATCAAGGCAGGTCCTCCCCTGTCCTACAGTGTTGGATCATGTTGGAGTCTGTGTGAGCACCGAGACACAAACCTGAACCACCATTGCACAGTCAATTACTCTGCCTGTTGCCATGGCTACCTTACTCCCCCAGACAATATTTATTAAAAAACACATTGTTATGCATTAATTTCTCTTATGGGCTGTAACAAGAAGGTGTTGTTGTTGGTGTTTGTGTGTGAGCTTAATGAGAGGGACAGCATGGACCATGTCAGGAGATGCCATGTATTAGCATTCAGTTGACTGCTTACTAACCCTGACTGCCTTAGCCTACTTAGTGCTGCTACATCTGCCAGTCTTTGTGTTATCACACAGCATATGAAGTTGTCATTGCTATTTGCAGCAGTTTTAAGTTTACAGAAGCAGCCCTCCAGGTGATGACTGTTGATTTTACTTGCTTACTGGTTTAAAATGAGAATGTCTTTGCAGCTATTTGATGGCAACATGCTTGATGGTGTGCAAAAGACTGAAGATAAAGCCTCAAGGAATGTCACCGTTATGGCTGTCTAGTTCATTTTATTGGAAAAATACTCAAAGACCAGATGGTATTTTGTTGTAATACAACCCTGTTTGGGTGCATAGCTCACACCTGTATCTATCATTCACACCGTCTGCATGTGTTTTGCAAACATGACATGGCAACCTCCAGGGCTGAAAAGTGAAGGCAACACAAGAAATTCCAAAAACTACAGCTCTTCAAAATCATCACTTAACGCTGACTCCAAATGTGTTACAGTAGACACCCATGTTAAAATGCCCATCGTTCCCTTCTCGCAGGAACTGCACAGTAGCCAGATTATTATACAACTCACACTATCAAGTTTTATTAAAGCTTAAACTTGGACACTATTGAGTGTATGCCGCCCTGACTAACAGGTGGGTGAGTGCATGCTGGCCACAAACCTACATGCGCCAAAGTCTCGGCCAGAGCTTGTCCATTTTTGGAACAGCTGTGAGTTAGGAGGAGTTGGGTGCTGCCAACAAGGCCACAGCGAAGCAGCTTCTGCTCCTCAGAATGGGTGTCATCACAGAGACGTCCATCTTTATTTACAGTCTATGAGCCTGACTTTGGGTGTATTCAGACCCAGCTCGATTGGAGCAGTTGTTCCGATACAGGGAGCGTTTCACCCCAAAGATGGGTTTGTTTGGGCTGGTGTGAACACAGCAATCACACTCGGATGCGCGATAAAACAAGCGGGCCGAGATTGCTTAGAAGGGGTGGTCTTGGCTCGCATCCATTTGAGCCCTGGAGAGGTTCGTTTGCAGTGAGAATGTAATCAACTCAGCAACCAACACAGCATGCCACAGGCTGCTGATGTTTCATGGTTCTCAACGGGCCAGGCCCAGCCAGACATGCTGCTTTGGACCGGGCTATACTGGATGACTCGAGTCAACTTTTTTTTTTGACCTGTCTTGTCGACAATATATTCAGTTGACTCAGATCAGGTCCAGGCTTAAACCGTGATTTGGGCCGGGCTGGGTTTCAATTTTCGGGCCTATTGAGACCTCTATTCCTTGTCTTTTTTTTCCCCGCGGGTAATCTCCTCCTCCTTCCGGGCAAAATTTCTGACCAATGAGAGGACATTTGGTTCGTGCATGGCATTTGTTGACAACTTTGGACCATTTGGGACTGTTACCGTGTGAACACAAACGACCCAAAAGAAAAATCCAACAATTGCATCATTTTCGCCCCTGAATCGGAACAAAGCAAACGAGCCACAGGTCTGAATACACCCCTTCGCTCAGTAGAGAGATATGACATAGTATGCACAGAGTACATCTGCCTTACACTTGGCTCTTGTGGTTTTCATTTTGGAGAGGCTAAAAAAATCTGAGCCCCTCCAGACACTTTATATGCAGTGTCTCACTCCTACTGCAGCCCCACACACACCTCTTCAACATGTGGAGAAATCCAAAGCTTGGCAGGGCTGCCGTGCCTAGTTACGGTTGCTACGGAGTGATTGGGTGGTCACTGGTTAGGGGGAGGAGCTTGGTAAACGGTCAGTTTACCTGTTTTTTGGTTCATGAAAGAGTAAAAAAAAAAAAAAATAATGACAGAAAGGAAGAAGGGAAGATTGAGAGGAAAGAGAGAGTTGAGCTGCAGATTTTCACAAATCCCACTGCTGGGAGTCTTTCCAGACCTTGTGTTCCCATGCAGATTAAATCCACACACACACGCGTACACACACACACACATACACATATTTAAACTATGTCACCAGCCACACACAAACACGAACCAGCCTGGGAGCTCCGCTTATATGATGCACGCTGTCGCACTCTTTCACTTGGCTGTGTGTCCATAGTCGTGTTCCTGCAGATGAGGCTTCCACAGTCCCTGTAACAAGACATAGCTCTTACTTTAAAGAGCCCAAGTCCCATTTGCCTGCTGTGCTGTGCATTATGCTTGGATGATAAATGTGGTTCCTGTCACAGTATGCTGCTTATGAAGCTGTGTGGAAGCTGATGAGTGCTCGGTCCATGACTATTTGATGATGAGAGAATCTGAGCGTCTCTCTGGTTTTTATGCCGCGCACAGTGACACTGTTAAACCACTTACACATTCACCACATCATCTTTCTTTTTCCCCTCCTTTGTTTTCTTTCTCCTCTTTCTGTCTCTCTGAGCCATTGTAGATAGTCTGCTTCTCTGTATTATTTTAATTTGCATGTCACTTCTTCCTTTCTTCTCTAAATTATTAGTGAATCATCACCTCTGTTGCCTTTTACTTCTTTCTCATAAACTGTTTTTTTGTCTCTTTGTGACACACGCTCTGTCTTCTTCTTCACTTCCTAATGCTGCCTCTCTTTTTTAAGACCCCTCTTAAATCACGGCAGCTGCTCTCGTACCTCACATCTGTCTCTTTCCTCTGTGTTCAGGTCTGTGTCTATGACTGTCTACATGCATCTGTCTTTGTCTCTACCTTTGGCACACTGTCTTTTTGCTCTTTATCCCCGGCACCCTCCTCTCATCTGGAGTCTGAAGCTCAGGTTACATAATGTACATTAGAGCGAGGTGGAGGAGCAGTGGAAGTAAGGAAGGAAGGAGGATGGTGGAGGGGTGAAGATATCCTGCTGCTCTACTGAGAAGCCTGATGTTTTCATCGGTCCGATCATCAACACATGGTGTTTTTTTTTTTCTTCTTCTTTTGGCAAATATGCACTGATCTTACACTATTATTGGTAAATTCATTAAACATGGTTTTGTTTAATTTTCTCAGCAGGTGTTCGGATTACTCTTTTACCCCACTACATAACAGCCTGTTTTTGAAAGCAAGTAGCCTTCGCTGCCGGTCGAGCTCATTTTCATCTTCAGGAGTTGACATCTGGTCTGCCCATCCTCTCCTCCCCTTTTTTTCCTCCTCCCTCTCTCATCCTCTCATCATCTCATCTCTATCATGATTACACTTTGCCTCGCTGACCTGCGATGATGTAACTACATTTTGGCAGCAGACTGTACCCTCACCAAGCATTAGAGTCTCCCATCCTTCTGAGAACTGCCCCTTCTCAGTCTGCCCTCCACTCTTCCTACTCTGGCCATTTTTTTTTCAAGGTCTTAATCTTTTTCCTAATGCATTTCCCAGCAATAGCTCAAAGGGGGTGAGGGCTGAGGGGAATGAGATTGAAGGGGAGGAGAATTTGGGAATGTTCCCAGATGATTTGGTGCTCTAGTTGTACAACTGTAAAGACATAAAGACAGACGGCTGGGGAAGCTCTGCAGGACATGGACACTTGAGGCATGAAACATCATCAAACAAAAGATATTGTATGTTATATAATTCTGAGTTATTACATTATTATTATTAGTATTAGTATTATATTTATGATGTTTAGGTCAATTTTTGAAAGTCTTCTGTTTGTCATTTCAGACATGTGAATTAAAGAAACAACAAACAAACAAACAAAATCTCTATCATGTGTTGATGATTAAATAGATCTGATGTTGTGAAAATCACTGTTTTCCATTTGAAGACAATCTCTACCAGTCTGATCTTGAGTAGTCTTTCTCTAGCAAACTAGATACTTGGCTACATTCATGACAACAGACATAGAAAGCTGATATATAGCAACGACCAATCATTGCACTCGGTGATTGGTCAGACTTGTGTCAGAATCATAAGAGGATGGAATAATGATGAGTTTCTAATCCCTGGTGGATTTCTCTTACATTTTAGTTTGCCATCAGCTTATTAAGCAGCATTTTTACTTAAACAAAGAAAACCGATACCACGGCCTCTGTTGGCTGTAAGTTATATTTGCAGGATCGATTATTTCACTCGCTACTGATTTGTTCCATTAAAAAAAAAAAAGAAAGAAACTAAAATAAAATGACCCCTCTCTTTAAAGTACCGACAAACAGTTGGGAGTGTAACAAAATGACAGTCTGATTATCAGACTGATATGTCCCCTCTTCTGTAACATAAATTGGATTATGTGCTTGTGGTTTGTGGTTATCTGGTTATCCCAGTCATTCAGTGGCATTCAGCCCTTGCTCACAGGATTCACGGGGGGGACAGTCACCCAATGTGAAAAATGACTCAGTAGTTCAGTGTTGTGCTGTTCCTGATTTATGCAAACTCTGGAGTGGCAGAACGCTACTCCAGGTTGGCAATTATCTGTCACTCATTGCTACTACAAGGGTTTGTAGTGGGAGGAATAATAAATGAAGCATTCTGGCTGTTTTTTCAGCACCTACCCATATGTAGCTTTCCCTTTTCATTTGACCCTCTTGGTGTGCTGTAGCTGAATCAGCTTTTTTACTGGCAGAGATACGCTGTTCTACTTATTATTGATGTTACTAATGTTTACTTACTTAATCACTGAATGTCTCTACATTTTTGTCCTCTTATGTACGTTACCCATCACTTTTGAAATCCAGAGTATGACTCAGTGGCCATCAGTGTACTGGTAGATACAATAAGCATCATCAAACACAGTGTAGTGAAATGAAAATGAAATCAGTTATATATTTCTGCAAACCTTGAGATTTGTCCTCTATTGTCTCCCTGAAATGAACCATGAGTTACATGTATAAAATGTTGAATTAATACTTAAACAGTCTAGCTCAGAACAAGGAATCACATTTGTACATACAGTTCTTTTATCAATTTGACTATTACATTTTTATTTTGTATTTTATCAAAATAGGATACAGTCTTTGTATTCCACTGAGTTTGTAATTCATTTTATTTGACCTCTGCATCACAAAAAGAAACCTGCATTCCTTTGAGGACACAGTCCCTGTTGCTATTGTAATTGTATCCCCTGCAGTCTGAACCTAAACCTGAGACAGTCCCTGGAGAGGTGTGAGCTTTGTCATAGATCAGCCTCCTGGGTCAGGAAATGAGGTCCATGTCATCAGAGGACTCGGAGCGTGTTAACCTCCTCGCAGGGACACAGCAGCATGACATCACCCAGTGATCACACCAGCTGGCTCAGTTTACTACTTAGCTTTGAATCTGATTGTCACTGACTACTAGACAGCCTTTGGCTTTGGCAGGCCTTAGTCTTTGTGTAAGTTTTCATGAATGACCATTTGACAGCGGAGAGATCGTGTGTCAAGGCTGCTCATCTGTTTACCAACTAACAATTATCATAATAATGGTTATTATGTTATTTTGTGTGTGTCAAAATTGTATTACTGTCAAGGGCAGTGCTGGACAAGAGGGGAGGGGCTGCTGCTCTGCGCTGTTTTTCAGAGGACTGGTTATTATGAGGTAAAGCTGTTTAATCTACATTCTCACTATCCTGTGTGTGTGTGTCTGTGTCTGTGTACATGATAGTGGTTCTAGACTTCCTCTCAAATGAAAAATCCTGCTTGAATGCTTCCCTGACATTTTCAACACACATTCATGGTCCCGGGAGGGTGAAGCCCACTGCCTGCTCGCCCTCTGTCTTTTCGTTTAATACTAGCAGCAGGTTGACATTCTAATTTGCCCAGTACTGCTATTTATAACCATATCTTACAAAACTAACCACCTTGATGTTATTATTTGGCTTAGGTGTGTGTAAATACCCTACAAACTCATAAGGTCCTTTAGCTAGCCACTATATTTAGCTATTGAGCACTCATTGCTTAAAGGTCGGGTTGAGATCTGGAAGAACGGTTCTAGCAGGCCACATTTTGTCCCAGCCCCTTTCCTCAGACTCCTCTCTGAAGCCTCGCTTCCACCTTTTCGCGGACCTGTGTGAAGACACTCAACACGATTGCCAGAGCTACATTGCAACCCACCAGACTGGAGTGTGGTTTCTCTGCGGACGTAGGTGAAGTCACTGATTGCACACGCCACAGGAGGGAGAGAGACAGCAGCTTGACTGGGCGTTGGCAGAACTAGACATGAAGGCATCTGATTGGTTTTTGCTTTGCGGAGCATAAAGCATGGATTGGTCAGAGTTTTGTCAGTCCTGCAGCTGCCACAGAGGTCTGATTATTTTTCGTTCCTTTTTCTGAATATATAATGTATTGACTACTCTGAGGATAGAAAGACCATTTCACCCAGTATAACAAAAAGTGTTTCTAACTTTAAGTGAGCTAAGCAAAGTTAGCTAACATAAGAAGAAGAGTGTGTAGGAGAACATTTGGAGCCCTTAGCAGATTCAGTATATCACTAAATTAGCATTAGGAAACATGTTTAGCAATGTTTATGAAACTTTGTTAACCTATAACCTTTCATTCAAACAAATTCATGGGTTTGAAAGAGAAGCTTATTTTCAATAAGCAGTGAACGTGTAGGTTCGTTAAGCATTTCTTTGGTAAACAAATATATTGAAGCCTGGACAGTGCTGGAAACCAGTGGAAGTCCTGTGACAACCTGCCGTCTCTGATGTGCTTGTCTTGGTGTACGTTAGTGTGTGTGACAGAGAGAGAGTCAGGCCGGGGAAGCAGCGGGTTCAGGACTGGTGCCAGACTCTTAGCTTGGCACTGCCTTATCAAACAGTATGTTTGTGTGTTTTTTGTGTGTGTGTGCATGTGTTGAGACTTGGGACCTGTGCTGGCTCGCTCATCAAGTATGCAGTTGGAGTTGATGCTGCAGCAGAGATGCATAATAAGAAAGCAGGAGAGAGTTAGAGAAAGACTCTGAATACGTCATACCACCCACTCACTTCCAGCCTCTCCTCTCCCCTCTTTATCGTCGCACTTGCCAATTACTCCTTTTCACACTCATCCATCTCGGCCTGCTCCTCTTCCGCATCTCTTCCCTTTCACTCTCTACCCCACCCACTAAATTCCTCCGCTCTTATCCTTATTCATAGCCCCAGCCATTCACATCCGTCGCTTTCCCATTTCCACCAAATTGAATGTCATTCATACCTCTCTCTCAATCCCCTGCAGCCTAGAGAGAGCTGTTCAGAGTTTCAGCAGCCCTCCTCACACTGCATCCAGCCTCAGAGCATCACAGATATTACCACTGTGACATTCACAGCTCCTCTTGCAGTTCCTGCTCCCATGACCATAGAAGTACTTCCTCTTGGATGAGTGGGTGACATAAGTGTTCTTGGTCTTGAACACTATAGTGAAAGGTCACAGATTTCTTTTTATCTTTTCAAAAGTTGGACATATTATGGTGTTTAGATGGAGCCTGTTGGGACACAAACACAATCTGACTTCTCATGTCCTTCTTCTCACCTCCTCCTCTTCTTGTTTCTTGCTTTTCTCATGGACGAAGGACATCCAGTTCCTGCCAAACAGGAAGTGGTCATGATTCAGTGAGAACAGACTATCGTGTGTGTGTTTCAGTGTGTTTTTCTTGTTAAACAGTCCAGCCCAGTCCACTTCCTCAGTCACTAGGACAACAGATGCTTGCCGGCCGACCTTCCTGTATTCATCCGCGTTATGCAACGGTCGTATGCAGATGACTGAAAGAACTGAATCAATGATAAATAGCAGTTTCCTTACGAGGTATCAGACAAGCAACTGGAGCACTGGATGAATCAAAGTGGTGTGTGTGTCTGTCACGGAGTGATGGAGAGTAGTGATGAGGCATTGGCATATTGCATGTAGTAGCCGTCCAGAGGAAGAAGATGAAGCATGCAACATTAATCACCTTCTTTATCCACCAGCCTGTCTCAGAGTCTGACTCACTCTTCATTAGCAACTTTACTGCTGTCAGCTGCTCACTACTGGCCCAAATGCAGACTGATGACCACACTGTCATGTCACGACAATATACAGTAACTATGTTGGACCACCTGTTGGAAAGTCTACAACTTAGATGCAACTAAATGATCTGATAAGATGATGTGTAAGGACACTGTCAAATTGGAGCATGATTTGCATTGTATTGCAAAGTCCTGATGTTTGCAGGGCTGTTCCATAGGGGAGCAAGGTGATGGCAATTCTGGGGGCCCACAGCCCAGTAGGGCCCACAAAAAAGGTGAGAGGAAGAAGGAGAAGCTTTCTTTATCCAGCCTGCCTCGGAGAGCACTGAGGCCGTATGGCCTTGGGCTCAGCCACGCACATGGACCTCGTGCCAGCCCCAGCCTCCTTCAGAGAGCACTGAGGCCATGTGGCCTTGTGCTCTCACAAACACAGTAACTACATAGAAACATGATTTCACATTATGAATAAACTGATAATAATACTGGGTCATCCAGTATAATACGGGACCAAACCCACATTGAAAATGCTCTGTCCCTTACTGAATCAATACAGGACGCTCACCCTAATCTAATGCTACACTATTTTTTTCACATGCCTGGTATGACGTTAGAAACAAGAAAACCAAACGTTTCATGAGACACAGTGGAGAATTACTACATCTGAATGACAGGCAAGTTGTCTGTTAATGTCACTCACCGTCATCATCGTCCTGGGTAAAATAAATAAAAACTGATATAGTCTTTGAAAAAAGTGGTGACAAAAAGTCAGGGGGTCAGTATTTTTTCAGGGGCCCAGAATTACTAGCAACGGCCCTGGATGTATGTAAGGGTGAAGTGTGATGAACATTACAAGTGGTCTTTTGTTGTTGAATCATAAATTGTCAACACCTGCACCGTTTTAACACAGAGGCAGACGGCAGATTTAGCCATTTAAATAGCTGGCACAGATGTTAATGTGCAATCAATGAATGGCATTTAATGACTTAGTTTATGCACTGCCACGCTATATTAATGAGGAAGGTGATGTTTAATGGAGTTGGCAGTTTAAATTTTAGCATAAAATGTTTCCCACAGTTAAATGTTAATGTGCTCTTCGCTGAAAACTGACTGACCTCCCTAACAAAGTTTGGTATTTTCCAAGAGCCCTGCACCCTTATATGTCCAGGCAGCAATTGTATCACACATGGGTGCGATGCAGCGAGGCCCAGGCCTGAAGGGACAGTTTCAAGTTTGGATGTTGGTTACTGAGGAGGGGGCTGCTGACTGAGTGAAAGTCAAATAAAATCAGTTTACACTGTGATCCTGCAGATGCATTTTGTGCAAATGTTTTTCCAACCTATGACCTTCCTCCTCATCACAAAGTGCAGAATCTTAGATTTATTTTGCATGTACTACAACTACATTTAAAGCTGGAAGATCAGTCGGTTAAAACCAATAATACAAAATTCAACTTGTTCTTGTGTCCTCTGAGATGTGATTATGCCTGATCCCTATGCAAACTAAATGATGCTGAGCAATTTTCCAGAGCACCCGAGGGTTTCAGTGCCGTGTGTGAGCTGTTGTCAGGAGCCTTGATTTTCCAGCAGCACCTTCGTATTGAGACGAAAGACTCCGATCAGACGATGACAGAATGACACTGCGGAGAGACATGCTATTTCCTCCTGCAGGGATCAATGCTTGGTCAGCCATAAAGCTCCCACACTGGCCGGCCCTCATCTGTAAAACCTGATCCATTCTGCATAATCACACCAAGGTCAGGCAACAGAGCCATTTACATATAGACGCAGGCACCTTGAACTGACAAACTCGCCTGCCAACCAGGCAGAAAATGAACTAGTCAAGTTTGAGCCTCTGTGTGCGAGTGTGTGTGTGTGTGTGTGTGTGTAAAACTTCAGAATACCTGTGCTTTTTCGGCCGTTTCATTTTGTCACAGACGTGGTCTTGGTAGGTGGCTAATTGAAAATGCCTATACTGCTGTTACTTTCTCTTCCCCCTTCAACACAGCGACGTGTTTGTGTGTGCACACGTCTCTGTGTGTGTGTTTTATTTGTGTGTTTGCGTTCTTGTTCACAGCATGTGTCAGACTATCCACCAAAATTACACTTACTGGGACACAGAGATTTCTCCAAGTTTTGGCCTCATTTGAATCTTAACACACACACACACACACACACACACACACACACACACGTTTAGAAGAAAAAAGAAAAAAAAAAAAAGGATGATGAAACTTCCAGTTTTTCTGCAGTAAAAATGTCATTGTCACTTGTCTAACTTGTGCTAATTGTCGTGAAATCTCTGAGGGATCTTTGCGGGCTCGTCTCTGTACCTTCAGAGTTTTTATCTCTGTGACTTTGCCTAATCTTTGCTATTATAATGTGTAATGTGCTGTGTTTTCTTGCTGAGGCAGTCTGCACTGAACCCGTGTGCATGCAGGTTCCTCACAGTGACAGTGATGTCTCTGTGTGTCTTGCATCTTACAGCTTTATGCAGCATGTCAGGCTTTTATGAAGGTAAAACAGAAGAGTATCTACAACTCTGGGTGTTTCTGTCTACTGCTGTACTTAGTCAGGGTGCAGGTTAGGGAGACTAATCCCAGATTAAAGGGAGCAGAGGAATGATTCCTGAGAGTCTGATTGCACATACACACATTCACACCCTCACAGTTTCTTGCTGAATCATGACCTTCCTCTCTGCTGCTACACTGCTGACTGACAGACAGATTAAAACACTGCCAGTCAAAGAGAACAAACAGTACAGGGAGAGCGTGGTTAAGACACGCACACACACACATGCACAAGCACAGACACATGCTTTCTTTCTAGAACACCCTCATGGAAAAATAAATATTGGTGCTTCAGCAACTGTCTAAAGGTGGCCGTGATGAATATCAAGGGGAGTGAGAGGAGAAAGCTGTTGACAGACACAGCTGTTAACACAAATGTGTAAGCAAACAGCACTGGACAAGCTTCTCCAGTTGAGTGTAGGTTAAAGGCTGTGACAAGATGGATTTTTCCACTGCGGTGAAAAGTCGCCACACTTCAGTTACTGAAGCAAATTGAGAGATCTGGGATTAGGTTTGCTCTTGTGTTAAATACCTGTTGATTCACACATGGGAACGCCCAATTGTGATGAGGTTTACAGTTTACAGTTGGGATACACGGCCTGCTGTAGCCTATTGTGAACAACCACAGTCAGTGCCTGTGATGTGGCGACAGGGCTGGGGATTTTCCATGTGGCGGGGGTGGAGCAGTGAAAGGTGTTGCGTACCTTTGTGATGTGTGGCAGGTTTGGTGTTAGGCTGCAGAGACAGAGGAACCTGGATAAATAAGTCAGTTTACGGTCTGTTTTGGATGAATATAACAACTATAGTTTTGTTCCCAACTGTCATGGTGAAACACTTTAAATGTATCTATCTATAAACATGTCTGTGTTTCTTATTTTAAACTGATGGTAAAATGAGGATTTATCAGCAGCAAGGCTGAAATCAGGAAAACTACTCATGACCATAACTTTTTTTTGAATTTGTATTTTGCAGTTGAAAGTTTAGCTGTTGCTACATAACCAGCATTGGCATCACTTAGACTATGATTTTACGACCTATGTTGCTAGTTTCAAAATTCCTTGGCTCTCCAAGAGCTGTTTCCAGAGGTGGAACGCCACACCAGTATCTCAAACACACCTTGTTTTTAACGCTAACCAGCTTATCCAGCCTGTCTCATCGCTTCCGTCACTGCAGCCTCCAGTCTTCCCTGAAGACGTGGCACTGTGGAGAGGCTGTATTATAGCCTCTTGTCTTGTGAAAGCTACAATGGCTGAATCTTTTTTAAACAACAGTCACCACCTCTGAAACTGGAACCATGTTCAGTGATGGAGAAAACTTACAAAACAGTCTCCAACAATATCAGTACATCACCTCTGGAGTCTCCTCTGGGGTCAACCTATTGCTAATGTCTTGGGACTGTGGGAGGAGGGATTTGTTTCTACCACAGTGATGTACATCATAGAGTGCAGTATTCACTGTCACCAGATTGTAACTCTGGTACCTGCAGCAGATTCTGGAGCAGCTGTCCCTCACCTACCAAAACACCAAATCATGTGGGAAGAATGGCACTCCTTCGTCTGGTACTTCAGTAGAAATTTAATATGTTGTCGATGAGTATTAGTGACGGGGGATGCCATTATGTGATGATGAGCGTACTTTGATATGCTGTGTGGGGTGTCGATGGATCTAATGAGAGTTTTGTGCAGCCACTTCTGTGGGATGAAAAGTGGGAGGGAGACGGATGTGGACACAATAGCTGCTAGGCACGCTGCTGTCTAAGTAGCAGATTGTGATCATATCCACTTACTTCATTGTGCCATTGTTTATTGTTTTAAAAGAAGATCATCTGTTGTTGTTGTTTTTATTGACTCTGGAAGTGTCACAACATCCTTTACAAGGACTCGGTCTGCGTGTGTATATGTGTGTGTGCCAAATTGCATCATTTGGACTCTCTACCAACAACTCTGTCAGTCTCTCCTCTCTCTCTGTCTGTCTGTCTCTCTCTCTCACACTCTCTCTCTCTCACTCCCACTCCTACTCACCCCTGTTGCTCCCAGCTCGCCCACTTTGTCTGACAGCTGCCCACCCTTCATGTTAACGCTCCAGCCATCGCTCTTGATCTCCAGACTTTCACTTACAGAGCAATTTTTATTTATTTTTTTTTTTGGTTGCTGGTGTGTGGCCCCCGCTAAGGACAGAGAGGGCTGTCAATGCAGGCTGTAGTGCTGCAGCTTCCACTGTTGGGTGCTGTTTTTTTTCTTGTGAAGTGAAGTGAAAACTTCTATTTTCTAATTTTCTTCTAATTACTTTATGTGCAACAAGCGGAGTTAACAAAGTGTGTATAAGCAGGGCAGTGGGAGGTTTTCAATAACTTAGAGAGAGAAAAGATGGCTCCCTTTTTTGTGGCCATCCACTAAGCCTCTGTTCCTGGAGCCTGGTGATGTTTTGGATCCAGGAGACGCTTTCGGCTGCATGCCACTACGGGGAAGCAGATTCATACATTCGAGTCTTTCCAAAGTCCTCCATCACTCCACACACACACACACACACACACACACACACAGACTCACACTCCATCAAACAGTCACACTGTCACGGGCACACTCTTAATTATTCAGTCGCTAATTATCTCGTATACGTGGTTATGCAACTGAGGTTGCTTTTGTGAGCGGAGGGAAGGAGAGACTTCTGAGGAGAACTTGCCGGAAAAGCAGAGCTTTTTGAGAGAATTTCATCTGGCCTCGCTGCTGATGCAACTTCTCTGGAGCTTCTGAAACTGCTTGAAAAACATGAAAATAAAGAAACGTTGCTATATGTGGAAGAAAGATGCAGAGATGGTGTGAAAGAGACGAAAGGCACACACGCTTAACCACAGGGCCGTTTGTGTATTTAAATATCCCTTCATCTCTGTAAATAGATTTGTCATGTGCTGTATGTACAAGTGCACGTGATGTAAAGACATTTAGAACAGGAGAAAGGATTTGGTGTACGAGGGATGCTCAGCTCCATGGAGACACGGCTGGTTAGTTCACCAATCGTTTGTCTCTTTTCCCCCCCTCTCCTTTTTGCTTACTCCTCCTCTGTCCTTTTCACCTTCATCTCCACCTTTCTCTCTCTTATCTCGCTCTCATTTATTATTGCTTGTAGTCCCCTCTCTCTTCCAGT
This sequence comes from Caranx ignobilis, assembly GCA_021432705.1. NCBI lineage: Eukaryota > Metazoa > Chordata > Actinopteri > Carangiformes > Carangidae > Caranx > Caranx ignobilis. Next base: position 37,795,794 of record MU269980.1, read on the forward strand.
GCCCTAATCTTCCTCCATCCTCTCTTCCTTTACTTCCCCTCCTTCCTTCCTCTTCTCTGTCCTCTGTCTCAATGTGAAGTCTCTTTCTTTCAGCACAAGTCTTGAAAATTGTGAGAAACTTGGCCTGAAAAATTTAGGAGGGATCGATAAAGGGGTTGGTTTGCCTCAAACAAACAAACATGCTCATTTCTCAACCTTTCTTTCCATTGCCTCACCACTGCTTGAGTAGACAGAGGGGTGCAACACCTTGAATATTGTCAAAAGTAGTGTTAGGAAGTTCACCCATTTAAACACAGTCATACAGGCCAAAGGAATTAAAGGCCATGACTGTGTGTTAAATGTCCACAAATGCCTGTCACATAAAGGTTTATGCCTAATTAATCAGGTAACAGCAGACCATAACTTAAAGGAAACATAACAAGAGGTAATTGGTTAAAACAAGACCCAGTGTGACATGTCTAACTTCATCATCGTCCTGGTGCGCCCACACATGCACAAACACACGTGCAGGCTTCTTGTGATCTGTCACGACCACTCACAGTCAGACTTGATATCACATTGTGCACAAAACGGCATCAACAATGTGAACATCATGGAAAATTCTCCCCCAGGTCCATTTTTATTTATAGCGGTTTATACTTGCTGAACATTAAGATGTTTGGTATTTGTTTTGACTGGTAACATAACACATCCACACATGCGCAGCCACATGATGAATGCACACGGCCTTGAGAACACACGCACAAAAAACAGGGCGTTTTTCATTTGTTGACATTTACAGTAGATGTAGCTGAACTTTGTGAAGCGTTGCCATGGCATCAGTTTACTTTGGGGCTAGCCCACAGCCAGCCGGTGTGGAGGGGCTCAGTGTTGTTGCTCCAGCGCATGTGGACCTCACCTTTCATCAGCGCTGCTCCCCCCACCCCGATCCTTAATGTGTCCAAACCAATCTGCAATGCGAATACCCTGCATGCCTCTGACATCATGGAGTTTCCACTGCTGCGCTCGGCTCACCTCAGAGATAGCAGCTTTGATATTTTACCCCGCTGGCTCACTGGCAGGGGTTCCCCACCCACAACCCCTTCTGACCATAGATGGACTCTAGAGAGTCACTGTTTTTGTGGAAGGGAGGTCATCTGATAGCTCAAAGGTCAAATCGCAAACAGTTCACGTTGAGTAAGAGTCAAGGAGCTTGACTCTAAACTATTGCAGTTACTGTGTAGAAAAAAAGGCTAAGGCATTTCTCCACATGACTGTGGTGTGATTATCCTTGATACAAATATTCTGATGAAGCTGCACTTTCTTGATGGACAAAAAGCTTTTATAGTCAGTGTAGTGTAAGGTTTCTATCAACCAGTGCACACACTGCTGTAGCAGTATCATCTGCAGCTGTGCTGTAAATGAGGTGAGCACCCATGGCCGCCCTGTGTTAAAAATCGAAGACACACCAGCAGGTGTCTTCCACAGTTCAGAAAGTCGGATTTTTTTTTTGCTGCTATTTGAAGCATCATCATTTATGTTGTAATCCTACATGGCACAGGCTCAGTGGATTGAACTAAAAACTATCCCAGCCTTCCAGTTTGATGGAGAAAATTTGTCGTTCAGGAAAACACCGTTGTGTGGTCCTCTTCCTCATGTTCGGTGAGGCGGCCATGTCTGAGCAGCAGAGGAATGCACTGTTATTCCAGTGGATTACCTCCGAGGTTTCCTTCCCTGTGGTGCACCTCCACAGCTATAATAGTCACATTTTTTTCCCCTGAATATCAAAGGCTCTGTCAGGTCAGACCTGCAATCTGATACCATTGTTGGACAGAGCATCTCCGACTCTAGCCGGAAGGAACCACGTCCATGTTTGGACATCATTCCTCTCCAAGCCAGCAGCTGCTGTGCTTCCTCTCCAATTTTAAAAATTCTTGCTTGTGTAGAATTTCCTGTATAAATAGACACAGAGAGGCAAACGCGGTGAACAAACAGTTTACACATGTCGCAAACAGATGACAGATGTTCACTACAGTTTGTTTTTGTTTTTGCAGAGTTGTTATGAGTGATATGATGCTTTTTAAGAGCAGGACTCAAATTTTCCATCACACACGTACGCTCACACGGCCGGCAGAACGAGGTGATATGACACCTCTAACTTTAGTCCGCTGCTCTGGATAATCCAGTTAGGATGCGCTCTGTGGCCATCAGGAGGTTTTAGCTTCCTCACCTCCAGATGGAGGAAAAAAAAACAGAACCCAGGCTCCAGTCAGGCCTGGACTGGCCTGGTATCCTCAGTAAACCTTTGCCACATAAACGCACACAGGACACGGCACACTCTGGGATCTACCCACAGACAAACAGACTGATACGTGCACAGCGCGCTTCGTTGTACCTCCTCTTTGGCGTGCGTGCGTGTGCATGTATAAAGGTCATAGGTTGCGGGGGGCACCAGTTGATGTCACGGACCCAAAATGAGAGGAGTGCCCTTGATGACAGCCTGGCAACTATAATTGTCGTGACAACCCCTAGGAATGAGCCGTCATGTGACACCCCTTTCCTCAGAGTCGGGTGCATGGAAAAAGAAAACACACACTCGCACACATAGCTGTGTCAGCGGGGAGAACCCTTTGGAAACAATGTCTGGCTTGCCCGGGGATCTGAGAGGGGAGTGTGTGTGTGTGTGTGTGTGTGTGTGTGTGTGTGTGGGGGGGGGGGGGGTTAACCCACTCTGCAGAGCACCAAATGTGGGCATATAAAAGGCTGCAGACCCTCATTTTGACCTTAATCTGGACACAGAGTGCAAAATGGTTTTCTCTGTTTCCATAATGGATGATTTCTTTATGATGTTTCTGACCTATTTTTGAGTGGAAGGAATTCTCCTGTAACTCATATCTTGTTTGTCAGGTTGCCTTTCCTCCATATTTTCCAGAGTGGTTGCTTGCTTTTGGCACACGCAGAGCAAGATTAAAGTCATCTAAAATAACCTGTTGAGCCTGTGTAATTCAACTCTGACACATTCTCTCATATTCCAGCCATCCATAAAGAAAGCGTTCGACTATCTGAGAGTGACAAGAAGCCCTGACATATTTCCCCTCTTGTTTTGAAGCCAGCGTCACCGGGGGAGCCATCAGGGGACGGCACGGCTCAAGCCCTCTGATGTCTGCAACACACACACACACACACAACATATCCAGATACACACTGCTGCACGCATTTGCACTGCAGTATCTCTGGAGTGGCTGTGGCACAGGGTTCTTTTATTCAGTGTTTTAATGCATCTCTGACTGTTTTCCTTTCCTCTTCTCTTCTTGATTTCAGTTGTTTTCATCATTTTTTACTTTGCATCTGCTACTTCTCACTTGTCCACGTATGTCTACATGTGTCAATTAATGCCTGCTATGATTCTACAAGATGAGATTTCTACAGCGACACACGCACTAATCTAAATAGGTTACAAATGTGTTGTTGAGTGTGTGAGGTTGCTAACTGAATCGGTCTCTCTCTCTCTCTCTCTCTCTCTCACACACACACACACACACACACGGAGGCTGGTAATTAGTAGGAGCAGTAAGGTGATAACAAGCGCCAGCCACACGTTTGCAACCGAGGTGTCAATGCCAGCGTGCTGTCGGAAGTCACAGCCCCACCTATCACACTTTCTCCCCCCTTTCCCAGGCAGTTACCCATAAACACAGATACACAAACACACACACTGAGAGTGTGAGATAAAATGACCATTTTGCAGGCGCACACACAAGAACCTTTACTGAAACAAATCTGTGCATCAAGTAAGTTTGTGTGCCTCCCTCCCCGGCTTCCTCCCACTCCTCTCTTTCCCTCTTTTCTTTTGCCTGTCTTCTCCACCCACTCCTCCTCCATCTACACGATCTATGAGTCATCTGATCCGAAAGGTGAGATGCTGCATTTAGTAGATTATTTTCATCTCATCTTGCTACATGAGAGGTTATCTTCACTTTTCCTTTAGTCTCCTTCTTTATTTCTTTAATTTCTCTCTTCTGCTTTCATCCGTCTGTCACCTAGAGACGAGCTACAAGTTGAAACCGTGTTGCTGGTGATGAACCCCCCCCCCCCCGTCCCCACACTCCCACCCCCAAAAACACCAAACGCACATAACGTTCCCTGCAGTGGGAGGTTTCCATCTGTGTTTGCTGCTCGCTGTTAAGCCACAGATTGATCAAATAGAGGCTAGTGTCTAGTGTGTGTGTGTGTGTCAGTCTCATCAATGACAGTGGGTGGTCCCACCTCTAGCAGTCTCTGTTGTCATGATAGTAGCTAACTGTTTGACCATGTGCTGTTGCTGTCATGGTCACACCGTCGTTTACTCATTCGGAAAAACACTTTGTAGACTTGACTCATCAGAGGCATATTGTTCTTCTCCTGTTCCCTCACTCTCTCCCCTCATCTGTGCTCTCCTCTCCCATCATGCCTCATGGTCACCGTTCTCTCCTTCTCCTTCCCTCAGGTTGTGGGAACAGCAGCATGAGCGGCGACATGTACAGTGCCGGCTACCGCTCCATCACCAACATAGATTACTCCTCGGTGTGCATCAGCGCAATGGCCGACAGGTACAGCGACTGCCCGGGTATGACCTGGCATCAGATGGACGTTCGCCAGCTCTGCTTCCCTGGTGCATCCTTTGATGTCATCCTTGAGAAGGCCACGCTGGACGCCATCATGGTGGAAGAGAAGTCACCCTGGGATGTGTCCCCTCAGACTGCCTGTTTCATCCACCAAGCACTAACAGAGGTACCATTAAAAAGTCTGTGTGTCCTTATCAGAGTTTAATATTTTGTAGACCGAGAGCCTGGTATTTGCTGGGAATTCTCACCAATATCAATTCCAACTTTCATGATAAATACCGGTGGGAACATGGGGTTTTTGCATAAACCCTCTTATGTCTCTGTGTGTTTGTGCACTGAAAACTCTATAAATCTTCCTCTAAACCTCTCGCAGCCAAACACTCGAGTACCACGATGACATGCAGTGTATGTAGTTCAACTTTCAGCTGCAGCAGTTTCTTCATTTTTTGAAAATGCGGTATAATAAATGAGGTATAATAAACGAAAAGCTATGTAGGCTGTTGAACAAGTTGCATTATCAGGAGCATTCACATGTGTATTAGTTACAATAAGCCTTATGTTATAACTTAACATGAGCAATGATCCCATGCTTTCAACCATGGGCAAAAAAAGAAACAGCTGTATGCAACAGATTTTTTTTCCTTCCTTGGCTTTCCACACACTGCTAACCTCAGATAACCACATTGAAGACGAGTATTAGGACCGAGCACTCCCATATGATCATGTATCAGCAGGCATCAATGCTCATGGTTGCTACATGAGAGATTATCTTCATCAAAAAAAAAAACAAAAACAAACAAATATCCACATGTTATGCAATAATTACATGCAGTTCTTCATTTATGGTAAAAAAAAAAAAAGTATTCTTGGAAAGTAATCAGAAGTCTTTGGTCCATCTGCTAGTCCCAGCATTTTTGCTTTTTCAGATTACTGTATTATGGTCTTAATTGGTGTGAAATTCGTACTTCAAAGGGCCTGTGAATGTGTTACACAACCCTAAGATGGCGTTATGGCAGCTAAAACATCTCAACCGCCCCCTGGTCGTTGGCTGGAAGTTCAGGAAGCGCACGATTTGATATGCAGATGTGTTTTTGACAAGAAGAGCACACGATCTTAGTCAACATCACAGCTGATCATGTTTGTTTTAACTGCTGGAAGCCACAGTGGTGATTGATTGTGAAGCCCTAAAGAAAAAAACAAACAAAAACAAAAGTCTCCGTCTTTGAATGCGCTCCTACTGCAGTGCAGTGTATCTGCAAATGACTTTTCAACCACAGTCAAGTCGATAATAGCGGCACTTTACATCTCCACTTCATCTGTGCAGCCCATCAGTTTGACCGGCTGACTTACACGACGTCGAGTGCCCTTCAGCTGCTGGCTGCGGCTCGAACCACCACTGTGTCAATGTGACAATGATGATGTTTTGGCCATTAGCCACGCTTGACCTTGACACACTAAGACAAGAGACACCGCTATCAACAAACGTAGGTGACTCCCGAGCTCTGAATGAGGAAGAATTACTCATGATGCACTCAGTGCGCCATTCGGCGCTCCGCTAAATGAAATAATGCAATAGTAGAAAAGGTCATATTGTGTGAATCATGTTAATGGAAGCAGGTAGAGAAACTAAGTACTGCAACAATAATGCAAATACAAAAAAAAAAAAAAAAAAAAAAAAACACAAGAGGCTGTCATCACCACGCTGATGGTTTGGATTTGGCATGAACGTTGCATTTGGGCATTTGTTTGACAAGTTGAAAATTATACAGTATTGTATCAGACACTTTGTCATCACATCTTATTTTGTGATTGCCCTCACTGCAGCCAAGGAGTGCTCTTCCTCCTCTGCAATTTCTATCATCCACCGTGCAGGTTTTCAGGCTGTCAATATTTCCTGAATGACTCCATTAAGAAAATGGCTGGACATTTGAGAAACTTACAGTCCTCAGTTCTGTGCTGGTTCAAATGTGTTTGTTTCTGTGTGTCAACACTTGAAACAGCTCTGGGTGAAATAGATGTCCATTTGAAATCAGGGATTTGTGTGATGCATTGCATGAATTTTCTGTTTCCCTGAGAGAAGACAATGCCTGGAAAATGTTATCAGACCAAAGTATTCAAAGGATCTTTTGATCTCTCGCTCAAATCAACTCAGATTGTAATGCTGCAAGCTTACCAGAGACAAGCCTGACTCAAGACATAAACAAAGGCTGTATACTCTGCCGTATATGTGCTAACAATAGACACGCACGCGTACACAAAAAGCAGACAGTGTCCTGGGTGTTTTCCTCCAACAGAAGGCAGCATTAAAGAAGGATGAGTGAGTGTGTTTGGGGGACAGATGGAAGGATTTGACTTCTCTTTGAAATAAGTGAAGCTGAACTCACGAAGCAGCCTTGTTTGAAAGCCATTACACTAAACGAGTCGAGTTGCTCCTCACTCAGCATCACCTGCCTCCCTTCACACCATCACTTCTTCTCACTTGTGCCTCTCATTCCGTTTTCCCCCTCATTTCCACTTTCCCTTCTCTCACCTGCTCTGTGCTCAGGGCAGTGTCGAGACGGTGATGTGCCATTGTGTTTATACTGTCTTTTCTGCTGCACTCTGAAGTGTTGTGCATCTTCATGTGTGCAGATACCAGACACCAGAGTGTGTGTGTGTGTGTGTATGTGTGTAATCACCATGAAGCCGATAGTCCTCTGCACTGCCGTATTTTTGCTATCTCCCTCTGTCTCTCTCTCTTGCTGTGGCTTGTATGGGTACAGCAGTCACGATTCCTGCTAATGTGTGTATCTGTGTGTGTGTTTTGCAGGAATGTGGGAGGTGGGTAGTCTCATCCTCGCAAGAAAACATTCTCACAAATGAAAGAGAAAGGGACAGACGGGGAGAGATGAGAGAGAGTGATTGAAAGAAAGGCGAGGAGGAAAGAGAAAGTGAGGCTCTGAATGAGAGAGAGAAAATGGCCTGAGTGAAGGAGAGGGTGATGAGAGAGGAAGGAGGAGATCCCTGTAGAAGCTTTTGTTAAATTCACACACAATGACGGAGCGATCGACGGAAAACTGCACGGCAGCACAGGAGAAAGAGGAAAAAGTAGAGGGGCGAGAGAAGAGAAGAGAGAGAGCGGGAGACAGAAACCAAGACTGACAGAAAGCTAATGAGCAGTGCGCCAGTGTGAGACCGATGGAAAGAAGTTAGCAGAGGAGAGAAAGAGGGAGGGGAAAAGTGGAGTGCACTTTGATCTAAAATCTGCTTTGAGAGTGTTTTCTAACAAAAGCAAACATGTTGAGGTACAAAAAGCAAACTTCATCATTGGGTTTTTGTTCAGTGTTAGTATGAAACACAAAGAAAAACACACAAGAACATGATGAGTTGTATTAAAGTAATAAGATGAAAACCTGCGAGGAGCGAACGGATCAAATGCAGCAGAGCTCACAGTCATGGCTGCTTTGTACCAAAGACACACATACTGTATATAGGGCTGAGCTACAGTACAAACAAATACAGATTTATTTTAGTTGCTAACATCCACACACACACACACACACACACACACACACACACACACACAAACAAAATCTCACAGTCGAGGCCGTGGTGCACTGAGGTGTGAAATTTATTTCACAGCCTGACACGCTCTGTGAATCACTCTTACTGTTGCTATGGTGACTCCTTTCGTTGGATATCATCTCAGACTAACACTTTTAATTGCTAACCTTTAGTCCTGTGTAAAGAGGTAAAGAGCAGTCCTTGGGCTTGTTCAGAGAGGTAAGGGCTGTGGTTTTCGGTTGTCTCCAAAAACTGAAGGTTATTATTCAGCCCTGTTCAGAAGAGGAGAATATAAAACTGTGGTTTAAGGTGATGCATGGAGATTTTCTCTCTTTGCATCTCCACTGGGCAGTGCAGAGTCAGCTGAAGAGCAGCGTCCCTGGAGGAGTCGGGGGTTTTTTTTCCTCTCTGAAGTGAAGATTGTTGATAATGCAGGCTGTAATTTTAGCCTAGTTTACAAGTTTGGTAATTCAGCACGGTGTCGGCGTATTAGCAAAGGGAACCTGAATTAAAGCCAAGTCGTTCTTCTGTTCAGTGAGAAAAAACTTTGCCTGAGGAGTTATAAAACTTGTGGAAGGAGGTGTCTGCTGCAGACCTTTTGTTTCCATAGTTTATTTCTGAAATCGAAACTTCACTCGAACCGAGAAGTTTATTTCTGTGTTTTTGAGATTTTCCTGTGTGTGTGTTGAAAAGTTTTTTAATGAGCCCAGGGAGTCGCCAGGTGATATAACTGAACTTGAACACCCTCGGAGCGTCTGCGGTGACTTCCGCTGTGGCCCTTCTTCTCAAATAAGTATTAACTAACTATTGTAGATGGTCACTCGGCTTAGATGGACTACGAGTTTCACTGCATTGTGAAGAGTTGCATATTTCAAAAAGAGCTTTAATGACCAAACACAAGGAAAATTCTGCCACAATCAGAGATTCAATACCAGCATCCTGTTAATGTATCTGCAGCTACAACCCACATTCACCAACCAACCAATCAGCACATGGCCTTAAATGATGCATATGTGTCTGCTGTGCCCAACAACAACAGCCACAGAGCGGTTGTGACCAAAACTATAATTAAGCCCATTTCAAACAATGTAGCACACACCAAACATGTCCTGCCATTGCTGCTGCTGCACATTCACCACCCCACAGTCATAGCCACCCTCAGTTAATGGAGGTTTGTGGCATCACTCAAGCTTTTCACATCATGTCATATGCCTTTTCTTCTGTACCTCTCTACCCTACCTTTCTTTCCATCTGTATGTGAAATCTGAGACGAGGTGCAGAAAGCTTCTCTTTCCGTTCCTTCTGTTACCTGTTGCATGCAACCAAACGCAGCAGCAGCAGGCGACACAAGGAGGAGGAGCTTAGGAGTGTCAAAGTGCACCCAGTTGAGATTCATCACAATAAAGTGATAGGGTTTACACAGAATTTATAAAGTGTGATGATAAGTGATTGATTTCAATGTTTTTCTGATCATTTTATTTGTACATGACGTGTATCTTCTTTTCTGGGTTCATTCACATTTTTGGGCTCAGTTTTGAGCCTTTTCATATTTTAGTAAGAATCACATTTTCAAGGAATCCCCACCTCCACCAGGCAAGCATACTGGAAAATATATGACTGTGTACCCACCCACCCACCCCCCATCATGGTGGAGAGACTTGTTTCATGACATCATCCTGAGCTGGTTTAATGCAGAGACAGAGCGAGGGAGACATTCATTGACATTGATTGGTTGTCCCTGGCTCCTGCTGTGGAGAGTTCTCCCCTGCTCCATTACCGGAAGCTCGGAGGCCTGCTGGGAAGGCGGCCGCCGGGGAACATTCATATTAGAACACATACACACACACAGGCGCATAAGATTTAGCCTTATTTCTCGGTTTGTGAAATGCTTTTTTTGTTATGTATCTTAAATAACATGGAGCATTAAGTGTGTGCGTGTCTGTTTCTCTGTCATTGTCTGCATGCTTTTATTGCTGTTTGAACCTTTTGTGCCAGGATAAAGTGGATTACACCAATCCACTTTATTCTCCCTCTCTTTTCACACTCTCCCTTTTCTATCTTACCCTCTTCCATGTTTGTGCACTGTAAAAGGCAAACTTAAAAGGCTGAAAAAAGAGACTTGGTTTAATGTGGAGGCTCCCACTTCATTTCTGACATTTCGATTCAGTCCAAGTTGGACTTTAAGTTTCCAGCGTGTGTGTGTATTTTTCTTTATTTTATTCATACTTTTTTTTGCTACATAAAAAGATGGACAAGATGTGTGGAACTTGCTTTTTCACTGGTATTAAACTTACTTAAACAGTCCTCTAAGCAGCAGTGTAGTGTGAGCATTGCTGGCAACAGGTGCAAGTGAAAGAAAGTGATTTGCACCAGTTTTTGAACAGTATTACCGTGGAGTCAGTTGGTTACTTTTCAATTTTCTTTGTTTTTTTGTCTGTATCACTGAACTGCTTTGATATTGAAAACTTATTCTGGAGATATATGGAGTATTTTTTGTTGATGCCTCTCTCTGAGCAGACTTTTGGCCATTTTTTCACAGATGGACACAGGAGATAATGATAGCCTCAGGAGGTGTAAGTCACACTGAATCTAAAAATATGTGTATCATGTCTCACAGTTGAGATTTGACTGAGATATAACTCCAAGAAGGAGTCTGATGTTTGACGCAAATTACACTAATCAGGCACTTAGGGTTAAAGTACCTTAATTGCTTTTCAGCACAGCGGTATCTTTGCAGCACGTCTCTCCCCCTCCGCGCCCAACTCCAACTACCTCTCACTGTCTGAAAACCTCCGCTAGTGGATGAAAATTCATTTGGATTCTGCAGGCATGTTAAAGGTCAGGAAGGAAGTTGTTGGTCCCAGCAACCAAAGTGATACGTGAACTGAAGCAACCTGATTATTTTTCTTTACTTTATAGCTTGTGTGTGTTTATCAACCAGCTCTGAGTCATGTCCTTCTGCATCTTCCTCCTCTTCAATCGCATTCCTGCAGGCTGCATTGTATGTGTGAGTATGTGTACACCACCATGCATGAATGCTTTTGTGTATTTCTGCATCATTGTGTGTTCATACCTCTATAGCTTGTCCCTGTGTGCAATGCAAGTGTGTGTGTGAGTGTGAGAGAGAGAATGGGTGCTGGCCCGATGAGCCCTCTCCTCTCCATTTCCAGTGGAGGGAAAGTAGAGCAGTGGAGCACACGTGAGTGAGAGGGAGCGTGGATGATTGCAGATCTGGTTGCGCATGTGTAGAGATGTGAGGCTGGAATCAGCAACACCGTGCGAGTGTGTTTTTGTATACTAGTAGAATATCTTTCTTTTTTTTTCATGCCACTCGGTTTTTTTGTGGCGAAGCCGTGTGCACGCGCACAAGGGGTTTTACCAAACGCTTGTGCGTGTATGCATATTCTCACATGTGCATCTACATGTCTTTACATCTAATCTTATGCGTGTATGTATGTGTGTGTAAGGGGATGGACCGCGGAGCCGATTCCTCCAGGCTCTCAAGAGATTTTCACACACAAGCATGTTTCTCTGCACGTGTTCAGTCATACACACACTTGCCACACACATTGGCAGATGGCCTGCCCCACGCATACAAACACACCACCAAAACAACATATATATATATTTATTTTGAGCCATGTTTAGAGTGTATTATAGACATTTAACATCACAGTCTGTTGGTGCGCTGTGAGTAGTATCTGAAAATCCAACCCATCAGCTTTAGCCTGCTTCTTTTTTTTTTTTTCTGTTTAGCATTTTTTAAGAAGATGAGTGTTTTGTGAATAAGAGTTTGTTTTCCCTTTTGTTAATGAAGAATGTTTGAAACAAGAGACAGATGCAGATGCACTTTTGGATTGAGGATATGCTCAAATCACTAGACATATAGATTTATTAACAGATAATCTCTTTCTCTGTGTTTAATATTCCCACTTGTCCTGTGGCCTGGTTTCATGTCCAGTCATCTGTGCGCTCTTCACCTCATGATCACGTCTCTCTGTAGATACTGTCGTTAATCCAGCATTAAGGTTTGTCCCAGCTGTGAGCAGGGAAGCCCCGGGAGCCAGATGCAACCCCTTCGTCCTCTTATACACACATGCACTCTTCCTCAACACACACGCACACATGCTGTGTCAAGTTTGAAGGTATTTTCCACATGAATGTAACATGTCCATTAATGTGCTGACATGATGCAGCTGTGTTAAACGTGGGTCATTGCTAACTCTCATATGTCACTGCATGATTTAATGCACACATGCATGCAGAAACACACACATACACACAGAGGGAGAGATCTGCTCTGAATCCTGCAGTTCTGTCATCTGTGCACCTGATTGCATTATTACTGTGAGAGATTAAAAAAGATTATAATCTAGAGGGACTACCCTTTGTGTGTGTGTGTGTGTGTTTGTGTGTGTGTATGTGTATGTGTGTGTAAAAGCACTAAGTAGAGAGAGAGATTCAGAGTGTAGGTACACGTTGTATGTACAGTACTGTGGGATTAATTTTAAAGAACAACATGATACACACTGTAGCAGAACTTAATAGTAGAGTGAGGGAAATGGCTGTGCAGGCTGGTTTCATACTTTTAAGATAAAACAAAATACTTTAGTTCCGTCAGCTATGAAATGAAATATGTTAAAGATGCAGAAAATGTTTATCTAACAGAAAGTTATATAAACAGTGAAAACCTGTGCATGGGGGCAAGCCCAAAATCAAGTAAACATGTGACACGTACACGCGCCTTCACACACATGCACGCACGCACACACCACAGAATGTCCTGCCTTGCTCGCCGTTGCCTCGACGACCAGTGTGGACTACAGAGCACTGTTCCTATGGAAACAACGAATGCCTAAAGGAGGAAGATCATTAATTGGAATAAGAGAATATAGAGGAGAAGGACGAGGAAGACGAGAGACAAGGGGCAGGAACAGAGACGGAGGAAGGATAATGAGAGCAGCTCAGCAGAGGTGCGGTCAGATGATGTGAAAAGAAATACCCACACACTCGGAAATGAATTAATTCAAGGGCGTATTTCAGTTTCTCCTGTATTCTTCCTGTCAGCGTTGATAAGTTAGTAGTTGTTTGTTTTACCCTGTGACATGAGCACAACCTGGAAGAGCGTTTAAAGTGGGAAATCCTTATTTAGAGTCATGTGTGTAAGATCAATGTAGGCCACAGGGAAGTGGAGTGCAGTATGGCCTCTGGAGAAGGTTAGGGGACTACACAGATCTCCCAGGAGAGTGTGTGTGAGCATGTACGTGTGTTTGACTGCACATGCACCAGCGTTTTATATTCCTGAGCATATGAAACACTATCACTGTCAGTCTGTATAGGGCAGAGGTTACATTCTGTGACGGGCCTTCACATTCACTTCATCAACATGTCATTTTTAATTCAATGTTGTTTGGTTTCGTCTCTAAATGTCTTTTTTTTTTTTCAGTCGCTACAATCACATTTTGTTATCATGTTATCATCACTTGGCTGTCTCAGCTATTTCTCCATTACATTTAGCAATCTTCAGTTTCTCTGAGTGAAATACATGAAAGCGACCTCCAGTAACTTCCTCCACTTGTTGGGGATGCTGGTCCTTTGGTGTTTTGCTATGTTTGAGTAGACCCACTGTTTCCAGTCTTTGTGCTAAGATAAACTAACTGCTTCTGACTTAAGTCTTATTATTTACAGAGGATTTATATCTGTTTATTGAGGTATTGATATATATTGAATTATATTGAAGTCTAATGAAATATAAATATTATGATTATTGCAGTTTGTAGTAACACAAAGAAGTGCCTCACAGTTTTTTTTTTTTTTTTTTACCCCATCCCTTAAATAAAAACTACCTACAATGTGGACATTTAAAATAGTGGGTAAGTGTTCCTTATATTAGAGTACACAGTTTCTCAGTTGGCTGTAGAGTCTAGAAGCTTCTATGATTGGACGCACGCTCCCTCCTCTCCCTCTCTGCCTCCGTCTGTATCTTTCATCTCTTTTGTTCTTCGATCACAGAGTGTTAGAATGCAGGAGAATCGATACAGACACTTTTCTCTCATTAGGCCTCTCAAAGTCAGAGAGGAGGGAGGGAACAAGGAGTAGGAGGAGCAACTCATATACAGCGTGTTTACCTATTTCTGTTGAAAGCTAGCTCTGCAGGTGATGAGGGTTTTGGGAGGTCAAGTCCACACAACCTGTAGAAATGTGTTGTGTGTTTCCCACAACATGTTTGTTGTCCGACTGCAATCAGGTTAATCTGCAGCTTCATCTTGCTGGGTATCATGTTTGCCTCTAATTACACATTATGGAGCATGTATTCTAGCATGTACTACACATTAAAAGATCAAGGGCACAAGCAAACATGCAGGCTTATGTTCATGAGAGTTTTATTACGCCAGAGTGGATGGTATAGTCGGCGCCGAGGGGGGGTCAGCGAAAATTCTCTCATCTAATGTGAAGAAAAACACTGCTCTGACATAACAGGGTTGACCATAGACCTGGGTTTATTTTTCTCTGCATGTAATATATTTATATATGTGTGGATGTCCTGGGAATCTGATACACAAGTTTGGTCATTCGGGAAAAAACCCGTTTGTTTGGCATGTGTCTGCAGGAGCAGAGAGAGAAAAAGACAGAGAGACAGAGGAGATTTTTTTCCAACCGTATTTATGTAATTACAATATGCGAAATTGAAAAGAAAGATATTGTAGATGTAAACGAATGTATACATATCTGTACGTGTATCTGAACATAACACACACTCACACTCGCAGAGAAAGAGATGTTTCTGGGTAGATAGAACTCAGCCAAGTGTGAAAACAGCCTCCCTTCGCACAGCAGATCAATCAACCCTGCAGTTGGGTCACTTTCTCTCCTCCACTGCACACTCTTTCACTCTCTCTTTCCCTCCTCTGCCTGAACCTTTACCTGTCCACCGAAAGCTGGTCCGAGTCGATGCCACGCTCCCACAGCGGAGACGCAGAAGAGTCACGAGAAACAGCTTTTCCACTGCTGGGCGCAGGTCCACACAGCATAACGCTGGTTCCATCTCAAGTGACCAAAATGACCTCCTCACTCTTGAGCTAATGGACCTGAGCAGCAGCTAAGGTAACAGCTATTTGCTGCTTAAAGGAGTGGATGAAGCAGGGAGAGAGGGCGCTGATTTGGACTCATGGGGCTTGACCCTCTCGCGCCAGAAATAGACCTGTTTCCTGCAGGTACAAACAGATCATGTAACTCATCCATTGTCAGCTGAGTCATCCAGGGCTCTGAAGCAGAATGAAGCTGGAGGAAGCTCCTGCACACTCACCTGTAAAGACTTTATACAGTTTTTAATTTTGTTTCCACTCTTCCTGGTATCACATGTCGTTAGTTATATAAGAATTGTTTTTTCCTCACCACGCTGTAGTTAAATAATATTTTCAGTGGAGTTCCAGGATTCGTGGGTGTTACAAGAGATATTTTTGGGACATTTCAAGGACCATTTAGACTTACTTGTTATAAAGCTTAAGAGACTAAGGATAATAGACAGAGAGTAATGGTCAAAGTTGAGGCAGCAGAGACTGAGAAAGTGACTGCCAGTCCTTTATATTGGTCAGTTGGTCCTACAATAACCATAATGTCAAGGTTGATAGGGAACTGGACCCAGATGCAGAGGCAAACACAAAAAACTGGTGCAGCAACAAAAAAGGATTTATTAATCAAATGAATGCAGATGGTCTGATAAAGCCAGACCATGGGAAAACACTGGGTTAAATACATGAGGATACAAGACATAGGTGGTGGAATCAAGGCAGGGGAGGCACAAGAGGTAATCACAAGAGGACAAACACAGGAAGACAGGACACTGAACTTCAAACTAAAACAGGAACTATATGGGACGAGAGACACAATGACACATGATTTTCCTAAAACTGCACAAAAATGTTAATATGGTTCAAACAACGTACCTGTAGTTTAACACAAGATAAGTGTTTGAACTGAAGAGACAAATACAAACTAATGGAAACATTTATGATTTATAATATACTTTCTATTGATAAATCTACAGCTCAATAACATCTGTCTGTCTGCTCCAAATTATGTCAGACCGTCTGTTTTATTACCTCCCACAGTTACCATTGGACTGCTTTTTCAACACCAGCTCCAATAAATGCAGCGAAAGTGATAATGAGATGAGATCATATGTTATGCATGCACATTATTCTCGCCTTGGCTGTATGCTGGCAGGAAGCTGCTGATGTATGTTTGTGTCACCTAAGCATGCAGACCGAGCTCATGTGGAAAGTATATCACCCCAGTTCTTAAACTTTAAAGCTGGTCCTGTAAATATTGGGCAGAGAGAACTTTAACTCATCCGTGGGCGCCACCTCAACATCTGGAATGACTTTTTTTCAAGTTCGTTTTCTCATTAATGGATTAAAAAGGGAATTATGTAATCATGAGTAAAAAAAAGTGTCAGTCTGTACAACTGTTTTCTAGTTAGCACCAGAGTCTAGTTAAACACAGCTCATCCTCAAGCGTCTCACCAGTAATTTCCTGATTTGTATGTTATTTTATCAAGACAAGCCCATCTATCACTCCTTGTTTTGAGCTCTCTGCCACCTCCCCGTTTGGATTTAATCTTATCCAGTCCTCCTCCTTCTTTTCTTTCTCCCATCCCCCTCATTATTGCTGTACAGCTGATACCCTCTCGACTCCAGGCCAAAGCACACTGCCAGATGTGCTGGGATCCCACCACTGAACAGCTG
Source organism: Caranx ignobilis (assembly GCA_021432705.1). Taxonomy (NCBI): domain Eukaryota; kingdom Metazoa; phylum Chordata; class Actinopteri; order Carangiformes; family Carangidae; genus Caranx; species Caranx ignobilis. The sequence continues at coordinate 37,812,667 of MU269980.1, forward strand.
GCCACTCCTGCCAAACACACACACACTGACTGTCAAGGACACACATAAAAACATCATGCACAACACACAGACACCAATAAAGGTGTTGTGGTACAGATGACGCAGACGTAAACTTGTTGTTGCAGCTCCAGAGTCCTTCCCTGTATGTCCTTCGACTCCTTTGCACTGTCAAGACTCCGAGATCTGAGGAGCTTGTTTTTCTGTTCTCTTTGAATAAGGCAGTGCGGCGCAGCACTAAAACTGCTTCTTGACAACCTCCAGATAATTATACATTTATTTAACTGACACCACCCATGCTGGATGAAGTGTGACGCTGTGACAGTGACTTATGCATCTGCAGCACAGTAGCTGCCAGCAGCTGCCAGCAGCTGTCAGCAGGCTTTTGGCAGGCACTGCACCTCATACACACAGCATTGTATACAGGAAAAAATGTCATTATGGTTTCTGTGTGCCAGCAGAGTGAAGCAATGAAGAAATGAGTAAATCAAGTCTAAGTAATGTCATAATGTCTGTCATCACTCGGGTAGAAAGAGACTTCTTATTTAACAAATCAGGGAAGAGAAGGTGACGTAACTTTACGTGCCATCAAACGCTCTTGAATATTCAGTGTTAAATCAAACATTTCAAAGGATTTGTGTGTGAGAGATTATTATTAGTAATGACACTAGTGACCATTGTGTTAACTGCATTCTGTTGGACATGCTAACATTAACTGATACTGTAGTTATGAAGTTACATTCACATTCTGCTCACAGAATGTAAATCGCGTCACATTCTTACATATGAACCTTTAAATTCCCTTATTGTATTTCAAGGCCTCATTAACTCTAAACGTTACTTCATGTTCTCATTGTCTTGTCTTACAGATGGCTGGATTAGGTTTGTACCTCATTAAACTACACCAGCTTTATGTACTTATGACAACCTGATGAAGAAAATGCAGGAATAAAGGACGGACGGATGAATAGGTGTTTTGTGTTTGTTGTAAACAGAGCACAGAGATGCTCAGTATTACTCAGGATTTTCAGTGCTGTTTCAGGGGGTAGATGTGGGTTGTGCATTTCACTGGATAGAAGTGGAGTTGTGTAATACTCAGTTAATCAGTTAATTAAATCGCCTCCTTCAGTACTGTCAGCCTGAAGTCACCGCAAACCTTTTATCCAGTCTTCCAAAAAAAAAAAAAAAAAAAAAAGACAACGTAATGCACAGTTTGCCTCTTCGTCTCTGGATTTGCCAGTGTGATGTTCCCTCTGCTCCCGTTCTGTGGTCTCCTCTGGTGGTCCTGGGGAGCTGTGAATTGAAACATGTCAGTCTGGTTGAAAGTCTTGAGTGACATGTGACTCGAATATGACATTTTAACAAAATCCTATAATTAGGGATGCACCAATGCATCGGTTGAACATCAGTATCAGCCGATATTCACCTCAATGACAGCGGCCGATGTTTATCTGTTATGTGGCATTTTTGCAGACTCAGAGGAGAAGCCTGTTTTTTTTTGTTTTGTTTTGGGGGGACGTGACTCTGCCAAGACACCAGAGTGTGTGTGCATGTTCAATTTGTTAAAGTGAAGTAAGCAAAAATGTTGTTTTTTTGTGAGTAATGAAGATTTCTTTATTTCCTTTACACAAAAGAGGAATAAACAACAGAGAAAAAACTCGGCATCAGCCCAGAATTTCACAATCGCTACATCCCTCCTATAATATGACATCAAGCTCAAGAAAACTAGAAACTATTCACCTGTAGGACATTTCCATTTTGAATCCAGGTGGCAAAGCTAAATACTTATATTCCAAAGCCCTCACCAAAATGTCTCACTTTCTCACTTTTGCCTTTATTAGCAATGTACAAACATTCAGGTAATTCTAGCTGACCAGCAACAATAAATCACACCAACAGTGTCTGTATTCAAGTGAAGATCAAATCATTTGTGGGAAACCAACAAAAATATCGCTCTGCAACTGCACTGACACAAGTAACGTATGTGTTTTTGTAACAAAACACAACCAATAGGGTGACTGGGGTGTCTTTGACAATGAAACAAAGGGCAGATGAGTTAATAGTTATTATTTATGTTCTGGCTGCACCTTAGATCAACACCATGCGTCATATTCATCAAGCATGCTCATGCATTAAAGCTGTGTTGAATGCATGAGCATGAGTATGTTACGAACTCACTTCCTGTGTGCACGTCTTTGCCATCAGATTTGTTTTTGTCGCACAGACTTTGTGTTGCAGCCATAACGTACAGGCTCCCACTGAACTGAAGTCTCTGGTGCAGTTTGTCAGAGCAACTGAGTGAGTACCCCTCAGAACCAGAGAATGAGTGAGTGTGCATCTGAATGTGTGTACATGTGCGTATGCATGCATCCATCTGTCCTTTGGTGCACCCTGCCAGTTACTGCACATATTGTCTCTCACTGACTATAGTACACAACATGCTCTAAGGCTCTCTATATGACAGCAGTTAAATAGACTAACCCAGCAGGCTGCAGTCCAACTTCAGCCAGAGAAAGATTAGAGCGCTAGATGGAGATGGTGGGTGTGTGTGTGTGTGCGTGTGTGTTTATGTGTGTATGTAGGAGATGCTATGGGAAATCAAATGTGGTCCAATGGCCTGTCAGTCTGTAATTTCTGGGAAACGGCCTGTTTTACACAGACATCTGCAAATGAGTGTGTTAGGCTTGGATTCGCCTGCCGGCAGCCAGCACTGCCTCCTTGTTATTTTCTCAGTAACAAACAAATTAAGCTGTTTGCCACATTCCTCTCTCACTGATATCATTTGAGATTGAGTGCATATGTTATATTGCTATTGACTGTTCTCCTGAAAGGGTGATTTATATAAACTAACAATGAATTGATGCTGGATTCGCACATCAAAATAAAAATACACAAATACTTGTTATTTTCTCCTGAGGATGCTCATTGCTATTCCTTGAACTATCAACATCGCATAACACAGTGAATTAACCCTCACCTCAACAGACTTCAACTTCCACCTCAACACTTTATATCTTTTTAAACACCTGAGTGTGTGTGTGTGTGTGTGTGTGTGTGTGTGTGTGTGTGTGTGTGTGTGTGTGTGTGTGTGTGAGTGTGAGAGAGAGAGGGGGGTCCTGAAACTCAACTCACCTGAAACTCAAATTGGTCTTCACAAAGACAACACACAGCATGAGAGTGAAAGTCTGTTTGGCTGTCGTGCCAGCCATCAGCCATCATGGCGATTATGTAATGTTTGCTGTACACGGCCAACAGATGAGTGAGATGAATGTCAATGAGCCTCCTCCCTCCTCCTCTCCATCGTTGTATCATGTTCATTATCACACACTTGAATCCCCAGAAAAAGTCCCACAGTAACAAACTCATCATTGTTGCCCAGAAAATCTAACTTAGAGTGAACTGTGCCCCTCTGGTGACCAGTGAGTTGTGTTAATGCAGGGGTTAGAACCAGAGCTCTGTGTTTGTAACAGATTTGAGTCCTTTCACTTTACTTTCTCTCCATTTCTTCATGTTTTCTCCTTTCTCTCCCATTTTTTTTCTGCTTCTATCCTCACCTCCCTCTGCCTCTCCGGCTAAAAAATCTCTACCACCCGACTCCTGAGTCTGTTCCAGGGCCTGTTTCCATAGCAACAGGTTACCATGGAAACTAGGTGACAGTGCAGTGCATCCCATCCTGCTATCACCAGACGAGAGGTGTTTGGTGAGGGAAAGTTTTTTTGGTTTTGTTTTGTTTTTTTTCATTTTCAGTTTACTGTAATCAAAAGTAAAATCCTCTTAGTTAACCTTTAAAATGTGCATGTTAAACCTACAGAGAAACATTATTCATACAGTAACTGTAGATGAAAGTCTTTATAATATGTTGACATACAGTTACATTAGAGTATGTCTGTTATTTAAAACTGCCAAATCTTATCTTACCTGCATATATTCAACAGTTTGGCTGAATAAATCTGAACTTATTTGGGTTGCGGCTTCAAAACAGGCTGCTAACATGTCACAATTGGGTTTAAAATAGCAAAACAGTGTTATTTTCAGCACAACATTTGAAGGATAAAAACCACATCTTTGAATTTCTTTGACCCACTTGCATGATATGAATGTGTCCATGTATAATCAGTGATATTTTCCTCTCTCTCTCTCTCTCTCTCTCCCCCTCTCCCCCATCCTATGAAATCTTCAATTTTATGTCCCTTTGAGCCTCTGCATTGTGTACTGAGCGATATTCAAGGGCTTGAAATAACTGTACCACTTGCCAAATGATGCAATTATACAGAAATGGCAAAAATAAATAAATAAAAAGGACTCGGCTTTTATGTCGCTTCAAATTTAGAAATAGGCGGGAAGAAAGAGATAGCAGCAGCAGAGCGTTCAGAAGACAAAGCTACTCACGTGTAGAGGATGGGGAGGGGTGGGGGTCGTGGATGGGGGGGGGGGGTGATGTTTTTGATGCCTTGCATGTTCAGAACAGTTATAATGCTAAAAATGGCCAATGTGTGGTCAGTCTGTGGCCACACCTGTACAGTATGGATGTGTGTTTTGGAACAGCCCGGCAGTGTGTGCGTCCCTGTCTGTTGTTGATTTTGTTCGCAGCCAGATTGTTGCTCCCATACTTAATTATGAAAAACAACAGCCTCGGGGCACGTTGAATTTTCACAGAACAATCAGGGCTTCTTGAATCCAAGTGCTCGATCACATGGAGAGAGGTGGAGTGACTGACAGACAGTCGTAGAAAAAGAAGTGACAGATAAGCGGAGCACAAACAAACAGAAGGTGCGTCAGTGATGGAGCGACCATGTTTTGCCTGCTGCTGAGGTGGAATCACTGCCTGCTACTACCAAAATGTGATTTTTCTGGAACTGTATTTAGATGGAAAAAATATGTGTACAAACTAATGTGTATAAATGAGTCAGCTGGATATTCCTCTCAAACCTAATTCAGACCATATTAGATGTCCCTGCATACTACATACAGCAGTAAAGCTTGAATAACATAAAAGGTCTCATCTTGCTGTCCCCAGGTGAAGCAGATACTTTGCATTAAAGGGAGGAGGGTCTGAGGGGACCTAAGTGGGCGAGCTCCACTCTCGAATGCTGTAGCTGACCTGGTTTGTGGCACGTGATCAGACGCTGCTGCAGCAGTCTGCAAGCTGCATATTGTGCCTGCAGAAATGGCTGCTGCCACAAAAATAGCTCCCAAATAATAGCAACAGTTCACCAGTACTTAGCGCGAGTCAGGACACTACTGAGCGTCTGTTGAATTGGATGTGACATTTTAAGGTTGGACAAAGCGGCTCACGGCAGTGAGCATTTGATTGTTTTGCTGAGGTTATTCACTGGATGGGCCAGAAACAGTAAAAAGGAATGAGGTGGATTTTATTTTCAAGGCATTTTTTAGGCACTAAGCTTTTTTGGCTTGTTGTTTTTTTCCCCCCATTTCAGGCTTTGATTTGCAGTGTTACTCTTTCCAGCTTTGATGCCGGTGGCAAGATGCAAAGGGATTTGTTCAGTCCCCTTTGGGATTAGCTCTGGGAAAAGCACTCTTGATGTTGTTTGCCATTACTGTCCATAGAAATCAGGCCAACATGCAACTGTGAGAACATGTAGTCAACTATACTACATGCATATTTAGCAATATACTACTCACATCAGCTGACTCAAATTATCCCGAAGTTTTAATGGCATGTTTCAGCCCTACTAACAACACTGTATATACTATATATATACTCAGTGTCACTCAGTGAGCCATTATCAGTATGTCTCCCTCCCCTGTGGCAGCCAGTGGTTTCCATTCAGTTGAATGGAGGTGTCATCAGCTTACTTGAAAGACTTAATGCTAACATTTCAGTGAACATTTAGCCTGCATCAGTGTCATACATAGCAACATAGGCATATGGTATCTTCTGGATTTGTGTGTTGTGTCCCACTATGATGGCAACATTAACATGATGATGACAATGTAGAGTAAACAGACATGGTTGAGGTAAGTAGAAGTAAAGAATAGTCAGTGGAGGGAAAGTCTCAAGTTGCATGCAGCACATCAAGTTTGTTCTTGTTTGCAAAGTTATATAACTTATCAGAATGTCGCAGGATTACCGATGTGTCTGTTACAGGAGCACAGCTGTGGAGAGAGAAAGCAGCAGCGAAGGTCTTTCTTGTTGCTTTGGATTTAAAAAAGGACAGAATTAAAGGATAGAAGTAGGCTAATCTATGGTTTTTATAACCCAACATCAAAGAAACAGTGACTGTGATACAAAGTTAAATCCACACTGTGTGATTGTAAAACATCTGTACTGAGGCCTCAGATGTGTCTTTAGTGTCAGACAAAAGCCCGTGGGAGGTGTGGAAGGCAGGGTTCCCTCACAACACTGTCGAATCCCCAAATGAACCCGAGTCAGAGCTAAGATTTAAGTTCCCTTTTGATCTTGAAACTGTTGGTGAAATAACAGTACTTGAACTCTGGTCATAATAAGCAGCACTAAAATGAAGTGAAGTGAAGGAATGAAAGCTGAATAGAACATTTAGGTCAGCTGCTTCTTGTTTTTGATTTCCAAGCAACACAGATGACCTCTCCAGCTGAAGGGGATAAATTACGTGTCATTGTGTTACTGTATGAATATGATGATGATCGCCTCGGGCTTTTGCCCTTTCTTTCATTTTACTGAAGGACATGCATGATTGACGCGTATTTAGAAACGTTACTCACAAACCAAAACGTACACAAGAACCTTGATGGAAAATTCCTGCACTTTCCAACTTTCCAATCTGATTATATTTCACGCTTACTTTGCTGTCATGACCTCTGCTGTAGAGAGGAGGGAAGCAGGACCTTTAGCAAAACGTTCCAGTTCCATTTCTCCTCCCTTAACACTAGCTCTTGGTTTCAAGTGGCCTCCAAAGGGAGATTCCCCTTGACGATGAAGTAAGAAATGTTATAACTTAGCATAGCCACAAGCTGTAGTAGGTTTTCATTCAGGTTTGAAAATGCCGGCTGCAGTGGTTGTTACCTGTTGCGTGGGCTTTGATGATCTTTCTTCATTTGATGAACCAACAAAGAAGAAACGCAGAAAACAGAAGATGCCTTCACAGCTTTTCGTCTTGCACTACGTTGGAAGTCTGCTCCTGGCCTCCCTCCGATTTGAGGGGTGGTGTTAAGGGCTGACTTGCTCTTGAACGAATCAGCACATCCTATCCCTACACGAGAACACGCCAAACCGAGTGCTAGGGCCAAAATCGAGTGGAAGTGCTTATGTCTGCCTACATGAGGGGAATTTGCTTAATAACCAAAGTATCCGACTATTTATTTGCACTTGGCACTTGTTAACTTGTAAACTCAGGTGCTGTGGAAACATAAAGGTGTGTGCTCCCATTGCTGCACTCATGTTGAAATCGCTGTTTCATCGTGCACCGTTAGCCCTGATGCCGCAGCACAACAAGTGGGGGAATTCCTCCGGCTGTCAAGTTTGGATTAAAGCCTCATTGGCGGTGACTCAGTCCCACTCCAGTCACTTCAACATCAACTCCTACAGCGACTGCTGCTCTACTCACTGTGGGAGTCCAGTCCAACCAGGTGGAAGACAGGGAAACACCTGCACCAACACAGTAGTCAGTGACTCAGTGAGGGCTTCCTGCTCAGTGCCCCATCAACATCATCCATCCATCTACTCTTCTGGGCACCATATTAATCAGTCCCATCGTTAATGATGCCAGCAAGGTGTGGTCGAAACAGCAGCTGTCCAGACACTGTTTGGCGCTCTCAGTACAACCATCAGTATGGGGTGTCACGACGAAGCCAACTCTGTTTCAGCGCGCTCCACCCTCCAGTTAATGTTGTTTCCCTCGGGGGTTGACTCTGTTCGCAGCCTCTCATTGGCTGGCTGCCATTGTACAGTTCATCTTGCTACTACAGCATATTTGACAGAGAGTAGCTTTTAATTGTTTTATTTATTATATGGTCCTTTTGGCTATTGCATTGTAAGTGCTTTGACATTCTAATGCCTGTAATTTATTGTGAAATCTGTTGTTTGCGTGCCATCGCCGTGCCGATGCATTGATACTGTACATCTTTGGAAACACCCTCAACAATCAGGGCATTAATTCCTCTAATGAAAATAAACTACATACTAACTTGCAAACATGTGTTTTCACTTTGCCGGATTAATGAGTTTGACGGTGGAGCAGCTTATTTACCATCAAATACAATAAGAGAGTGGAGGCAATGCCAATCAATCACTGTTTGTACACGCCCACACCTTCTAGAGAGGAATTTGGCAACCAGTGAAAACACCTGTGTGCTGAAGTTGTATGGGTTTCACCTAAGTCAAGTACTGATCCAAAACCAATTGAATTAAAAAGAGACTGTCCTGTCCTGTCGTGGTTCAAGTTAATCTTTTAAAAAACAAATGCCATGGTATTTTGTATTATCTAGTTTGAGAGTCATCATAACGGACGAAGAACATAGAACAACACCATGATTGAATGTAGAGGAAACACTGACTTGCCGATCCGGCCTTTTCAGCATCATCAGAGACAATTCCCACATTTGTCTCATCAGAACATGTCCAATTACCACTTGGGTGTGAGACAAAGGCGACTGGCTGGTACACCTGCTCAAGTAAATTTTCCATCCTCTTGACTTTATGGTTCACAACCATCATTTTTGACCTCCAGCTCCTTCTGTAGTCCTCGCTGCTTTAATGTGAATCCAGTTGCTCCTCTCCTCCCTCACATGCAGTACAGTCACACTACACTGGGTTCAACCCCATCACTTGTTCCCCTGAGTCTGCAGCTACGACTGCCTGACTGTGAAGGCTCAACACTCGCCTGATGTTCTTACTCTATAATGAGACAGTAGAAGCGTAGTTAGAGAACAGTGTTATGATCTGGTACTCGTGGACTGGGTTAGTATCAGGAGTTGTTAGATATAGAATAATCCCGACGTATAAGTTTGGCATTTTAGCAGAAAGAGCAGAGCAGTGTCTTCTTTCAGGTCCAGACTGAGATGAGAGATCATTGCTCTTAATGAAGATCAGGGAAGTTCAATGGTTTGAAGACAACTTGTCCCTTAACCATAGACCAGTCAGAAACATATTATTACATGTCAGTAAAGTAATCAGTTTTACAGTTGAATGAACAGTTTATCTAAACTGAGAGATGAACCTTTCAGTGGGACATACTGTACCTGTGGCTGTGGGTGTCTTAGCTCATTTGAGTATTTACATTACAGGCACTGCGCACATCATTAGAACTGATTCGAAGACTCTTGATGTGAGTTATCTGAATTCTTAGCTTCAAGTCTGTGCGTTTGTTTCTGTTGATCATTTTGAGGTGACTCAGCAAAGACTTTTGAAATCAATTTTCACATAAATCTGCATTAGTGAGCAACATTAATGAAAAAGCCCACATGACTGGTGACTCATGTCATAACCAAGCAATTATTGCTGTTATAGTTATGAAGTACAATAGTTATGTTTACAACAGTTGCTGCCACTGGCGAGCTGTTACAGTTTAACAAGGTTAGTTCACAAAAATGTTGTGATTACTTTATCATCACCAACCTGTTATTCCAGGGCTCCAAATCACATCAGAGTTTAGCTTTGGCCATATAGTTGACTAATCTTGCCTCCTGGCATCGACATCAACACACAAAACAATCCCCAAATGACACCACATGCTCAGAAAGCTAATGCAGATGTCAAGTTAATGCTTGACATGTGTCAGTCTCTTTGGACTTGATTTTTCAGTTTGTACACAGAACATGAATGCAGACTTGATGCTTGTTTGCGGTTAATGAGTCAGGCAGTAGACCATCCTTCTCTGCTACACTGCCACCCAAACAGCTGATGTCACATTACTTCTGAATGTAGGAGGCGTCGACCAGCTTTTTCTACTGAACAGGACAAATGTGGAGGCAAATGCTCAACTGTTGTATCTGCACTGTCTCCTAGAAATAGTTCATTTGCTGTGTAGGTGAACAGGACCTTAAATTATAGTTTTGATTGACAGAAATTAGTATCAAGTTGTGCTTTTGGAACAACAACAGTCAACTTTGCAGGCTGCAGTTATAGTGCATGTTACGAGTTGTTTGGATTTGGATATCGGGAGCAGAAATAGATTAACAGACGTGATTTTACTGCGGCCAAACTTCAAGAATAAATTAGCTTAAGTTGTTTTTTGATATATATACACTGTGTGTGTGTGTGTGTGTAAAACCAGTTTCAGGTTGCTATGGAAACTGGCCTGCCTGCATCTGTAGCTGTTCTGTGCTGTGGAGTTTTATACCTCTACCTCTCTCTGCAGTCACTCAGTGAAAATGGCAGTGAATTAGTGTTGGTGTTATCCAGCACAACTTGCATACAGCAACAAACTGACATTGGAGAACATCCTCTATAAAGTGTGCCCCCAACCCCCACCCCCATCACTGAGCTCTGTGGAGCTTTAAAGGAAACCTGTGTTGCATGTGAACCAGTGAAGCACTGAGTCAGTGCATCAATGTCCTCTTGTTTTTCTGACAAGCACCCCCTACCTAACCCCCACCCCCCCTCTCAGGCGGAAACTGAATAAGGTAAAGGCAATTTACTTGCTGCACTTATGAGTAAATGGGTCTCTCCATAATGTCAGACTGGATCAAAAGCCTCTAGATTCTTTTTGGATCAGCCAAGCCGGCGAGGGAACGCTTTGTTGTTGGATGAGTCACCGGGAGGTCTCCAGTGGTTTCAGACCTGTGGGGGAAGTCGCTCTGGCCTCCTGGCCCTGAGTGCTGAGCCAGAAACAATGGCTATGTTTTTTTCCCTCCTTCTCCTTCTCCCTCCTCTACCAAGAAACTTTGAAGTGGCCGGTAGAGATGGAAAACAGGAACACGTCATTTTAAAGCACCTCTTTAGGCTTGTTAGTCATCGTAGGCCATTTTCACCACAAGCACTTTTCCAATGGTCCAGGAACAAGGGACGAAATCTAGTTCCTCTGCCAAGTTCATGGTGCCAGAAAGCTGCTGCTCTTTGGATCAATAGGACCAGAGTTTGCAGTGGTGAGCATCTCTGATTCACAAAATCACCTCCACCTCTTCATGTAGAGCTTAATGAGACTAAACTTGGACACGTCCAATAGCATGACTCTGTAGTTTGAAAGAGGAGTTGGAAATCACCTCTTGCTCAGGAATATATATCACACTCTGACTCTTCTGCTTATATCTGCTTGACAAAATAGCACTAGCAGCAGGGACAGAACTGCTGCTGCCTGAATGCAGCGAGTCCAAGGACAATAATGATGGGTAATGAGAGTAAAGTGTTTGATAAGAAACTCAAGACACGTTGCTTTCAGCTTGGCAAAGGCTGCTGTTATCCTCGCTACCAGTTTATGCCTACAATCCTGGCTCTGCTGTTTTTCTGTGCTGCCTGCCTCTTGCCTCAGGGCAGCAGTAAATTTTGCCAAACTATATCCAGACTGGTTGTGCTCAGTTCCTGCCAGCGTTCCAGGGTGGTTACATTTTACAAAGCGATTGAACAGACTTGGTACTTATAAGGAATGTTCCCTGTCGAATGGAGACTTTAACTCGAGGATTCAATCAGAGACAGTATATGAGGAGGCTCAGATGTTTTATCCCAATGATGAGTTATAGAGTTTAAAAAGAGAAAGGTAATGAGAGAATAACAGAGGCACCAGTCCTGGATGACCTGCTCGTAACTGTCAAGGAAGTATGGAAGCGACACAAGGTGCCAATATAGTGTGTAACATTATTTAGTGGCTTCCCTGTGCCACTGGCCCAGTGAATGGACCGGACTGTGTTAGTGTGCTGCTGGAACCTCCACCGGGCTGCCTGTCCCCCTTCCCCATCCCACGGGACACCCCGTCAGCGGCCAGACACACTGGCCCATTTTACTTCCCTCCCTCTCTCCCTCCCTTGCTGAATCTCCCTCTTCCTCCAGCTGCTGCCAAACTCTCTTTATCTCTTTGGTCGCCATTAAAAAGGAGTGAAAAGCACTTTGCTTTGCGAGACTTTATTGAAGTAGCTGTTTCTGTTTTGGCAGTGTTGACAGATGGATTTTTTCCATCTCCATCTATGCAGTAAAATATACGGCGGCAGTTTATAGACAAAAAAAAAAAAAACGAACAGTTAACAAATCATCTGAAGTCGTGAGGTGTTAGCTGCTCTGCGAGATGGAAGCTGCAAGTGTTGCTAAATAGAGAATGGCTACAATAAACTAATTACCCAGCCTCTGCCGATGCAAGTCTACCCACAAGAACTTAATGGATAATTACATATAAGTGCGAGCGAGGGCTTGATAAGTGTAATAAGTGTCTTGGGCTTTAAAGGGTAGCGTCAGATTTAGTGACTGAGAAAAAACAGAAGCACAATGAGAGAAAGGGAGGGAGCCAGCCAAAAGAAAGGGGAACACTCTCCCTCCTGCTTCCAAGCCAAACATGTCACTGTACCAGCCGCTCACGTTTTGCTCTAGTTTCTCTGCGGCACATATTCCTCTGAGTTTTAGGATTTCTTTCCTTTTTTTTCTTCTTTCTTTTGGAAGGGGGGACTGCTCCGAATGGCAGATGAGTTTATTAATTACTCATTTGCTGACTCTGTGCCTTCCCATCCAGTACAAAGTTTTTTTTTCTCTTCGCAAAGTCTGCATGATTTTTTCATCACATTGCACCAAGAATAGCAAACATCACTTAATTAGCTTAGCATATTTGACCGCAGTGAGTATGCTGCTTTGTATCTGTGCCTGTTAAAAAGTCTTTTACAAAATTAAACAGAGGCAAATACACACACAAGAGCGCGCGCACACACACACACACACACTGGGGAGTGCAGGCATGAAAGGCAGTGTGGGGATGCTGGGAGCATGACAGTGGGCGGGTGTGGGTGTCTGAAGTGCGTCTCTGTCTTTCTCCGCCGGTGTGAAAAGTAGTTCAGTAATTAAAGCAAACCTCTCTCTCTCGTCCCCAATGGAATGGGGGAGGCAGAAAGGGTGAGGAGGCAGTGAGAGGGAGAGATAAAGAAGAAAGGAGAGATAAAAGCCGGAGACGGTTATTTTTGATGAAAGGGGAAGAAAGGGAGGTTTTAATTTTAGCGTGGCGTGCCAGATTGCCATGAGGGGAGAATGTGGCGGCTGAATGCGAAGATGCTGTGTTATCGGTTAGACAAGGGGTCCATGCACTCGTGTGGACACACAACACACACAAATGTTACATCTTGTGGTACGGGCACGCTGTTGAAAATTAGCCCGAAGACAAGAGTTTCCCTCATTTCAAGAGGAACGACCAGGCCAAAGCTTTCAGTTTCCTTCAAGCTGAAGAAGCGCTTTGTAAAAGCATCAGCAGTGACCCAGTTCAGAGCTGGTTTGACAAAAAAGTAGTAACTCCGTGTCTTTATTGAACTCCCGCATTCACCTAAAGTCAACCCACTAATTAGGCTGTTGAAAAAAAGACCTTTCTGACACCAAACACGTGCGAGTCAGCAGGATGAAAAAGCCTCAAATCCCAGCAAAAAGTTGCTGTTTATTTCCACTGCAATCACTCCAAGTACTTTTTGTCTTGTTTGAGCTCTTTTCACGAATCAGCGCTGCTCGTTATCACAACTTTCTGGCATCCTCATCATCTAATGAATGTAACACTTTCACTGTTCTGCTGCCTGGTGTTTTTTGTTGTTGTTGTTTTTGTTTTTGAAAGCTGTCCCATTCTGACCTACATACGTTACTGTGACCAGCACTAAACTTTTCACCATGGCAACCCAAGTGTGTGTGTGTGTGTGTGTGCATGTGAGAAGCAGGGATGAGCCTGCTTGAAAGATGAATGTTGTTAACTTTCTATGGTCGGCTGAGACTCCACAAGTGCACACAACCCACACTTGGATTTATATCAAAGCCTGGAAATCTCCATTTTGAGTTGGTGTCAGCTGTTAACAAAAGCATACATCATCATGATCTACATGCTAACTCGAACACAGACACTGTTTTTATTTTGTCCCAGCAAGGCAAGGGTGGATAGATGTGGAGGGAGAGAACAGAAAAGGAGAGAAGGTCTCTGATGTATAATTTATCCATGCAGTGGGTGGGCGGAGGAGATGGGGTGTGAGCCGGGTGAGGAGAGGAAATTCGGGGGAGGAAAGATGGGTGGGCAGAATGGAGGAGGCAGAGAGAGGGAGGGGAGCGAGGCAGGAAGGGAGGGAGGGGAGAATCCACCACTCTCACGTTTTCCCTGTTATCCATCATCTGTGCCAAGTACTGTAAGGTGTCCAGTGGGGATTATGGGTCTGTAAAAATCAATAGGTGTGATCAGCTTTGTGCATGTCTGTTGTTTTGCCCCTTTCCCATATTTACTGGAGTGAATTTTTCTCCTCAGGTTGAGACACTTTGTGTAAATCTGTACTTGCACAGGCACAAAAGCAGGCTTCTTCAGGGCAGATGGTGCCTTATAGCATTTGCACATTTGGCTCTTCGAGGCAGGAGCTTGGTGGAAGAAGAAGAAGAGGGAAACAGAGGGATATATCATGGATGGAGGGATGAAGGAAACAAAGCAAGCCCCTGGAGGGAGGAGCAGAAGAGTAGATGTGCTTTGTTAGGAGACCAGTGTTGAGACCTCATTCTCTCACACCTCCCTCCCTCCCATCTCTGTTCCCTCTCCTCCCCTCCTTTTCTCTGCGATCTTCTCACCCACTCCCACTTCGTTTCTTCGTTTCCTCAAGACGTTTACACGTTTTTGCCATCCACATGCCTGGCTGCGGGCTACGGGTGAGGTGAAATGGAAAGGAAGAGAGGCGGCTGAAATCAAATGCACATTCCTTCAGGGAGGGGGGGGCTGCAGTGAGGGGGTCTGCAGAGCTGCATGAGACCAGTAAACAACCTCAGAGAAGATGGGAGGGAATTTATAAAATATGATATGAAAATATGACCTAAATAAGAAGTGTACCTCCTCCCTGCTTTTTCTCTCTGCCCCACATCAGCTGTGTGTGCGCAAACGCATCAACCCATTTGTGTGCATGTGTGTGCTCTGTTTTTGTGTGTGTGTGTTTGTGTGTATACAGTATCTCTGAAGGAGACAGTGGCCTGTGGTCTGTACAGGTCTGCTGTCCAGAGATAGCACTCTGTTGATGTCTCTG
The DNA here is from genome assembly GCA_021432705.1 of Caranx ignobilis. Classification (NCBI taxonomy): domain Eukaryota; kingdom Metazoa; phylum Chordata; class Actinopteri; order Carangiformes; family Carangidae; genus Caranx; species Caranx ignobilis. Next base: position 37,827,757 of record MU269980.1, read on the forward strand.
CACCCTGATCAGCTCTGCCTCACCCACAGAGTGAGGTGATACACACACACACACACACACACAAAGATTCACCTCCACCTCTGCTTGCCCCTCAAGAATCCTCCATCATCAGGTTGGAATAAACAATGACTGTTTTATTTGGCAGGCCCCCATCTTTTGAGTTCTAGTTTCACAGGACAGTAAGATGTGATAGATTGATGTTTCTCTCCTGTAACATGGTTGGAGTCATGATGGACAGATAAAACTCAGCCAGACATCATTTTTTATTCCATTATTCTTCCTAATTGTCAAAATCTAGTGCTTTTATTATCAACAATGCAAACCAGCTTGCCGACGGATGTGCAACCCAGCTTGTACCTACGGTACCATACACGAAGATGGACGTGGCCACATCTGTGATGTCACCCCATCCACAGCGAGTAAAGCCCCATTTACTCAGTGCTGATTGCGCATATTTAAAGCAGGATGTAATGAAAGAAAGTGCAATAATCAGCAGCATTTCTAAAACCCAGCAGAAGAGGAGCATTAGTAGAAAGCGTCTACACTGCCGGAAAGAAACAACAACATCAAGCCTACTCTGCAGTGGAGACACAGTGGCCTAGAGGGCCAAGTGAGAGGATGTTCGTGTAAAGTTCCCGCCTCCTAAATTTTACCAGGAACTTCCTTAGTGGGAACGGGACTTATATCCAAAAGGCTACATAGCGTTTAACTCACATCCATCTGACATCAGTGAAGACACAGACAGAGCAGCATTATAACAGATGTCTACAATTATAATTCTTTATTTTCCGATTTGTCTGTTTTCTTGTTATGTACATCAGAGTATGAACTGATGTGACCAGCTATCACAAATCATGATAGGTTGTTGAAAAGGAAGACAGCATGTGCACTCACAGCCTCGGGAACTGGAGACATACCTTTTCAGTCTCAGATGAACCCTGATTACATAACCTGAACTTCCTGCAAATCACAGAAGCAAGATGTGACCACCTGCTACCCTGTCCCAGTCTGACCACTGTAGACAATCACTTATCTCATGTACAGTATCTTTAGGCAAACCTGAGCTCAGAGACAAGAGAATGGAGATAAGAGAGGATGAGTTGTAATATTGCGGTCCAGTGAGGACAGGCAGACAAAGCTGTGAATAGGAGAATTCGAGGATACGCACCTCGAGAAAGAGAGGCTACAGAGTAGATGAAATGTCATTCTCCTTGGATGGACAGCTTATCTCCACTCTGACTAATGTGGAAAGGTCAGGCAGGGACTTGGACTGACATATACAAAGTTAATATTTCAAAGGTTTAGATGAGTTCATCTGTTTCTCACAATATAAAGATGGTTTGGGTCATGTATACCCAACTAATTCCTGGTGATTGCAAAAACCTCAAAACCTGTTCTGTTAAAGCACTAAAAATTTGACTTGTTCACAAGAAAATCAAAACCTTGGAATCTCTGAGGGTTTATGTATTAGTTTATTTAGCTGCTGCATCCAAAATGAAAGTGTAGCTGAAACTGGAAGTTAGGCCTGATGATGGAGCTGGAGAAAAAGTTAGTGCATCACCAGAATCAGTAGGATATATCTTCAGGGAACCATAAATGTCTGTACAAAATGTAATGGCTATCAAATATTTGAAATATTGCAGTGTAGACAAAAGTGGTAGACTGACCTACAGGCTGACATCGCTGTTCCTGCAGCCATGTCACTGCAGTGATTGAGATTTTCAGTGTTACACAGATGTTCAGGTCAGATGGACACTAAAACTGGGAAATTCTGCGTGTAAGGAAACCAACACATTACCTGTAGGATCCTGTTCTTGCAAAGCATACCCTGCTGAAATGCATGTGTGCAGATATTAATTTATCATATTTGTTTATTATCTAAAAAAAGTCAGTGGGACTTTCCTGGGATTCCTCATGGGAGATCTGAACTCCAGATCTCACTTTACCTTTTCGCTGAAACACATTCAAGACAGGTCAGGTCAGTTAGACACAAGCTTCCAGCAAAATGCTCAATAATTCAGGAGAGGCCATGATGCTGTGAGAGTGTGAGTGCGTTTGTGTGTGTGCGTGCATTGAATGGTTTCAGAAGAGAGTGAGTGTGTGAAGATGGGCGCTAACAGAGTGGTTTCCTCTGTTCTCTTGGTGAAGCCCTGTGGCCCACTTAGGATCACCTTACAGATGTCTGGGTATGTGTGGACGGATTGAATGCTGACACAGTGTTTGGGTGTAGCCTTCATCCACCTGTTGATGTGTGACTCTGAATTTGGCTACACTAGAGCTTATCTGCTTGTCCTGAAAAACAACCTCTTATCGCTCCTGCAGGTAAAACACTCATGCATCTGTAGCTCTCAGAGCACAACATCACATCCGAGCAGAACTGCCCCAGCTGATCATTTATCATAATAATACCACCACTCTGATGTGTGGGTGGATGATTTACATAGTGCCAGAGCTGTTGTCATAGTGTGCGTGCTGGTGGTACAGAGTGTGTAAATGTGATTCACCGCACTCAATACATCATCCTCCTTTTCGTAAGGATTTCCTGCATTCGTATAGATGCCCGATGCTGAGTGTAAGGCTCTGGATCAGCACTATATCTTGCAAACACATAAAGATGGACAGGGTAATATCATGTGTGACTATGTGTCATTTTTTTTTTTTTTTTTTTTTTTTTTTTTGGCATATCGGTCTGAAACATGATGTAATGTATTGTTCAAGCTGTCCTCCACCTGTCAGCCGAGCTGTCAGGCAGCCGTGGTTATAGCTGACTTGTTCGCTATAGTTCAGTGTCGTCTAGAGTTGCAGTGACGTCAGTCCTCCAGCCACCTGTGACATAAGGGTCTGGAGTTACACTTCCCAGGTACGATGAGAGAACCCATACATCTTAATGTCATTAATAATGGCTGAGGGGGTGAAATCAGGACTCACACATCGGTTTACTCACTCGGCGAAGCCTCTGGAGGGCTCCACCTCTACTGTACTCTGACTTTTTTTTAACTTCCAGTAATCCAACAAGAGATCTGGCTTTCTGAGGAAACTGTCATCCTGCAGTTTTCCAAGGGAGAGGAAGAGATATGCTCACCTCCATCTCAACTGGTGTGCAATATTTGTAATATTTTCAATACCAGCACTGAACTCACAAACCCATAGCTTTATGATGATCATTACAAAGAATGGGTATAGACAGCCATTACTGCCATTCTACAGAGATTTTAACCTCTTTTAGCCAAATGTTTTGGTTTTACATAGCCAAAGGTAAAGCACATTGAGAAACCCAGATATTTTGTTTTATACTGAATTATGACTAAATGGGGTGTAAATACTGGGCATAAATTCATCAGGAGGCCAGAAACAAGACATCTGATTAATGCAAATGTTGCTTCCTTTTACTAGAACTACAGAACTACAGTATAAACTTCTAATGTGGTGGTCGAGATTCTTTTCACAACTTGCTGTTATGTTATGTTTTTGAGCCGATTGGTGACCTTTGACTTACCCAGATAAGACTCAGGTAAGAACATTCATGCCAAGACAGAGAGAAAAGCAAGTCTAAATGAGCACAGTGCAGTTGTCTGCTTCTTCCACAGTGTTGTAACTCTGAACAAAAACCTGGTCTCATTGTCTCACTGTCCAGGTTCAATATATATATATATATTGGACTAGGAGTTAAAATTCTTAAATCTTCTCTGAAAACATCTTGCATGTATCTCTGCACTGGACACAAAGTCTGCAGCAGGTTGGTAAATATGCTTGTCAGTTGGATTGTAGATCGTCCCTTTGACATCATACAAAGTATATCTGCATTCAATACAAAGTAATGTAATAAACAACATCTGACATCTTAGTCCAGATGTGGGTAGATTAAGGAATGGGGTTGTTAATTCAATATGTGCAGTTTATGTTATTTGGTTGAGAAACAGTCACCTTTAAAATAAAGTGGTGTTTTGGAAAAGTAATCCAGTCCATGATTTATGATGTCATAACTCCAGCTCTCAATACTGTTGCCTTTCTGCCATGTCTCTTGTCAGGTTCTCTCTTATCTAACTCACCCTGCCCTGCTCTCCCTCATTTCTGTGCATTATATTACTCATTTTATACCATATCCAATGACCGCTCCACCCTTTGTCTTGCTTTTCCTCCATGTCACAGTGGAGAGTGAATAATTCATGCTCGGGCTGCTCGCTGGTGGAGAGCAATCATGTGAGAAGAGCAGAATACACGTGCTTGTCTCTGAGGGACTCTTCTCTCCAAAGACCCAAGGACAGCGTTGTGGAAGGTGGGGGGGGTGGGTGGTCTGCCACAGCTTACTGTACAGCTTCACTGTACGGCTTACTATAGAGACCTCAACTACTCCATCCTGGTTACCCGCATGACATTACCATGACAGCTTTCATGCTTGTCACACGTGAGCTCAGCACCAGAGGGACTCTGTCTTCAAAGCGGAGCCGTGAAGCCGTCCACAGAGACCATGCAGTAGCTTCGCACTGTACATCCATGATATAGGGCTTCATGAATTAATTAAACTTATTACAAACGTGAAGGACGTAGTTGTTTTTGTCAGTGCCGCATGTCTCTGTAGCATTTTTTGTTAATATTTGTGCTTCTCTGAACTCTTGGAACAGACTTGTCCATGTGGTGCTGATTACTCATACAAGATTTCACCAACTAGGCTATTTCAAGAACTTTCAACCAGACTTCAACAGAGTTTACTCATTTGTCACATTGATGGTCTATGAAGAGAAGCCCCAAATCAATACAAGAAAGTCAATTTGCATTGTGTAACATTGTGGGTGGATGTGTCTCAGGAGGTAGAGTGGGTCGGTGGTTTGAGCCCCAGCTTCTCCAGTGCACGTCGAAGTGTCGAACTTTCCCCCGATGTATCATCATCGTTGTGTGAATGTTGAGACCCACACTTAATGTAGATACAAGTGTTGTATGAATGTGCTTGTGAACAGCTGAATGTAACAGGTAGTGTAAAGCCTAGAGATTAGAAAAGCACTATATAAATACAAGTCCATTTTACCATTTGTATTTGAGTCCTAAATATTAAATCACTATGCAGCAGCAACTTTCAGTGAACTTTTTATCTGGCTCCTAACAACAGAATAACAACAACAACATTAAACATTACAGATTTTAAAGCTGCTGTCAGACACAGTGGTTTTATCACTGACTCTGTCAAGGGCTTGATTATTGTATATTTTCCAAAGATATACCACTCAATACTGTCTTGTAGCTTGCCATGACAGTGTTAGATTTAACCTACTGTTCTCTGTCACACCTCCATTAGTCATTGTTGAGTGGGATGTTTTGCATGGTGCCCTCTGTTCTTTGGCTGTCCACAGTGTTCTCCAATGTATTAACTCGTGCCAAGATCATGGTGACAGGCTGCTGACAGAATGAACTGTCAGGGAAGTTAGTTAATTTGGTGCAGTTGTGAAAAGCATAATTTATAATCTTTGCTTTTGGGGATATCATCCCAACTCAAAGAGCCAAAATCTAAGTAAAGTCACTTGCAAGCTGTAAGTATTGATGTTAGAGTCATTCTGTCTGTTTGATTTTGTCTCCAGATTCACAGTGTTCACATTATTTAAATCTCCTACTCTGAGGACTGGTTATCAGTTGAACAGTTTTATACTAACTTGTGTCTAAATATGTCATGTCAAAATTTGTTATGTCTAAATTTGGACCTGTAATCTTCCTCTAACAACGTGTTAGCAGATGTCAACCTTACAGACATATTTGTTATATCAAACATAAAAAGTTTTTTGCTCACTGCTCAGTGCTCTGCAGATTCTGTCCCTTCACTCCCACACACACTTCTGTCTCTGGAGAAACTCCCTGCCAAAGTGTAGCTAAATGTGTCCCTGCATGCTTGTGTTTGTGCTTGTATTCTGTGTGAGTGTGTGTGCGTGTGTACACTCTCCTCTGCCTGAGCTCTTGTGAAGCTTACTGTGTCGTGATGCACACGTGTACCTCACACGAAGGATCAACACACTGGACGGGTGATGGACCCAGAACAACAATTATTCATATGGAGGGACCCTCACAGTTTTCGTGCTGTCACACCGTGTTATCAGGCTGCATGGCTAAGCAGCCAGCACTGTGGACTGAAAAGCTCAGTGCTTGCTCTGGCTTACAGTGATCCATGTGCCTGTTTGGACAGAGGCTGGTTTTAAGGGGTTTGGTATTTGACACATGAAAACAACTGTCTGTGACCACGGTGCAATTCCACCTTAAGTTATTTAACGAGCAGAAGGAGTCACTGAATTTTGTTTTTACTCAGATTTAGATACAGTTGCTTCTCCCACAGCATTTCAATGCCTTTACAACAACTACCCATTATTACAATTTAGGGTTTATTGTGATTGTCGTGACTCTCAGTTCTTCAGTTCTGTTGTTATGTTGACATTGTACTCTATGAAGTAATTGCTGAGATCTTGAGAAGAGCAATAAAAAAATCACTTAGGCAGTTAAAGAGGTTTTAAACTCCATCTTAGCTTCTTCTGAATAAATTTGATTAACCCACGTGTTTCCTTGTTGCCCCCTTTTGGACCTCTTTTTTTCATAACTTAACTCAGTCCCATATCTGAGTAATTAAATCAGTCCAACATATTGTCACCAACATATTGTCACCTGCAGCTGAGGAAAATGAATACTCAAGTTGTCCTGTCAATGTCAAATTATTCAACAACTGGTTGTCTATGTGGTGGAGATGGTTGCTGGTGATTATAGTAGTGTTGGGGATTACAGTGGTGTGGGTCTGGGGATTGTCTCCTAATTCTCATCCTTTCCTCTTCCTCCTCCCAGATCAGTCGCTGCTTGAAGCACGGAGGACGATTTGTCTCTGTTACCTTTGCCCAGCCCTTCTTCAGGAAACGTCTCTATGCTCGCTCCGAGTACAACTGGTCCATCAAACAGTACAGTTATGGGGAAGGCTTTGAATATTTTGTGTATGTGATGACCAAAGGAGAACAGCTTAGTCCAGAAGATGCAGCTCTGGAGAAAAAGCTACTGGAGAAAAAGCAACTCGAGGACACCAAATCCCCTGCCACCAGCACAGCCACAACACAAAGTGAGGATAAGGAAGACTTCCTGTCTAATATTGACTTGTAAAACAACTGGATCATCTGAAACAATTTTAGGAATACATGCAGCTCAGAAACTCAAACTTCTTCTGCCTCACAAAGATGAAAGAAACCTCCCTGTCGACCCATATATCTACCTTTTTTCATATATCTGACTGAAAATGAACCGCTGAGTATTTTTAATTGTAGACTGGGTATAGACATTTATGGATTTTTAAGTTTATGATAATGGTTTATATCGGGACATTTTTTTTAAACATTTTAATAAACAGTTTTACATCATTTTAACAGGACTAGGTCAAAACCTAGTATATGGCTGGACTGTCTAAAAATAAACCTGTTTAACCACATGGATGCTAAAACCCAACAGGCTGTTTACAGCAAAGTAGGGACTGATCAAAATAATGAGTAATATGTACAAACCATCTACATTACACATTTACATGCTGATATCACAAAAGACTATTTAAATATGGTAAAAAAAAAAAAAAAAAAAAAACATGAGATAAAAAACAGTTAAAAATGATTAAAACATTTGGAAAACAACAAAATCCTAACTTATCAATTGACTTAAACTACTTGTATTACAGCTCAAAATAGGTAAGGCAATGCCAAAGCCCAACTCATCTTTTGTTTTAAGTCTCCTTATGTATAGGATGTTCTCACCAGTGACCGGGACCCTCTGATTCAAAATGACCTGGAGCTCACAGCAGCAACAACACACGAACAGAGCCTCTGTCTGGCTGCTTACAGCGGTCATGTCTGAAATAGCCCAATATGACCAGAGATACAAAAGCAAGAACTACCTCAGTAAACACAATACAGTGCATTGTTTTTGTATTTTTATACATTTTTAATCTTTATGTTTAATTGTGATTATAATGAAATGTTTGTGGACTTTTTATCTATGTCTTATCATGGTTTTAATGTGTTGTGTTCATCACATTAGAGCCATGATCAGATGCTAATGAACAGCAACAAAAAATATTACATGAGGCTAGAAGATCCTCATTGTCTCTCTGTGCTGCCATCACTCTAGTGCAAGATTCACACTTTCATCAGTCAAAAGCCAATTTTCACATGCTAGTGTCCTGTCTGCCCATCTGCCAGACAGATTCAACACTCTCTGATTCTGGAGTGCAGTACGAGCCTGTCTGTGTTGCGCAATTTGCAAGACAAACTGGCATGTCTAGACAGAGTACATAACAGCAGCACCATCCTGCATGCAAAGTCTATGATAAAGTCTATTAATATGTCAGTCAGTGTGTCCCCTCATGTTGGGGTTGTCTGCGTCTGTCCCACGTCTGCTTTAGATTCCAGACAAAAGCCGCTAATGGAGATATGCAGTGTTTGACACACCTGTCAGAGCATACTAACGCTGCTTGAGGGCACATACACATGTACATACAAGCAATAGCTCACCCTGCGTGTTATTTCTTGAGGAAACATGAGATGAGTCTCGGGTCCTGTGCTCTCTGCTGCTTAAATATAGACCGGAGAGGGGAGAGAGCGCAGGCGTGCAGACAGGCAGGAAGGCTGGTGACTGGAGGGGGGGACCACATTAATAAAGTAGAAATCATTTATTTTTAATTCTCCACTGAGATCTAATTACTGCCTATTTTTAAGACTCAAAAAAAAAAAAGGTGTGTGATTTTTCAGATGGCTCGTCTTCCTTTCCATGATTTTCCCAGTGGTCTAACATGGTAGTTTGTTTAACTTTAACTTTGATGTTAACTAAACAATCTCAGTATTTCGAGGTTGTTCTGGTCGTTCAGGCTTTTTATTTCGAGCTGGCGACTGTGTTTTTTTTGCTGCAGCAGGAACAACAACAGTTGCTGGCAGATTTTATCATCTGTGGCTACACAGTGGCTATTTAAGACCAACACCACAAGTCGGTTAAAAATGCTGCCTCTTACTGACTTTGTAATAAGTTACTCAAGTTCATGCTGACTCATTTTAAAACTAGAGTCTTGTGAAGGGGTCTTTAATTTGCACTGAGCGGCAGATCTCATCTTATCAGACTAAACTGGGACTAAAGCTTTCACAGAGCATTTCTCAGAGAACAACATCATGCCATTGTAAATATGACAAAGAAAAACACAAGCTCTGTTGATTTTTTCTGTTAGGCTGAGGAGTGACCAATGTGTTTGTGCGACACTATCTTGGGCAACGTTGGCAGAGTTTACTGGTGTGTAAACGTCCCCGAGTCGCAGCAAAGAGCAGGACAGACCTGCTAAGGTTACCGTAACTCTGATAGGCTTCCACACAGTGTAGAAATAGGACACTACTACATGCTCAAGCAAGCCCCCATGTTTTTTAATATAAGCTGTATCCCTAACTCTTTGGCCTTCGAAGTAAAGCCGGCTTTCTACTAAGCTAGTTGGCTAGGTATGCTAATTGTTACAGTTTGAATTTGAGCAGATAAACACACTGTTTGATCCAGTCCTGACCCCATTTCTTTTGTGCTTTTAGTGTTGAAAAGGAAGGGAAAAACAAGAGAGCCTCCTCCAAAGTGTCGCTTTTAACCACAGCTCTGTGCACATCACTTTGTCATGTGGAGAAATACAAAGTCTGTCAGGCCTGCTGTGCTTTGTTAAGGTGACTTGGGTTTTCATTGGGCAATTACTGGTCTGTTGTTGGATTTTAGTAACTTTTTGTTTAAATAGTTGAGAAAAAGTTCTTTTTTTTTTTTTTTTTATCTGGGAAGCAACAATTTACAGTAAAGTCTTATCACGAGGCCCATTTAGCTGCTGCCTGGTCAGGAATAAACTTTCAAATGTAAAATCTTTATCTTTGTGTGTGATTATTCACTATGGTTTGACTGACTACTCTGTATCACTAGTAGACAGTGATGGCATAAATCTCAGTCATTGTTAAAGGGTAAACCCCATTCGGATTGTTTGGTTATTATCTGGTTTCCTTGGTGACGAATTGGTGCAATGCTCTGACCGTGTGAACAGGAGGGTATTTAAAAAAAAAAAAAGAAAAGAAAAGAAAATAGCCTGGCCACTGTTCAACCTCATAGGGTGGATGACAGGAGGGTGCTTATGTAAGTCTTAAGTGGCAGTGGGTTTGATATTGACAATGGAGACTTGGGGGAGGGGTATAGCAGCCCACTCTGCAGCACCAGGACATAAAACCATCTGATGGATTCAGTGTAGTCACTGTGGATGGGTGGATGGATCATGGCTGCTGATGGAGGGCTACTTTTTCTCCTCCATTTTCCTCATTCGAGCTTGAATTTTTGTTCTGTCAATATATGAATGCATTGAAATTCAGCAGTCCTTAAATTTGCTTTTCAGTTCACTTAGTCAGACTGACTGATGTGCAATGGCAGAGACCCCGACAGTGAGATTTAACTTGACTGGACTTAAGTTATATAACCACAGAGCAGGGCACAGGCCTCACTCAGGAGAGGTTTAGTCATCATTTTCCCCTAAACACAAAGCTTTTCTTTGCACTTTTTGCCTCCTCAGCTGATCACCTTCCTCATCAAGGCGTCTGAGCCTTTTGATTTAGCACAGTGTTGTGTATCAAAGTGTATGAGATGCTATAGCCAGAATTTTCTCACCTGCTGCTAATTGTCCTCCATGCTCTGTTGCCCAAGGACAGCAACAACACTAATCTACTGCATGCTCAATGCCCCCTTTTCTCTCTTTCTATCAGTCTTTCTCTTGTCCTTCTGTTACTCTCTCAAACACTCCTATTCTCCCCACTACCACCACCTCATCCCCTCTGTCTGCATCGATTTGCCATAATGCTCTGGTGTGTGGGTGCTATGTGAGGGCTCATGCAAGTTAAAAGGTCCACAGCTCAGTTTTTTTTTCTGCAGAATTGTCTGTTTGTGTTTCAACTAAATTATGACACAGCACTAATGCCAGCACTACTGCCTACTTACTGCAGCTGCACTCAGCTTCTTAAAGGGAAATTTCTGCTTTCATACAACCTTGGTCTTATTCTTTTAGCCCTCACTCCTATCAGCAATAAAAGCACTGTGTTAACAAAGTTTATTTCTGAACTCTGCCACTGCAGCAACATTTCAAAAAAGAAGTCCAACTGGGGCAAGAGGTCAGACTATCATACAGATTTTGAACATGCTGGCTCAGCCATCACTGCTTGTCATGTGACTTACAGGTTGTATCTAACTTACCATAGCTGTGTATACAGTCAGCTTTCTGCTATGAAGAGGTTTTCATATTTCAGGAATGCTGTCTTTCGGTTTTAACCCCAGATGAAGTGGTTTAAATCAGTGATTACCAGGCTTGAAAATCTGAGCACTCACAAGATGATTAATGCGACAGGGCAGCATGAAAGACATATTTCTTCTATATAAAAGGAAACATCTTGCTCTTTCCTGCCTCATCAGACGTTGTTGTAGCAGTGCCTCTGCATCCCCAGATCTCAGTAATTACTTTTATGAGTACAGATGGTAATTATGACTAAAACTATCAAAATAAGAGCCAAGTCATAATAAATAAAATGGAATTTTCTTTTAATCTGAAGCTCAATGCTACAGATCAGATGGAGGGAATCGCCGGTATTAGATGCAATGAGGACAAAGAGAAAGCACTGCTGTGGCTTTCAACAACTCTGTATATCTGCCCATCTCCCTTGGGACAGCATAATGGCATAATATACTGTATGGCAAGCTTATGTAACTGGAGGAGGAATATTAATGGACGTCCACTCAGGACGGGGCAAAAGTGGAATCAGATCAAAGCTCTGTCCCTGAACACACACTGAATTTGAACCAAGAGGCGAGAGTTTCTCTTTGCCATGCGTGTGTCTGTGTGTTTGAGATACAGGATACAATGGCACTTGACATTTGCAGTGATCTGTCCGTGCTGGCGCTTTAGCATTTGTTTTGCACACACATAATCTTGTCATGTCGTGTCTGTGTGTCTGTGATTACACAGTATGCATCCACAAAGAAGCCGTCTTCAGCATGTCTGTGCTGACCCCAGCTTGACCTGTGCTCCCTGCCCATCTGGCAGGTCAGACACATCGACCCTGGGTCACAGCTCCAGCTGCAGCCAACAGTCAACTGGCCTCTGACCCTCAGAGCTGCAAAATCATGAGTGAATTAAGTCTCAATGGAGGGCAACAGCTCATTAGTTGTTGCCTGAGATGTTCCAAACTGACATCCCACTTAACAGATTAAAGGAGGTTTATTTTCTTACTTACTGACTTACTTACATCAACAATCCCATTAAAAGTCCATAACTAAAAATGATTTTATCTCTATAAAGTCTTGTCTGATAAAGCAGTGGCTGACAACTTAGAGTAAAACCCTGGCTTGGTTACTGAATGATTTGAGTATAGAAATTATGCAATTAGTAAGATTGTTATTATCAGGCACAAGCTGCTGAGAATTCATGTGTAGAAAGCGACATATGTGACTGAGAAATAGGTTTTATCATCATCTCAAACATGTCTTTATTTCTCAGTTCCACTCATCCAGTGACATATTCCTGATTCAGATATATTTAAACTCAGCAGTTTTATCCTTAGAGCCTAGAGTCTCTGAATAGTTGCTGACATTTTGATTTAGACACATTTCTATAAAGTTCTTGAACCTAAAAATTGCAAAATGATAAAGTTGTTTACAACACTCAAGACAGAACCACACTGCAGTGCTATATACTGTAAAAGTCATACATCACAGTGAAACTCATAGCAGGGAAAGAGTCATGTAGCAGGTCTGACGCAGTTCAATATCTGCCCAAATATGTCAGTCTGCTTCCAGCCCTACAGGGCTGCCCATTACTGTGTGAAGTGTAATTGTCCAAGGCCTCAGACAGCCCCACACACATGCACGCACACACGACATCCACAACAACAATATGATCGATAGCACTATGTGTTCATTCAGTCCGGTGCTGATGTTATCAGGACAGTCAATAATCTCACTGATGGTTACGCTGATGACGTGTTGTGTTGATCTGCTGCTGTTATTAGAGTGAAGTGCAGTAATATAAAGATCACTGTTGTCACAACATGAAGCTTTTTATAGACGCGGCCTGATACTGTAGATGTTTTTCACAAATGTCGTATCTGCAGTGAGATTTCCAGGAAAGTTCTGTTTTACAAGGAAATCCACTTGCTGTGCAGGTTTGTGCGGCCCAGGTGGTGGAGGCTGATATCAGCTGACACAATTTCCGGACTGTTACTGCTGGCAAGCAGTTTATTACTATATTCTTCACCTTTTCTTCCACCTGACAGTTTCACCTAATTCCACAGATGTGTTGATGCAAAACAGCAGAGCTTCACAACCAGGGAAGAGGCTGTGGAGTGGCTCGACAATATAAAAATATCTGTGTTTGTAAAGAAAATAGACACCCAGATAGCCACATCTAGCATCACGAATGGTTGTGATGCTATAGCTTTTATAGAAATGTCAGCATTTAGTAGGTTTGTCCCGTCTGAATCAGTTTTGTAATTGCTGTAGTCTGTGTGGAAATTAACAAGCAAAAAGTCTACAAAAAGCTAATTCATGTGAATAAATGGTTGGAATATTCAGTTCCTGTTGCTCCTGATAATTGTTGCATGAATGTAGACTTGGTCTTGACTTGAGCTACTGCTCAAACCTGGAAGGACACTAAGCTTTAACAGATCATTCAGGATAAAAACGTCCTATGTGGATTAATTGCATCCACTGTGTCCTCTCTGTTATCAAACACCTTCATGAATGCCATCCCATCTGTCAAAAAGTGAACAGTGAAGTGTGCCTCTGCCCATGTGATAGGACTATGTAGGTATTTTAGACAAAAAAAGCTTTAAAGCTGTTCTACATGTACATGGTTTCTCCTTGTGCATCGTCTAAAGCCAGTGTCTTCAGGGCTGCTGTAGAGCCACTGTATGAGGACACTGTACAGCCAGACATTGATAGATGATCATGTGGCCAGTCGTGGCTCCCCAGGGGTCTGTGGTTTAATGGATTCACCAGTGTAGGCCAGCACAGAGCTGTTTAACAGCTTAACAGATGGATCACTGTTTCCTCCCTGCTCTTTAATTAAGAATCAGTATTTACTGTCACTGAATCAGTATTTACTGTCACTGTCACTGAGGAGATGGTTTTGGAGGTCTGGCCCAGACCTTCTCTGATGCCCCAGTATACACACAGACATGTGGGTGGAAGGGGCTGTTGTGTATCTTTTGCTCTTCCACTAAAGATCTTCAATTTATTTTTCACTCTAAATGTGCTGGAGATGATAAACTCTGTGTTTTGTTCTTCTTCTTTTCAATCAGAGTACAAGCCAAAGCCTCTGTGGTGCAGGCCCCATTGTTTGTCAGCTTCCATGGAAATTTGAGCAAAAATGTCATGGGACAAAAGCCATGCCAAGGAATCACATTAACATTTTCTTTCACCATTTATTAATTCACCAAATACAGTGAAAATGGCATCATAATATACAATGACTCATTCTTAGAATGTCATGACATTTTTGTTGCTTTTTTGCTTCATAAAACAATGTTTCATTATTGAAAATATTAAGGTTTCATGCACAACAAACCATATCCAGTTTCTTTAAAATAATGGTACAAAATAAACTAAATTAAAAAACGAAAACTGTAATGTCAAAATCGGTCAAATAACAACGTGTTATTTGAGGATACTCGTAAACAGTGCAATATACTCTAAAACTGCCATTTTCTAACAAATTCATCAACGAAGCTCAAGTCACAGTATACGATTTCTTAATAATAGTTTAACATTGATGTGTGCAAAAACCCCAGACACATTCAGTTAGTCTTTAAAAAACATCCAACCTCTGATATAGAATGAGACCAGTCCACCAAAAAAATCGTAGTGTCTCCTCTATGAAGCCTGGTCTCACCCCGTATATCCTCTCTGAAGTAGAAATATTTTTGTTGATGAATTGTAAGACGATAGACTAGCATATCATTTAAATAACAAATATTTAGATATAAAAATACAAATATGACTTTTGTTAAAAAGAAGCGTGCCAGGGTAAGAGTGGTGGCACCTGTGTTGGCACCAGAGTGAAAGTTCATGCAAATAGATGGAGAAAAACTTTCAAATTTATAGAGGACGAAACACGAATAATTGCAAAAAAATTAAAAAAAAAAAAAAAGAAAAAGAAAAAAAGAACCAAATTATAGAAAGTATATTTTTCCCATCAATTTCATGACTATTATGTTTAAACATTTACTAGAGTCTCCACATCTCTGCTGGCCTCTGTAGATATCTGAGCATTTGAAAATGCAAAACCAAAAGAAAATAGAAAGAGAAAGGGGTTGAGGGGTTTGGGGGGGGTGGGGGTTGGGGGGGTTGGGGTCAGATATGTGCAGGTGTAGTTCAGCTACATGAAGGTGCCATCTTGCACCTGTCTTTAACCACTGATGGGTAATGCAGAAGAAGAAGAAGGATGTAGCCTGTGGTTGAGTTTGTTTAATCTGTGTCCTAATGCTGTTGAAGGGCCAAAAAAAACATAACACTTTTCTTCTACTACAGAAAATATTAACATTGCACCATCCTCGGATATATGTTTTTTTTTATACATACAATGGGTCTCCTCTATTTAGTAGACTCAAGAGTTTGGTTGGTCTGTTCTTTTAAAAACAAAAAGCGATAGCAGCAACAGGAATGCATTGGACCAGTGCTGAAAGGACAGCTCCCTTGAATGCACCGTCGCCGACTGAGTCAACAAAGCAAAGCCTACAGGAGGAAGAGGTGGAGGGAGGGAGAGTAAGGAGAGGGGGGAGGTAGGGAGGAGGGAGAGGAGGGGGAGGGGGATGTTTTGAGAGCTTAGCCTACCTACTGTACAACTTATTGAAACAGGGCTGGGATTTTGCTTCAGCCTCCAGTTGCAGTTATTTTTGTTTCTTACAGCGCGTTTTTTGTTTTTGTTTTTTTGTTTGTTTTTTTTTTTTGGAAAGGAAAAACAAGAGAGATGGTCGTGAAGTAATGACAAGTTCATCCATCATTAAAGTCAGCAGAGGCTGAGATACAGAGCAGTGTCCGCCATCTCAACATCTTGCTGCGCAGCAGTAGTTAAAATCGGGATTCGTTTGAAGAATTGCCAGCAATCCCATGATAAATCTTGGTCTTTTCCAGAGTCTTTCTCTCTCTTTCTCATTCTTTCTTCATCTCTCCATCTTCCTTCATTTTTTTTGTTTCTCTTCCTTTTTCCATTTCACCATCTTCGCCCCTTTTCATTCCTTCCTTTCCACCACCACCACCACCATCATCATCATCCCATCCTCGCTTCGTGCTGCCTTTTTCTCCTGCAATCCTCGAACATGCACAGCCGACAAGTGCTTCAAATCGGTGATCAAAATTAAAAAGTCTGCAAGGCATCGTTCACGTTTACACGCCGGGTGAAGACTTGTCTGTCATCCCCTTCAGGACCTCGTCTATTCGGTCGTCCTCGATGACCACTGTGGAGAAAGCAAGGAGGGAAGAGAGGATGTTTACTGACACCATGACAGCTCAGATGCATGAGATTTCTATAAGACCCCTGAATGGCCTGGTCATTGTGTTTTTATTATGATGATTATTAGTACAGACTCTCCCTCTGTTTCTGCACCGTCCATTTCTCGTGTATAGTAAATGGGGATGTGGCGCATTTAATAACCAATGCAAGTGAGAGGAAATGTGACTGTAGTGCGGTTGCGGGTGAATAAATTAATTAATTAACTATAGAACTATTGCACTCCCCCCCCCCACCCCCCCCCCCCGGCGTCGACGTACGCGCACTAGCTGAAAACAACTCATTCCCGGTAATGGCGACGAGCCAGGCGTTTATCCTCTACTGTTTAACCCTATTGTTTGATGCGTGCAACACGGGGTGTGTCCTTGCGTGGAGATACATCTTTTTTTTTTTTTTTTTTTTTTTTTTTGAATGCATGCATGTAAACAGTTTGAATATCAACTCATGATGGAAATTATAGCTTACAACTACATAGATGCTGCGGTGCGTTTTCAAACTAATGAATATGGAGAATATTAGAAGAAGATGCATCTAATGAGACTTAGAATAAAATGACTTGAACTGAGTGACAGCTACACACTCTCCACAAGTCCCTGAAGTATAATATCCAACATTTTTGCACATTTCTTTTTTCTCTATGAGACAAATATCTGTTGATGTGTGAATAGTGCTGACAACATCCCTGACTGTTAGTCCTTGTATTTAACCGTCCTTTACCTCGCTTGGCTCTGCCGATCTGTCCAAGCTTTGGGGGTCTTTTCGCCTGCGACGCAGCGAAAAAGGCGCTTGTGTCCTGCAGTCCGCAGCTAAAGGACATCTGGCTGACCTCGCTGTCCGCCCCGTAGCCGCTCATTTTCCCCTCGTTGTATGGCAGCACCTCGGACATTGTGGCACAACAGAGAAGGCTGACCAGCGTCTCAGAGAGGGATGGAAAAATAATGAAGTAAAGATGTCTTCTTCTTCTTTCTTTCTTTCTTTCTTTCTTTTTATTTCAAGTCTTCCTCAGTGGAGCCGTAGATTCCCCTTTTTGCGCGCAAGTTGCAGCGGACAGTGTGGGTCTCCGGCCGGGGTCCTCTCTGAGTGCGAGTCGGTGTTAAATGAAGAAGAGGTGGGGGGGACCCAGCGTCTGAAGTCCAGGTGCTGCTGTGGTCTCTCGGTGTGTTGCAGCTGCAGGGAGAGACAGCGTTATATGAGTGTGTGCAAAAGTGAGAGAGAGAGAGAGGGGGAGAGGAAGAGAGAGAGAGGGAGCTGTGTTCGCCTGTGTTACTGGATGATGTCTGGTGAGGGAAGTGGGAGATCCCGGGATCATAAAGGAAACCCAGGCAGAACGGTGAAGTCATCCATCCGGGTTTGAAACGCGTGCGTGTGTGTGCGCGCGTGTGGTAGTGGGACTCCGAGTGGAAGAGGAGCAGGAGGGACATCAACAGGCGAGAGATGAAATTGCTCAATACTGAAACCAGCTCCTCAGTCTGTGAACCGCTGTTCGCTCACTCAACTTAAAAGTTTTTTTGAAAAGGACTTGAACTCAACACTGTGACTATCAAGAGCTCAGTCCAGTGAAAGTTGTGAGTAGGCCACATCAGATGCAAAATCACATGACTCTTGTCCAAATTACACAACCAAAAAACAAGCTTGAGCATTTAATCCAGTGCATCCAGTGCATGCAATCCATGCATGCACTTAGGATACAGCAGCCACAGTATAAATCATGAAGGGCCACACTTACACGTAGGTGGTGTTTGGGGGCAGCAGCAGTGTTAAAGGGAAGTTATAAATGTCATTTGCAAAACATGGTGTGGCCATGGAGCATGGGGGGGTCTTTGTTTTTGGCCCCAAACATTTGCCTGCCATATCCTGACTCTGTTACTGTGGATGTGGAGATGAAGCTGTTGGGGTTAGTTCCCTTAAACACACCACAGAGGAAAATGCTGCCATTATTAGCTTTACAATAACAAGAGAAAATAGACATCACTACTTTCCTATCACTTTCTTTTCCACTTTTCAAACTTCTCTTTAACCCTAACACTAAAAACTTGTGGCAACTTTATACTGACGCAGCAAATTATTGTTGTTCTTGGCATTTTTTGTACTCATAACTACGTGTTTCATGGGTTTGTGTTTTTGTAACTTTGTTTTAGTTCTTTAATCCTTCAACATGTTGGCCTAACGTAGTAGTAACGCGTCCACTCATACATACGTTCACCAAGGCTACACTATTTACACCTGACACTTCAAAATAACCACATTTCAGAGAGAGATACTGCAGCTTCTACTCCACTGTCTGACAGCAATGCTAGTTAGGATTTTACACACAAACACATATTACCTATGTATTATGTCATACTTTATGGAGTCACCTACCTGCTGGCACCACCTCAACTAAAAGTATGTTATTGCAGCAGTTCATCATAATCTAATAACGTGCTGTGTATATTAATATACCACTTCGAAAGAAACCAATCGACTGTGGCCCTGAGAGCTGAGCATACTTGAACCGACTTCACACTACGTGCTGCAAGTATTTCATGGTTATGTACTTTGAATTGTTTTTTTTGTTTTGTTTTTTTTTTTACCTGTAACTATCTTGTATTTAAGGCTCAGTCATTCCAGTATTGGTTGTCCAGACTCTTGAGACCTTTGTGGTTGAGAGAAGCTGCACCCTAATAGTAACACTTATTGATCACTGTTTATTAGGTTGTTCCATTTAGTTAGACAAAGGGTTGTAATATACTCTTAAAACCTCAGCAGGTCTCTGTTGGTTTTTTGCCTCCACAATAAGTAAAATAAAACCAGCTCTGATAGAACAGTATTTGGCCTCCATCTTGCTATACAGGCCTCCAACTTCTTATAAGATTTCCAAGTGGGTCAAGAGTTGGAGGTGGGTGGGCCAATGGTTTTAATTACAAGGTAACACATGATAACGTGAGTTAGGTTAAATTTATGCAGATAACACTTTATGAAAGTAAAGGTCAGTTGATTGAGTTTCACTCAAAATGCAGGCGGTTGCATTATGGCTGAATCACACCAAAAAATACATCACTCAGCATGACATCTCAGCCTGTGCTTAATTGATCTCGATCATTCTTTTTTAAGTTGGTCTCCTCTGACTTTGGGAAAAGTGAAGCACTAAATCTCTGGAGTATCTCTTTAAAAAAAAACACAGCAGCAGAAGGACAGACAAGGACAGATGCATAATTGTATGGATAAGATGAAAAAAAAAGAACTAAAAAAACATAATGTGCTCCTGGCTGTGTTTCATTTCAGCACCACGGACAGAGTCAGCATCATTTATATATTAGCTGCATCTGAAATTACGTCATTGTCCCCTGCCTCCTTTTTTTTGCTGCAGCCTGTGTTACAACATCCTGTCCACACACCATATGGTGTGTCATAAAAGAAAGCTAAAATAATGAACTGACAGAAAACCTATTCATGGACATCTCAGGCCAACTGACCTGTCTATAAACACGTAAAAGCCTTTCTTTTGAAGCTGTGTTACCGTTTTAGAAGCAGGCTGACCGGTGACAGCGACCAGCTGACAGTCCTGAGATCAGTCGTGTTGGAGGGGCTCTTGGATTTCCTGCGGGGATGAGACGTGGCACGACTGCAGAGTCAAAACTACAGTACGTGACCTCTGGCCTGCTGGCTGGCTTCCCACTGAAGCAAAGCTGCTGTAAAATGTGTTACTCAGTCCATCAAGGATTTCTTGTAACCAACAGCTTACTGAAAAAACATGCAGCTAACATCTCAAAAAGTTATATCCATGCATGGCAAAATACACAGACACAGACTTAAAGGAGGATGCTGCTTCTTCTAAATAATTTTGACCTAATTCAATGATGATTTTTTTCTGGTTCTCCATTCAAAATCATAAATGTGCCAGTATAGCTGAATGTAATTTCTCAGGAATGACTCACAGCCCAACAATCTGCAGCCTCCAGCTGTCAACAAGCGAAGACGTTGATTCATGCAGTGGGGTTCAAGCAAGGGACAGGGATTTCACGTGATGTCATCAGTCAGCGACAGAGTTAGAGGCGGTGGGGTACCAGACGTAGGCTACCAGGTGCTGCTTCATGATCACTAACTTGGGAAGAGAAGTGGATGTGTCATACCAACTGGACACTTCTCTGTGTTACGTCTTTTAATAATGCACTGCCTGGGACATCATGTTGAAACCAGCAAAGACTCCTCATTTGGTCCGTCTCTGTTTAGCTCAATTGATCCATCTCCATTCACATGCTGTGATTTCTCCTCCTCTTCCCTCTTCTCTTTCTTTTCCCTTCTCTGCCTCTTAACAGGCAGCAGCTCTTAATGATCCAGCTCACTCAATCAGTCCCATCATCTCTGACAAGGGCACCCACCCTTAAGAAATGTGCGTGTGTGCTCTTGAAGCACTGCCTCCAATTACAAATGAATCACCGTGCTGAGTCACTCACCCCCTCCCCATCTCTCCCTTCAGGCAGACCAAGCTCTGCTGAACTTACACACACACACACATCGTGTATACACACACCATGTTCCTGCATGAGGAACACTAGCTGAGGAAAAACACAGATAACAAGCCGCGAGCCAGGAGCCAGGATCAATTCCTTGTGTATCAGCTCTTAGGATTTGTGTAAGTGAGAGAGAGCAGGTGTATATTTCAGGAAAACTAAAAATGTAACCGAGAGGACAAGCAGAACGAGAGTGAGAGTGTGTGTGTGTGTGTGTGAGAGAGAGAGAGAGAGACCATCTGCAGTTATGAACCGAATTGTGTGTGTATCTGCTCTCCTCGTCATGAAGATTAATGCTGTTTGTTTTCCTGCATAAACATCCTCTGAAAGATTGTGGGAACATTGGCAGAGCTGCGGCCCGTGGATCAGTGAGCACACAGCTGAGATAGAAAATGCTCACAGCTGCGGTCTGCAGCACGCTGAAGTTATAGTGCTTTCACGTGGGCGTCCAAAGATGCACTCAAAGGTGAACGTCTCAGGTTGTTAAACGCTGTGTTAGTGAGGTGAATTGTGAAACTTGTCGCTGAATTCTGCTCAAACATCAGCATTTAGAAAGAGAGGCAGTAAAGGTCTGAGTCAGCCAAAAAAACACTTATTTTGTGACTTACTTCCAGCTCTGCAGTCCTGTGTTTGAAATACAGTTCAAATGCTTCAACCACTACATAAAAATCTTCAAAGATATCACATTGATGATAATGATCCAATATTATAACATTCTGCCAATTCAAAACAATGTCTACTTGGCATTGTTTACAGCATTTCTCTATTAACAATAGAGCAAATAACAATGCATAATGTGAAATGTACTGTAAGTACCAACGGCCGACATCACTGTTTTGATTAAGAGCGTTTTTTCTCACAGCAAGCAGCACTTTAAAACATCACCATTCACTGTCTGCCCAGCACCAAACAAGTGACAGCCAAAGTTAGCGGCGAACAGGTGAGCACAGTGGACCATAGCAGATAAAAAGACAGATATTTCCCTCAAGAGTTCGTGGGAACACACGAGAGATAAAACTGAAAATGAGTATTGGACTTGCATTCAGCGGGCGGCCAGAAACACAACCCAATCAATGATGCTGCTACCTGTAGGGTGAGGAAATGCTAATACATTCATAGACAACTTATAAAGATTTTAATATATTAATGTATTACGATACCCAAAAGTGACATTCAGAGGTCAATTATTAACTGGATGTGGCAGAAATATGTTTTTTCTCCTCTTTGTCATCTTGAAACCCCTCAGATTCATCCTGTGACCTTGCAGGAGCCCTGACCCCCAATTTGTGAACCCCTGCTCAGGCAGATATTTGGAGGGTTTTAGACCTGTATGTCTGAGATTGCTTGTATTTCTTAAGATATTTTACTTTTTTGTTGTTAAATTTATAGTTTCCGATGATATGGACACGGCAATCAAAATTCCATCCAGTTTTAGTGTTGGGATGGCAACAGAAATCTCAGAAGTGGTTACAGGCTGTATGCATTATGAATGTATGTATGTATGTCTGTATCCATTCTTCTTGGTTTCTAATAAATGCAAAGATGGTCGAAAAAAGACTTCTCTACATGCTACAATTTGGAAGCAAACCAGTGTTATCTGCTCAAAGAGAAAAGGCAAACAAAAAGATCATTATATCGGACCACTGTGTATTTCCCTATGACACCTTCCCTGTCTCCCTCTCCTCAGGGAGGGGTTGCAGCCAGTTTGTTGATGAGAGGAGAAGCACTGCCGTCACACTACCGATAGAAAGTAGGTCACTTATCCCACGTTTCACTGCATGCCCAAAGCAGATGGGTGACAGTGGTAATTGGCATCAGGGGCTATGGCATGCTGTTATGGCTCTCTCTCCTGAGATACCGCATCTCTACCTTTCCCCCTGCTGTCTGTTGGAGTGTTTGCTAATGCTTGGCTGCCAAAGTAAGAAAAAAAAAGCCTCTCCACCCCACCCCTACCCACAGGGAACATAAGCACATAAGGTCATGGTGTGTCAGGATTTCAAAGATTTATCAAGAACTTTTTCTGCAGAACTGGAGTCGTGCCATTTTCATTTTTGCTCTATTGTTTGCTAAATAGAGAATTGAGCTCCATCTGCTGTTGTTTGGTTGGACTGTGACCATTTTGGATGCAAGACTTCAACACATATTATCATGGCAGTTTACACTAAACAAATAAACACAACCCAACAGGATAAACCACATTTGTGCACTCAGTACCACCAAAATGTTTTCTTTTTTTTTTACTTTCATCATCATACGTTACATGATGTGCAATTCCTTCAATACAAAGCACACACACAACACAAACACACACAGTTTAGAAGGTGTTATGTTTGTCATGTTCTGATTTCAATTCAGCATGTTAACATGCAGATATAGGTTAATTAGCATTAAACACAAGGAACTAAGTAGCTGTGGCTGATGGGCATGTCATTAGTTTTGCTGCTATGTGATCATGATGGGCAAATCAAAAAGTTTGACTTGCTGATAGATCTGGTCAAAAAGTTTGGAAACTAACCAAAAGTTGTCACATTTCATCCTGAGGGGACTAGGACTGTCTCTTGCAAGACAACCTAATCAACCCATTAGCTGCTGAGATATTTCACCAAAATAAAGGATGTCAGCCTCGCTCTAGCGCTAGAGGAAACGTCAGGTATCACACAAATCAACAAGATTCATCCTCTGGGGACCAAAAATGTCTTTTCAAAAGTTCATGGTTATCCATTGAATAGCTGAGACATTTCAGTCTGGACCACAGTGGTGTGGTGCAGCAACAGGCGACATTTTCCCTTTGCAAAACAACTTCAGTGATAATATTAAAAGTCATGATCATTACTAGCTAAGCTAATCCAGCCATTAACGCCCTGTGTTTGAAGCTAATAAATAAGGTTTCACCTAAATGAAACCACCACTGTCTGCACCCTCATCACCACAAATCAAGGTCTCCAGCCATGAAGCACGGCCAATTAGAGAATAATCATATCATTTAAATTGTCTGTCAGCTATCAGAATGGATTAAACAGAAGCTCATGGCGTACATTAATTGCATCCAACCATCCAGTGGAGTCAGTGTCCTTCCTCACTGTCAGCTGCGACAGCATGTATTTCATTGTGAGAGAAGATGGACACCTAGTGGTAGGAGCGCCAACTCTAATATAGTACACATAGACTGAATGGGTCTAAATGATTGTTCAATAAGCACAGAGACGAGGAAAATCACTTTGATATTCAAAACCTTTATCTCTGTATAAACTGTACATAACATGAAATAGATTAACTGGACTAATTATTCTAATTGTTATAACATTCACTCTCTTCAAAGGCCCATTCGGAGAGAGGAGCCACACTTGCTGTAATGCCTAATTTCATCCTTTCAATTACTCAATTAGACTGGAATGAACAAATCAAATACCATTGTGTTTTTTCCATGGCCTCAGAGGTCTGCGAATGCTACAGGAATAGTCTGCACCCCGAGAGCCACAGCTGCTGTTCTGCTGAGAGAGCTCGTGAAGAATTTGTCTAAGTGAACCCTTATGACCGCTGAGGAAGATTTATGGGACCCTGTGTCACCCACCTGCTCCTTTTTTACCCCCCACTCAGACCTGATGCCCCACCCTTGTACGCCCCCCCCCCAAAAAAAGACCCACAGACAGACCCACACACAGAGGCGCCCATTAGTTCTTCTTCTTCTGTGCTACTGCTTTTCATCTATCCACCGTTCTCAACATCTTCTCAATGCTTGTTAGACATGACAGAAATAGTGTGCTCGATGACTCAGTACACCCAAGTCTTTTCAGACACCAGGTGCTGTCAACAAGCATCTGTGCCTATGGATTAAAAAAAACAAACAAACAAAAAAAGCACCATGAATTCATATCATCTTGAGCATCCTGTGGAAAATGTGTACCTATTCAGGCATCAGCTACTGACATCAGCTACTTTCTGAAATGTTTAGAAGTATGAGGAATGAATGAGGAAAAAACTATGTGACATGTCAGCCTCAGACAGATCTAACCATCATGTCATCTCTTCATCTTAAACAGTACATGCATGGCAGCCGCACCTCGGGACCTGTTTTTACTGTGGGTGTGAGAGTAATCACAGTGGAGTCCACTGCGAGACAGACAGAATAGCATTTCCACTGTCCATCCTCACTTATGTCATCTAACAGACGCAATGTCACAATCTCTGCACTCTGAATCCTGTGGTACCAATGAACTGATGGATGGTTATATCTTTATGTACCTCCATAATGAACTCTGAGGCCTCTGTGTACACTACATGACTGTGATGGGATTATTACTTTAGTGCAATAATATGGTTAAAAATAGTAGCACTAAATACATCTCTGGAATGTTACTACCCATTATCATGACCCAAGATTTTTGTTCATTTTTATTTTTTTAAGTATATAGTTTTTGGTCTTTTTGCCATTAATTGATAAGATAGTTGAGAGAGACAGAAATGGGGAGACAGAGAGAAGGGTGATGACATGCAGCAAAGGTCCACCGGATTCGGGATTCGAACTGGGGCCAGCTGCAGCAAGGACTGTAACCTCTGCATATGGGGTGCCTGTTCAACCCAAGACTGTTGATTAACTGGATCCCTCCATGTACCCCTGCTGAAAATGCTGTGGGCTGGAAAAAGGCCAGAGGAGGGGCAAAGGAACTGAAAGTAAAAAGAAACCAACAAAATGAATAAATCTTCTCTGAATCTCTGAAACAATTCACAGGGTAAGAAACAGAAATATACAGCAGTGTTAAACCAGCCTCTTGGTTTGAGAGCAGCTTAAATTTTGAGCAGTCGTGATGTTATCATTTGAGAAACATATCCAAAATCCAATCTTTTTATTGATTGATTCCAAACTGTGCAGAATTGAGTCACCAGACTTTTAACAGAATCCAGAAGGGACCACATTAAACTGGTTTTAGCCTCTTTGTACATTTTAGAAATGATTTTATTGTCTTTTAAGACTTTTCACTCAATGCTATTCACCTGACCTCTTAATGTCTCATGAACCAGCTCGTATCCTAAGATCCTCTTATCGTTGTGCCTGAGGCAAAGGCCTTTAGTTTTAAGCTTTGACAGTCAGAGCACAGTACATGAAATCAGTACATAACTAAACCTAATAAGCATCTGTTTATGTGCACCTTGCCTCACAAAACAGAAAACATACAGTCTTCAAATCACTCGAGTACCTTTTCATTCAACTCCCTCTGGAGCCACAGTGACTCAATACGTCATACGGAGGTATTGAGCTGTTAGGAGAACCGAGAAATAGACTTTGACCTACACAAATGGTAGATTTCCTCTTTTCAGCCAGTTGACCCTATAGTCTCTAAAACATCCATACACAAATGATTTTAAAGACAAGTGCTTCACTGAATTTCACAAATCCCCCTCATTTGCATTATTTACAAATTACATAGTATTAGAATTATCTTTGTGTCAGTAGCCTTATGTAACTGAAACAAAAGCTTAGCTCCTTCTGACCTGATATAATTTATTCACTTACAATCACTCTGAGGCAGCAGCAGCCATATAAATTATCTGAATAAGGCACATGACAAACATGTAGGAAAATAAACATTTCTATTGCATATATTTACACGCTTTTTCCATTGACTTGTTTTCTCTGATTTCTAACCATTTCAGATAAAAGTGCTCACTGAGACTGCAGTGAACCAAACCGTTGCACAGTATCCTTTAAAATTCACAGTTTACCAAAACAGACAGTACATACAGTCCTTAAAAGAAAATCTATATTCTTGGCAGTAATGAGATTCAAATTTTGCCTTTGCCCTTTTTTTTTTTTTTTTTTTTTTTTAGGTTTAAGTGCAGCAGCCATTACACATTGCAGTACAGTTGATATGGTGGTTAGGTTCCACTGAGGTCATATGGTGTCAAAGGTGCCTCAGACATGGAAGAGGGGCACCACTCTGTTGATATTTTGTCTACAAATGGGGCATGTGCGCTGCGGAAGGGCCAAGAAGCACCTATGGCAGCAGCACACGTGCCCACAGTCCAGCAGAATACAGTCACGTGGCTGATCGAGGCAAATCACACAGCCGTTCTCTATGTGATTCTCAGTTTGAAGACCCTCGGGGTCTCCTACAGCAGCAGCTATTTGGGCTTCAGCGCGAAGTCTCTCACATTCCCTCATTATCTGCTCCCACTCACGCTGAACTTTTAAGTGGTTGTAGTAGCGTCGACCGGCCCAGAGGAGGACCGCGGCCCCGGCCAAAGCAGTGCCAACCGCCAGCACCTTCCACCAAACGGCTTCGTCCTCTAGCTCATGTCGCAGGGTCTCAGAGTCCATGGTGGTCAGGAAATACTGTGCACCGTTTGTAGGGGTCGGAGATTCAGGGTGTCGTCTGTATCCAGTATCAACTCACCCACACCTGTGAGAGTTGCACCCACCTAGGGAAAAGAGGAGAATATCAACACATTGTGATTTCATTGGAGAGTTAATGAAGTAAATATCTTAGTATCTCTTGTAACAACTTACTTTGAGCATTTCCTCGGTCTCTAGTTGCCCTTTAAGCTTCTCCCCACTGAAGTATTGTCCAACGATGTCACCCAAGCTGTAATTGACTTGGTGAAACTTCTCATGGGTAATCTCCATGTGCACTCCAGAGGCCTGCAAAGGGCACAGGACTTTGACTGGGGTCTCATCTGATCCCACTAACACAAAGGGAACTGAATTCAGTTTTTGGAGTATGACTTGCTCCCTGTCTATCCTGCAACATGGGAGAGAAGAACATTGAGTCTTTTCAGTCTGACAAAAGATCAAAAGGTAAAATCAAGTGATATCATTTGAATAATCTGAGATAAGACTGCATGCAAAACAAGGCTGCGGAGAGAGCAGTGATCATTTACAGTGAGTCCTCACGTCAACAATGATCACCATAGGAACATAATACTGTCGTGCTCACCAACTGCTTGAAAGGTTGTTCCACACAAGCCTGTGTTCTTTCAACATGAATTTCTGCAACACTCCAATAATTTCTTTTTGGAAGTGACTCCTCAGAGGCTCGCCTACTGGTTGCGTAGCTCCTACATAAATAAACAGGTACACATATCAGAGAGTAAGTAATTAAAAAGGCATACCTATCTTTAAGTGGACAAATATGGATCCAAATCGTCTGTATGAGAAACACTGATTACCTTCAATGACAGCATACTGTAGACATGCTCCTGGAGTTGCTTTCAAAATATCTTTGAGTTTCTTATCTATGGTGAAGTGTGGAGCATCCTGACAAAACAAAACACACACTGATTGTGTATGCAACAAACATACCGTAGTAAAAAGCTAATACTTTAATACTTTAAGTTGTAACAACTGGCCTAGAAGAGTGTTTTAGAGACATTGGCAGTGTTGATCTGCTTTGAGGGGATTTCAAGCAGAAAGTGAAAGCTGAAGATTCTTAACACGGCTTCACAACAAATACTAAACTAAACATGCAAAAACAGAAAAGTTAGTTAAAATAATGTTCATTGTACAGGATCCCACACTGACATCAAGTTTATCTGCTGCAGTCCGACTCTTCTTGTAGAGATAGAAGCAGATGCCTGAGAGGGTAAGGCTGGCCCCGAGACACACTGCCTCTGTAATTGTAACAGAAAATCCTTCCATAGTCTCTGGGTCTCTTGTCACTGTTCTTCGAGCAAACCTGCAAAAAACATATGATATATAAGAATGTCAGTGAGTCAGCTGTCACAGTTTATAATGTGTAGTGAAAAGTACTGAGTGATTGGAGGAACAAAATAACACAGTACATTGTGACACACAGCCCTTTATTGTATTGTTTTGAATGAGGAAAAAATATGAATGAGGAATAGATACATTTATTTTTATGATGACAAAAAAATAGCATGTTGCTGTGTTTAATACACAGCAACTTTCACATGGTCATCATCAATTACATTTTAAGTCTGTAAAATAACACACAATGAGAAACATGCAAGCTCAAGGACACCTGACCCTCATGTCACATGATTTGTTTGTTGTCCAGAAGCATCAGCAATGACATCAAACAATGCAACATATGATATATATACATTAGTTAACCATAATTGTCTTTATTGACTGATAAACATGTTATGACTTGGCCACGCACAAGTTAAAGGGTTGCTACCTGCAATGACAAACATGTGAGAGTAAAAGACAGACACAAAACAGGAAACACTAACTACTCTACATATGATGTGATTAAAATGAGGAACATTATGCTGAGAGTCTATTTACTTTCACTTTACTAAGATTATTATGGGTAAGATCTTCGTCGGCTAATGTTAGCGGCTAGACAGCTGACGTTACTATGGCAGCACCAGACCCCCCTAGTATTTTTTGATTTAAAAAAAAAAAAAAAAAAAAAAAAAAAAGAATTCGTTAGCAATTCTCCAGCGCTAGCATAGCATTGTGACGATAGGTCTGACTAAGGACTGAATGTTAGCTTACTATTTCAGCAGCTATAATTAATGTATAACAGCATATAGCTATATGTCTTATTGATCCAGAGCGACAATAAGGTGTTTTCGTACCTGTCAGAGCAGAGAAACGTCTCAACTTGATAAGTTCAGTACAACCGTGGCGTCCATGACATATGACGTTGGCAATACTTATGTCACGTGACCAAGTCGGCGCATGTCATTTACGGCTTCTCTCCACGTCGCCTGTACGCCGCCGAGATGGCAGGAGGTGTGCGGAGAAAGTCTCCCGGTTCCCCGTCCCCACTGTTGGGGAAGCTTCACACACTGTGGCAGGACAAACATCTGGTCCTGTTTAAAACGGAATACACGTTACTGGTCGTTTCAGTGCTGTGGTTCCTGGAGATCGGGATCAATGTGTGGGTCATACAAAAAGTAGCATGTAAGTAGCTGCGCGGCTAGTTAGCATGCTATTGTCGTTTAACGTTTTTCTGAACGTGTCTTAGAGCTAACTAGCTAGCGTTAGCAAACCCCCTAACTTAACAGTGCCACCTGTCAAAGGGAATTTACTGTCCTTGCAAGAGTACGACCACCTACAATCGACTGCTCTGTCCAAGTGCTAAATGGCACCCCTCATTTTCAGCAACTGCTCGTTTTAAAACATCACGTGGTTAAGGATCTGATTTAATGATACGATAATGACAGCACTGTAAACGTCTATATGTGTGTTAATAACTGCTCATTGATAATGCATATTTATTTATATTTAAGCTTTTTAATAGACCATCCCTCATTGTTTTTGTTTTTTTTTGACAAGTCCACTTATTCCACTTCATGGAGAACTGGAACAATAATTATCAAAAATGACATCATCATCAGTCAAATATTTTTAATAATTCTTTCGATTAATCATTTAATTCGTGAAGTTACAGGAAATAAGCGAAAAATGCCCATATATTTTGGTTGTCCTACCATGAGTCCAAAGTCTAAAACTAATCAATTCACCAAGAAATAAAACAAAGAAAAGCACCAAACACTCTGAATGGGAGCAAAGTAGCAGCTTGTGAAGTTTTGAACAATTTGTACATGATAATTGGAATAAGTGATCAGCTTACAAGCTTGTCTCGTTATATTTTCTTGACTGGACAACTGACCAATCCTTTCAGCACCAGTGTGCAGGCCTATTGTGCTGAAACAGTTTGATGTTCAAATAATTGCTGATAAATAACTTCAGTTGCTCATGTAGTTTGTTCCAAGTATCTAAGTCATGATTACTGAGTGATCAGGTAAGCTTCCCAGTCATTTATACATTTATAATTGCTGATTCACATCCTTGCAGACACTGAGATTGACTGGAAAGCCTACATGGATGAAGTAGAGGGCGTCATCAATGGTACCTATGACTACACTCAGCTGAAAGGAGACACAGGCCCCTTGGTGTAAGTGTCAGATGTCATACAATACAGTGCTGTGGGTCTCTCCATCCTGTAGTTGGAGGTAACGTAAAATGATAAATGAACACCTTGTTGTTGCAGGTACCCAGCTGGCTTTGTCTACATCTTCACAGCTCTCTATTACATCACCAGCCATGGGGTGAACATCCGTCTGGGCCAGTACATTTTTGCAGTTTTCTACCTCATCACCCTGCTGCTCGTCTTCAGGATATACCACCGCACAAAGAAGGTCAGTCTGTGGTGGTGTGACAGAAGCCTTGATTTATAAAACAACAGTATGAATTTTTGTTTGTTTCCATCTTATGGTAATATCTAATGTTTATTCCCTTCCCTTAACTCCTCAAGGTTCCTCCCTATGTGTTCTTCTTTGTGTGTTGCGCTTCTTATCGAATCCACTCCATCTTTGTGCTGCGTCTCTTTAATGACCCAGTGGCCATGATGCTGCTGTTCGCAGCTGTCAATCTTTTCATGGATGGATACTGGACCCTGGGCTGTGGCCTCTACAGGCAAGTGTGGAATATGTGTACAGGTCTTCTTTGCAAATCTTTACACAGTATCATTACACATTTTTTGCCATGCATTACAAGATGTAATAATTACAGCTCTGCTTTCCTCTCTTCCTGACAGTTTAGCAGTATCTGTGAAAATGAACGTGCTTCTTTTTGCCCCTGGGCTTCTTTTCCTCCTACTCTCAGAGTTTGGTCTTATCAGGACAATCCCTAAACTTTCTCTCTGTGCAGTTATACAGGTAAATATACTGCATAGTTAAAAAAAACAGGCATGTTACTGGCATACTTAAATATATATTTTATGCTTTTTTCCCAACATATTTCTAAAAGAATCTGTTTTGATATCACAGCTTTTGCTGGGCCTCCCTTTCCTCCTGGACAATCCTATTGGTTATGTGAGCCGGGCTTTTGATCTTGGCCGTCAGTTCATGTTCAAGTGGACGGTCAACTGGCGCTTCCTGCCAGAATGGCTCTTTTTGAATCGCTACTTTCACTTAGTCCTGCTGGCTGCCCACCTGCTCACCCTGCTGCTCTTTGCTTTTCGCCGGTGGAAGAGGTGAGACAGACTTTCACTGTGCCAACTTCACTGCTGGTGTCGTAGTTAGAGATGAGCTGGAATAAATCAGGGCTTAAAATTGTGCCAGTTTTTGTCCCTCAACGCCGCAGGCGTCGGCTCAGTTAGTATTTGATGTCATGCACCCTGATACAGGGCTTCCAGATTCAGAAGAAATGTCTGTGTGTATTCAGCTACAGATTCCTGTCAACACCATGCACCAACACCATATTGATTCATAAACAGCATATCATTATGACTACAGGTGATGTAGCAGGCTATAATGAGGAATATGAATGTACAGTTGCATTTTCACATTGTTGTGAACGGATTACTTTACATGTGAGGCCGGTTTTTTAACTTGACTTTAATGTGCAGTATTGATAGCTATGCATTTATGACTTCAGCGTCTCACATAGTAAAGCTTATTATCAGTGATGCCAGGTATTATATCTTCACAGATGAGACTTTTTACATGTAATGTAGGCATTAACATGTGCCACATAGGTTTTTAGTCAAAAAGGTAGATCCAACAAAAACATCAATGTGAAAATCCCTCCCTTTTGTGTCCCTCAAGGCCAGGAGAAAGCATCTTCGAACTCCTCAAGGAGCCTGGAAAGAGAAAAGTCCCTCATCAGAAGAGCACTGTGGATCATATCCTTCTGTCTCATTTGGATATAAACCGATTTGTAGAATGTTGTTTCCTACAGGACACTGCAACAGCAACAGCATAACTAAGTGTCAAATATGTGCTTGATATTGCTCAGAGCCCAAACGAATGATACTTTGGGTTTTCTCTGGCTCTTTTGTCAGACCTTAACAGATTAACACAGATTGTGCTGATTCTCTTCACCTCTAACTTCATTGGCATGTGCTTCAGTCGTTCGTTGCACTACCAGTTCTACGTCTGGTAC
The DNA here is from genome assembly GCA_021432705.1 of Caranx ignobilis. Classification (NCBI taxonomy): domain Eukaryota; kingdom Metazoa; phylum Chordata; class Actinopteri; order Carangiformes; family Carangidae; genus Caranx; species Caranx ignobilis. The sequence continues at coordinate 37,860,650 of MU269980.1, forward strand.
TTCCACACGCTGCCCTACCTGCTCTGGAGTGGAGGAGTCAAGAAGCTGGCCCACCTGCTCAGGTAAGAGGAAAGCTAGATGGTCAAATACAACTTTGAAACGATCATCAAGCACTCAGCCATGTGTTAATGCTGTATTGTTTTATCCTTGTTACCAGAGTCCTGATCCTGGGTCTGATCGAGCTCTCATGGAACACATATCCCTCCACTAACAGCAGCTCGACCGCCCTCCACGTGTGTCACCTCATCATCCTCCTCTGTCTGTGGCTGGCTCCGCCCCTGCATTCTGCCCCAGCAGAAACACAACATACACCCGTCAAGGACAAACGCCAGTGAGCCACAGCCTGATCAGACCGGACATCGCATTCGGTCCAATCAGCTGCTGAACAGCCTCCGTCCTCCCCTTCTCTTTGATCCTCACAACACCAGTGCAGAGGGAGGCCACAGGGGTAGACTGTTTATAGATGAATAAAAGGAGCCACCTGATGCTTCTCATCTCAGCTCACTGCTGAAAGTGGAGGAAACAAACGTGTGGGTCCCGTCTGCAGACAGGTACCCACATGATGAAATGGGATGTAGTCATCCCTTGCAGTTGAAGAGATGGAAAGAGGACAGAAATATGGATTCTCAGGTTTCATTTTCAAATATATACTAGGAGGAGTGAAGTACAGTGGAGGAGGAAATTGTGAATGTGATTCTCTTTGGAAAGAATTTGTTACATAGGTTATATTTCTACTTAGTATGCTGAAATCACGGCCATTTAAATCAAAGACACTGATGGACATATCATCATGTGCATGGTAAGAAAGAAGTAAATTGATGAATGCCAGTAACTTGCAAATGTGCAAAGCTTTAAATTAATTTCACATCAGGCATAAGCTTGTGGCGTTTCCACTTCAAACAGTAATTTCAGTGTTTACCAGTACAAAGGCCCAAATTATTTTCCAGTAGTTATTTATATGTAAAACTGAACCGCAGACAAGCACAGGTATTTGTCTGATTTATTAATTGATTAATTCATCCTAAGCTGTGAGCGGTTCCTGACACCCATCAGCACATAAGTAGATCTAATGTGAAAAATATGCAGTAGATTGAAACAGAGAAAGTGTAACATTTTATATTAAACAGAGATGCCACTTAACCATGATTTGTTTCCTCTTTCTGACACATGGGCTAAATTCCAGCATGTTTTTTTTTGTTTTTTTTTTTCATAATTTTATTATTATTTTTCCAAAAGTTAGTCAGTCATCTAAAGTAATCTTTTATTAGTTTATCAATCACCTTTATAATTACCTGGATAATCAGAATCATTCCTATCTGACTGATTGTGATTATACATTTGACAAAGTAATAACATTATACAGACAGGAAGCTAAAACTACAAAAGCTCATTCAGGCGGTCAAGGCATTCATGTGATTGCATAAAGCATATTAATAACTAAAGGCCACTTGGTCAATGTCATGTAAAGGGTACTCTTGTCAGGTTAATATAAATTCTTACATTGGTAAAAACTATTATGTGCAACTTAATATTAGAATGAACTTGGCACTGGGTTATGGTATTTGGTAGCTGGCCCTGAAGATAAAAGATAGGGTTTACTTTTCCATGTAAAGGCATTGCTTCTTCAGAGTCACAGTCATAGGTAATGGGTAATAATGCAAATCAGAAATCTGGCTCAGGCTCCTCAGAGATTAGAGTCTCACATGTTATTGGGGTTATAACACAGCATGTTCAGTTTGATGTTCTCATCCCAGTGGCGCAGCAGCAGGAACAGCTGTCTGGCGGCTCCCTTCAGCCCTGCCAGGTCCAGTCCCTCAGGCAGCTCCTGACACCGCAGCCAGAAGTCTGCTTTTGCTGCCACCAGTTCCCACTCCATGAAGTAGCCGGCACAACGGTGCTCCAGCCAGGCTAGAGCCACAGCTGTGGCCCAGCTGGAGCCCTCCAGGTCCTCTTGAGCCAACAGGCAGCTCCCCTGAAGGTCAGCTGGCTCTAATGTGGAGCCTTCATATACGTCTGTCTCTGATCCGCGACCACTATCTGCTTGGCCCTGGCTCTGGCTGTGCGAGAGGCCGACAGATAGCTCCAGGGAGCCTTCCTCTGAGCTGGGGAGGTCAGGGGGTGAGGTCACAGGGTCGCGGTCAGACAGGTGTCTTCGGCGAAGCCTCGGTTCTAGCATCAGGGGGGTGTCATCTGGAGTGTGGTGGAAAGGAGGTGCGCTTAGTTTGGAGAGGAGGCCAGAGGAGGGAGAGAAGGTAACATGGTGACTAGAGGGAGCACCCTGAGGCTTGGCAGAGGTGGATAATGATGGAGCACTTGGGGATGTGCAACGGAATGGTGGGCTGAGGCTGCGGCGGTGGAGGCTGTAGGGTGAAGCCCTTTTTAGGCGGTCCAGGGGGATCTGGACACAATCTGAGTAGATCTCTGTCAGAAGAAAAGCTCCTGAGGCCAGCTGCAGACGCACCTGATCAGACACACAAACTCATAAATATGTTTGCATCCTTGTGTCTAGATAAGAGCGTATGTTATGTTTGCACAGCTCACCAGGGGCAGGTAGTCTGGAACCTCAGACACAGGTTGTTTCTCAGTCTCTGCAGACAAACAGTGGGACTTGAGCGGAATCTGCTTCCCTGATGAAATAGAGGACCTGAGTCTGCCCAGTGGAAACCTGCATGATGTAAAAAGAGGTAAGGTTGTTTTTGCATTTAAATGTAGCTAATGGCATGGGGAGCAGTTGCAAAATCTAAAACACAGAAATGTTCTCCAACAATCATAAGTTAACGTAATGTGAAAGTTTTTTTTTTTACCTGGTGCCAAAGAAGCTCTCCATTGACTTGCTCTCTATAGATCGCTGTGAACGTGTGCATGAGCTGCCTGTTATTGCTGGAGCTGTGGCAGAGAAGGCATTACCTCCTACACCTGAGGCAGCAGCGCAGAATAAAACATTAAACACTTTTGTTTCATCAGTACAGAGATGTTTCCTGACGGAGTTCAGTGGCTCAGTGTACCCAGATTTTGTCACAGAACAGCTTTCAGTAGGACTATTTTGTTATGATGAAATAGTCCCTTTAGAAATGTCTTCAAACTGTGAATTGAAAATTATTTATAGCAAACCAAACTCTGCACTCCAGTTCATCTCCATTGTATTGTAAAGCAGGAGAAAACATCTGAAGTTATTTTGGACTTGGGTGAATTGATCCTTTAAGAATTACATCATATGATACTGATGTGTCAAGGAGAGAAGCTCTTCAATTTCTCCTCCCATACAAACTCTCCTAGAGTTGTGAACTGGCTTTGTGGTTTGACGCCTCTAACCTTGGGACTACACTGACACTTGAGTGTTTTCACTTAGCGTGCCGACAGCAATACTTACTAGAGTCCCAGGATGTAAGGCTACAGGGTGAGGCGGGAGTGTCATCTCTGTCTGAGAGATACAAAGATTGTTGATGACCTAAAGTCTTGGCAACAGAAATGGCTGCTGGTATCATTCAGTCTTTTTACCTGTAGAGTTCCAGGTGTCCTCAATCTCTTGACTGTCTCTGCTGGTCCGTCGTCTGCCCAGACCTACAGAATAGGCCCTCTGCCTACGACTACCTGACTGGGAACTCCACTTGTTTCCCAAATGCATCCCTAGACACACAACAGAGTAAATACACATTTTCAAAAATTGCAAACAGGCTGGACTGCAAACTAGCTTTGATTTTGAATTATGCAGATATGAACTTGTGCCCCATAGGAATAAATGTTAAAGGTGCATCCAGCATTCTAGTGTCACTCTTTTATAAAAGTTAAAACACACAAGAAAACACAGAAAAAAGCAGTAGCTGAGGTTCCTTGACTAAAACACAAAATGCACTGAATCTGACAATTGCTATAATGCAACTCAAGATCATCTCAGAAGACGCTCCCTGCCTTTAAACAAAACTTCAAAGCCCACAAATAGAGCTACAAACATCAGATCACTATTTTCACAGATTGAATAGTAGTGGGGGGTAAACTATCTAATATCTATTATACATACATATATGCTCTGTTTGTGATTCAGTAGCACACCTGTGTTTTGGATGTCCATGCTTTCTTGCAAACCTTTGTTGGGGTTGCTGTCAGTAGTAGTGAAGGCTGTGTACATGCAGATGATGTTACAGTGCTTACTGGTCTGGATGGCCTTCATACGGTATCGCTTAGCTGAACCTGAGTAATTGTCGAATACAACAACACAATGAGTATGAGATAAACTGCACTTATGTAACAGTTACGAGGTTAATGGTTTGTCAGTAAGTAAGAATCATCATCAGTAATGGCTCACCATGTCCAATGTCACTCTCCTTCTCTGCCATTTTCTCAAAGTCTCTTATGACTGAGCGAGCAGTCAGCTGGTGAATAATCTCTTCCCATGGTTCCCCTCCTCTTCCTTCTTCTCCCCCTCCTCCTCCACATCCCTCAGCCTCTGGTGTCTCCTGACCATCAGTGGTCCAGAGGTGCCCCAGGTCAACAGTGACCTCCCAGGACACAGGCCTGCCACTCAGCAGCCCATGAATGAGTGAGCGGCACTGGCCTGGAGGGGGATCCTCTGGTGGAACAGCAGTGAAGAGGTATTCGGGATCTGTGAAGCTGTCCCAGTCCATAGGAGAGGCAGGGAACAGGAGACCATCTGGGGGTCAGAGTGAGAAACAAAAGGGACAGAAAATTGATGGAGGGAAGATAAGAAGCATAATCCTGATTTACTTAGTAGTATCTTACTGGAGTCAGTGAGGCTTCTGCGGGACAATGTCCCTCGCGACGGGGGCTTTGTTTCGCCATCGCTTTCGTCCAACCTTCCTCCCAACGTTTGGTCGAAGGAGACTCTCTCCAGAGCTCTCCTCAGGCGATGCATCTCCAGCTCGCCCTGGGGGGATGAGAAACTCCTTGCTGCCATGGTTGAACGGACAAGTGCCTTTTGTCTTCTACGAGACTCCTCACTTCCATCCAGACGCCCGATCTGGTTGTATGGAAGGGAAAATAAAGCAGCTACAAAAATCTCTTTCATACATCTAAAATTGAAAGATGATATTGTTATCAATATGTAGAGTATCTTAAGTACTGCACTGAGTTCCTGCACTGTACTGTTAGTCTGTGCCTTCCGTACTCTGTGTCAACCTGGACCAAATAACATCATATATGACTATATCATGTCTTTCAGCTCAATCTTTAACAATTCTCTGTCAAGTAAAGTAAGAAAACTACATGACAAGTTGCATGACAACAGCCAAGCGCTTTAGGGTCTGTAACAAATAATCTTGCCTTCTTTGCCCCACTGTCAGGGGTTTCAGCTGAGAGGTTTTGCTGCCATGCAGAATCTGCCCAGCGAGACAAGGATGATCTGTGCTCTGGAGGGGGCATCTTCTCAAGGCCCTGTGGTAGAGACCCTGTATCCAGCACTGAACCAGAGGAATGAGGGTCAGCCAGAAAAGCCCCGCCTGCTGAGTCAGAGTTGGACGAAGCATGTATGTGTGAGTGGGACTGCGTCTGTAGACTCCGCTCACTACTGAGGGAGCAGCAAGTGAGGACATACTGCTCCTGGATATAAGAGCTCTCCTGGATCCTCCTTCTCACATCACTGGACCAGTCTAGCTCCACACCTAGAGTGGACAAAAGCCAGCTTTTAACCACTATGGCAGAAAGGGTCTGGGAGGCAAATACAAGCTTGGCTGATGAGTGACTGACCTGGGCTGGTGCCAGGGCCTGTGTCTCTGGCACAGGAGAACTCAGAGGAGATTTCTCTGGAGATCTCCCTCAGTGCCTCCTCCAAGTCGGTGCCATCTGCACATGTCACCACAGGCATCAGCTCAGATGAGGGAGGAGGTGAAAGCTCATCATTTGATTGGCCAAACACAGAACCCATGGAGCCACGATGTACACCTTTATAACCCCGTCCTTGAGACTATGAAATAAGACACTCACATAAGAAATCTGTTTTCTTATGCAGATGCACACGGACATACTTTTTCTTTTTTTCTTTTTTTTTTTTAATAGTGACCAATACCTGAGCCTGTTTTGCTTTGAAATTTGTCATATCATACAGGGTGCAGTATCCAATGAGGCGATTTCCAGGGTAGAGTGGAGGGATTTCACTGGGTGAAAGAAGAGCCTCCATGTTTTCAGGCAGGTACCAATCAATCCGTACATCAGTCAGCACAGGTTCAAAGGCTTTTTTCAGGGACTTGATAAACTAAGGAAGGAGAGAGGTCACAATATTTTTTAACTGAACACTTCCAATGAATGTAAAAATATTTAATTTCAATGAAACTGAAAGTATCAAAAGAGAAAGCATTCTTTTGTATTTCTTATCTGTTTATACTGATCTCTAAAGGTGGTGTTTTACTGGTCAAGGTGGAGATTGTTTCAACCACTTTATTTACAGTTTAAGAGTTTAGTCCTGTGGTTCTCAATTTACAGCTGGCCCAGTTCAAATTACATTTTAACTCTACTAATCACTTTTCTCTGCAAATCTATAGCTTCAAAATAATACTATGCCTATGTTTGTACATATTGTCTCCAGTAGGTGGCAGTGTTGCAGTTCTGCTGACCTTGGGCTGGAGTCTCTCTTCATCATCCAAGAACTCTGTCGTCCCTCCTGTTAGTTTGGCAACGCCCTGCAGGAGTCTCCTGCAGGCTCGAGGGCCCAGGCCCAGACCAAAGCATCTGCAGAGGTGATATCATATATACTTAAAATTTTAATCACATCCCCAGTGCTTGCACTCTGCATGTAGCATGTTTTTCTCTCACTCACTGTTTGGACAAATCAAATGGCAGAAACAAGTCAGACTTAACTACCTGTTTATCCAATCCTCATGTGGTGCATAGGTTCTCTGTGTCTTGGCAATGAAAAAATTTAGGTCTCATCAAGCAGACAGAACTGTCATTTGTGCACTCAGAGGGATCACAGGCCAATTGTCTGACTTAGAGTTTGAAATGAGCAGAAGACAGAATAACTGAAAACACTGAGACCTTGAGTGCTGCCTCAGCAGGTCTGTCTGGATGGCTAGATACTGTTTTACATGAGTAAGATGAAAGGGAAGTGAAATGATCAGCCCATGACAAACACCTTTTCTGGATGTAGGCTGTCGTTGAACAGCCAAATGAGAGTGGAGGGGCAAAAATATCTATATAGTTTGCAGAAGGACAGCCAAAATACAGTGGAGAAAGTCAGTCCGACAGGAGAATACTAATGAGGGGTAAATGGAGAAGATACTGTGCGATGCTGAAGGGCCAGGGGAAAACCAGAGGGGCGTGTCTCTCACTGCAGAGGAGAGCACTTAAGGGGATTACTGGGCGGGGCTGAAAACTACCTCAGCCCTCTCTTCTTTCGATCACAGTGCTCTGGTCTCAATATTTGAAGATCTCTGCTTGTATTCCCTCTCTTTCTCACTGTCGCTCTCCTCCCTCACATTTGTCATTCTATCACCTCACTCTGCTCACACTCAACTACTCTTCATTCCTCTCTGCTTCCCTGTCAACCCCAGTGATTTAACGTGGTATCACATGCCAGCTTTAAAATAAATCCTTGTTAAATAGTTGGTTTATTTAAAGTCCATCCATGACTACCATAGGTTAAATATCTAATAGTTTCATTTTGGGGCTCCATACCTGCCAGCGCATGTGTTTCTGCGGACCAACTCCAGCACTTTGGCAACATTGCTAATGGATCCATCTGTAATGATGAAGACCTGGCGAGGATATGAGCGCTGCATGGGCTGTTGGTACACCCAAGACAGCGCTCCTAGGAGGTTGGTGCCTCTCATGTCAGCTCTCATCCTCTGGACATACTCATATGCCTGCATGAGAGTGACCTGTGTGCATACAGGAACAGAAACAGCAGAGATGCAATCAGATCATACATCATACAGTAAAGGTGGCACATGCAGGCATCAGAAAAGCACACCTGTCCAACTGTATGACACTGCCTGTGCAAACATCACCTGTGTTGTCAAAATAAAGTCGCTGTTTGATATCAGATGCCCTAATTACCCTGTGTGGGTTGCTAAGAATTGAATCAGCGCTTCTCTAATAAAGAGAGAGCAAACACGCACACATTAGCACCTGCTTTAAAACTGCTGTAAATCACACTGTGGACATGTCCTGCCTTAGTGAAAATTCATGAAAGGTCAACATATGGTGGGGAGCATGTGCAAAGACTGTTTGTCCTCGTAGCCCCTGGTCTGGATAAAACCTGATACTATGCTACTAAGGCAACCCACCAAGCTGACCTATTGCCTGCTTAGAAAGTAGACAAAATGGAACACATGGTCCTACATGGCTGAAAAACATCTGCTTTCAGGAGATGTGACCCAAATGCTCTGTGTATTTTCTTTCACTGGAAATGATTCATATGTAATTAAGGATATCTTAGTAACAGAATCTAGGATTTCCTTCACTAACAATCCCATAAACAAGATAGATTCAGTTTATACTCTATCCTGAGTAAGATCAGAGTGTAAAACTAACATCAGTGCATAGCTTGCTGGAAGTGAACAGAGGCTTGATAGTGGTGCCAAAGCCCACAACATTGAGCATTGTGCCAGAAGGGAGACTCTTCAATGCCACCACCATGGCTTCCTGTGGAAACAAGACGGGATGGTCAGGGTCGGATGAATCTATCTGCCTAAATATGAAAACATAACTCTGGTTTCTTTGTCCTGACTGCAGCTCACCTTAACGCGATGGATATTGGTGCCACTCATGCTGCCGCTGCGATCCACGAGGAACAGTAGCTCTCTGGTGGCTTTGTGCAGCTCCAAAGGTTCACAGAGCAAGTCAGGGCAGAAGTTGAGCATCAAGACGGGGCTGCTCGGGATGTCCTTGTGGTACCGCTTCCTCACAAACTCCAGCTGGAGGTGGAAGATCAGCATGTCAGCAGTTAACAGAACTGGAATAGATGTACATGAAGGGATAAGATGTAAAAGGCACACAGAGGTAGGATCCAACAAACCTTCCTCTCTGGTTCTGAATCTTTGCGGGTGCAGCGAATGAAATCACGACGGGAAGAGATCTGCTGTTCGTACTGGTTGAAAGAAAGTCTGCCTCTCTCTAAGATGACCAGTGGGCTGTGAGGCTCTGTGAAGGTGTTTGAGGGTAAATATTTCACTAAAAACTAAATAGATACTGAGAGAGAGATGTAGAATTTGCTATTTCTCACCACTCAGGTGCAGAATGATCTCTATGTGTCTGTCATATGGATGCTCCTGAGCCAACGTGATGTAGGTGGCAGATGCACTTTGGGCACTGGGATCTGCATCTGCCCTCAGAGCGTGAGTGGGGCTCTCCAGTCCTGCAAATTAGTTTAAGAATAGTTGAAGAAAAGCAGAAGATATTCATTTGATTTGATGTTTCTGAAAAGTAATTAATACATTTTTGATTTAAGATATAAAGACATTAGTCCTCCATTATAAACAGTCATTTCAGTGTGTGTTTTCAGTTTCTATAACACAAACCCAGTTCAGATTAATTCCTCCTTCTATCTCCTTTGGATTTGTGTTGTGAGTGCATTTGGATTCTAGGTCCTCTCTGTACATCCATTCATTTTAGTTTGACTTTAGTTTTCATTTTACTTTTTCAATACTTCGCAATGGCTGAGTCAAGAACCACTGAATCAAACTTATTTGAGAGGACAGGCAGTACCAGCCAGCAGGCAGGCCCCTCTGACAAGAAGCTGGAAGTTGAGTTCATAAGGTGCCAGGCTGGCAGCTGGACCGGTGAAGACAGTGTGGGCACATTGCTGCTCAGAGTCCAGGACCCGGCATTGTTTCCCTGAAGTGGCACCAAAGCAGCTGGTTGCTCTGAGGAAGACAACAATGTGGATTATTGAGATATTCAACAGTCAGTTTACATAACAGCTAATTTACTGAAATGGAGAATTGGTTGTGACATAATTACCCAGTTTCTTCTAATTTCCCACCGCTTTCACTCTTGCTTGGAGTCATCTGGCCAGTGACTATTGGAGTAAGTAATGATGGGTAGATGATGTGGATTGCTCCATTTTCTAACGTCGGGAGTTCCAGTGTGGTGCTTATCATTATGGACACAATATCCATTGGGCCAATAACCCCTGTGCCCACGATGAAAGTGGTTCTTTCGAGGTCTTCATCCAGGATGAGATGCCCTAAAAAAGTGCAGCAGATACTTACATAATAGAGACAAGTTAATGATCTTTGTATTGAAATCAAAATAATTTATGTCTGCAACTAGCAGCCACATTAGAGACATTTATTCAATGTACATGATCCTATTTCCAGGCCACTTCAGGTTGATACGTGTTTGTGCAAAGTGAAAGCCATTTCACCATTAGGGAGGCAGCCAAATCTATCTGCCTCCCTTGTCTGATATTTCTGTCCTCAGTGAGGCTGATACAAGGCCTAGGAGGGATTCACTGTAACTGTATTTGTGTTAAAGCTGTGGACGACAACAGGTCAATCAGTGCTTGTAGTGCAATTTTTACCCTTAATCAAAAATACAGCCAGTGTCAGCAGCTTTGATTTTCTGACTGTACTGTATCCTTTATTATGGCCTTTCCATGAGCATTTAGAGAACAGTGCATTATTCTTGTTCAGATATTCCTCATGGAGTCTGGGTTTTGTAAAGCTCAAGTGCCTGGAGAACAGAGGGCCAATGACTACTGTCTGCCAGCAGTATCCATAAATGAATTAGCTCAATTACTGCTCAAGAACTGTTAGATGTATTTATTAGTGAGTTGATTGAGGAAACTGGAAAGCCCACAAAGGTGCATGATGTGAATGCTCAACATGATTGTGCATTTAATTTCTTGCTCATGGAATCTTATGGAGTCATATAAGCATTTCCTTATCTCATTGCATTCTTCCATCCTCTCTCCTCACCATTGGTGCATTGGATGTCATGGCTGGAGCTCCCACAGCAGCCCCACTCTCGGCCATTCCCACAGTGACCCTCAAGACCAGATGCAGGGCAGCAATCCAGACAGCAGTCCTTCAGCTTCCCCCGGTTCTGTATCTGTACCCCGACCAGTCGGCCTGCCATCACAGCCTCAAAGCCCACCACAACCTCCTTTTCTCCAAGAGGGTAAACAAACACACCTAAATGACCGAAAACATAAAAACATAAACATAAAATGAAAACATGTAATGAAACAACATAAAACGTAACATACAGTAGTGCAACAGATGATAAGGGTCTGCTTTGCTGCCTTCCCACATTTCTGACTCCACTGAGTTTTCTTGTAGTCACTATGGACTAAAGTGTCTGTCAAATGAAGTAAATATAATGGGTAAGAAGCCAGCAAAATTACTCTTTGTACTCTTTTTTTCAATCACTTTTAACATTTCCTCATTATTTATCCTCCTTGAGCTCAGTGAATATTGAATACATATTTTGAACTGCATTGTTATACCTACGATATACCTTTTCAGTAATGTTCTCATTTCTTTCTCAGGAAAACACAGTCCTGCTCAGGGAAACTGTCAGCGACATGCAGCCCTTAAGCTGAATTCTGAAATGTGCCTTCACTTTGTTTCTACAACCTGACTCTGCTCTGTAAGGACACGTTTCTTTTTCTTTACTTTAAGTTGTCTTCATTATCAGTGGTTGATCTTTATACTTCCACCATTTTCAGTTTAAAGACTATTTTTCTACTTCGTCACATCCTTTGCTCTAAATGTATTTTTTTCTGCTATGTTGATGACACCCAGTAATACATCCTGATAAAGCTATTGCTACTTAGCCCACACTGAATGTCTCACAATGTCATAGTAAATCCAGATATGATAATGAATCTTAGAGTGTATCATGGCCTTACTCACCTTCTACAGACTCAGTGTCTGCATTGGCATACGTAAGGTGTGTGGTGATGCCCAGGGAGCAGCCATTGGCACAAGACTTGATGCAGGAGGCCTTGAGTAGCAGTGGTTCCCATGTAGAGCGGTTTCTCAATCCCACCATCTTTTCAGGGTACTGACCAACCTCTACTCCACTGTCTGCATGAGACCACAGGTATACAGACCAGTGAAATGGTCTGAGCACACAGGAAGAGAAATGTGTGAGTGTGCATTTAAATTCTCTCATTTTCCATTCAAAGTGCAATCACAGTGATCTTTGTAAATCAGGTGTCAGGCCAAACCAGCAAAACTGACTAAATTAGACCTTTGTTGCTGCATCAACTGTCAAATATTAATTGTTGTTGCATTTGTATGTATTCAAGCCGACCAGATTTATATTTATATGTACACGTCAGCTCTTCCTCATGTAACCAAGCTATTTCCTCAGGCTCTTAGCAACCACCAGTGATAGTTTGAGTGTTAGTAGCTTGGTTAATCTTTAACATCGCAAGTCAGCACCTGCTACGCTATATATTATGCTTAGCATATGCAATCAGCGTCCCCATGCAAATCCATGTGCACTTCCGATTACTACCCTTACTTTTTTGCACTCATCGCTAAATGCACAAGCTGGATGGTAAGAAATGGTGCACCGTATTTTGTAAAATTGGAAAACATAAGACTCCAACTAATCACAGCTTCCTTCACACTTTCCATTTTTGTAACTCAAGTTGTATGCAATTACTCCTCATGACTGAACACTTAATAACTTTAAGTGCAGCAGGTGCAGAGGGCAGATAGTGAATGTTAGACTGCATGTGTGTGTGTGTGTGTGTGTGAGGTGCATGTATGCATATGTGTTTGTGTACGCATGCATGTGGGCATTTGTGTGTGCGTCTGCGTGTGTTTGCTGTGATCCAGGTAATGGTCTTTTCACATCTACCTTCCTAACTAGATCAACAGCCTCCATCTGGCTACTGTGCTCTCAGCTCATAGCAGGCAAATAAATGTCTGGTTCGTTAAAGTGGGGCAAACTGGTGCTGTCAGAATACACACAAGGAAAAGTACAACATTACTCCCTTTCTGTCATACTATCTTGTTAGCTAAAAAAAACATGTATGACATTGAAAACAACTTGTCTACACATTGAGTCAGGTGGGTGTACATGTGAGTTTAAATCTTAAACATAGAATATAAACAAATGGCACAGAATTAATGATACTCAGTACTCATGCACAGTTTGAAACTCAAATGCAGAAAAATGACTGATTCACAAAAAAGAAAAGAAAGAAATATTACTTGCAAAACACACTTTGGTGAATGGCAAAGTTGATACAGCAGCTGTTGTTTACAGAGAAACAAAACATTGAAATGAAATCCAAGCTTACAAAGTGAAAATTCTGCTTGTGCCCTGGGAGGTTTAATTATTCTGTCTGGCTCTTTGCAGTAGCATAGCTGAGCCAACAGTTAGCTCTGGGTAACACTGCAGTCCCCATATGTCAGTTACAACCTCCAGATAACAAGCAAAATAGTCGTCTAGCAACACTTACTGTACTGTTCAATGCAGTGTGTGATAATGTGCCTCTGTATCCAGTCTCTGCATCACTCTGCCATCACATCTGCTTGCAGGTTTCCCAGTGCCACAACGGCAGGAGTTTTCCTGGTAATAGATACTGCTCTCTCTCTCCCCTCTCTCTGTCTGTCTCTCTCTTTCTATCTCTCTCTCCACAAATCCACCAGTTGCCCTATAAGGAAGATGGAAGGAACACAGTTGAGTCATGTATCTGGATGTATATCCTTACAGAGTACAAAACAATATATTGGATGGATAACATTTGCATGCATTAACAGATTATTGGTTGTATAATGCACTCCGAGGCTCCCAACAATAATCCCGAGTAACTGTAAGAAATTTCTTTTCAGTAACAGGCATTCGGCATGTGGGAATTAAATTGTCCTGGAAATCCCACTGGCGTGATCAAACACCAACATGCTGCTCTGCACTAACCTACAGAAGTGAAATGTCATCTGCTTACCTGTTCAGACCTGAACCACAGAGCTGATGAGAAACTACAATCCTGAACCTGCTGTTCAGGCACAAGCTAGCACACAACGGTAAGTGAGGCAGAGCCTGCTTTTCATCCAGACAATTGGCTGTGATGGTAGCAGCACCATAATTCATGGCTAATGGCTTGGCCAGGGAGAGGAGGTGGTGGAGGAGGGGGGATGTGTTCTGCCTCTCCCACCAGGTCAGTCAGACAGCAGCAGCAGTCATGGGTAGGTGAGACCAAAGAAACATAAGCTTTTTGCCTTCCATTCTCCATTTTAAAGGTACATTAGGTAAAGATAAAGGTAAAGATACATTATAAAAAGAAAATATTGAGAACATGGGAAGAGAAACAACAATGGAACATCTGGCTTTAACCAACTATTTTACTGTGTGTTGATTTTTATCTTTTTATTTATACTAAAAAAAATGACCAAGACAACTCCATTACCATTTTCAACGAAAGCAGACATTACTTTTTATGTTACTGTTTGTTTCCTATAGATTTGTAGACTAGTGTTTGTAATGTAAGAGAATAACTAAGACAAAAGTGATTATTAATTATTATTAGATGTTTAGAATGATAATGATTGACTATTTCAAGCAGAATTACATTCATGTTATTTTCCTCTAGATATGAGTTTGAATTTGAATAATCCCTGATTATTCAATTATTATTATTATTTATTATAATCATTATTAACTATTTGATTTTCATTGATTTTGTTAAGAAATCAATGTATAAGTTTATTAGTTCATAGGTAAAGTTTCCATGGCTCATAGCTTCAATGCCTCAGTGGCTTCTTTGTTTACTAGCGTAGCACAAGTATTGCTGGGGGCAGCAGGGACAGAACAGTGGACAAGCTGAAGCTTTCTACTGTCTGTGTGCCATTTTGATATGAGATTTTACTATATCTTTGTTGTGCCATGTTTTCATATCTTATTAACTAACGTAACTGGTTTTGTCACTTTAAATCTGTTGAGTTGTAACCAGGTAAACATCAAATACCATATTTAGATTTAGATATGACACTTATCACTGTGTGTGTGCGTGTGTGCGTGTGTGCGTGCGTGCGTGCGTGCGTGCGTGTGTGAGAAAGACAGAGAGAATGTGAGTATATATCTGTGTCCCATGCTGCCTCCATGTGGCCTTACATATATTTCACGTCATGGTCACCTCAGGAGTTTCCCTGTTATTCCTCACCTTTTAAAAATTGTTTATCTATCTTTCTGTCTTCATCAACCAAAACTTTAAATACTGGTCAGCTCTTAAAACCATAACATACTATGTACACCCACCACTTAGCCTATATGTTTCTGCAGTTCGTTGAAACTGGATGTTGAGCTAATGCATCATGTCATGAATTTTTAATCAGCCAAACAGCTTCACACCAAGTACCAGGATTAGGCTTAAAAAAGTTTTTGCCTTAATGCTGACATTTGCACTTCTGCTCAGAAAAAATACATAGAGTAGGAAAGGACATATACCATTGCTCACTGGCATTTCTTGTCTCAGTGAAGTTACAGCGTTGTACCTTAAAAGTTAAGTGAGTACGACTACAACATGATCAACATGTATCTGTCAGAGGGAAACAAGGTGAAAAGTAGTTTCGATGCAATGGCTACTTACATTTCCCAATTAAATACTGCATTACATAACAGTGAAATTAGCCAATTTAATGTTCAGCTGATTTAGTTGGTCTGACTATTTTATATACTATAGTCTGACTAAGTTTTACTGGTCTAGCTTAAGCTAGCATGCAACTTCTGTCGCCCCCTGGAGGAATTCAGTCACACATATGCAAATAAAGGCACTGGCAGGAGATTATCCCTTGCTTTGCTGAATGACGCTGCAGCTGAGGCTGCGGACACATCGAGTGAAGGGGTGAATAAAACATTTGCTTCCTGTGGCAAAGCAAAACCATATCTTAACTTTGCATGGAGTCAAATGAAGAACAAAAACTGAAAGATACAGGCACAGATATGTGGATCTCATAAGTTTGATCAGTGTTGTGTTGGCTCATCTAGTGATAGCTTGTATGTAACAGACATTTAACCTGCAATTCAACTATAAGTAGTTTCTCATTGTGACACTAGATGTCAGCCTTCTCAAACCAGCTATAGCTTGATGATATTCACAGACAGGAATGACTGCATGTAGTTTCCTTATTTTCTACCCTCTCAACTAGATGTTATAAACACCAAGAACAACAGAGTGATTATTATATGTTGTCTGTCTGAGACCTGCCAGTCTTGGCCAAATTTCACTTTAAAGACAGAATTACACAGATTTATGTCATACAGTGTGTTTCTCAATACAGAAATAAATGGTAAGTACATATGTTTTTAGTTCTCACACTTGAAGTTCTGCCAGATGTTATCTTTATAAACCTGACTCATCAATCCTCCATATTCAGATTATCCCACACTCAATATATCACACACCACAACACTGAGCTTCTACTTTGACATCTGAAAGTCTCATTGAGCAGGTAAGCAACACCTGAACATACTGTCACAGCAAGGTAAGTGCTTCAAAAGGAAGTCACATGATCGTGAGCACCTTTTGTTTGTGATATCACTTACTACTTAAATAACATTTTTACTGTACTTTTGGCATCTCGCTAACTGCAGACAATATTGTTAAAGTTCTGCTGTTGTTGTTCCACAGAGTGATTCCTCATTATATGTAATTGTCTATCATAGCCCTGCTGAAAATCAAAATCAATTCTGTTTCTGTGGCTTTAGGTAAGGCTGTGTCATAACCAACAGTGGGTGGAAAGGATGAACATGTGCAAAGCCTGCTCAGAAGTACCACAGCACACTAAAAGAGGTATCCCATCCTAACATCCTACAGATTATTGACATTCATCAGCAGATATAGAGCTGTTGCAATATATCCACCCATTACCAGTCAAAAGATCTAAGAAGAGAGGGGGGCTCTGGCCGATCAGGGGCCAAGCACCAAGCACAAAGTTGCAGCCTCTCTGTATCACTGAGTGTCAAAGCATCATTCTGGGCCACTGCCCCACCCCATGTTAAGTCTGGGTCGTGGAGACAGAGGACCTTTCTTTGTGTTCATAAATAATCACTAACAACACACAAACTTTATCGCAAATTTGATTTAATTGTAAAATATTTTAGTTATAAATGCTGTTCTTGATTGAATATCACCAAGTGTTTTTTTTACAATTTGAATATAACATTTACAAAGGGCCTGTGTAGTTAAATTATTATCAAGAACAAAATGATCTGAGCAGTGTTTCCACATGAGCCTAATCAACCATATCATCATTATCACTCCATTTTGGTAAAATGAATATTTCATGATTTCACAGTTGGTGGTTAATGTGCATTTAATGGCAGTTAATGTGATTGTTGAGGTCATAATAAATCTAATTAACAACATGTCTAACAATGACCCAATACAGGCCTGTGCAGATGAGCTGCTTCTGCTTGACTATTGTCAGGGGGTTCAAGTGTCTGTCTGCGCTGAAATGTTGGGAACCTCTTCTCCCTTGCGTACCCCACTGACCTAGATTTCAATTGTTTTCTGCCTGAGACAATGGGAGAAATGGTTTCATAACTGAACACAATACCTGGGTGTTATTCAACACGATTGTTGTTTAGGTTCTCATTGTAGTGTGATTTTGTGCTGAGTATGGCATGTTGTCTTCTTTCTTGCCTTCTTCTATGTAACTTGCACAAGCAGTGATCCAGTGATGAGCCTTGTGCACCCCACACTAAATCACTTGTAGAATGTTCAACAAATGATGCATTCAGATGAATTTCTGCAGCCAAACCCATCTTGTCACTGCTTTTTCAAACACAAGCACACAGATCACATTTTCTTACATAAAATTCTCTGCGTATTATACCGTTCTAACCTAAGGAACAAATCTATGGTACTTACAGTATACTCACTAAGATCTGAAGAGATGCTCATTGACAGTTCAGTAACCAATATTTATCCATCACATAGACCTAAAAATCAAAATCATTTTGGTCATTCATCAAGATTTCCCATCTTCTAAGAAGGCCTCCTGTCACACTTGCAGGGTTTCAGCATGACCAAAAAATGCAGACAGAGACTCCGAAACAGGATATGTTGAGCAAAAGGGCAATGCTACTAACGAATACCCTCTGGAAGATGGGCTGGAGGGGGATGCTGCTTGCAAGTCCCCTCTGGAGGCAGGGTTGGAGGGCGACGCCACTAGTGTGTCCTTTTTGGCATCAGGGCTGGAGGACAATGCCTCTGGCAAGTCCCCTCAGGAAGCTTGGCTGGAGTACGACAAGTGAACCACCAACTGGAGACCAGAACCAGAGGGAGGTGAACAGCTGAGTGGAGACCAAGAACCGGAGTAGGAGGGAGGCAGACTGAGGACTGCAGACCAAGAACCAGAGCAAGGGAGACCACTGACTGGAGAACAAGAACTGGAGGGAGGCTGACCACTGACTGGAGACCAGGAACACCAGCTGGAGGCCAACTGCCAACCATAGATCTGGGACTATGTTGCACCAACATCGGAGGTGGACCGTTGGCTAGGACATAAATTAATTGGCTTTGGAGGAGGGCCGCCAAGATCAGGAACTGGAGGGGGGCAGGATGCCGACTTGGGGACTGGGGTTGAGTTGAACCAGACTGCTGACTGGAGATCACAGACTGAGCTGGACCAGGCCACCAGCTGAAGATCAGGGACTGAGGTAGTCCAGACCACCACCCAGAGAGTGGAGACCGAGAGGCCAGATCACCAAGTGGAGATCATGGCCTTAGGTGGACCAGACTGCTGCTTGGAGATCAGGAATTCAACTGGACCAGCGTCAGAAGCATCCCGCCAACTGGAGATCAGGGACTAAGGGGGCTGACTGCAGAATGGACGAAACATCTGACAGGGATGGTGACTTGGGAGATTGGGCAGGAGTGTCAATTGGGACCCTTGACACTGGAAGATGCAATGCATCAGCCATGGACCGTGACTGAGGAGAGGGGTCAGGAAGGCCTGAACTGGGTGCTGCTGCCATGCAACCAAAGATGGAGCTGGTAGGCAGGAGAATGGTTGCTGCCCATCCAGAGCATAGACTGCAAACTGCAGCCCAGCTGGAGCAGTAAGTGAAGGCTGCAGCCCAGCCAGAACATTGAATGGAGTGGCACTGCTGGGATCCCAGATGCCAAGACAGGAGTGGTGTCCGGTGGGACCCCTGATGCCGGGACAGGAGTGGTGTCCCCTGGGACCCCCAGTACTGAGACAGGAGTGGTGTCCACCAGGACTCCCAGTGCCAAAATAGGAATGGGGTCCAAGGGAAGCTGTGGTCACAGACGGACGTGGGGGCTGCAGCCCAGTTGGAGAAGGTCGAGACTGCAGCCTAGCCAGGGGGCGGTCACAGCTGGGGCTTGATCAGGTAGGTGGGGTGCCAGGGTCCAAGACAGGGATAGGATTAGAGCTTGGCTGGGTAGGTGGGTTCATTTACTTACATTTTTGCCCATTCCAAATGACCACCCTTTTGATCATCAGGAAGCTTGTTCATTCTATTTTCAGATCTGTGGCTAAAAGCGAAATCACCCTCATTGGTTCTCACTCGAGGCCTTACCAACATACCTGGGCTCTGACGGACCTGCTGGGTTTATGTTCATCAAGCAGATCAGAAATATATTTTGCTACTGGTTAGGTTTTTAGGGTATTTTAACATGTGTCAATGAAAAAAAAAATATATGAAAAAATTCATGTAAAATTTTCAAGCAGCCTGTTCTCTTAGCAGACAATGTTTTGTACATTTATCTCACAAGTGACACTTAAACTGTTTGTGTTTTTGCACACAGTAGGTTTTCAAGAAGTCTCAGATGGCTTGCATGTTTTTCTGTTTTCTGTTGTGAATTAAGCAATTGCAGCAATTAAAGAATCTTAATTCGACCAAAGAACAACCTATACGTTTTACTTAATACTTGGACTTATACTTAGTACTTCAGTAAAGAAATTGCACTGGGAAAGCTAAATTCTTATTTTGTCAGCAACTGACTGGCTAATGTCTAGGCCATCTGCAATAACATAAGTGGTCCTTTTTTTTTTTTTTTTTATCTCACTCATTAACTCACTTGAATTTGAAATTAAGCTAATTTATCAAAACAATTACAATGGTAAATCTTGCTGCTCTAGAGTTCTAGTTGCTCTAGACTAAATTTGAAAGTGTGTGATATTTCAGCTAGAAACAGTAATGGTTAAATACAGATGCTGATAAAAAGAAAAGTTAGAACACAACTACTTGTAGAGATTGAGACAGACAGGCAGAGCAGAAAAGAGAGGAAGAGCTCCATGTTTGGTGGATAGATGAAGAAAGAGTGTGCAGAAGGCAAATTAATCAAAGGACATCAAAGGGAAATGGATGAGGGGAGGGAGGGAAAGAATGAAAGAGTGCCGCCCGTTTGTCCCATGCCGTTCCCGCTCCGCCTGAGTCTGCTCTCAGATCTCAGGGCCATTGTGCCACATGGGTGCACGGAGGGGGCTGGGGCACCGTGCACGTAACAAAATATATACACACTAACAAATGTCTGAAAGCAAGGCTCAAAAAGAAACAAACAAACTCTTCTCTAACTCCTCCTCTAATCATATTTATTATGTCTCTTGTTTTTGTCCTTCATACTTGAACATGCACACGAAGTTGTTTGTAGTGTTTCCATTTGAATTCACAAGACTTGGCTGCACAGACTTTGCCTGATACATAAACACACAGTCACACACACTCTCCGACACATACTGTATGTTGTTGTCAGTGTGAACTCTGCTGTCAGCCCTGGCTTGTGAACGGCTCTCTTTGATAATGCCCTGCTAGATTCGGCTGCCGCTCTTTTTATCGTTCAGCCAGTTAGTTGGCTCAGAGTTGACTCCAATTTGTGCTCCTCCTTTGGGTAACTGGTCGGCACAGATTTCCTTCTGTGTCCATGTAGACTTTGACCATGCTCCTGTCTATTGCTAGTTAATGTGAATAAGACTTACTATAACATTGGGTTTATATCAGTTTTATGCCAGAATCACTTTGCCCAGACATTTTTACTTACCAATATTATAATATAACATTGATATGCACTGAATTGCATCAGAAATTTGTGATTAATAATCCTAATTATTCATGTTTTTATGTTGCTGTTCTGTCGTATTCTTAAAAGAGTAACATGCAGACACTTAGACAATGCATACAGTATTGCATGTATGCATCTCTAGTATATATTCTGTTAAGTTGGTATGCTTAAAGGTGCACAGTCACTGTACAATATTACATTTTACTTAACTTTACTTAACGTAACTAGGTTTGATTGGTGAAGTCAAAACTTTTGAGGTAAATTCACCATTATTGAAATAATTGGTGGTAGCCATATAGTGGCCATAGCCATAGATTTAAAGGTTTTGCCAGAAAGTCAGTGTGTTGCTTTTACTTTTGTTTCAGCAGGTGCCAATAAAAATAAATATCCATCGTGCTGACACTACATGTGGATACTAAAACTACAAAAAAATCTTATTTTTTTCCTCTGGTCTTGAAAAATACATTGTGTTCATAAGCACTCTTTTAATGTATCTTTATGTAACAAAAGCAGAGTTCAGCAGAGAAAGACAAAAGTGATGTGAACTGACAATATTTTAATGGGGGGGATAAAAGACTGTAAGTGATCAATGGAAGCGGCGACCAAGTGATGCCCGGGGGACGGCTTTGATGTGGGCATCCTCAGAGGGACGCCGAGGACAATGCCCTCTTTGAGGGGCATGCAGAATGGCAGACACTTCCCTCTCCCTCTCTCCTGCTCTCTCACACTCTGTCACTCAACCGCCTCAGTCTCCTGCTCACCCCGCTCACGCTTTGACTCCTGGGTTCAGACGCTCGTTTGCGTCTCTCTCTCGCTGTACATTCCTCCACCACAGTGTCACATCAGCCCATATCCTTATCTGCATAACTTTCTCCCTCTTCCTCTCACATTAATTAATTCAAACAACACCCCCTTCCCTGCTTCCCAGCCAATCACTCCGCCTTCCCCTCTTCCCCCTCCCTATCTGTATCTCTCTCTCTCTCTCTCCCTCTGTCTCCTTTCATACAACCAAACCTCTTTGTAATGTCCAGCCTTGGCAAGTTGCACCCGATTTGCTGTCACAGTCTTAATGAATTCATCTGTTTGTGTATTGGCCATGGGAGCATTTCTCCCTCCTCCCTCCCTCTCACTCTCTCTCTCTCTTCCCTATCCTCTCCCCCCTCCCTCCTACTGGTGTTCCCCTGGGGACTCTATATATACCAGGGACTACTCTAGGCACCTATTGTTCCTCTAAGTAAACTTACAGACAGATGCCCTGCACCACAGTGTGGAAGAGAGCCCAGAGAGACAGGAGGAGGGAGACAGAGATTGCAGAGAGCCACCAGACAATAAGGACCTGGAAACAGCGCAGGATAGCCTCATCCCCAGCACGCCTGCATCCTCTTCAGTTGTCCCGCGTGTCTCCTGCGTGTCTGCTTGTTGTCATTGTCCAGTGGAGGTCTGATGCTCTGACACCATGCTGCTGCTGATATCACTGCTGTTTACGGGACTGGACTGCTTGCTGGGAGCCCCGGCAGGTAGAGAGGTCTACAGGATGCCTCAGAGTGCACTTAAAGGTACGTTTTTTTCTGAACTTAAAGTGGTTTTTCATTGCGTCTTTGTCATGTCATGGCGATTCATCTTAGTGGTAGCCGCAGCAGAACCTGTCAGTGATTATAGGTATGAAATCTCTTCTAAGCATGTGAAGAACAAGTTTTTATGTCCTCTGAGATGGAGCTAACCATTGCAAAATGACTTGTGGGAAATATACAGTAGCTTCATCAGAACTGCACTAAACTTGTTGGGAAACAAGAATGCTCACCTTTGCTAATTCTTGTGTTATCATTAACTGGAACCCTGCAAACTAACACTGGTGATGCTGTGATGCTCCACATATATTAATATCTCAAGCATCTGCTGATCCTACTAGTCTCAGTACAGTTACCTTAAAGAGCGGCAGGTGATCAACCTGTAGTAACGCAACACACTATAATGTGCCAGAACTCATTATTAGAGCCACTGCATTTCAGCACAGGACTTTATAGACATTCTTCGGAGCAGTAAAGTAAAGTGTGAGCATTATCACTCACACTCACAGAAATCTGCTGCAGAGTAGCTTGTAAAATGCTGCAGTAGATAGAGCACAGTGATGAGGGACCTCTGGCCCTCTCTGGTTGAAGTGCTGAGTACAGCAGAGCCTTCATACAAGCGGCTGGTGATGGCAGTGTGTGTTTGGAGTGTTTAGAACAAGGGACTCGGGGTCCCGGCCGCCCCAGGGCTGCCAGCCCGTGCCCCAAGGGCCTGTTCCTGCCCGCCAGCCTCTGCCCCCTCAGCCCTGGCCTTCTAATTAAGTCTTCAATCAGCATTATTGTTGTTAGTGGCCTATCCTGTGATGTGGCGCGGCACAGAGGGGGGCTGCATGGTCAGCGGCCCGATTGAAGTGTCTCTGTAGAAGCCTCACCAGCGCGCTGAGCGTGAGCTAGCTTCCCTAACACGCTGCCAATGAGCTCAAAGAGCAGCATGAGAAAAAGGGGGCTACTCACACACATACCAGAAAGCTGCACCAGTACATTATAATACTCACATACACACATAGTGTTCCCACAGCTAAAGACAGTGTTTCATGTAATGACCTAGATGTCCTTCCTAGTGGTATCCTGTTGCCACATTTCTCAAAAAAAAATGTTATTTTGCCAGATTTCAGCAAATCTCTGATTTTGTATTCATCAAATGTCTATTACTCTACTAGTGAAATAGTGATAATGTCAGATAAATTAATTGCTCAGCCCATTTTCAGTTATATTCTTAAATGGCTTCTAAACCAAAATGTCTGTAGACATTCACATAGCGGACGTTGTGGACATTTCAAAATGTAAAATGATGAGTAAGGAGTAGGTAGAGGAAGCAAAGACAAATCTCATTTTATTTTCTAATATCTTTGTGCTTTGTGAATGCTGGATTAGTAGAGACTTAATGTTCATTTGGGTTCAACAATTTTGTTACTTTGTTTACTTTTATTTGTTATTATTGTTGTCACAAAAAATTAAGGTCACAACATGATATCAGAATTTTATATCAGCCTGCATGTCTTTATGTGAAGCTACTATCAGCTACTCTGACAAGTGGTATCTGTGTATTACGTCCTAAACTCTAACACTAATATTACATTCATCAGAAGTTGATAAATTTAGTCATAAGACATGTACTAACTGAGAAAATTGGTGAACTACCTAATGGAGACCTTACTTCACTGTGTACTGCGTTCAGCCAACATAAACAGACTTTCCTGTAAGTCTGGCCCAAATGCGCACTGCCGTTTCCCTCACTATCTAAATCTTCCTTTTCGTTCTCTCTCTCTGCAGATTTCTTCTTCTTCCCTAGTTTGTCTCACTTTTTAAAATATTTTTAATCTTCTTTTCTTTCTTCTCTCCTATTTCCTATCCTCTCCTGCAGCACTGTCTGATCGTGGCACTGTGGTTCTTGAGGCAGCTATGACCAGTGCCCTGTCTGCTCTTGAGCGGGCAACATCGGAGAGAAGTCGGGCTGAAGCTGGCTGCCGTGGCTGTGTTCCCTGTCTGTTTCAGGACTGTGGACAACTCTCCGGCTTCTGTTGTAAGCACAGCATTACCTACTTTTCATTCTTGGGCATCTTTTATTCAAATAGTCCGGTGTCACCAACTTTTCTTGGTGCAATTGTCAATCCCAGTTCTCTTCTTTCTGTTCAACAGCATCTCCTGCCACTGCTTTATCAGAGCCCAGCTGTGACATCATCAGTAAGGCCCAGAAGCTGCAAGATGAAGCAGAGCGCAGTTGGGCTCTGAGCCAGGCTTGTGCATACTACCAGCACCGCTGCCCACCTGGTGAACTGGATAAGGAGAGCTGCATCAGGATCATGGGTGAGAGCTGCAGTGCCCGTGTCCTCCAGTGCAGCCTCCTGAACACGATGCAGAACCTGGAACCTGCCACACAGACACATGCACAGGGTGAGGAGATGCATATCACAAAGGACTATTCATACATTCATACAGATTATTCTTATATCTCTCTGAAGCACAGCAGTTACATTTTATCCACTTCATCTATGACTTTTTTTTTCAATATTTGTACACAAACAAAATCATTTCTTGCATTTCTTGACCATATGTGTCTCTCTGTCCCAGCAGCAGTCTGTGGTCAGAGGTCAGCCACAGTACAAAATATCACACAGCCTCGCTCCAGGATTGTGGGTGGCTCCCCTGCTCCTCCGGGCAGCTGGCCCTGGCTGGTCAACCTGCAGCTGGATGGTGGCCTGATGTGTGGAGGGGTGCTGGTGGACAGCTCCTGGGTGGTCACCGCTGCACATTGTTTTGCTGGGTAAGTATGCATGCATCACTGTGTCCTGCAGCTGTAGTGAGATCCTTAATTTGTCTATAGCCTTTTTCTTTAACCCCCATCACTCCTCTCTCTGGCCTCTGCAGCAGCCGTAGTGAGAGCTACTGGACAGCTGTTGTGGGGGAGTTTGACATCACCAAGACTGACCCTGATGAACAAGTTCTCAAAGTGAACCGCATCATCCCTCATCCTAAGGTAACCAGTTGTCAGATATCCAAAACAGTCTCTCATTGAGTCATTCAATCAATCAACCAATAATCAAACTCTCCTTCTTCTGCAGTTCAACCCAAAGACATTTAACAACGATATAGCTTTGGTGGAGCTGACTTCACCAGTGGTCCTATCTGAGCACGTCACCCCTGTATGTCTCCCCTCTACCATGGAGCCCCCTACTGGCAGCCCATGTCTGGTGGCAGGCTGGGGCTCCCTCTATGAGGGTGAGTACAGGATAAATTACATTTTTCATTTTAGATCTATTTATAGATCATCTTTTTAAGAGAAATCTTAAATGTTTCTTTGTGTGCTTTTGATGAAGACTTGCCAGTAGCCAACATATAATGTGATGTATTTCTGTGGTTTTACATTGGCAGATGGCCCATCTGCTGATGTTGTGATGGAGGCCAAGGTTCCCCTTCTGCCTCAGAGCACCTGTAAGAGTGCTCTTGGCAAAGAGCTGGTGACCAACACCATGCTGTGTGCTGGCTATCTGTCCGGAGGCATTGACTCCTGTCAGGTGAGCAGAGCAATATTACTTTCCGAGAGTTATCCTTATCCAGATGTTTTTGGGGAAATGACTTCAGATACCATCATTTGCTTCTCAGCAACCTGCAAAGTTTTGAAGATTTTGTGAACAAATAACCTCTTTTTAAAACTTTGGTGGATTTTCTGTTATTTTTAGGGAGATTCTGGAGGTCCTCTGATCTACCAAGACCGATTATCAGGTCGGTTTCAGCTCTACGGCATCACTTCCTGGGGGGATGGCTGTGGAGAGAAGGGAAAGCCTGGGGTCTACACAAGGGTTTCTGCTTTCTCTGACTGGATTCAGGCTGAGATACAAAGTGAGTTTCAACCAAAAAACCGTAAAACAATACTTTGCTAAGATCATATATCTAAGTCTGAATATTAAAGCAACCACAATAACACGACAAATCCTTATCTATTTAGAGTCATTTGGGAGCCGGGAGCCAACATGTCCAGAGCTTCTTAAGACAACAGAAATGACAGAGGAGGAACAAAGGTCAGAGTTCAGCTCGCTCTGTCACTTCTACACCCTGACATGCCCTCCTGGTCAGTCTGCCAGTGCTTGCAGCCAAATGGCAGAGGACAAATGTCTCACCCGCTTCAAGAAATGTCGTAAGTAAAAAAAAAACAAACAAAAAAAAAAAAGTAGTGCCATCATTTATAAATATGGAACAAAAACTACTTTTAGTATACTGCATGATGTTTCTTGAAGAGATGTCTGATGTTCTTTTCTCTCTCCAGAGATGCGTTCATTTCTGCAGACCTTGCTGGACTTACTCCAGAGAGCTGAAGACTACATCAGAGACAAGGTTGACTTGACCTTCTTCACCCAGACTCTGCCTCAGCTGGTTGAGCACATCTACAGCACAGCTTTTGCTCACACCAGAGAGCGGAGGGACCTGGGGCTGAGCCAATGTCTCACACAGATTGAAGGTACATAACTGACAGCTTGTCTTTATGTACATGTATATAGAATTTGAACACTGATTCCCACAGTACAACTTTCCCTCTCAGGTGCATTGGTTTATTAGGAAACTGTGTTGATGGTCAATGTTGTGATGGATCTCTTGTTACTTGCAGAACAGCTAGGTGGAGCTGTGGTGCCTGAGGAGCAGAGTCCTTCTTCACTTGCTCCTGCCTTATTCAAAGAGGTGGGCCCTTTAGTGGATGATTGGGAGAAATACTTGAGGAACATGGCAGAGGACCTGGACAAACAACACACTGACACATCCACAGACATGTCCTCGAGACAGGAGCACAATATTTTCCTACAGGTAGACTGATTCCTAAAAACTCAAAATATAGATGATGCTGCATTGCTTTCTCATCCAGTCGTGAAGATATTCACATCACAGTTTGAGCTCATTTAAAATCGTAGCAGATTTAATAGCAATTTCTATCACCTTTTCAACATCAAAGGGCCTTTTTTTCCAAGCTAAGCTTAATATCCGGCTGTATTTGAACGTGTCATCCCCAGACAGAGGACTCCTCAGTGCATCAGCTGGAGGGAGAATACCAATCTGTTATCTCAGCTCTGCGCTCCAAACTGAACTCCAGAGCAGCTCCTCCCATCCTGCACCTGGACACAAGCTACCTGCAGAGAGAGTCTTCCAACATAGCGCCCTTTCCCACATCTTCCACCGGAAAACCTGTCCACACTGGTCCGTCCTCCTCCTCCTCTTCTGAGGAATCCCAGGAGCCTTGGTCATTTTTAACAGCCTTGATGAATGAAATTCAAAAGTTAAGGACAGAGGATGGGATAATGATAAAAGATGTGTCACAAAGCGAAACATCATCCAACAGAGACGCTTCTACTGATGTAACGTGGAGCGCCACATCTGAGGATTTTACTTTTGCTGAGACTGAGGACAGAACAGAATTAAAATCTTTAGCATTACTGCTTCCAGTTCAGTCCACAGCAATCGTCCAGACTGTCACTGAAGCTGACCACGCAGAGATGACGGCTGAGCCCAGACAAACTGCACATTCTGTTAAGTCACTTACTCTTCATAGAAAATACAGGAGCCTTCTTCGCAAGAGGCAGACACCTGGAACCAATGGGAAAAGTATGTCTCTCACCCAGATATGACAAAACCGTATTTATCAATCTTACATTGTCTGTAATTGTGCCATGCTCAATGTTTATTTTCAAATTAAAAAATACTTTGTTTTTCATGTAGTTTGTCCTGGGGTGAGAGAATCCTCACAGCAAGTCAGCCAAGTCAGAGACTCCTATAGCTGGGTCCTAAACATCCCACACAAGAATCTGCGCATGACTTTCCAAGAGGTAAAGTGGAGAAGCAAATGTGAACTGGAGGAGAGAAACAAGTGCATTATTGTATAACCTTTCAGTAACCCTAACCCTGGTTGGTTCTTTCCCTTTTTCAGGTGTTAGTTGATCTGAGTTCCAAGAATGACAGAGGTCTTTACCAGGCGCGGGTCAGAGCCATAGTGGGAGGACGACCTTTGACCTTTTACAGTCTTGTTGGCCTGGAGAATGAGTCATTCTACCGCAGTGTACCAAGGATCATCGCTTTGGCACTGGAGGCACTCAAGACTTAACTCCATCATAACAGCAAGTGAGATAACATGAAAAATGAAAGATAATGGCACAAAGACTCTCAGAGAGACCTGTTTTAAAAAGCACCATAAAACCCCTGTTACGGGACAGAGAGAGATGCACAAAAAAACGCACAGACACATGAACTTTACTTCTTCTGTCGTCTCCTGTGACAAGCATTGTTTTGTTTTCCCTGTCTGAGAGCTTGACATTTAC
Organism: Caranx ignobilis; assembly: GCA_021432705.1. Classification (NCBI taxonomy): domain Eukaryota; kingdom Metazoa; phylum Chordata; class Actinopteri; order Carangiformes; family Carangidae; genus Caranx; species Caranx ignobilis. The sequence continues at coordinate 37,889,458 of MU269980.1, forward strand.
TCTAAATGAAAACACAACCATGAATGTATCGACCCAACTATTGATCGCCCATCACGCCGCAGGTTTGGTTTTTTTTTGTATGTAGTTGGAGACGTAGCCTTGTCTAACTTATGAATCTGTACAAAATGATAAGTTATTCATATTGTCAATATCTTTTGCAAAGGTTGAGCCTCTTGTGATGCACTCAGACTGTATATATTATTCATGTTATCTTTATTCCTACCATATTTATTTGTATAGAGAAAAGCCTTTGTATTTTTGTAAAAAATATATATATATATATATTAAATTGTTAATACAATGATATGTTGTGTTGAATGTTGTGCTTGTGCAATTCCATATAAAATTTCTGATTTAAGATAATCAAATTAGCCAACACTAATGCTGCTAATTCTGCAGTATTTTTGCTCCAGACCCTAATGTGCTCTCTTGAGACGGGTTTCATGCTGATTGGTTCCACTTATGACCTGGGATTGACCTCAGTCCTCTCACCCTTTAAGGCTAAAAGCTTTCCCATCAACACAGCAGCTGCTGTGCTGGTGACCAGTAACCCCCTGTTTTCTGTCCTTATTTCCAGGATGAGGAATTGTAACTAGACCCAGAACTAAGCTGACCTTTAAAGTATCTTATTGTCTGTCATGAGTGGGAACACTGTAAGCGCAGCCAACTGTCACTTGAGGAAGTGACACCTTTGACCTGTAAACAAGTCCTTTTTCGCCACCTGTGCAGTCCCTAAATCTCAAACCTCAGCTTGTGCTTGGTTATGATTGTCTGAATGAGCCAGAATAAACCAAAGTAACACGCTCTATTCACACAATTTACAGTACAATTAATATCTACCTACTAATCACTGGCATTCATCTTTTTGCCCAGCTTTTGCCCAATCCTGAAAGAAGGATATAAATGTAACAGTTGAGTACACACACATATACATACCTCTGTTGCAACACATCAGCTCCCACCTCGGACTTGTGTGTACTGTGTGTTTGTGTGTGTGTGTGTGTGTGTGTGTGTGTTTGGGAAGTGTGTCATATCATGGGAGGAACGAGTAGTATTTTTGTGACTCTCTCTCTCTCTCTCTTACACACACACACAGTAATGACAGTCCACAAATGTGTCAGCAACCTCCACAGGGTCTGGTCAGTCATCACAGACGGGGTGCTGTAAATGGATGAGACTTATCACCTGTTCTCTTGTCCACTGTAAGGCTTTTTTTACTTTCTGGCTCGCAGACATCCACTGCGTTTTTGCTGTCTCCTTCTCTTTATCATCTAATCTTTCCGCCTGTGATCCCTTTATTGTGGAGAACGCATTTGACCTAGGCTTTTGGTGGAAAAAGCTGTTAACTAACTTATTATAGATCACAGCTGTGCAAAAATTTCCCGTAGAGTCCATGTGTTTTGTTTTTTTTAATTATTTTTATTTTCTCTCTGTATGGACGTCTGAATGACAGTAACCAGGTGTGCTGAACAGAATTACAATACATTGCATGTTCTGATGGAGCACTTTAACACTGGAGGGCAGCCATGTACTGAGTACAATGCTCAAACTATGTGCATGTCATGCTCACAGTCTGTGTGTGTGTGTGTGTGTGTGTGTGTGTGTGTGTGTGTGTGTGTGCGTACGTACGTGTTGGGACAGCTGGCTATGCCATACTGGAAATACACTCTTGGATTTAACCCTAACAATCATCAACTCCCCCACAAAGCTCCAACCATTCCTCTAAACCTCAACCCTCCCGTCAGCCCCTAACCTCTGCTGGGAAACACACACACACACTCGCACATAGACTGACACAGGCTGAGTGCCAGAAACTCTATCAAGTAGAGTCCGTGCGAATCAGATTAGTGATCACAGCTTTGTCTCAGACAGCGCAGCATAAACACATACACTGATGGATTCTGGACCTCGGCTCTCGCTGTCACTCTTCATGAGGGTGTTTATGATTTCTGCCACAGGTAGGAAAGCCGGCTAATCAGCCTGCCACTACATTTAGTAGAAAGAAATTTGTTAGCTCCTGGGAGTCTGCATGGTGTGGTGTGAATCCGTGAAGTTTTACAGATTGAGGTAACTGACCATGGTTAGATGGTATGGAGATAGTAAAACACAATATACAGTAGAGTAACGGGAACGTAATGACAGCTGCTGTCAGTACAACATACATTACTTAAAGGTACAGGATTCACCTAAGTTACATCCAACTTTGGCTCACCCAACTGTAGTAACAAAATTATGTTAAACAGACAGATTGTTTAAATGGCACTTGTGCTTGTACCACTTTCCCTTTAATGATTATGCTTCTGTTCTTACATTCAAACAAAATGTATCTCTCTGCATCCAAAAAGTTGTGAGGAAGTAAACCCAGCAGCATTGTTCACTGAATATGACAGCTTCTTTTATTAATGATGGTACAACAACAATCTATTTTTGTCTCATATGTTGTCGTTGAACTGTACAGTGCTAACAGGGCACAACTTTACTTTTACTTACTTTTACAACTTTTGTTCTGACAAGTACTTCATTGTAATTCATTGTTGTGCTCTGCAGTCTGTTCTTGAATGAGGCATGAATTATAGTGGACTTCATGCTGATACCTGTTACTCACTCATTATACCTGAAGGAGTCTTGGGTGTTTGTGCTGCATAGAAAGTATTCACAAATACAAATGTCAAAATTGAGGCAGCAGAGGCCAAGACATCATAACTTTTTGTTCCTTCGTACGAGTCAAGCGAGTCAGAGATATTCAATCCTGCATTTCCTATTATGCAACTCAATAGCATCTTTAATCATTTGGCCCTATCCTCCTCTTTCGAACCTCATTTTTTAATCAAAGGTTTTTTGATACAAGCAAATGCCTTAAGTCTGAGCCAAAGTAACCCCGATTACATCAGTATGACATCAGCAACGTTCTTGTTTTTATTTAGGAAGTTGTTCCTCTTGAACCATAAGACACACAGGTCAGGTCAGACAGGACAAATCTGAACTTGATATGTAAAATCAGTGGAGTAGATCTTTCATTTAAGTCTGTATCCTATCACTTGTTTATGTCTTTTAATCTGTGGTTTGTCTGCAGCATCTGCCATTAATCTTGAGGGGGAACTTTTCAAGGACTTGATGAAGGGCTACAATAAGAATGTTCGACCCATGGAGAAGAGTGGAGACATCACTCAGGTTGACATCAAGATGACGCTGACCAACCTCATCTCCCTAGTGGGTGAAGTTTGTTCTAGTGCATTTTAATAAGTGCTAGTGGTCACACAGGTCTTTGAATTAACATTACATCTCCAACTATCTCTCCTCAGAATGAAAAGGAGGAGGCCCTGACGACCAGCGTCTGGATAGAAATGGTAACCACACACTCACCTCGCCCACTAAGTTTGTGTTTAGCTACTTTGCAGTGATGCTGAGTGTGCTTTTCTTGTTCTTTTCTTTTTATTGAGTGTATTTTCAAAGCAAGAAGAAAGGTCTGACAATATTTCTTTATGTAGCAATGGTGTGACTACAGGCTCAGATGGGATCAGCCACCCAGGTCAGCTCTGTACGGGAACATCACCTCTGATCTACGTGTCCCCTCCAAGAGCATATGGCTGCCAGACATCATACTGGAGAACAAGTGAATCACCTTTCACATAATCACATTTTTAAAAGGGCCAAGGAATTGAGAAGAAGAATTGATTTGATTGAACTATTTAGCAACCTTTAGCATCTTTCTCGTCTCTGCTATGCAGTGTGGATGGTCAGTTCGAGGTTGCACTTTATTGCAACGCACTGGTGTCTCCTAACGGCTGTGTGTATTGGCTGCCTCCTGCGATCTACCGCAGTGCCTGCACCATCACTGTCAACTACTTTCCTTTTGACTGGCAGAACTGCACAATGGTCTTTCGGTAAGTACAGATATGATCTGTTGGGTCTTGATGTTTGGCCTGTGAGCAGTGCACTGCATGAAAAGTCCCATTACAAAAAGTAACACACGACTCCTAGTGCCTCCTTTTGTCTCTCATGTATCAGTTTAATGCGCTGTCATGTTAGCTGAGAACCTACATTTTACAACAGCATGAGACAAAACAAACAGAAAAAGAAGTCTTTGACTTAATTCAATAAAAATAAAAATAGAACTAGATGTTGAATTAGAGAGATTCAATTAAAAACTTAATACTGTGTGAACATTACACATTTTTGGCAACATACAACAGAACTGCAGTGGTGCAGCTTATTATACTAACAGTATGTGCACTACCTGTAACATGCACACACAACGCAGTAATAATACAAGAAGAAAGAAATGCCATGATATATATGATATGATAATAGATTCAAATTATAGCATGATAATATAAAAAACACAGTAGTAATCACAGTAAAAAAAAAAAAAGGGGGCATTATTTTATAATGATATGAGCAATATAATTTAATGTGAAATAGAAGTGGTTACAGATATGTTACTATTTCTTATACTACTGCTCTCATTGTACTAATACTGCAGTGCAGAAAAGGCTTTTGATCTGAATGTAATGCAATGACTTTTTTCATGAAGCAGTTAAATTAGGAAAAACAACAAAAACAAACATTGAATTAAAAGTTTTATTTATTACATCAGTTATAGATCTTAGCCACAGTCCTTTCACTTTCCCAACCCTCCATTCATGCTTCCCTCTCACCATGCTGTCTTGTAAAAGTGAACAGACAACTGTGTTTGCCGTGGAGACAGGCCACATGTTCTCTCCCTGTGTGCAGCTCTCAGACTTACAGTGCAAATGAAATTGAGCTGGTTCTCAAGCAGGAGGACAACTACACACTGGAGTGGGTGGACATCGATCCTGAAGCTTTCACAGGTACACATGAGTTGATGAACAGTTTGTAATGTTTAAATGATGGTTGTGTGGAAAACTCTACAACTATAGGTCCATTTTTTTCCTCTAATGAGAACTTTGTTGGTAGAGAATGGCGAGTGGATCATCAAACACAGGCCTGCTAAGAAAGTGATCAACACTAAGTACACTCAGGATGAGCTGGAGTACCAGGAGGTGGTCTTTTTCCTCATCATCCAGAGAAAGCCTCTTTTCTACATCATCAATATCATCGCTCCCTGTGTGCTCTTCTCCTCCCTCGGCCTGCTTGTCTACTACTTACCTGCCAAAGGTCTTTTCCCCCACTTTGTTTATCTAAAAGTGTAATATTTGGTAGCTAGACCTTTGTCTCAGCCTCAAGATTTCCTTTCTTCAGATCATTATGTGCGTACCTGTCAAGACAGAAGTCCAGATCGTCAAGTTTTGATAAAACCAAATGAACCTCAGGCCAGTCTTTGCTGAATTGATTTGTGTATTGTTTTTTTTGTTTTTTTTTTTGCAGCTGGCGGTCAGAAGTGCACAATGTCAATTGCGACTCTTCTGGGCCAGACTGTGTTCCTCCTCCTTATTGCCAAGAAGGTTCCAGAGACTTCACAGGCAGTGCCTCTTATTGGAAAGTAAGTTCACAGATTTCAGTTCAGAATTTACAACGAAGTGAAGACAGTGCTGAAAATGGTGTGATTTATGGCTGCAGGTATCTAATGTTTGTGATGTCATTCACCACCATGGTTGTCATCAACTGTGTGATCGTCCTCAATGTTTCCCTGAGAACGCCAAACACTCACATCATGACAGACAAAGTTCGGAAGGTAAGCGGGAGGTCCGAACCATCTTTTTTCTAACTGGAATTTTTATCAAGCAGCTATTGAGTGAACACACAATATATTTGCCTTTGGATTAACCTTTGACCTGCCGTCGCTTTCAGATCTTCCTTAACATTCTACCTCGACTGCTGAGGATGCAGATGCAACCCTGGACACCAAACAATGACAACATGGCTGAAACCCCGCCTACAGGCAGGAACAATGTGCACCTGGTTCCCTGCCGACGCCGTAGCTCCATGACTCTCATCAATAAAGCAGAGGAATATGTGATGAGAACAGCTCGGTCAGAACTCATGTTTGCCAGACTCAGAGAAAGAAATGGACTGATGAAATCAGTTTTAGAGAAGCTAAGTAAGTATTTGAATAAGATTGAATTTGTGTTAGCTCCAACGAAAGTGTGTTTTCACATTTAATGGCACGAGTATCTGGTCTGTTTTTGATCCAGATGATGGGCTGGAGGGGGCCACAGCTGAGCAGCTTGGTGCCAGTCTGGCAAAGGTTTCTCCACAGCTGAAGCAGTGCGTGGCGTCCTGCAAACATATAGCTGAGACTGCAAGACAGCAGAACAACTTCCAGAATGTGAGCTCTACATTTTTACATTTTTACACATCTCCTCAGGTAGAAACATCACCTACAACTTCTCACTATTTTTTGTAACGCAGGAAAATGAAGAGTGGTTCCTCGTGGCCCGGGTGATCGACAGGGTTTGCTTTATTGTCATGACGTTGGTGTTTTTTATTGGCACTATTGGGATCTTCCTCATGGGCCACTTCAACCAACCTCCATCCACACCTTTTTTTGGAGATCCGAAGAAGTATCTCCCTCCGTTAAACAATGTCACTGACATATCTGAGAACTTCCAGGGCTGAACCAGGGTGGAGATCATGTGATTTCATCACTTTAACCAAGGTGGAAATCTGACGGCATCTGTCAGTGACCTCCCACTAATGACTGGGACACACTGGGAGTGGAGAAGATGCAACTGTATGTATTTTCTGCACTGGTGTCAGGTGCTTATGTGGATATGTGCACTATCACAGAAGTTAAGTTGAATATGCTTGTTCATGGTGATAAATGCTCCACTGCACGAGTGTGGACTCCACATTTGATCAATAATGATCCAAACAGGTGTCTGCTAAAAAGAGGCATTTTTGTGGCTCTTCCTGTTATCAGTACGATGTTTATTATAGGTGATTCACAGCCATGTGAATGCTTTTGAATGAAATGTTGATGAATGCTTTTTATCAATAAAGGCATCACTGTAATCGTGTTTATTACACAAATGACTGTTGTAGAAATCTATTAATCATGTGTTTGGCGCCTTTTTCAAGGCACATTTTGAGATCACAGACACACACACCCCTCCGAGGCTATCCCAGAAACACAGAGCCACTGTGCAGCCCCCCACCTCTGGAAGCAGGATTTCAATTACATGGCTGAGTGGTGCCTTTCTAGCCCAACAAAAGGCAGATCCGGCTGGTTGGGATGGAAACAGAGTCGGGGGATAAGACAGAGCCTGGGTGGGGGGGTGAGAGCGGGAGTGAGACCTCCAGACACACATACACTTACAAAGCCAAACATTACTACGTGAATATTCATGCAAACACACAGAGGTGGTAAGGAGGTTGCCACTTAACTTTCTTCCTGATCCTGAGGACTCAGGAGTGTTTTCCTGCTCTCTTCTGTCTCACAGTTATATTTTCAGAGTCTGGAGGCTGAGCACAGATGGTAAGCAAAAGACTGTTGTTTTATATATCTATTTTCTTTTATGTCATATATATATGATATTTATGTAAGAACATATCCTCTTTACAGCAGTTGCTGTATATGTGCTTGACAGAAAGTATGGCTTCATTATGGTGCTGTGGAAAAGTATACAGTGTTGTTACTCTGCAGCTGCAGAGAGAAACCAAACTGTGCAGTAGGACTGTGAGTGTGTGATGTGAATAAATAAGAAGCTCAGGCTGGCTGCTATGGAGAAATCACTTTGTTTCTAGAGGATGTTTATATTGCTGCCAGGGAACAGTCTGAGACACTGTGTAGAGGGAGAACAGTTGATTTGCTTGGACATTCCTGCATAACTTCCAGAAGAAGTTGCTTATACATATAAACTTTAAACAAGCATACAGATTGCTTCAGCCCACTGGTTCCCAGCCAATGGTTGAGAACCCAACAACATATGCAAGTTATGCTAGTCTCTGGTGTACTTTAGAGGACATGTGGTCCCAAATTGTTTATCAAACTAACTTACACTCAGTGAATGTATTTCATAGCTTCATACCCCTCTAACTGAATTGATTACATTTCGTAACACCTTGTATTTAAGGGTCGCACAATTACAGTTTGGGAAACACTGATTTCTATCACCAATGTTTGGGAAAATGGCCGAAGTAGAACAATTTCAATATTGTCAATTTTTTATGTTTGTTTATGTCTATTTATCACTTTTTCTGTGAAGTTAAACATCTTAGCTTATTGTATCATATCATTATAGCATGTAACCCCAGACTAGTGATGTCTCTTTTTTAATTGCAGGTTCTTATGAGATAGCTTTATCTACATATATTCTGAGGTTTACACCATGTCAGCCGTGACCAACCAGCCCCTTCCCTTTGGACATCTCGAACGAGAAAAACATATCGAGATGATCTTCAGAGCTTTCCAGAACCGCTGTGAGCCTTCATGTGAGTGTCAGACTAATTCACCTAGGCCCAAACCTGAGCAGACATCGCCGGTCTGGGGATCTGATGAGCAGCTCTCAGGTCTGACTCCTGAGAGGAGGATGGAAAACAGCTTCATGCAGCCACTTGAGAAAGACAAAGTGAGCAGACCAGTGATGGAGGAGCAGAACTTTGGAAGTGCAGCAGGAAGAAACTTTATGTCTGTGCTGGAAACAGTCAGTCGGATTTATATTAGTGCCAGGCCAGACTTACAAGGCAAGGAAATGTTGTGTATGTGTGTGTTTCTGTGTGTGGAAGAGTAATATTGCAGTGCAGATATTTCTCTATTTGAAAATGTTCCCTCACTGTAGGTCCGCAGTGTGTTCCCAGGAGGATCTACAGCATCACCACAGCAGGGAGCAATCCGCAGTTATTTGTGGCTGTGGAAGGTACTAATGCATGTCCGGCCACAGTACATGTGTTTTAATTGAAGACATTCAGCTCATCTGCATTTTGAATCAACAACAAACAATGATATTTTTCTGTGAATTCTGTGCCCCCCCCCCGTCAGAGAGCTCATGTGTGTGTCTCCAGTGTTGTGGTCCTGCTCGGGCCTGTACTTTGAAGGGCTTCGATTGTCAGGGCCATCAGATCTTTTATTTTGAAAGGCCCCTTAGGATGGATGCCTGCTGCTTTGGCTGCTGTCTGATGGAGATGAGAGTTTACACACCTCAGAAACGTCTCATTGGCACTGTATGCCAGAGGTAGGACAGTCTGTATCTGCTTCTATTCTAGTTGGTGTGAAACACATTTCTCAGAAATAAAGTTTAGGCAGCAGGTGCCTCAACTACAACTACATTGCAGATCAAGATTTTACACAAAAATTACATAATCATCTTAAGATAAAAGGTGCATTGTCAAACTCTTAAGGCTTCTTGTAAGTTGGTGAACCAGAAATATTTTGATATTTTAAGTGCATTTTTCTGCTTTTAATGAAATCATTTCTACCGTTCTTTTCATTCTCTGTGTTATCAATGTTTTTCACTTTATACCATATAAAGACAAGAGTGCTTCTCTCATCACTAGAGTTGAGCTGGGAAATGCAACTTAAACACACTTTTCAATCATATAAAGATTATTTACAGGGTTAAGATTGTGGTGATGTGCTCCTTAAATAAATACAGACTAATTAAGTTTCTATTTAGGCATATTTGACATGTGTTTTTTGTGGTGCTCACAGATTTAAAATTTTCCTCCAGACTCCTCTCAGTTAAAATTGAGTCCGTGTGCTCTCATTTATGGACAAACTGTACGTGTTGCTGCTGGATTTTTTAAATGTGATTTTGGTGAATTAACCCTTTAACCCTGCTGACCTCCTGCCATCAGAAAATTGTCAGTTTACATTCTCATACTGAACAGCTTGTCATGTGAGCCTTTTTCCATGTCGCTCCCAGACTCTGGCCGCCCTGAGCCACCGTAGATGCCCAGGCCTGTCTGTAAATAGCAATGAGAGCCTTTACTGTTCCACACAGCCGGGTGCAGTCTAAACCTGGGAGAGTTAATGCACAAAACAGCTGTCTGCACAGAGGCACACCAACAAAACTGCACTGCACTGGGAAGGAAGGAATGTAGCATCCCTTTTAATGGGAACTTTGGCTAATGGGAGCGATGGCAGTGCCCTGTCCCCTGTAGCCAAATAGCCAACTCAAAATACTTCCTGCTTCATCTGGCCTGAGTTTGACTCCAGGGGTAGCTGGGGTGCCTTTGTGTGTCAAATTTAGAGTTTTCCAGAAGCAACACTCGATGAGGTTGTGTCCAATTACTGACCTGGCAGAGGTTTCGATGACCAGAGAGCTACTTGGTATAAATATTCCCTCAGTTGTGCTAGAATAAAGCATGCCCCAATTTGAACTCTTCTGACACCAAGCAAACAAAGGTTTTGGTGCTGCAGAATCATGACAGCTGAAAATGCGATCAACCAAGCATCAAGGCCGGGCTGCGACACTGAGTGAAGTGCTGGCCAGTGCATCCGCCAGGTTGCTTATTGCACAATCTCATAAGTGTGAGTGTGCTGAGTTGTTGTATGTTGTGCTGACCTCGTTTCAAGGTGGAGCATGTTCACCCCTCTTCTGGAGGTATGTGATTCAGAAGGAGAAAGTACCATCAGAATCCAGGGCTCATGTTGTCCGTGCCGCTGTTTCTCCAACCAGCAATTTCAGGTACTAGCATTTGAGCAATCCTAAAAATCAACAGTGTTTCTACATGTGAATCACATTCAGTAATTTTGTGTTTTAATCCTAAACCAGATTGTCTCAAACATTGGTGAGAAAATTGGCACAATATGGAAGAAATGGCCCGGCTTCAGTGTTGAAAACAACATGGACCATGAGTATTTCGGGTTAGAGGGTGAGTGAATTACATTCCTGACTGAGTGGTTGTCATTTTTTTCTCTATCATGCACCTTTGGAAGCTCAAACAAAACCTGTTTTACTGAAATAGCACTATCAAGAACATGATCTCTATGTTCATTTCCACAAGTTCCTCCGTCCAGTTTCTTAGCAACACAAAAGGAGACAAGACTCTCCTGCTGCACTGAAAGTAAACTGTAGACCGTGACTGTTCTGACTATTAAAACTCTATCATGCACTTTACATTTTTGCCTGATTTGCTGAAAACCACTATTTTGCGAAGTAGCAACAGCCTTTATGTTCGCAATTAATGGAGCCATTTCTAAATCTGTTTCACTCCTCCAGTGCCACTAAGTGTGGAATCACACATTAAACTGCTGCTGCTGGGAGCCACCTTCTTGTTGGTAAGCACACAAGTTTCTATTTTTACTCTCATAGGGAGATATGTTGCTCTGTTACAATATCATAGTAGAAAATATCTTATCGTGTGGTAATGATACTTGAACCATCATGTGAATACGTTTCACTTAAATGCTTCTTGAGTTAGTATTTTCTTTTTAATGTATATTTTTTGGGCATTTTTGTCTTTATTGGATAACATAGTCTAGAGAGTCATGAAATGGGGAGGCAGAGAGAGGGAGAATGACATGCAGTAAAGGGCGCCCAATGCAGGTTTCAAACCGCGCCACACAGTGCCCCAGAATTAAGTATTTTCAGTAAATCATAGTTTATCAATGCTAAAAATTTGCACCTGCTGGAGTTACATCATCATCCTGAAGGACATTTTAAGCCTTTTTTACTATTATAGTGGATCTTGGTGGAACTCATCTGTGTTTATATACAGTTAGGTGTAATCTGTAATGCACTGGTATAGTATTTCATAATTGCACGATATAAAGGAAATGTTATGTATAAAAAAACAATTCTGCATTCTCTCTGAATTGTGCTTTATTGTAAGTTGTATTAGAATTAAACACTCAATTTTGCACCTCAGTATTACCATACATGTACTTAGATTTCAGTCATGATTTAACCCGTCACTGGTGAGCTCATTTCTTTTATTTATTTCTCCACAGAATCACATGTTCTTTGAGATGAGCTGATCAGCGAAAAATTACCAATTATATAGAACTCACCATAAGTGGACCGCAACTGCTGAGGCACACTGGTCGGGTACACAGACACTGCAGCATGAGCACCAAAGCTCCTGTAGCAGCACCCTCCTCTACAATCTTGTGTTCAGTTTCAACGTCCGTTTGTAAAAGAAAATGACAATGAACCACTTTAGCAGCAGATGCATATTTGACATTTATTGCTATATAATCCATCAGGTGTACATCCAACAGTGTTTCTTCACTTTTGACACACACGCACACACCTGCACCCGTCATCACGCCACCAAACATGGCCAGCATTACAGTTTTTCAACAAACTATAGGCGCCTTCTTTAACATGGTTCCAAAAAATGCTCCCAAGGAATTAATAAAAACTGTCACAGGCCCTGAACCTGGGCCCAGTTTCATTTCTCTTACTAAAAAATGGAAAAGGAGTGAAGGTCAGTGTTTCAGGACCCCTATACACCTTTGCTGAGGACATTAAAGCAGAGCCCGACCCTTGGATTACTTCAAGGCGGGGTTAAGACAAAATGAGACAGAAGGGGAACCTGGGTCGGGCTCGAGGCCAGGCACAGTGATCTAGGCAGCTTGGCAGTCCATTTTTTAGATGCCGGTTATACAACCTTCTGCTCAACACAGGATGGCCCTCATCCTTTGGGATTCAACTTCCAGGTCAAAGATGGAGAATCTTTGCAGATTCAGTTAAGTGATCTTTGAAGTGGACTGTATTTACAAATATATCGTACACAATAATAGTAATCATTCTAGTTCGAAATGACCAGAGGAATTGTAGATAAAATACAGCACTGTAATAAAATAACATCTACCAGCAACCCTGTTTGAGTCCCAATAAAACAGATTAACACGGACTTATTTTGACAGCAGGAAGTGTGATGTTATGTTAAGCAATAAAATCAGATCTCTCGTTATAGCAGATTGGCTTTGTTGTTGGTTTTCTTGAATTTGTCAAGTACACTTTGTTAACAGCTAATGACCAAACACCAGCCATATGCCCCCTCCCACTCTGGTGGCAAGTTTACAGATGTTACAACTTGCATTACAAAACATAAAAAATGGAGGCTTTCTTCTCCTCTGTTTGATTAAAAATAACGCACATTTCTCTCATCGTCTTGGTTCAGTGTCCCGCTGAAAGACTTTTCGGTTCATTACCAATTTGACACGCAGAAGGAATGGTCTTCTTGCCTCTGTTCCTGACTTTTACTCTGGCTTCAGATCACACAGTGCCAACTCACGCAGAGGTATCCTTCCCTGGACTGGTCATCCCCTCAACACATCACATATACACACCTATACACCGCAAACAAAGACAAGCAACACATCAATCACATCACCATGAGACAAAGCACATCACTATGTCTTTCACTCTGAATTAATGTAGCAACAGGTCTTACCCTTGCAAAGGTTTTCTGTGTGAGGGGCTAACGTCCGCCACTAGCATTCACCAGACCATGGAAGTCTTCCCAGGCTCTGCAAAGGCAGATGCAGTACATCATCATTCATTATAAAGAAAGCCAAGTGTTTAGATACTTGTGCCCTTTCAATGGTAAGAAATGGTAAAAGTCACATCTGCAACAATTTACTACAAAACACATGGAGCAGGAAGTTAAATATGTGGGTTGTAATTTACTTTTACATTACACCAACATTTGACAATGAAAACAGCTGTAATGGTTAATATATACATTACTATATTACACACTTTACTATTACTAAATTAAAATTCCCAAAGAAAGCAATGTGTAAAACTGTAACATTTTTTAATGTAAAGATCACAAAAAAGAGAAAAATGCTAATCATAATGTCATCCAGCCAAAAGATATTCAGTTCAAATGAAATACAGTGTAAACTGTTTGTTTTAGCTTGAAAAAAGGATTCATTAATGATTTATAAATACATCTGATCAGTTCACATTGTGAGAGACATTTGAGATATTTGGCATTATACTTTGTGAGCATGCAAACAATTATGTATGATAGAGAGGGAGAGGTTTGAAAGAAGAAAATAATAAAAATGTGGAGACATACATACTTAATGCTGTCTGTGTGTGTCTTGTACTCCATGATGGTGTTGGGAGGCAGGTTGAGGACTCTGCGCAGGGTGTCTCTGATGCGAGCAGTGGTCGCCTGGTCACTAGCCGTCTTGTTCCAGATGGAAATGATGTCCTCCTGTGGAAAGGAGGCATGAACAGAGAGAAAGGCATGTCTGAGAATATTGGAGAGGGTGGCGCGGGATTACATGCAACAGGTGTCTGTTGGTGTGTTTACCTGGAAGCGTACTGACACCACAGCCCCACAGATCTCCTCTCCCACCATGAACTGCTCCCCCAGCATAGCCAGGATGAGGTTCTCCCAGCAGCGAGATGCTAGGCCTTTCCTCAGTCGGATGATCCACTTCCCACCCATCTTATTGGCATCATCCTACACGCAGCACAGCAAGCAGGGTTTCAGAATGAACCTTTATAGAAACATTTCCAAGTGTACAACATGTCAGCAAATGTGTGTACTCACCTCCCACATAGGCTTAATACCCTCTTTGAAAAGGTGGAAGTCACTATGGCCTGTCAAATCGCCTGGCCGGATCATGTGACTATAGAAACGCCAGAACTGCTCCACCTAAGAAAGGAGAGGAAATGGTTACACCAGTAACAGTAGGAGAATGAGTCAGCATGAGCTTGCAGTTGAAGGATCTGGCTAAGGTGATAAACAAAAGCAAAAGAGGTTCCCCTCCCTATCATCTGTGTGTATGCTCTCTCTAAAGCAACATACCGAGGCGAAGCTGCCAATCTGTTTGATGTTCTGTTCATAGCTCTGAGTACTGGCCGGTCTCCCCGGGGTGCGTCTGGAGTACCAAAAGGTGTAGTTGTATTGAAGAGGGTGCTCTCCTGCCCCTGGCACAACCATCTGCAGACGTAGAAAAACATCACTGAGCCATACAATTAACTTAAGATGCGGTAAATGCTTGTGAGTCATTTTGTTCAATGGGCTCACCTTTTTCTTCGAAGTGTTCTGTTCCTTGTCCTCGTCTTCAGTTTTTTCCTTCTCACTGTCTTTCGGTGAGCCTTGATCCTGGTCGTGGTCTCCACTGTCATCATCTTTCAGACTGGATTAGATGGAAACAGAAGCAGCAGAATAAAATAAATAAGCCTCTGTGACTTTTTTTTTTTTTAGCTAGTACTGCACTGTGAGGCCAGTTCATTGACACTACATTGAAGTAGTGCAGTCTAGTAGTGAAGTCCTGCAATTGATTACATGCGATTAGGTAATGTTATGACCGTGTTTGAAGCAGCTGTTAGTGCTGTTCAACTGTGTCATAGTGACGTGTATTTAAAAGGAGTAAACAAAACATTAGCATCATAGCTAAAACAGAACCTCGTTACACTCTTGGAGAAACAATTCATGCTGCTTTTTGCTGCACCAGTTAAAGCTCTGAGAAACAAAGTGAATTTTTGTACTTTCCACTCTGTGAACTGCAGAGATATATACAGTTTATACTGCACATGTACACACGTTCACTTAAACTACCCAGAATACGAATACCCTTCAACACGCTGTCAGATATCTCTCCGTGCTTAGGGGCCATGAGAGTCTAGCTTGAGCCCAGCCTTCGCGCACCTTCCCCCGCCTCTAAACAACCACCACACCGAGGATTCGGGGCCTGCGCGCCTTCTGCATTTCCGCTTATAAATCACTGTTTACTCCCCGTTTTTGCTTCCACTTGTTTAAAATGCACCTGTCTATGCGGACCTGGCTCTCGTGTGGATTTATAAGCACCACAGAGCATGCATGACCATGCAATGAATCTGACACACCTCTCTTTTTACACGCAACGCGACAGCTTTTCATTAACACTAACGCTCCCCGGTGGATTTGCAGTCGCGACGAGGAGCACGCTCTCTGGTAGACTCTCCACAGAAACTTTTCATTACTCACGCGTCAAATTTGTTGTTCATTATTTTCTAGGTGAGAGTCTCTCGGGGTCCGACCACAGCCTCCTGAATTCCGCAGCAACGGCGGCGCGCATTGTGGACGCGAGGTGCACGCGCACGCCATGTGCTGATTGGTCGTGGCGATGAACGTGGAGAGGACTGTGGTGTCACAGCCTTCTACAGGTTTGGACAAATTGTGTATTTTTACACTCACTGGACACATGCATGGTAGAAAGTTAGACATTCAAATTCAAGAGCACAAAAAAACTAGACATGTGAGCAGCAAGTTATGTTTTTTACACTTTATTCAACACATCTCATACAGCTGATTGCCAGACTAGTACCACTCTGATCAGTAGGCTTTTTAAAAGTCTGTTAATTGTGGCTCCAGTGAATAATCAGAAACCCTGTGACTTCTGCACACACAGGCATGGGTATGAGCAGAGCACAGCACCACACACACAGCAGCCTGAACACAAAAAGGGGCCGGCGGCTTCTTCACATGAACCGGCTTTCTCTGATGTGCCGCATCCCTTGTTTCATCCCCTCCATCCACCCGCTTGTCATCTGTTCTTGCGGTCCTTCAAACGGTGGTTGTGTTCAGGTCCAAGCAGGGCTGTGGACCGAGTCTAGGGGGACAAAAGGGGAGCTAGTGGGGACCAGTGGGTTTGAGGATGGAGTTAGATTCAGTCTGACTTAAGTGTCAGTCTGGATGGTGAGTGCGTTTTGGAGGATGAAGGATTGAGGAAAGGCTGTGTCTATGTCCAGAGTCAAACAATGCAAGCTAGCTAAGTGTCAGATTGTCTGGAGTTGAGGGATGGGATAAAAGCTCTGGCATGGTATGGCACGGTATGGTGTGGTGTGGTTTGGTTGGTTCTGCTGGTGGAGACCATCCCCTCACCCCTTGCCCCTTGTGCCTCTGTGAGGACCTTCATGAGAGGGCCCTTTGTTCCGGGCCGGCAGGCGCACCAGTGAGTGAATGAGGAAGAGCAGTGGCGGCCCTCTTCAATGGCTGCTGTTTGTTTACACCAGCCAGTCCCGTCATAGTTCATTAGCAGCCCAGCCCACCGACAACTTCTGATGTCCTATAATCGCCGATGAGTGTGTGGCTGCCCATCAGCCCTGAGCCTCAGCGGCTCAGGATAAAGGGCTTTCTAGGATTCCCGACACACACATTCCCACTAAATCTCTCTATCTGCCTGCCTTCTCAGCCACTCATGGTACACACACACTCAGACACACAGACACAGCCTGTACGGTGAGGGTGTATGGGAGAGCTGGTTCTTTCATCGTGGGCCAAGAGGCACAGGGAGGTGAGCCCACGTCAGTGGAGCAGCAACAGTCCCATAGAACTAGCTTTGCATCACAGAGATGTGAGAGACCTGCCAACCAGAGAAAGACAAAGTAAGACAGAGGAATTATTCAGTGCTGCCATCTTCTGACGACAGTCACAGACATTAAAACATGAATACTGCCAGCTATGCACACATCCAGTTTGTTGCACCTATTTGCCTTTGGTCAGGATTTGCTTTTGTTGAGCTTCAATGTACTTAATGTCCACCTTCAAACTGAGTGTGTTGTCAGCCAAAATCCAAAGACATTCAATTTATAGTGATAAAAACATAGAAAAGATGCAAATCTGGATATTTGAGGAGCTGGAACCAACCAGTGTTTGATCTTTTTGTGCCATAGTGATTTAAGCAATTAATCACCTGATTAACTGATAACATTGCTGCCACTTAATTTTGTCATTATGAGCACTGTATCATACAAACCTCCTGAATGGTTGTCCCCAGCCACTCCTGACTTTTCACCACCTTCCTGAAAGAGGCGCATATACAATTATTACCTCTGCAATTACCTGTATAATAACATTGTGATCAGAACTTTAAAACAGGAATAGGGCTAACCTATGTATTCTGCGAGCAAGGCTGATGGTGAATTTTGCTGAGCAGTTGGGTTCATAAGTGGACGGTAATATTGTATAAGCTCCAGGAGGAAGACTGCAGGCCAGACTGACATCCTGCATGTAAGAGTGAGGAATGCAACTGGCCACAGGATCCTGGTCCCTTGGGGCGGTCTGTGCAGATGCTCCTTCTGGGATCTGGATACAGTACACTGTCAAACTCAGATACTGGGATAGTAAGTACATTTCTTTACAATTAAGTGTTAAAAGTATTTCATAAGTTGGTTGTACTTGTATCATTATGTCATTTACTTAAACTAAACGCATTAAAATCAGTCTATGTATACATACAATATGGAATTCTTATTGTTTTGATTCTGTGTTGGCTGTTGGTTATGTTTACTTTATTGGACACCAATGCTGCTTTGGACCAGAGCAAATAACTGAAAATATCTTATCAGGAAATCTTCCCTGTCTAAAGCAATTGTTCCATTCATGTCTTCTTATATGAAGCATAGCAGCAATTAAATGTAAGAGTAACAGCCTTTCCAGTATTGACCTTCAAACAACTCAGAAACTAAAATTGGTGTTCAAACTAGCCAAAAGGGTAAACATTATACAGTTGTGTTGGTATGTCTCATATTTCTAAAATGACACCAGTCTTCTCTCTAAATGTTTAATTGACCTTGTAAATGTGGAAGCCAATGGGGTGCAGATTAGTGTCAGGGCAGTTTTGCTGCAGGGCAATCCTGACATTCACTCCTGATGTCACCGCTGGGTGGTCACACACTGTAAAAGGGAAGCAGGGGTTCTCCCAGTGAGACAGGAAGTTCCTACTTCCTCCAGCCGTCCTTCCCTCCACCCATGAGCCCCGGAAGTAACTGGACTCCCACTCACCATCTGTTGTTAATGGCAGTGAAGGTGCTGGGCTTTTCAGGGCACTAATGCGGACACAGACATTATTAGGTCAGGTATAATTACATTGGAAACACTGCAAACACACAAACACAGCACTTTGCATGATATATGATATGCGAGTAGGAAAATCCATTTTCTCTAAAATGTGTAGGATAATGGTTTTTTCGTCTCCTTCCTGCAGTTAAAAAGGTTAAAAAAGTTTATTATTTTATTAGTTCATTCTATTAAGGATGTTTTTCAATTTGACCAGCAGGTGTCACTATGTATCTACTGTCATTTGTTTCAATAAGAAGTTATTGTCATTGTGTTCTGACATGTATAAATAATATATATATATATATATATATACACACATGACCTATGTATACATATAACTGAGAGCATGATTATAATGTTTATACTTATTGACCCTGCGGGCTCTGTGTGAAAAATATTAACTAGATACAGATGAACATTTAGAAAGCCCCAAATTTTAAAGAAAGTCAGATTTTTTGCTTTTTTTTTTCTTCATTAACCGGTCCTTACCTGAGGGATATGGGGGAGGAGGAAAAGACCCTGATGAGGAAGCGGACCTCGGCCTCTGGCTGGTAGGTGCTGGGGATCAGCAGGTAATATCCAGGCTCCAGCTGCACATGGAGGACCACCTCTCTCTCATAGGCGTGGCAGTGAGTTGAAGCACATGGAGGTTTGTTCAACATCCGATTTAGATTAAAACGCTTCTTCTCCACCTGGTAATAGAAAATACTCTCAACTGACAGCAAAGCCACAAACAAAGGCAGCATCACTCATTTGGAAGCGAAGGATGCCACAAACCTTCCACATGTGTAGAGCGGTAGCCTGGTAGTGCTGGTGCTTTGTGTTCTTGCTGTCCTCAAGTGGTGTTTGTGCAAATTTCTCTGTGTGTCTCCACTTCCTATGCTGCAGCAGGGACACCAGGACCTCTCCTCTCTCATTCACTTTCAGCCAAAATTTGGGGTTGGTACCATAGCTGCTGCTGTTCCGGCTACCACCAGCTGAGTGCCCTTTTATCCACCGACCAGCCAGCTGATGGCTGTGTTCCAGCAGACCTCCTGCCAGAGAGGAAAGTTGTCGGGGTGAGAAAAATACTGCCACTAAGACCATAATTAGAAGCTAAAAGTAGAAAATCCTCTTAAACAAATTGAGGAAATTACCAGTATAGATGCTCTTTAGGTGTCCATCCTCACTAATGGGGTATCCCACTGTGACATCATCAAACTGGGACATAAATTCAGCTTCATCCAACCAGAACTCGCCCTCAGCTACCCTGGATTGTAGATCTGAAGCACAAGCAGGTTCCAAAGAGCTCCAACCTGCACTACTGTAGAGAGAGAGAGAGGCAGAAAGACTGAATGCAGACCATGGCTAGATCCCAGTGTCTGAGCTTCCACATTTAAATGGCATTGATTCAGATCTGAAGCTCCATCACATAGCACCATGTGGCACAGCACCTGTGCAAATTTCATGTGATTATGGTAAGCATTTCAGTCCAGAAGTTGGACATATGGATTTAGCCAAAGTCATTTTGAGGTTACACACATAGACAACAGACTAATCTTGATGCCTGCCTACCTTGCTGTCCAGGTGCCTCCCCAGCAGCACCTTCCCCAGGGGTTTCTGATCCTGAGCAGCCGTACTTTGTTCCCTGACACCGTCTTTACATCCAACCACTCCATGACTGTCAGAGCATGGTACTGACCCAGCTCACTAGCACCTAGAAGAAAGATAAACAGAAGATTAACAGGTTATGTGACAGTGAATCACAAGTTCTCTTTTATCTGCAAGGGAGACACTTCTCTACCTGCAGGGCTGCTGTGAGTGGAGCAGCTCAATGCACAGTCATCCTTCACAGGGTACAGAAGGTTCAGGTCCAGCCTTTTCCTCCTGACCTTGTCGCTGTCCTGCTCTGGTCTGTGCTGCTCCTCTGACCCCAAGTTTCCCAAACTCCAGTTCTCTGCCAGGCCACCAGTCAAATCCACCAGGGCCTCAGACACCTGACCTGCCCACAGTCGCTCATATGAGCCATTAAATCTAGAAATGTGAAAGGGACAAGAGATAAGATTTCCACACTGTACTAAACATGGAATGCACAACAAAGTCAGTGAGACATTCCAAAATAACACTGAGAACGGTTATCTTTGATCAAAGTATATGACAGATCAAACTGAGAGATAGGACGGGAAAATTTAGGCTTCTCACTTGGCATATGCCTTCTCCAATAGAGCTACCCAAAAGGCAGTGGGGGAGTGGCAGCGTGAGAAGCAGAGAGAAGAATTAATACAGGGCAGGCGGTCATCGATGGTCACCTCTATCCAGTGTCCCTGCTGCCAGAAGCAAAACTGGAAGAAGCCCCTGTACCTGCTGTCACCCCACTGAGGCTGGTCTGGGGGTAACACCTACAGAAAATCATGGAATAAGTCACTACAGCATCTCTGGACATATTAATACCTTTTACACAGCTGACATTCCTATTGGTTATCTAAGATGAAAATAATAGCACAGTTGTTGCTCTACCTTGTTCAATAGATGTTTGTTCTTGAGCAGGAAGGTGCAGGCACAGAGAAACCAGCAGTCTCCTAATAAGCCTTGTTTAGCATGACCCAAAGTGATGTTGTCAGGGAGGAGAACTGGTGACTGGCAGATCTCCTGGTGGTGTCAAATTGAAATAAAGAAGGAAAGAAAACTTGGGTTTTGAGGGATGGTGGAAAAAATGGGTGCATAAGTGGGCAAAAATGCTGATTTCAATAAATTTGTTGCTGAAACTTATCAACATGGAGGACACGGCCTCCACAATGTTCTTTTTCATGTTGTCATTTTGTTGGATTGCAGCATGATAAAAATAGCTCTTAACCACTCTTTCATAGTCATCAGATAGTAAACAAATAAATCCTTCTGTCTCTGAACAAATAAAACTGTGACAGGTGACGTTCACCAGTGACAATAACAGCAGTGCAGTATGCATGTAAACATTCAACCCATAACAAAGACAAACACACATTCTCTGTGGCATTTCCCATTTCCCCCTTGACACTCGGTCTAACCTGCGGCCGCCTCCATGTGATGTTTCCCTGCAGCCTGGCGATGGGTGTGGAGCAGTCAGAGAACAGTGACGTGTCTTCAGACGGAAAATCCAGATCCTCAAACAGAGCCTGGCCTCCACCCTCTGCCCTGCCCTCTCCCTTCATGACTGCTGCTGCTGCTGCTGCTGCTGCTTTTCAACCTGGGTCCAAGCTGCTGCTGGGTCAGTGACCCCCTGTACATTTTACACACGTATCACACCTAGAAAACAAAAAATAACAAACAAATTATATTAGATTTTTTATGATATTTTTGTGGTTCTGTGACAAGATGATAGGTTAAAACGTAAATTAGAGATGTAACCTCTATTTTTTCTTGTTTGTTTTGTGAGTATTTAGATATTCTCATACATGTTATATATGATATTATGCAGGATATACTGATATATAGCGTTACAGCACTGATGGCATGCAAGTAAAAGATGGTTTTAGGGGGAAGCGTCTTGTTATTCGCCTTATATTCACATTTAACGGTACTGTACTTAACACATCCGTAATATCAGATAAATACAGAGAAAAGCCGAATTAACCGTCCCTCATACTGACATATAATGTCAGTCACAGGTCAGAATATCTTGCGGCTCTCTGTTTTTATTACCTTTCTCCGCTGTTAATCATCTTTTCTCCCTTAACTGTCATTGTTTATCTTGTAACAGTTGCAGCTAGCCGGTGACGTTAGCATCTGCTAGCTAGCGCTGCAAGGCTGTGGTATCTCCATGTCGCTTCATCTCCTCATAGCTCCTCAGCTTTGACCACGGCGACTTTTCATCCCACAACGCCAAACACGTCGTTATCAACAACAGCTGTATCCAAACCAAATCAAACGTATCATCCCGTGGAGTATGAAAACACTTCCGGCTGGACATCCAGCGTTTCATTCATGAAGTGAATCCTTCCTGTGCAGCTGAACACTCCTGCCACCTACTGTAGGCTGTAGTGTGTGCTGCTATTCAGTATATTCAGTGATTTTTCCTGTTTTTAGTATCAGTGAGTTTAGACTAATCACTGGAAGCACAGTGGTATAGCCCTTATGTATTAGAGTACATTAAGCTCATTAAACCTATTATGGGCAGATGTGTGCTCCCACTGTATCTTGAAGTACTGGCAAGTCTGCTTAGCCTCACAACTTTCCTCCCATCTTTATTTTATCATTTCAGTGTATTTCCTAATGTTTTCCTCCTTTTCCCCTTCAGTCTCTTCTATTTCTTCCCCCCTTCAACATCAGATAGCAGGTAAAGAACAGCTTCATGGTGTTCCCTGGGTCCTAGTTGAGTATGTTTCACTTACAATATTTACAATATTACTTTCACTTTCAATATTTTTACTTGACTTGAGGTGGAATTACATTTTGAGGATTTTAAAAGGATCGGGTACAAGCAGTCAAATATATAGAGTCAACAAATTATTTAAAAAAATATTCAGTTTATTGGCATCCAATTTGCACATATTCCATTTACTGACTTTAAAATAACACATAAAAATCATCTTGGGTAATTTTGTGTCTTTGAGGTTATTTCCTCTCATGACCTCCAACGTAGATGTTGCCCAGTGTTTGGTGTCTGAAAAGACAAAAGACATAACATCAGACAGATTCACATACAAGTGATGAGTTGTGGTGTAATGTTGTTGTCCCAATACAGAGACAGAGACTGTGAGTTTGAATAGAGAAATGAACTTACTTTGTTGACATCCCAATGATATCTTTCACCCAGTCTGAGTTAGGGTTTGCACATACGAGTCTTTTGTTTACCAGCACAAAGCTGCACAGAGACAATGGAAGACAATATCACAACAACAGCAGAGGCAATGGTTAGCATACACAGTACTTAATTGTGTGTTGTTCCACATGTCTTAATTGTTATTCCTTACATTACAGCCTCGATGTTGCAGACACCGATGTCCTGGTTCACATAGTATCTTATCCATCTCTTTGGAATTGGTTTTTCCTGATACTCCGTGCAGCAAATCTTCAGATGATCTTTACAAAAGACAACCACAAGTATTTTAGCCAAGAAAAGAACCATATAACATATTTAATTAGCAGTGTCTAGAAAAAACATGTGTTCTACTAGATCAATAATTTGAGTGAATGAATAATCATGTGCAATAAATCACTGAAGTCATACTTACTGCTTTCACTCAGCTCCAGCTGCGCCGCCACCAGCAGCAGTACAGAGACACAAACAGCAAGCTTTGCCATCCTCACTCAGCTTCTCTTCAGCTGTGGATTAGTTTTCTGGACTAGATTCTCAGATGGGATGAACTGATCAATTCTGCCCCAGGCACTGAAGTTTAAATACCGTGAGAGGCGGAAACACAAAGAAGAACTTACCTGGAAATACCACTGTAATCCAGGTCAAGCAGGAAATACGATACACACAGACTGGCACAAAACCCCCTTCTCTGTGGGTCAGTGCACAGGAATCAAAAGATGTTTTATACACATAATTACTTGACAGTAAATTTGTTACACTATTTGATCCTTCTCACTGTATCTATCAGAAGAAACCCGCAAGGGCTTATAAGAAAAACCCACCCAACACTGAAATTAAAAACCAGCTATATAAGATATGTTTGAAAAGATATGGGAACCGTTTAATGTGTATGTTAATGGTATTAATCTGGCAATTGACAATGAAGTGGAATAAGTAGTCAGATGCGTAAACCTCATAACAGAATTAATGAGTTCAATACCCGTTAAATTATGTACAAATGTTTTGTGGCTGAGAAGTGAATGTTTGTGATGTGTATGTGTATTGTTCATTTGCAATTTGATTTTGTAATGTAAGAAAATGTCAATAAATATATTATTTTTTTTAAAAAAACAGCTATATACATTTGCCAAGAACATTATTACAGATTATAGTTTACAGCCATAAATATATTGAAAATAACTGAAAAAAGTTACGTGATTTCCAAACAGAGAATAAATGAGAGAAAAATAAATACATAAATTACAATAACACATTTGCACTACTTTTACATTTGTGCTGCTTTCACATAACTGTGATCATACCTCATTATATAGTACTGTACCCCTTCAAGAGAAGCTGTTTAAGATGTTTTTTGAAAGACTGAAATGAGGAGTGAGGCAGAAAAGCCATCGCATATGACTGGGCCTCTGTGCCTTAATGAAAACTGGCCAAGGCTCGTTCTGTAAAACTGACTATATAAGAGATTAGCAGATGATTATTGTCTTATTGAGATCGACCTGCTTCCAAGAAACAGGTTGCAAACAAGACGTGTATGTTGTACGATAAGCAGCCACCCCAGACCTCACAACATCCTGCTGACCTTATTGCTGCAAACAGACAATGCCACGAAGCAATGTAGACGTGCCATTCTCTCTCTTAATATGACCACATGTATTCTTTGTATACACTGTCCCACCATCAAATTAACATTAAAACTGAATATATAAACAGCCACTGTACACAAGAAGAGTGAAATGCAAATATGCAGCACAAGTGACGCACATTCAACCACTGGGTAAAATCAACAATTTAAAGATATCAAGTCACTGATCTTTTCCATTTACATTTTTCAACGAAATGCATCGAGTGACGGCATCACATTACAGTCTTTGTAAAAGTTCAGTTTTCATAGCAGACATTTTGAAATATCACAGTGGGAAACATGCAAATTCATTAGCAGGAATAATAAAATTAGATGTCCAGGAGTAAGTGCAGTTTTATTTATTGTTATTCATTATTCATTTAAGTCAAATATTTAAGTTCAAGATACGTCATGTTTAATATTAAACACACACAGCAGCACATTTATCAAAACAACAGTAATATGATCCACATAGGTGATGACATGTATGAAAATATGTACCATTTTCAACCCTGGAGCAGTTGTATGGTGCACTGCACTCACTATTTGTGTGAAACTGCGTTACAGTTGTTGTGTGAAGTCTTAAATTATGGGTTAGATCTTGACCTTGACCTTTGACCTTAAGCCTCATAGCACCCCAAAGCCTCAAAATTAAAATTTTCTCACAAGGTGTCAAAACAGCATTTTGTGAGGTTGTGGCAACTTTGACTTTTGGCCACTAAACTCAAATCAGTTCATTGTTGATTAGACAAGTTGACGGAATCAGTTGTGGATTGATCACCCCGTAACACTTTAGTATAGCAAGATTTTTAAGTCATATTTACTTAGATGTTTTCAGAGGAAACCAATAATCCTCTCAGATTTGTAAAGTTCTGTGGTGTCTGCTCTTCTCACGAGTTTTGGAGTGGGCTGTCGGAGTATCTGTTCACAGGCAAAGAGTGTACCTACAGTGCTCTCTCTGCGTATATGTCACTTAATCTAACAGAAACCTTGTTTCTTAAAATACTTCTTTCACTAACGGAGAGGTTCATTTGTTGTGTGTGGGAACATGAGTGCCATATTAAAAGAGCCTCTTTAAACCACGTAGGGAAAATTTAGCCTCATTGTCTCAGAATGTGTCAGAGAACGTGAGAACATTGGACACAAAGGCACCACTGGTGTTTGTAGGATGAGTTGTCAATAAATGTAAGAAAGAAATGAGTCTCAATGTGGTCAGATCTGCCCTTGACATTAGAGCCAATTCATGATGATGATGAGATGAGATGAAGAAAAGTTAGTATCATCTACATCTACTCTGCAGTTATTGTTGAGAGGAGAGAGTGATTGAGTTATAATCCTCTCTCAGCAATACAATATATATATATATATATATAAAAAGAGCATGTCACAGGAAATAGATAACATGTTACTCAATAAAACCACACTAAGTGTGGTTTTAGTGGAAAGTTTATGATCAACAATTTTCTGACAATCTACATCGTGACCTATTTTAGTGGTCACTGTGCACTTTTCCCCCCCAGATGCATGGGTCTTGAGCACCTAGTAAGAGTTCCTCTGACCTAGAAAGAACCATGTGCACTCTTATAGCAACCCACTTGTTGCAGCCCACATCAAGCCAGGAGCACAATGAAGTCTCCAATGAGCCTTCCTCTTCCACCCTCTCTGAAGTCTTCAAAATGTCAAACAGTTTGGTTCTGTCTAACATCTTCTGTCTTTAACAGTATTTCATGCATTGCGAGAGTCATTGACACACCTCTGTAACTTCCCGTGCTGCACTGGTTCTACAGGACCTTTTGTAATTGTGGAAGGTGTGGTATGAGAAGACCTAACTTGAGTTAACCAACACCTGTAGTTACAGAGATTTAATTTTTTCATATTTGGTGAGGATACAAAGTGAGTGTAAGTTCCTGCTCCACTCTCCTCTTTTCTCATCTGGTTATATCCTTTATATTTAAATTCTAATGTTTCATTTGAACTGACAGGTGCTGAGTGATTGAATTGTTGTTTGTTGTTTTCAATCCCACCTTTGTAACATGATCTTGATTTTGACTTCCTTTATTTGTTGTGTGACCCTTGGAGTTTTTCATTTTACTTGGTCTGTCTTTTTACCCCATGTTCCCCTTTTTGGTCATTAGGGGAAAATGAGGGGAGTTTCTGTGGTGGTGTAATACTTCTGAAGGGGGCTGATCTTATCTTGTTTTTCCAACTGTAAGTTTCCTGTTTCACTGAGGATTATATAAAAGGCTTCTGAGGCCATCACTTTGTCACTCTCTGACTCCACCTGCAGACAGGCGAGACAACAGTTCAGCTCAGAGTCACTGCTGCCAACACAGACGAAGAGATGGTGTCAATCAAAGCGACAGTGATGGTGGTCACACTCCTCACTGTTTGTCTGCTGGTTACAAACACATCTGCAGGTATGCATCAGGTTTCCTCTCTTGTCTCTGTCTCTATCTCTTAAATTTTACTTTAGATTATTAAAGACAAAGTTGCAGATTTTTTTTTCTTTCCCACTGTCTGATCAGATTGTCTTTTCTCTTGTCTCACAGTTCGACGTGGATGCTGTCCAGGGTACGCAACAAGAAAAGTACCATTTGATCAAATCCAGGGGTACTCGATCCAAGTTGCCACAGAGATGTGCCCCTTCAATGCAATAATGTAAGAGTCAATAAAATGATGTTCATCATCTGCTCTTGCTCCATAACCTCAGTGGCACTGATAATCCAACAACTTTATTCATTTCAATTCTTTTCTGTCTTATAGTTTTCACACAAACACCAAACTAGTTTGCACCAATCCTGCTTTGAAATGGGTGATAGATTATGTCAACTACATAAGGTAAGATTTATTTAAGAGATTTTATTACTGTCAAAACGTAATTCTGCAGGAAAAGCAGGAATAACAACAACAACAACAACAACAACAATAATAAGAATGACTTGTTTTATCATCATTTCAGGAATAGAGCTCAACAGATTCACAACAGGAGCTCAAAAAGGCAAGGATAAACTTTGAAGATGAAGTTTTTCTGCTTCTGCTTTTTGAAGGCGAGATGGCGGCGATGAGCAACAACAAGCAAACTGTTTCCCACTGTCAAGTGATGTTTCACTCCTGCTTTTAAAAACAGCTGTTAACAGAAGAAATGTGTTGTGATGCAATATATAGGCATCAGCTCAGTTATTAGAGCGTTATAGCAACATTATTTTTTATTTTTGTATAAAAGAGTTTGTATTTTTGTACATGTTTTAAAATACAATCAATAAAGTTTTCTTTAAAAAAAAACAATTTATCTTTTATCTCTTGCTAAAACCACTCCTCTGTGTGTATGTTGTTGAAGCAAGTGCACAGTCCATGATAGCATGCCGCAGTTATCTCCTCCAGTGTGTTTATCTTTCACACGGTGAAAAATCCCAGCGTTGGAAGTTTTACGCCCTGTGATCAAAACCTGGCAAATAGTTAACAGAAGGTAATGAAAGACCTGTGACATCAGCGAGCATGGGAAGTAGGTAGCTGTTTATTCCACACAGACAGCCGAACAGGTATTTCCATGCTGGCCACCATAAACGCTGACGCCAGCTGTCATGTATGAAAGCTTTGTTTAATTTAAAGTCATAGAGTAATAGTATGACCACAGGAGTGTGTCCTTTCATTGAGGAACCATAAGCTCTGAACTGTTACTACTACTACTACTACTACTACTACTTCTTAAAATTATCTTTTAAAAAATCCTTAAAAGTTTTTAAATAGTTTTAAAGTGAACACAGTAACACACACAATTCAGCATTGTGAATGAGGTTCTTGATTTTCATGGTTGCATGTTTTATTTAAATGTAAAAATTCAAGATGTTATATTTTACTACCACACTGACGTTTAGTAATGTAAATCCTCATAGTTCTGCCTAAACTTAACAAGAAACACCCATAACCATGGACATGGGTCAATCACATCTCCATCAGTGATAAAGCTCAGTGCTCCCTTCCTTTAGCACTTCACGCAAGACAATGGCTGTCGCCACATGGGAGAGTTATGGAGTGATGGTAACAGAAACACAACCACAGAGAAGAGCCATTGAAAATAGCAAACTCACTCTGGTGTCAGTTACACAGTAATGTCTACCTTCAGTTTATGTGTTCAGTGCATGAAATTGCTGCTTATGATTTCAACTTCTCATTCGCAAAAGTCTGAGTGTGCTATTTAAAAAGTTGAAAGTTAGGCTGAACTTTAAATAGATCTCAACAATATCACTCCAGAGTTGAGTCTTCTCCCCCTGCGGAGCGGAGAGCAGTGCAGCTTGAAGCTGTGTAGGAACAACGGCTTTTCAGATGAGGCAGGAAGCAGCTACATTCATCTCCACCATGATGAATCAATCATCTTGCTTTTATCTTGAAACTGTCAGACTGCTATAGCTTAAGTGTTTAAATTGAAAAGCTGAGTGGTTCAGTACAGTTTGTTCAGTGTAAGACTGGAAATAAAATAATTTCTCAAACATATTGAGGACAAATTGGGGAACATGTGTGTGTGGTTTTTAAATTAATTTGCAGGCAGGATTCTGCATCACCTCATTATGAAATTGTCTTGAGGCTCTGATTTGAGACCCTGCTTTAATTTACACTGGAAGGTCAAACTGAGCACGAGCATGAGACGTGTAGTCATGATACAAAGTTGTTGAGGAGTTTGCTTTGATGTGGTGAGTCTTTGCAGGGGTTGTGATTCTTTGCAGCACATACATTGTCCAATTGATAAAGTTTTCTGAATTTGTAGCACGTTTGTGTCTTCGCATGTTTCCAATGTTGCAGTGAATTGCAGCTCTAGATCTATTTATTAATGATTATATTCAATTTCTGTCCTCAAACATATTCATTTTTCTAATACTAATAATGTCATATTATGTAAAGCTTTAAAATATAAAACAATCCTACAAAATGTAAAATACACTCATCAGCTTTATGTATGATGTAAAAAAAAAAAAAAAAAAAAAACTCCTAATAAATCTCCACTAGATGGAGGCAGTACCACTTCAAAGATGAGTTACTGTGACACAGCAGTTCAGTTCAGTTCTTTTATGAGTTTTATTTATGAGTGAAAATATTTTCTCACACACCATGTTAGTGCTCAACACTGGATCACACAATGATGTTGACTTTTAAATGCATCTCCATACAATTTCCTTCACTTTCAACAACTTCAACTTTATCCATGAGTGGATTTCGAGGTCACTGGAATTTTCATTTTAGGATTTTAAAACTTCTAAAATGACACTTTTTCTCATAGAAGTGCTTTATGTCCAGTCCCTGGCCGTCAGCTGTAGCTGCTGGCAGCACCAACAAAGCTGAACAAACTGAGCATTTTCTCCTGTCGCATGAGTCCATCCCAAATGACAGTCCGGAGCCACGCTCGCAGCCACTATTACATCACCTCCACTGTTCTGCACCACTGCACAGAGTGCTTTTCTATGAATAATACAGAGAGACTGGGGAGAGAGGGACACGGACATGGGGCATGGTTACTAAATGACAGAGGGAGTACGTACTGTTAGATAAAGGGTGATAGAGTCTATGGAGAGGTGGAGTTTGGGTGGTTATTCTTGGGTGTAGCATCACTTAATATGGGACATATATGTTATTCACACGGTAAATAAGCACATCACACACTAATGCCTGGGTCCTGATTTAACTTTATTGAATTACTTAATGAATCAGCCATAAAAAACTTACAGCAAATGTCAGCACTTCATGAGAACACAAAACACATTCCTACATATAGATAACAAGTGTTTGAGCTGCGTGTTTACACTACATGGATTACTGATCCAGGGCACAGTGTCAGAGTTGTTACAGGGGAGTACAATGAGCAATGGCAGTAGCGTGGCTGGTCCCAGACTGTCTGAAGGATGACAAGGTTATAGACTGCGTTCTCCCATGAGGGAGCAGGCTTTAGTAGGCTATAGAAAGAAAATAACATATTGCAGACTCTGAGATCAGCAGACAGGTCCTTGATCATAGCATACGTGCACACGCACACAGAGACACTCGGTGGCACACAGGAAACCAGACAGTCTCATGAAACTCAAACACAGATAATGAGACATCCACCGTCAGAAAGGTGAAAACAATTTTCTTTCTGCATTTGCAAATTGCTTATATCCTGGCACATTTGCAGCAGCACCAGGAAGAATATTACATAAAATATACTAAAAACTAGATAATAATTCTGCTGGTGCTATAATCTTTCCACCTTTTTTTCCACTTGTCCTCTTTCTCTTTGTCAGCTGCTCATTCTTGCTGATTCTTGCCAGCACAGACGTGCAGTTAACACAGAGTTAAGTGAGCTCGGTATATAATTAGACAAACAAAAAAGAGAGGGATGAAACATCCAAAGGAGAAGAGACTCCAAATGATTACACATTCACTCCGCTTCCTTCCCCCTTGCTGCACACATAACCACCAATTAGAGGAGAGGAGGATGAGGACAAGCAAGCAGCCTGAAGTCTATTTGTGTCTCTATCTCTCTCTCTCTCTTTTTTCTCTCTTCCCCTGAAGACTCCCAGTACCGGGGTTGGTAGAAAATAGAAGTGAAAAACAAGAAGTATATAAATAAAGAAATCAGAGTGTTTCACATCCGGTCGGCTGATTGGCTGGGACGCGAGTCAGGCAGATCTGGGCCACAGTTGCACTCATTGTTCAGTGAGCTTTTCTACACAGTCCAACCCAGCGACAGCAATGAATGTTGATTGTGACCTTTGGTCTTTGGGTACAGTGGAAACAGAGTGTCGCTTCTGTGCATGTGCGTGTGTGTCCTCATCTTTGGATTTGCATGCGCCCACTTGCCCTTTTGTTTAATTCTTTTCCCCCCTCATTCCCGACGTCGTCAGAGCGAGCCACGGGGCACAGTCAACGGTCGATGGTTTTTATGTGATCCATACCAAACTCACCGACAGCGTTGAATGTTCACCGAGGCAGGCAGAGCAGTGGCCATGACTGTGAGCCGAGCTGACAGATGAGGCAGGGAGAGGAGGGAGGGAGGACAGAGAGTCAGACATTCAGGGGGGACAGGGACGGGGACGTCACTCAAAACCACAGAGGTCAGGTCGCGCAGCACAGGGACAGTGGCAGAATGAGTCCACTGTCCACAGGGCAAAGACTGTTCTGGTTATGTTATACACAGAAGAGATCATGCAATGTGCTACAAGCTGAAAGATAAACTGAGAGGATCTGCTTTACTGCATTACCACCACGTGATCAATCAGAGCAACCTGAAGTCTTTTATCTCCAGTAACTGGTCGTGACAGCATCTGAAAACACAAACGGAGAGGAAACTGTTAGTGCTGATACTGAGCCATATTTTTGTCTTTAAAGGATTAGTACGCATTAAAAGGCCTTTTCCTTCTGTGGTAGCTAATTTTGGTTTTCTTTGTGCAGGTTTTTGACAACATGTTTTTCTGATATTTCTCACTATCATGGAGAAAAGCAGGACTTGTAGTGGTCACAGCATCGAGAAATTAAATCTAAAACATTCAACACATTGTTTTCAGGTGAGATGTGAGAAACTCAAGGATTTCTCAAAGTAAGACTGGTGTTTTGGTGTTTTTTCAAACTTCTTTTTTTTTCTTTTAAATGTAGTTGCTTGTTCAGTGCAGCGAGCAGTACAGCACATCTGACTCACCTCTATTGTATCGTGTTAGTACCAAAAATCTCAGACCTTAGCAAACACAACCAAAGATATCTGCAAGTGATAAGTGAAAACCTGCACTAGATAAGTATTACAAAAACATTCAGATAAATATACTGTTGCGTTAAAAGTGTGAAACCCTCTCTCTGTGGATTGACATTGCTCTGGACAATATTACAGAACCATATTTTGAGGCTGCCATTGCTCATTTTTATGGATATCTAGTCCGGAGAACAATGCTACGATGTCCTACTGTGCAGCCAAGCTTTTTATACCCCAGCCATCGCCTGGCCACAGGCTGAGAGCTCCCATTGTCAGAAGCAGGCCATTGCTGGGGAACAACTACCGACAGTGTCACTGCTGCAGCACAGACTGGGGGGGGGGCAGGGGTGGAGGGGGGTCAGGGGCTGACGTAAGGATGGTAAACGCTGATCTATGGTCATTCATCGGCTTAGGGTGCTGATGTCATTGAGCAAGCTAGACCTGCATCCATTAGTCTGGTGGGGCAGGCGGGCCAACATCAGGCTAGCATGATAACACACTGGCTACAATGGATGAGTAATGCATCACGTTATTGCAGCTATAATTCAGACGGACATAAAACAGACAATTTGGTTATTGTCTCCTGATAGGGCCGGGTCTTTGAGTTATTGCGTCTCTAGCCTCTCACCGCAGACTTTTCTTTATGAATATGCAAAAATGTTCAAATTAATTTGTATGATCGTAGAGAAAGAAATGTGTGGGACCGTGGGCAGAGGAATTATGTCCAATAATGCAATATAATATTTACAAGCGCCTACTAAATAACACAAAACACTATGAAGTGTTTTTTTTTTCTGGTGTGTGAACTGCAGCATGTGAACTAGAAGTCGCTTTTCTCTCAGGGTGAAGCAGAGCAGCTTCAGATAAGAGGCTAAATTCATAAGCCATATTACATCTTCCCTGCTCCATCACAGTCTCTCTCTCACACACACACACACACACAAACACACACACACACACACACACACACTTACACCTCACCCCACAATGAGACCTAAAATGAAAAATAGGAGGAGGGTCGAGGGAGAGCAGAAAAGGGGGCTTTGCCATGGCAACCCCAGTGTCAGCCAGCCATTTCTTCTTAATCCCCCCCTTCCACACACACACACATATATATACACACCATCCCACCCTCCACCCCCACCCCACCCGCTCCCTCAGTTCAATGTCGCGCCCTCTGAGGGACCCCCTCTCTACAGCTGAATATTTCTTTTGTGTTGAGAAACTATGCATGTATATGTGTGTGTGTGAGGCAGGAGGGGGCAAGGACTGGGGTCTGATGGAGTGACGGTGGGGGGGGGATCATAGCTAACCCATTTTAAATGGGGGGCCAAGCTGCAGGCCGTAGAGTCTCAACATTACACCAGGGGTACAAACCAGAGATCAAATCACACACACACACACACACACACACACACACATACATTTAAACACTATATTGATGGAGGGAGATAATCTTTTGAAATAGCAGATAATTACACCATATGGCAAACAGCCGGGCCTTTTTCATCCCGAGCCTATCACCATCTAACCCCGCACTTTATTTTAATTTTTTTTTTTTTTTTGCTCTGCTGTGAAACTCTCATGGTCTCTCGCTCTTGCCTGAGCAGGCCACTCTACATTACTGACAAAAGCGGTTTTGGAGGAGTGGGTGGGGAGAGGCGTCAGCTGCTAGACAAAATAAAAAGGCCTCTATTTGTTCCTGACAATAAACGTCCCCATCTTTGGAGCTCCTCCACAGCTGCAGCCACATAGGCTTTCATTCCTAACTGCGGACTAATAGAGAGCGATGTCTCCTTCCTCTACTGTAAGCCTATTCAGTGTGCAGGATAAAATTAAGGAGGTTTATAGTCATCTTTCTGTGATACTACTCAACCAAGGAAGAGGACAAAAGGATGTGACACATGAGGAATATTAATAAGTAGAGAAGATGTTTTGTGAAAGTATGTTTTAATGATGGTGTGTGTGCGGTATACCTGATGAAGATGATCTTCATGGAGTCACAAGAGCCAGCATCAGGAGGCACGAAGTGAACTCCTACAGACAGAAAACAAGGACAAATATAAACACAGAAGAGTTAGAGGCAAAGGACAGAAACTGGAGTCCATTTTTACAGACGTTACAATAAGTGAGACTTTTCCCTGAGAATCTGACCATAACAATGAATCAGATTTTTACTGCAAAGTCCCCTAATCATCGGACGATTAATGTCCAGTGCATCCTCCGGAAATCCCAAATTGTGTTTCCCCTGAGGCTGAGCGATGGAAGCGGGCGGAGGAAGTGCCGGTGGTGTGTCTCTGGGGTGGTCTGATGTGGCCGTGGGCGAGGCTTTAATGTAGCTGCATGTCCACTCCAGTGTATACTGTACATTCACTCATAATGACTACCAGACCTGCAGTCTGCCTGTAGGGGCCCCACACGCCACCCCATGCCTACACATGCATATGCTCCACTTTAATGGCAGTCTTCAGACTTCATTTGAAGTGTGCTGTGGTTCCTATACACACACACACATACACACAAGGAAAAAAATAGACCCAGACTTTTCATAAAGGAGTTAAAATATGACTTTGAGGACCCTCTGAGCCCTCACTGGTCTAATATTTGACCCTTGAGGGTTGATTATGTAAAGCGGGCATTTAATCAACTCAAAATATGTGTATGACAGTAATTACAGTCTGGCCGCTTTGTGGTGGTTCTTTTTCTAGCATACATGGATGTAAGCTTGCCAAACATCTGGCTATGAAACTTTGTGTGCCATAGTCTGCAGGCATTAATATATGGCCTGGCTTAATTAGCAGTCTTTAGCTAATTTATTGTGTTTTCTTTCTTCATTTTATGTTGCGTTCCTCTATCTGGATGCATAAACTTCAACCATGATGATTTTCTTTCTCACAAAAATGATTTTCTTTCTCATAAACAGCCAATATCTGAAGCACTGGGGAAAGGTAAAAGTGCTCTGTGCCAGTGTCTGCCAGAGAGCAAAGGGCACATTGTAACACAAGGTGCAGAGTCTGTTCAACAAGTGCGAAGACATAAAACAAAAACAAATGCACCAAGTTAGTGCCTTGGGACTGATTGGCTGGGTGGGGTTGTTGGGTGACCCCTGACCTTTTTAACCCCGAGGAATGTTGTCGTGCTGGTGCGTGTATTGTTCCAGCCTCCCTGAGGAGCCCCAGCCGAGCATCAGATGAATGTGAACACTGAATGCTCCTGACCCCCCCCTCCAAAAAAAGAGAACTCCTCTTTCTTCATCTAATCCTTTCTTTTCTGCTCCTCATCCTCAGACTTCAACATATAAAAGGTATCAACAAGTCTGAGAGTGGCCTGTTGTTGTTGGTCTGAAGTGCACATGCACGCAGAAAAGGCCTGTAACGTGGGTGCCAGGCTGACTCTCCTCGCTGACCTAAATGACCCACAAAGATGCAGTAAAAGGCACCTAGGAAAAACCACACTCCAGAAAAACCTTCCTTTACCCAATCACTCACCAAATAAACCACTGTTTTTTATCGCTCCACTGTCCAGATCTAAGAGATGTGTGTATCTTCAGGCAGTCTGAGAGTCTGGCTCTGGAGGAAGTCACCAGCAGCAGAAGGAGACTGACAGATGAGAGGGCCAGACAGACAATTACTGGCCAGGTATGTCCTTTATACCCACCTAGGGCTGGTCAGAGGAAATGGAGGAATTTATGATGTCATAAAAAAGTGCCAGAAGAGAAGTGCCTGAGAACAGGTTGTCTCTGGAGCTGGAGCCATAAAAGACTCCTGCGGCTTCCGCTCCCTCCCCCTGGGAGGATAACGCTATAGACTGAGCGCCGGTGGCTTAGAACACACAGATATGCAGCAACAAAACATCAGTGTATATGTATAATTAAACTCAAGTGTAAGCATGTGATAATGTGGTAATGACTTCCATATGAGTGTGTGACTGAATAATAAACTATGTGACTGAAAAATCCTTGAAGTGGTAAGTAACAAAACACTTTTATTCAAGTGCTGGGCACAAACTGATTTTTGAGGCAGTAGGAATTTACATTTCCATCTTGTGGTAATTTGTAATTGCTCACTAGTTTAGTTCAACCGAAAAAACATTTGCGTTCTTCAGATGTGTCTGAAAGAAGATTTTGAGATTTTAAACACACAATAAGCTTCTAAAAGCTGATGAATATTTCAAATTTCTCCGACAGTTCAAGTCTTCAGCAGTCAGACACGGTGTCAGTGAAATGTGCATTTTATGGATAATGCTAATAAGTACATTACCTATGTAGGTTGCTTCTATAATAATCAATACTCCTGCAATCTAAATACTGAAAAAATCTTTAACACTAAATACTTCACTCCCAGTAAATGAAACTGGACTGCTCCAACATCATTTATGCTATTAAAAGATTTGTGCCCTCAGTCTAACTGTCTCCTTACAGTTGAAACCACAACAAAAACAAACCTTAATACAGGAAACATCTTTAGCAAGAGAGGCACCATCTGTTAGCTGAGACTAAGATGGTGCAAGGAAGAGGAAGCCTAAAAACATTCTCTGTAGACATAAAGGACACCCTTTCCTCTTTGCGTATGCACCAAACTCGCATCTATATGTACACTCAACGGCACCGCTCCCGCTACTACAAAAAGATAGAGACACACTCTCACAGTCTCAGCGCTTGTTAAAAAAAGGAAGAGAGAAGGTGGTTATTTGCTCTACAACCTCACTAAAGAGGTTTCCCATTGTAAAAAGGAGTGGCTGCACAGCCCCGTTTCCTTTCATCCCTCTCCTTGAGGCACGCTGCCTTTGTCTCACAGGGGACAGAACAACCAGGCTCCCAGCTACGCTACACTGGTCAAATACCTGGGAACTACCACTGGCCTGGTGGGAAAAACAACAAGAGGAGGAGGAGGAGGAAGACAGACAGAAAGAGAGAAGGAGGAGGAGGAGGGTGGGAGACTGGGAGGGTGTGTGTGTGGGGGGGGGGGGTAAGGTGTGAGTGTGAATCTGAGGTACGGTGAGACTGACCAGCTCAGAGAGAAGAGCCTGTTAAAGAAAACCTGTTATTAAATCTCAAAAGGAACAAGGAGGAAGTCGTACAATGCCGCAGAGAGCTGTGAACACCTGGTACCACACTCCACTTGAAAAAGATGGTGTATTTGTTGACATGAAGTAAAAATGTTACCTGCAATTTTACAAATTTAAATCGCGACCAGCTGCTTTTGCCTTTCTTCCATTTTTCAGTCAGCGCTTCTCTTTCTTTCTTATTAAAGGTAACCACTGTATGTGTGCAATTAGGAGCTCCAGGCAGAAGGGCAGCTCTCTTAGCTCTCTTTCCTTTTTCCTCCTCCTTTCAGTTTTGAACTCTCATGCCTGCTCAGCAGAATGAAGGAAGTTCCTGTATACGTGATACTGTATAGGGGTGAAATGAGTTTAGGTCCTCCCCAAATCCGACCGCAGCCGGCTGAATGTAAAGCTTTACGTTCCAGTCCACACGGCCTGCCTCGGCAACCAGACCTCACTGTCACACCTCATAAAGCAGAGCTCAACCAGCAGGGTTGTGTTTAAAGCCAGGGGGGAAAGATAAGGCAAAATAAGGACAAATAAGGAGGAAAATATGAATGCGCCCATTCAAGAAACTGGAGAGAAAAGAGTGAAAAGCCCTCAACAAAAGCTCTTTAGCTGAAACTCTGATGGCATGTCTCCAGTACGCTGAAGAAGAAAATATACTTTTGGGACAAATTGCAGCAGGAAACGTAAGAAAGTGAAAGTGCCATTGAGGGATTGTTAAGACCATAATCCTCTCTTCTTATTTCTAGTTTTTGCTTAGCTGTCGAGAGGGAAGCGAGGACCCACAAGTTTATTTTCAAATAGTCCACAAAGAATGCCTGTCATTTCCTGGCGTTCCCCACTTCCATATGAAAGCCCCCTTTCCTTTAGGAACAATGGGAAAGATTCCAAAATTTCCATGGGGAGTTTCTTGCACGGCGATACAATGGCGAGCATGTTGTGACAGAATTGAGACGGGCTGTTTCTCTCAGCTGTGACAAGATTGGCACTAATGCAATGTTTTTGTCTTACAGCTACCATACTTACGATGAAAGCAGGCCACACAACAGCTGCACCATCTCATAAATGAGCCGAGGGTGAAGTCTAATGGCAGATCCGAAATCTGGCTGGGACAAGTCGGTGGAATATCTGTTATTTCTCATACCTAGGGTGCATGGAATTTGCTAGATTTGAGTGTGAACCTTGAGATAAAAAGAGCTTTTGAATCAAAAGGAAAATGTCTGGCTTTATTAAGCACAGAGAGCAGCTAAAATCAAATTATTCAGCATGCAGATGTTCTGAGTTGAGCTGAGTAAGTTTCCCTAACCTCTTAATTGATGTTTTCTAATCCATAACTTTATCTGCCACCCAGATAACACACGCAGTCACACACAAGCCATAAGAGCTTTTTAATTAACCAAAAGAAAGCCTTTGGTCCTGAAGTGGAAAGAGTTCAAATGCCATGTGCTCCTGACCAGGCCAATGGGCTCTTGAAAGCCACCTGGCTTGACCCCAGCAGACCTGAGCCCTTGGCTAGACGAGAGGTCAGAGGTCATCTACTCATCTAGATAGGCAGTATGTTGCGATGCCTGAGGCAGGGAGCAGGGGTCTCCATTACCTAACCTTTCCATTTAACCCAACACCGCAATGGCACACACTGAGAGGCACAAACACACACATATGGACACAGGCTCCTGCTGCTATGAACTCATTCAACCCGTAACTTAATTTACCTGTAACGCATGAAGACAAACCAAGTGTATCTGCTAAACAGCTGCCATAAGATTTGCTGTTGTGGATCCATAGCAGAACAATAAAGTTATACAATTATTAGACCCTCTTATGTAAATGTAGTTATTTATCCCCTGAGAATATACACTTTCTATATACTCCAGATGGCTCAGGAAAACAATGAATTGAGGAAGTCTGAATATTTCTTAATGACTGATAAAAAAAAGAAAAGAAAAGTGAGAGTGGGTGAACTTTTCCTCCTTCTCACTGATGTGTTCAGTGTTTGATGGCAGCACGGTAAGAACTGATGGGAGTCATGTGATGGTGGGAGAAGTGAGATGGGACTCCCTGATGTTACATTTTCACCAACTGGTGCTGTGTAACTATGGAGGAACAGCTGAGTTCATGCGGTTGAGAGCCTCTCCATTGTGATAGCAGGTTGCTCCTCGACATAATTGCTGGGTGCAGCTGATGAAACTCATCGCATGTGATAATGAGCTACACAGGCATGATGATCATAGCTTCAGCAGGAGATAAGATAAGCCAACATCCAACCAACCCCTCGGCCCACATTACACTTAGCAGGAAGACAGTGGCTTTGCTCCATTCTCTCATCCCTCCCTGATAACTCTCTGAGAGCAACTCCAAACTGAATTAAACCGATGCACGCACTTGGGCAGTTGCTGCTTTTTGCTCTGAAGAAGGAGGTCACTGCTTTTTCCCTCTCCATGAGGGACAAAGCCAAAGTGAATTAGATGTAACTCAGCCCTGAGAGGGGCAGAAGTGAGGCTATCACAGCTGATCACATCAGCACCTATCAGTCCTGTTCGCTCACTGCACACACTCTGTATTATGGAAAAACGTGGACACAGATGCTTTCCTTTTTTAATTTGTGTAAAAAGAAATGTAAGTGCAAGCAGTGGTGCGACTGTGAGCCTTGTGTGGATGTTTGTTTTTCTATAAAAATCTATGCACGTCTTTTTTTTCATTAAAGCACACTGAGTACAATCCATTGGCAGTAAAATGTAGTGCTGCACTAAGCGTCTAGACCTACTATATCCAGATGGCAGAAGAATTTATGGAGACTGCCTCATTAACCTTAAGGCATATTAGTGCTTGGCACTGCAAGCTCAGAGACTAAGCACGCAGTTTCTAAAGTCTTTTAGAAAAAAAAATAAAAAGCTTTGCTCAGCTGCTTTAAACTACCTGCAGGGTCAGAACTGATCTGAGTGGCACGTGAGGCCACTGGGGAAAAAATTGAGTGTGTCACGCTCATATGGTGATAAAGTGAGGTTATATGGTCAGTGTGTGCATCCACTCACAGTGCCCACCCTGAAAATGGCAGTCTGGCTCTTTTTGCCATGTGCTACAAGCCCACATTCCGGGAGGAAGTCAGATGCGCAAAGACTGTTTCCGTGAATTCAGGATGCGCAAAGCCATGCTTGTACAATCCCAATGTCTGCATTCAAAAAAAAAAAAAAACAACAAAACAACAAAAACAACAAAATATTACAACAATGTACAGATTATGATGCACTGCACCTATGCACGAGGCACACAACACTCCAACTGCAGCCCTATCGCCTGTTTCTTCTCTGGCTACGTTACGCACCCATCACATCATGAGTCACGGCTTGGTGAGAGACGGGTGGCGGCTCTGAACGATCGCTGTCTGTTTTCTGCTCTTCAGGTGTCTCATTCGGACCCTTCGGGGGCAGGAGGGCTTTGCTGTAATGTCGATACAATGACAGATGGTCCGCACAAAGCCGGTGCGCATTGTTCAGCTGAAAAATAATAGCCACCATTTATCAGTGTTCACTGACTTTCAGGCCCAGTAGGAACAGGAGACTGTCTGATGAGTGAAATGAATCAAAGTTATATTGTCTGGGAGGCTCCCACCAGGATCCCACTGGGCTGCACTGGCTGTTTAAACATATGGTTGAAACTTTCCAAGCGACGGAAACAGCATTTTCCCCCCTGTACACTGTGTACCATCGATGCGTGTCGCTGCATTATAAAAGTTGAAGTGTGCGTTAAAGGGCTCGTCTTGAACAGAGCGAACGGAAATCACGTTTTCCCTCGAGTCAGATGGACGTCCTTCTGAAAATGACCGATGAAACACAAGGCTTGTCTTTCTCTCTCTCTCTCTCTCTCCCTTTTTTCTGCTCTTTTTCTTTTTTTTTTGTGATCATCCGCTGGCACGTTGGAACAAATTCACATGCGCTGATTTTAGAGACGTGCAGC
This sequence comes from Caranx ignobilis, assembly GCA_021432705.1. Taxonomy (NCBI): domain Eukaryota; kingdom Metazoa; phylum Chordata; class Actinopteri; order Carangiformes; family Carangidae; genus Caranx; species Caranx ignobilis. Next base: position 37,931,227 of record MU269980.1, read on the forward strand.
CGCCTGATCACTGAGCTGAGCGCCAAGCCAGACCCCATCATATATCCTAACAAGAGTTTCGCGTCCACAGTCAGTACAAAAAGAAAAAACCACACTTTCTCTAAATGACTTCATGTGTCACAGGATCCTCTTTGTCTTGTCAGTTTGCACAGATTCTACCGGATCAAACCAAAAAAAAAAAAAAAAAAAAAAAACCTGCCTCTTTTTGTAGGTTATAGTTGATGCATTTTACATGATGGCATACTTACATTTTTTTCCCTTCACCCCTCCTGCTTGTAAAACTGCAGGATTCACTCCCCTGGCGAGCTGGACTGATGCGATTTCTTCAAGTCTTGTCTATTTTCGCTCTCATCATCACCTCTTCCATCCGGCACCAACTCCACAGCGACTGAGCGCCTGCCTCTCCGATCCACAGATTACGTCTGTTTGAGAGCCAGAAGGGAGGGTATCCGGTTTACAGGGATCACCGGGAGGACTGGGATTGGCTCAGAGGAGATAGCTTGATAAAATGCACGTCTGCCATTGGACGCCCGGGTTAACGGGGGAGGTGGCCTGTCGTGTATTATTCAGGAGAAACCGGGAGGGGAGTGGAGGAGGGACGGGGCAAAGCGGCATATGCAGACAATGCCCTGTGTCTCAGAAATTCAGATTTCATTGGTGGACTTATCCTCTACAGTTATGGCTTCCAATAATCTCTTCATATGGACTAACAGTCAAATTGGAGCACTTATGTTGAGTCTGTCTGTGGCAGCTATTAGTGATTATAATGACCTCAGAGTGCTTAATATAGGCTCTGGGATCACTGTAATATCCCCATAATGCAATTTCCTGTAGGAAAAAGTGATGGGGCAAACAGAAAAGCCCTAACTTTACACCATTAAAATATATATATGTCTCTCTTTTTCTATGTTTGTCCTATTTTAAGATGAATACGACAAAAATAAAATATGCTCAACTAACCGGAGGGGAGGGGAACAACTATAAATAAATCAAACAGGCATTAATTTTCATCATCAGACCTCAAGAAAGTCTTTGTGTGTGCGCATGTGACTTTCTCCATGTGTGTATTCAACCGCGCATGAGTGTGTATGGGATCCTGACAGCACGTGTGCGTGTGTGTTTCTGCTGTATGTAGGCTACGAGAAAGCTGGAACTGCAGAATTTTCCACATAGGAGCAGGGGAGGAAATGGTGCATGGATAATTCTCTCCTCAGATCCTCTGGTACTCGCACCGAGAGTACTCGGCTGAATCAATACTGCTCAAAGCTTTCTCATGTTCCCCTTCTCACATCAGCGCCACTGTTGGGAGGCAGGCGGTCCATTTTAGGTGTTTTCTGGAGATGATGCTTTGAATTAAAAACACCACCTCTCCGTCTCTATACAATACTGAACCACCCTTGACCTACAGGCCTCCTTGCAGACGTACACATTCACATCCATAATGCAGGCTGGGAGTTGTTAACCTGCATACTGAGCCGGTGTGTGTGAGCAGGCAGAGAAATCCTAATAACCACAGCGGGGGCTCTTCTCTGACCAGTAGCCATGGTGATTGAACACATTTCTCCACACAGCAGAGAGGCGGTCTGTCTGTGCTGCACCACACAGGCCTTTATTAGGCCTAGACCCTTGGACTGGAAGGAAGGAAGCACCAAGTGGAGGATCACACCCATTTCATTGTGACTCTACAATTTTACGACAGCCAGGAGGCAGTCGACCACAAATTAGCTCTTTTTTTTTTTTTTGGAAGATGCTCTGCTCTTGTCTCTGTTAAACCGATAAAATAGCATGCTGAAATCTCAACAAAGCGGCACATCATCTGATTATTGTGTGAATTTGATGGCTAATTTGCATAACTGGTGGGAATGATGCTCTCAGAAGTCTAGCACCTAGATTTATTTAGTATTCTGTCTAATTTCAAACATCCAAACGAGAGCACCAGCCTTGGCTTGATTTCCTTTAAGCTTCTAATCTCCCTTTCCTCTTAATTTAGCTGCAGCTTCAATCACAGCTCTTTCACAAATCTAACATGTGGGTGTTTATGCGTGTGACTGCTATCATGTGAAAACCTTATAATTCCATATTTGCTACGATTCATGTTTTCTTTTTAAGTGACGGGTCATGTGGTCCTCCGTCAGTTTAAAATGTGGCACTATAGTTTCTGATAAGGTACTCTCTCCATCTAAAGTAATATACAACTTTCCAATGGTTGATACATAATTTATGAATGTTATATAGATCAATTATAAGCTACTGATAAAAAGACTTGGTTTGGCAGGTGTTTGTCTTGCAACAGCCCACATGCAACAGCACAGAGGATCTGGACTTAGATTATGAATATTTACATTTCAGGGTTTATGGATTGTTAGAAAATGCATGTGACCCCATACACCACCTGTTATCAATCACTATCGTACAGCTGCATCATTACCAAGTATTTCATTTTCAGTTAAGGAAAAAAAAAAGTACATTTAATTTTGATTTTATATTTTCTTTAGGTTAAGTATCTTACATTAAAAGTAGCTCCACAAAAACAACTATTCAGGTTTTTCAAAGGGAATGAAATATATTAAGCATGTTTGGTAGACTAAAGGATATAATGAGTGAGATACAGTGAATTAAAGTAAGTGTTTGTTTATTTCCAAGAAACTTCCACAAGTTTCTTTTACGGAGAATGTCATAGTGCAGTATGACTTCTTCAGTAGCCTATATTGAATGATATAAACATTTCTTACACCACTGACACAAACCAAAGAAAAATAAACTCCACAAACTCAGGGAACAAAAGTTGCTCTAATTTGTGTTTTGAGACAGATTTGTAAAGCATTATTAAAGGATTTCTCGGATAACAATAAACCATTAGGCTCAACTTAAATGCTTTAGAGTGGCTTATAAGAAAATCATAGTAAGAAAATAGCTGCTTTGACTAATGAAATCTTCTCAAAATCAATCTGATAAAACCCCCAAATGTGCTTTCATTGGTTTGAAAACATGTCTGTCTGCTTAGTTCATAAAAAGATGACATCTTGTGGATAAAGCCTGTGTGCAGCCGAGCCTGTGTAAGCTAGACTGATGTGCATATTTACTCTTATAACCATATGTGTGTGTGATCCAGAAACAAGCCGGCCCTGGACTCAACACAAATGGAAAGTGTCCGATGTGCTACAGCTGATTTCCATGACAACGTATTAAGTTGAGCCTTAAAATCCTGGCTGTACCATACTGTGCCTGGTAAGAGTGACATCTCCAACTGCTTCAGTAATGAGCTGTCTAACATGCTGTCATCCTCTACAGATGGAGTACACACAGGCCACTCAACAATTTGGAAATCATTCAGTCAGAAACTCTTTGAAAGAGACATTTTCCCTGTTTCCAGCCTTCATGCTAAGCTAAGCTAAAGGCCTAGCTCCATTTACTGTATCACATCAAGTTTAAGTCTATGTATCTCACATACAAGACAGTTAACTTACAGCTACATGCCTTACATACAGGGCTGCAGTGCTGCAGAGAATCCAGGAATTCAAATATCCACTGTTTCCTAAAGTGAACAGGGGATATCAGCAATACACATCTCCTCCAAATGCTTTGTTTTTTTTTTTTTAGCATCGTAACCCAAGTAGCTATAAAATTTTAATTATCATTAGACACACACAGGTTTTGTTTACTTGATGGGTCAGAATTTTTTCTTATAGCTGTTGTCTGGTTAACTGTTCTCATACAGCTAATTGCGAACCACAGTGTGAGCGCCTTATCTCACACCATCAACAGTATGGCACAGTCCCCGCCAACTCCGGACCACCTCCACCAACCCCGCGTACAACTCTGCCATCATGGATGCCTCCTGTCGGGTTTCATTCTCGCTCAATGCCAGGAGCGAATTCTCCGTCTCAATTAATCACTGAGTTTCTAATGGAATGCTTCCCTTCAGGATGAGGCCCATCACAGAGGGGGCTGCAGTCAGTGTTGTCGGTGAAGCTGCTCTGATTGCCTGAATACACTCCCAGCTTTGGAGTCACTGCAGATGTCTGCTAATTGTGGTGATTATGGTGAACGGAGGGGGGTAGGAATATGTAATGAATTTCCCATTGCTTTCATGCCTCACATCCTTTGGTTATGTGCATCTGCTATACAAGCAACGCATCCGCAGGGTTTGGAGACGGACAAAAGTGACATGGGGGATTGGGCATGCTTCTGGATGGGCATCCATTCTGACACCAAGTGCAGCCAGATTGGGTCCATTTATTCTTTTAGTTTTGTTGCAGGTTTTAATTCCCCTTCCTCTCCCCCCTCTCGTCTCCTCTCCTCTCTTCTCCTCTCCTCTCCTCTCCTCTTTTAGCAACCTTTAGCAGTCTTTCACACGCTACACAGCTTCTATTTGTCAAGTCAAATAAAGTCAATTTTAACTATGTAACATACACATATTTGTTTTACAGGGTTTTACGATATGAATAACTCCTACCCCAAGACCACCAATTCAGCAAAGGAAAAACCTATAAAAGATGTTTTACAGGGGGGAGGGAGAAATCTCAGAGGAGGGATCCTCCTCCTCAACTGGCAGACATGGGAATCATGTTGTATGAAGTAGAGAGAAGCAGCAGTAGGGGAATTTCAATATGGAGAGACACAATGAAGGAAGAGTTTGATGTTTTATGAAATACACATTTGCATTTTCTTGCCAGGAGTTAATCTACATAGGAAGATCAATGACATTTAGATGAGATATCAGCAGTCGGCCCACTTAGCTTAGCACAAAACAGAGGGAAACAACTGGGCTGCCTCCACCCAGTGCTAATAACATTAACCCACCAGTTCTTCCACAGCTCACAAAGTAACATGTTATGGTTTGCCTGATTCATTTGTACCTAACTCTAACTCCAGTTTTATGGGAGATTATACAGAAGCAGCTTAGCCATATGTGCCCCTCATTTCCGGTCTTTATGCTGTGCCAAATTAAGCTAAAATAAGATAAACTAGACTAGAACATAAGCTAAGCTAACAGACCACTGTAGCGTCATCTTTACAGACAGATGAGAGTGATGTCGATCTTCTCAATACACAACTGGCAAGAAAGCAAATGTGAAAAAAAATTTAACTAACTTTACACAAGAAGGACATTTATCTAAGTGAAATATTTATAGCCTGAAGAATGTCTGGTAAAATATAACCTAAAGAGGAGATCAGAGAAGAACATCAAACACTTCTGCTAAATGTGTAGCTAGTGCTCTAACTTATTAAATAAACAGTCTTAAATCTATTACACAGTCCTCAGTCTGTCTGAAACACTGTGTAATTTGTATATTTCGAAAAGAGAAATAAAACTGATGGTTGTGCTAATTTAAAAGCCATATGTAAATTACTTGTGCAGATTAAGAGCCTATTAAATTGAGAGGATTATACATGCAACCTGAATTTCTGCACATTTTACTCTTTATGGTTATCATGCCACTCTGGACATGCTTTTCTGGACATTGAACTGGAACAAATCATATTCATACATTTAGCATATTAATGAAGCTAAATATCAGACATTCTCTCCACTGTGTTGCAAATGCAAAGTGTTCCTGATTTATTGTGGATGTGCTTTTGCAAGGCAAGAGTTAGCTAATTCCTTTGGGGCGAGTGCCCTTCCTGTCACACTGATCAAAGACTTTCCCTTGATATGAGCATAAACTGCTCCATGCCCCATCACCGTCAATGTCTGTGCATGCGTGCAAGTTTGTGTGTGTGTTTGTGCAAGTGCATGTCTATGTGTTTGTCTGTGTATGTGAGGTGAGGTGGGGGTGTTATGTGTGTGCGTATCCATCCCCCCATCACCAGAGGCTGTATTATGCATTGTTGTTGGCATGGCCTACATGCTCACCCAAGCATGGTCCAGTGTGGTACAGTACACACGTCTTCCCATCCCCACTGAACTCCCCTGTCGTGTCCGTAGGCCCGCTTCATTTACCTTTGCTCCTGAATTAATGCTAGTTAACTGTCACATTAACTTAGATCTGTTTGCCTGCTTTGTCAACAACATAAACTAGCCTCAGTGTGTGATAGCCAGGGTTATTTTTACTTTGATACACAGCACACGCATGGCCAGAGTTGATCTAAATGTAGGCTAGTCAAAGCTGCAGCCATCCATACACAACCTCTACCTTAACCAATCAAAATGCACTGTTATGCAAGACCTTAAGGCTATAGGCTGCTTCTTGTATTCTTGACAAGAGAATGCAGGAAAACTTCGCTGCAACGTGCAGTAGTGGCTGCAGTGCAGGTGTTTCATTCAGTGTTTCAATAAGAGGCCAAACCGTGGGCGTAGACACTCCACTGAATGAGTGAAGGGCCTTGTATCTCTGTATGCCTTCACATGTACATGTGTGTGGAGCATATATTTGACTGCCAGAAGCGAGTGTGTTAAATTCTCTTAGCATGTGTGACGAATCAAGTGGCTGGGAAAAAAGCAGCGCGTTGCATGGCCTCTCTCGGCCTCTCACAAACTGAATTCTAAAGAGGCTATCGATCTGTCAAGGTCTCAATTCATCTTTTGCTCTGCCCCTATCTCACTATCTTATCTATCTGGCTTTGTATCTCCACTGCATGTGAGTGTGTGTCTTTGTATGTTCCTCTTTACTTCTTGCTCATTTTGAATAGACATGATGCAGAATGTGGGAGAAAGATGCAGCAAGCGGGTGAGACAGATAAAAAGAGAGAGAGCATCCCCCACTCGTATGTCTTTCATCCTAATCCGTAGTCTCTGTCCAAGAAAGGGCCTCCTTTTCACTTGTCTGCCCTAAAGCCTCTTATATGTGACCCCTCTGTGTCTCCCTCCGGGCTCTCTCCCACGGCCAGAAACCACAGACACAAACACACAGTCACACACATCTGTGCATTTCAGTTTACAGCAATAAACCATGCAAGACGCATGTGTTTGTGTTGAAGCTATGTAATGTTTCACCCTGAAAAAACAAGCAGAGGTCAGAATGCATTTGCTCTAAACAGCATCACGGAAGCTGTACAATGCCATGATTTGCAGAACTGACAGACCCTCTTACTATATGTTTTGCCCTAAGGTGAAGGCATATTTACCGCCAGGCTGACTAACCCAGCTGCTGGGAGAGCGTGTCTCTCGTTAAAAGAAGTGACCTCAATAAAGATGGACGTTTGGCAGCGCGTTATGTAACTGACTCAGGATGATCCTGAGGCTGTGTGGATGTGTGTGTTGTTTTTGTGCTCTCATGTTTGGGGCAGAAAATACGCACTTATTCTTTGAATGTGTGTATGTGTAAGAGGGGTAAACAAGGGCATAAACAGTGGGAGAGTTTTTGGAGGAAAATTTATGTGCATCTCATCCCGAGTTAGGGACTGTATGAAAATTACTGTGGTTGGGAGAGACATGAATCTTACATTGAAACCAACTCTTTTATTAATATCTTCTTTGGAGCCTTAACCACAGAATGGCAGGACTAGTATGGAATCATGTTCAGTTGCATGCCCCATTAGTTTAAAGCTATCCAAGTGTTCTTTAATGTATCTTTAAGGAGCAGTAGTCAATGCAGAGAATGGATGGAGCCAGCCTGCTGATACTGGCCTACCACCAGATACACTGTGACCTGTGTCAGTGTAGCAACCAGGTCACCTTCAAGCAACATTACGTGTTTTATGCTTGAAGGAAAATTGGTGATTTATTTTGTTGATATTTGCTGAAAGGCAAAGTCAGATTCATTTTATTTCCACTGTGTTGTTTTTACTTCTGCAGCTGTAGCACAACCCCTTAATGAGGAGCTAGCTGTCCCCATGCAGCCAAAAGGAAAAATGCCCAAACAGCATCAATAGCCGTCGACGACACTGAAATGTCTTTTTGAAAAAGTCGACAAGATGCAATGGCGAATTCTCTTGGTTTCAATTGAGTGATGTTATGCAAATAAACTTCCACATATCATTCCTACTAAATGTGCCGACAGATTTTCTGCAGTCTGCTTCTCGGGTGGTTAGAACTGGCTCCCTGTGGCGTGATATATGGCAGGAGCCACAACTTGAATGCAAAAAAAGAAGTTTCAATTTTCCAAGATCCTGATGCAATTTTTGTAACACTGGAGAGAAATCCATGAATTGTCATCAAACGTTATCAAAGCAGGTTAATGGAAATGCACCGAATGAATGTCTCAGAGCAGTGACACTTTTTCAGCACAGTTGAGTCTTGTGGTTGAGGTATGATACTAATTGAAATAAAAACAAACAACAGAGATTCAAAAGTGGTTGGAAAAATGCTATCAAACCTCATCCTTAGTCATATAACACTATTTGTATGCAAGTACATGAAAGGAGGCCAAAATCCAGCACGCAATCTGGTGAAACAAAAGAACCCTGAAAAAGTCAAAAACTGCCTCTTTAGCAAAGAGAAAACGTGCAAAGCTGTCTTCTGTTTTCTGACCATCCCCTAATAATGTTCATGGAGTCTCTTGTGGTGTGCTGTTGCCTGTAGATGGGGTTATGTTTAAAACAACAGGGCTGTGGTCCTGGTGGCATGTGCTGGGCATATATAACTCTGCTGAATAGTGATACTTGATTCTATAAGGAAACATACATACCATTCGTACAATTGTCATATTTCAGGAAGGCATAGAAACCACACTTCATATAGAGTTACTGTAATCCTTCAGAAGTGGTCGCACAGTAAACATATCACACTGCACACAGCCTTAAGAACAGAGAGGCTCTCTGTCTGCACTGTAGTGAGGGATCTGATCTTGGCTTGCACTCTGCCTGGTGTGACCCCACCCCTGGTAAATACAGGGTTAGAGGTTTCCTCCGTGGATAAAAATACACTTGCCTCTCAGCAGAGAGGGAGAAAAGCCAGAATTCCTCTCTCCCTCTCTCTCTCTCTCTGTCTCTCTCTCCTGAGCCTATTGTGCACAGGGAGTTAAAGACTTCCACTCTTGCCACAAGTGATTTTTTTTAATGCCGTGAGAGGTTTAAACATATAAAAGTGATATAATGAGTAAAAATGGAAGTTATGAAGGTGAAGGTTTGCAGGACGAAAAGCCTCTGTCAGGCATGGCACTATTTAGCTGGTCGTCTGAATTACTATTGTTTCACAGACACAAATGCTTCTTCCTGCTCTTGCCTTTTGTCCCTCGTGTGCTTCCATACTTCACAGCTTGTGACATCATCATTATGCTGTGCAAAAGCTGGCAGAGGCCTAGAGCTTCCACAGGTACGGTAACTGATTAACTTGATTCAAAAAGTTTGCCAAGACTTATTGTATCTAAGGGTGATCGGCTGGATTTCAAATGTTGACCAAGAGCTCCCTGTTGAGCTTACAGAGTTTTCTACCGGTTAAACTGAACTGGAAAAGAAACTTAGAGTGACTTCCTTTTTCAAGTTGGAAAAACACTGACTAAAGTCGTTGTTATGGCACCTGGAGCTCCACACCAGTGAGTGATTCTGATCAAGTTCAACTCGGCTCTAAGGTTGGTCTTATCTTGGTGTGCAAAACGTCATTTGGCCTACTTCATTTCATGTGAGCCACTACTTCTTCAGCATGCAGTTAAACCACACTAAATTGATTATGTTATGATTTCTGAGGCTTGTTGTTTTCATCTTTTTTAAAGACACAAAAATGACCAGGAAGTTGTGCACCTCGACCAAGTTTTTCAAGCAATGAGGAGAAAAATGTTGGAAAATCACATGTGGTTCCTGTAAAACACTGGAGGCGAAGCGCAACCGAAAATGGCTCACGAGGGACAACAAAATCCGGGGACGGGACTGAGAGATGTCTTTGACATATTAGCTAAGGAGCCTCAGGAACGATTGTTAAGCTTGACAATCCAGCTGGGTGAGTCTCCTGAAGACAATATCATACACGCCCTGTGTCTAATCATTCTCCATAAAGAGGTGCAGGCCATAGACAAGCTCCAGATGTTGAAGGACAACTGCCTTGCTAACCATCTGGCAGAAAAATGGCAAATGAGTGGAGGTAAATTAGAGGATTTCCAAGTTCACTGTGGAAATTTTCAAGAGTTTACAGGAGAATCTTTGGCATCTTTGGCTCGAATTTTTAAACTTTTGCATGAGCGGAGGCTGTGTGAGCCAAATCAGAGGAATCTGGCATATCAGAGGGCCCTCTCCACTGACGGCCGAAAAACAAGCAGTGGTGAGGATCTGGAATATGATCAACTCAGGGAAGAAGCTAAAGATGTCTGTGGGCCTGAGTTTGAGGAGTGGATGTGCTCCCACAAAGACCTCAAATCGGGGCCTGACTACAATTCTCACAGAAGCCTGAATGAAGAAAACTCAACCTTAAAAATTGCCAATAATTCAGATAGTGCTTATAGTCTTCCCAGCCCATTGCAAGCAAGCACCTCAATGCCCTCGTACCCCACTCATCTAGAGATCAGCATACCTCCGACAATGCCTTTTCAAGGAGACAAAGCAACTCCAGAAACATCAGATAAATCCAACACTTGTAGCTTCCCTACACCTGGGCAACCACAGTCACCTGAGGAGGATCAGCCTCAATCCAATGAAGGTGCTCAGCCTGAAGCAAAGAAAGACTCAACAATGGATGCAGCAGCTGGGGCAGAGTCCCAGAAGTTGGGTCATCATATCAGTCAGAATGAAACTCCAAACCAAACAACCAAGCCAGTCACTGGCCTTAAATTTTCAACAAACACTGCAACAAACATTTATTTACCTGAGGTACTCATTCCAAATTCAACATATGAATGTAAAGATGCAGAAGCAGAAGAAGAGGTGATATTTTATGCATTTGTTATCCTGCACGCACCAGAGGATGAAGCTATGGCCGAGAGCCTGAAAGACAAAATTGAAGCGGTTTCTGGTTGTAATGGTGCAACTTTCTATGAGGACTTTGGCGTCCCTGGAAAGAGCACTCTGAGGAGTGTGGAGGACGCGATCAACAACTCAGCCTTTACTCTCCTGCTGTTTACCCGCAACTTCAACACTAAGTTGGTGGAGGTGAAGACGGACACCGCCCTTGTCAACTCCATACACAACAAACACAAACACAACACTGTTGTCCCCCTGATGCCACGGGAGAACTGCATGCCGAGAGATGGCTTGCCTATGATCCTACGGTCAATAAATCCACTAGATGAGAGCAGGAACTTTGAGAAGAAAATAAAAAAGTTCTTGTCTCCAGCACACATTCAGAAGCAAAAGAGAATCTGGACCGAGGGGCAAAAAGTGAAACGTCAGATAGAGAGACACGACACCCTAAAGCAGTTAAACGAGAGTACAAAACAGCTGATGATAGAGTGTTCAAAAACAGATATACAGATGAGAGAGAACCTGAGCCTGTCACTGAAACAAAATTGCCAACACCAACATGGAAACATTCATATTGAAAATGCTAATTACGTCATGATTGGTAATGACTCTACGATGAATGTTGATCACAGGGGCACAGACAAAGATGAAGATGAGCTATGAACTTCCAGATGAAGATTTTTTAAATGACATTTTCTGGGGTCATTTTTAAAAATTAAAGGAAATAATGTGTTTAAGGAAAAACAATGTCAGAGCTGTAACAAGCACAATGAAGCTGCTTGAAGTGAAATAATTTGACAAGACACTGCAATTATAAGATGTACTAAGATGAACAGGGACGTGCTAGATGAGTATTTGTTGTTGTGGTTGAGCACTGCCATCTACTGGCAGACTTGTGATAAACACCTTCTGACCTTTTCAGCTGTATGGACCCAACACAGGCACTAGGGTGCAATGCTGTAACATGTTACTCAGTGTTTCTCTTTGACCTTTACACCTCTTCCAAAGAATCTCTCATTAGCGTTCGTATTCTGGCAGATTAATAAAATCTAAATTTCAATGAGAATCATTTTCCTTTTGTTCAGGACAGTGTGTGCAGATCTGACTCACTGTGTGTGGGCATAACAGTAAGTGTGAAACTGTAGTTTTGGTGATCCGCATTTTAAAACTATAAAATATGATCATTTGCATCATTGACCTTTGATTTGTTGTTGACTTCAACTTTTATACTATCTCCTTTTCGGCCTTGTCACTGATAACACTCTTTCATGCCTGTAGTTACGGAGGACGACAGCAGTAAACAGCATCTGTGAGACGTAGATATCACTGGATGCCAATGAAAGTACTTGATAAGCTCAGATTCATGCTTCATTAGGACCTGCCCACACACTGTGTCTTTGACAATCTGTACCATGAGTTTGCCAGGTTGCTCTTAATGGTTCAAACTGAGAAGGAGCAGTGAAACAAACTTACAGTGTGTTTTTATATTTTGGTTTCTGGTCTCTTCTTTTTGTGGTTCATGTTTTTACTGTTTGTATCTGCACTTTTTGGACCTTTCAATGTCAGACTCAAGTGATGTGCCTCTGCGATGAGAAGTAAAACTCAGATGTATGATTCCTATACAGCCTTCTCAAGTTCTTTTACTGTTTATTTTTACTTTTTACTTCAGTCATTTGTTGGAAATAATGAATCATTAACTGCAGCAACAATCACACTGAAAACATTGAAGTTTAAATACCTATTGTGCCATAAAATGTTTCTGAGGTAAAGATGCAAAGTGTTGAAATCATAAATGATGATAAAGCTGTGATACCACTTTCCTGGTTGAATAAAAGAACACACAAACAGACAGGATGTGATGTTTCCAGCTATTTCCATAAGGAGCTTCGCAACCAGTCAGGGTGTGGATGACTCCCAGCGTAATACATCAAATTAAAAAATGTCACTGTGAGGTGAAAACCGTATATCGCATCCACAGGATAATACAAGATAGCTAGTGGACCAGATTATGTCCGTGGCCTCATGGGACAATGTCATGATTTGCTGATGTCACACTGGTCTGACACTAGCCAAACATCAAGTTTATAATAAGACCACCACAGCAGGAGACCTTCACATTTCTCATCTAAACAGACAGATTTGTATCACAAAGACAAATCTCACTGTAATGTTTCCATCTATCAGTGCATCACTCTTGTTTGACAGATGCACCATGTTGTGCAACATGTAAGTCTTTGGTTTTAGATCATCCAGGCTGGCAACTATTGACTCTTGCTAATGGTGTGTTTAGACAAAAGTCAATCCAAACCACTTCAGCTGAACTGTTAAAGCACATGAACGAGCCCAAACTTTTCCATTTCAGCTGCTGCATGTTAGAGTCTATCAATGCGTTGATCAAATTTTCCAAAAAGACATTTTGGATCATGTAAAAATGAACCATCAGGCTGCAACTTGGAAATACAATAGATTTTCAAAAGGTGCATCAAATATATCTACTTTTTTTCTATTTTTAATTTGCTTTCAGTGAGTTCGATCATTTCATTCCAATATCAATGCCACACACTGAAAGTCTGGGACTTTTTATGAATGTATATCATTTTTATCATAATTTCAAATGAATCACATCTTTTGCTGTGAGAATAAATAAATGATGCAGTGATGTCTTTGTATTCACCCATTAGTCATTTGAATCAAGATGTAACCATTTGTAGAGAAGCAGGCTCCTGGCTCCTCTTCTGTCTTAGTGTGTGTGCAGCATGAAGGCAGTTAGCTGCTGCTGCAGAGACTCTCTCTCTCTCACACACACACAACTATTTCTTTCTCCACTTCTCCGTGGAAACACCATTAGGGGATTTGGTCAGTCAGTTAACTCCACCTTTTGGTTTGTGTTATATTATTATACACTGTGGCAACTCCTATCAGGACTGAATAGACTGGGTGGGTGTTTCGCGCATGCGTGGTGCGCCCCTATCCTCCGATCAGTGCGGCAGGAAAAACGCAGAGGAGACGCCGCAGAGAGAGAGAGAGAGAGAGAGAGAGAGAGAGAGAGAGAGAACAGTTTGAAAAGAAAGAAAGACGAACAACATGGACACTAACAGGGTCTGTGGTTCGTGTGTGAGACTGAGCTCCGGTGTCGGGCTGTAGCCTCCTTTCCTCTGGCGCACAGCTGCTCCGTTATGTCGGCCAGCCTGAGGAGGATCATGTCAGGGAATGGGAGAAATCTTCAGAAACCCTGTTTGTAAACTGCACCGGGTTTCAGGACACCACAGAGAGGAAAAAACACACTCACAAGGACATTTAAAGCTGAGGATGGTGCTGGTGTAGCAGGGGAGCGGAGGGACTCGTCGTGCTCTACAACATCAGGCCACGCACAAAGTTTTTTTTTCCTCGTTTTTTTTTTTTTTTTTAAGGAGAAGGGGGAAATTTTTGCTGCATTGAATTCCTCTGGACGGGATGTCATCCGCAGTCAGGAGGAGTTCCTCTGGCTGACTGCTCCTCCAAAGCTGCAGTGAAGCGGGATCCCCCCCCCCCACACCCCCCCACTCCTGACTCGGTAAAGCCCTCAAAGATGGGAGATGCGGCAGATGACAGAGGGATGAGACGGACCTTCATCGTCCCTGCCATCAAGAGCTTCGATCACTACGACTTCACCAGGGCCAAGATATCGTGCAGCCTGACGTGGCTGGTGGCCAAGGCTTTCGGCTCGGGTAGGTGGCGCCTCCCGATCGTTTTCATTTCATGGATTAGATTAGTCGGGGGGAAAAACCTTGTTAAGATAATCATCTAACATTGTGTGGTGATAATCATTATAATAATGCGATGTTGTGTCGGAGCAGCTTGACAAGTAAGGACTATTTTGTAAACAACAGCCTGCAATCAGACTCCAATTAAACTACTTAGCCTACTCACTTTAGTGTCCCTCCCTTGGTGTATAAATAGTTCATGTTCAATCTCGTCCTATTCTGTCATCATCAGGCATCAGCTGATTCATCAGTGGTCACCAAAAATTAATGGAAGCTCCCTTTCTCCATGTAGTGAGAAATATCAAAATGATGTAAACTTGTCTGATTGGATGTCATGACAGCTCCCATCTGTAGGTTATGAGCTATATAACCCACCTCAGTAGTGCTCATGTCACAGGATTATTGGTTTAACCTGTTGCTTGTCTAATGCTTATTATTCCCCCCACTGCAGAAGTCAGGCCAAACCTATTATGTAACCACAGATCTTTACTGACAGCCTTGACTGTTTGGTGGCTAATCAGCAGACAAGGACTTAACTTGTGAGTATCTTGACTGTAGGACTACAGCGAAACATTCGACAAACACAGATGTTCGCTGGCACCCTTCGAAACAATATAGAAATATTGAACATGGTAATGTAAGAAAATAAGTGGATGGCAGCTGAAAACAGTGGCCTCAGAGATGCACTTTGTGCAATTTCTGTTATATAAAACAAAGAAAACTTGAAACTATTCTCAGATGAAACCAGAGTATGTGGTATTTTGCCTGAGAAATGATAATGAATTGATTATCAAAATAGATGCTGATACATTGAATGATTGATTGTTCCTTTCAGTTTTAGTTAGATTATTCCTCTCTTGTAACATTGATTTGTATGTCACTGATTTCTCTCTATAAGTGACTTCATGTATGTATCCCAGAGCTGTGTCCTGTCCTCATCTTGGCCTGGAAGCAGCCTGGCCCTCAGACAGACTGAGTAAATCCAGACAGCTCTGAGTCCAGAGGTTTACTCCAGCTCCTAATGAATTGATTTAACAGCTGCTCCTCCATGGACGGTAACCCGGAGTCAATGAGTGGCCACCACGCAGACAGAAAACCCTGGAACCAGAGAGAGATCAAAAGAAGAGACCTGTGTATCACATCCACTGAATCGACAGTATGAGTCACAACAAGCTGCACGTGACTCCTTTCCTCAGACTGAGGGAGGATGAAATGGTGGAGAGACATGCAAGATGTAATATAGTAACACATGAGAGAGCCAGGCTTGGTTCACTCTGTTAGCTCACTGCTGCCGTCTTGTTTTTTCCCCCCTTCCATCCCTCCGATGACACAGTTTCAGCTCCCAGCCCCGGCGAGGACTGTGGCCCAATTCAGAACCAGTCCTCAGAGCTTTTGTTTGGCCTAGTTCGGACGGATGAGCGATGGTTTGAATCTGGTGTTGCTCAGATGTAACGACTTCAGCAGCATCTGGAAGTTTGCACTGAAACTTTAGAGAGATGGATTTGCATAGGCACAAAAGGAGGCCAAAAAATGTAGGTAAACAACTCCCAAAATACCTGCTGCTTCTAAAGACAAGGACTGATAGTACACAAGTTGGAAAGAGTGGGAGAGTGCATCTTTGTGCTTTGTGAGTGGGTGTGTGATGGATGTCAGAGCTCAGCTTCACTGTCTCCTCACTTTTGACCTGATGCGACTCTGTCCTATGAACTCATAACACAGTGGCAGCAGGGCATCAACTAAGGTCACCTCAGATTTTTACATAAGCTTGAGCTGAATCAGTGTGTGAACAGTATTGACAGATTTCTCTGTCTGGGCTTATGTGATGGTTTGTGGTTACTGGTCACTGCTTGGCAGTTGACCTCAGCATCGGCACATTTGTTGTTTTACATTGAATGTATAACCAAAAATAATACTGGGCACTTAAAGATGGGGGAGGAATCTTTCTCTGGAGCATTTTTTACTGTATTGCAACCAATTCATTTAATGCTCTTTCACAAAAATGAAAAATGTCAGTCACCTGTGGAACGGATAATCATGTGAAAAAACACCATCCAATCATTTTGAATGCCACCAACGCATTAATTGGATCGTGATGCCCCCCCCCGCACATACCCCTCTTCACTAAAAGACTAGAGTCTTCAACAATTTACGATACAGAAAATATGACACCAGAGTTTATGCTAGCTTCACGAGACAGTTGCAGCAACATTATGGCAGAAAAGAACAAGCATTGTGCTCTGGAGGCGTGGCTTCAGAGAGAAGTCTGAAGGAAGGGGCTTTGACTTTCCTGCTCGAACAGATGTTTGATAAATTACATGTTGGTCAGTTTAAATTTAAAATGATCAAAGTTTTCAACATAAAGTGATCATGACAGACACTTACTGGACTTGTCTGTATCACCCTCCCAGATACACCAAATACAAGCATCCACACAGTCTTGTATTGTGATGCCAGATCATGATCTATTTTGGTCCAAGGCTTGGTCAAGTGATCACGCCTGCAGTACAAGTTTGGCTAGTTTCGTTAGCCCACGAAGCTAATTACCCTGAGTTTGCAAAAAAAAAAAAAAAAAAAAAACAAAACAGCAGGCACATTCAAGTCAGCAGTGTGGGAACATTTTGATTATCAGTCTCCTTCCCTGAAGTGAAGGGATCTTTGGTGTTTTGATCAGCTGACAGCTGTACAGTGGTTTTCATGGCGGTTTTGCTCTGTGTTGTATGTGCCGCAGTGCGTTCCGCTAACTCGAACCGTCCACTAACATACAGCACATGGGCTGGAGCGTGGCAGAGGACAGAAACACTGGGCGAATTTGGCATGTGCCATCAAGTAGCAGATTCTGAGACCGATCATTTAAGTGTGACCAGTGTATTATATTGAAAGGAAAGAGAACTAGAACATAGTTTTTTTTAACTTTTTTCATCTCCCTTCTTCGTTCCAGTGTGTAAAGTGTCTTTCAGCAAGACACTGAACCCAAAATGATATGAAATAATTGACTCTATATGATAATGATCTACATCAAGACGGCGATCGGCACTGAACCTACACCATGTCCTAACAGCGACCACAGCTAATCATCTGATAATCTCAGAACTTTCCGTACGATCTACTAGATTACTAACTGTGTTTTTTGTTCCAAAGAGCAGTCAACCAGCAGAGATAAACACACACTGCTGACCGTGAGGTTGTGTATGCTGAGCTGTGATCCCGGGGGTCTCCAGGGGAGCAGTCTTCTCTGTGCCTGGACTTCCTGTGGCAGCTACTTCCTGTCTGTTTCCTCTTTGATGGCCAACACAAAGGAGAGGGTTTTCACTTGACGAAGCAGATTTTCACAAAAACCTGCTCTCTGTGCTTTTCCAATGATTTTATGAAGATCTAAGGTCATCTGACGAAATGCTTAAAAATGCTCAGATGAAAATGCAACGCATGTCTTCATCTTGTTTTGTTGAGAATAGTCTCCGAGCGATTGCTTCAGAAAGAGTATATGGACTGAAACTTAACATTTCTCACAAAAATACCACAATTGCCTCTCGTGCTCTGCTTTAGTCGTCAAATTTGTATTGTCATTGGCTGAATTCTGACTAAGCTTTAACCGTAGTCACTGGAAACTGCTGACGTTTGATCACAGCTTTAATGTGTGTTTTTGTTCTGATCTGACTGAGCTTTAAATATTTGATTTTATTATGTTGTGATGTCGAACTGTTTCGCTTCTATTTAGGGGAAAAGAGAACAGACGGCTGTACCTTTAAGACAGGTTCCCTTAAGTGTCCTTTGTTTCCCTCAGTGTGATTCAGAGAGGAAATGACCCCACACACCAGGAATACACACTCATACTGGAGTACACAGCGTTTTAAAAGTGTGTCACATCGCAAACACACAAACGCACATTCCTAAACAAGGACCTTGTCTGACTAGAAGCGCATGGATACACAATGTATGTCATTCAATTGCAGACTGGTGACTAGTATAGTTTAACTCTGACTCACCACATGTGGTTAACAACAACATGGTATGATGAAGAAGGGAAGAGCATGAATGAGTCCTGGAGGTGAAGCTGTGTGTGTCTTTCTGTCCAGCTATTTTCTCCAAATCAGATTTACAGGCTGAGGTAACAGGATTAGAAGCTGCTCCACGCTCTCCAACACACACTTCCACCAACACTCACACACAGACACACAGAGGTTTGAACTTGACACACGCATTGGGGCTTTATATCTGTCCTGTTTGGATCTGTGGTAACATAAGAATCAACAAACACACCCACGACAGTGATCTGTGTGTATTTGTGACAGTGAAAACTTCCTCTCAGCACTGACTGAACTTTGAGCTCCTCCGTGTCTTCCATTTTCTTCTCAGTGGTGATGCTGCGGAGGTTTTGTTGCGTGAACTATTCTGTCTTGCGTGCGACATGGGCAAGCTCCGTGTGCCCGTACGTAGAGGCTACAATACAGGGAAGCCACAGCAACAACAACAAAGGGCATTTAGAATATAGAAAGAATAGCTGCAAATATTATTTTTGTCTCAGCACAGTGTCAGCAGTGGAAGACAAAACCAACTCTGACCTATTTTCTTCTTCTTCTTCTTCTCAGATGCCGTACCAGAGGAGCTGGTTGAGCCTTTCTACAGGGACCAGTACAACCAGGAGCACCTGAAGCCTCCAGTGGCCTGCCTGCTGCAGTCCGCAGAGCTCTACTGCCGGGCGGGCAGCCTCATCCTCCGCAGCGATGCCGTCAAACCTTTACTGGGACACAATGCCGTCATCCAGGCGCTAGCCCAGAAAGGCCTGTATGTCACCGACCAGGACCGACTGGTCACAGAGAGAGACCTGACCAGCACTCCTATACACATGGTGAGTGGAGATGGGCCCAACAGTGCACAACGGCTGCTTTTACATTTAGGGTTCCAGCTAATTCATGTTTTTGTATGTCTGAGTTTTAGCATTTAGTCCTGTGCTTTTTCTGTGTGTTTTTTTATACTGCTCATTCACACTTAGAAATGCATAATAGTAGTAACCATGGAAACATGATGTGTGATGATTCATTTAGATCTCAGTCTGTTCATTTGTAATATACAGTATATATGCACAGATGCAAAGAAATCAGAGGTACAGCTAAGGTTTATTGAAGTCCACAGAATTTCAACGAACTTCACATCATTTGATTTAACCAACTAATGGCTCAAAACCAAAGCAAGTTAAATTTTCAGCAAAGCAGTAAATCCTCTTAGGATCTTAGGAGCAGGAAAATGTTTGACTTTTTAAAAGCTTGATAAATGACTACAATCAGTTATTGAAATTGTTGGCAAACAATTCTCCGTCAGACAGTTTGGTGAATCATGTCAGCACCAGTAGAACAGTGGATTTTTCCTCTGTGCTTTGCTGTGTTTTGCTCTCATGGGGGAAAAGTGTGTTATATGATAGTGTGTGTGTGTGTCAGCGTGTGTGTCTCTGTGCCCCGCTCCATGTGTCCTACTGTTAGACTGTTCGCCAAGATATGTCCTGTTGAGAGAAAAACAACCTCTAATGACGGGTTTCCTATAGCAACCCATTACTCAGTGTTCGGCCTCTGTGTCATTAGAAGGCACAGGGCGAACATGTCTTAGCTCATATCACCAAGAAATGTTCTCGTAGTATGCTGTCAGATCCACAACAATATGGAAGAACATAACGAGGATGTGTCATTATAGATTATTCTTTTCATTACATGATGGGCCATTTAATCAATGAGATGTCAAAAAATAGTGAAAAAAAACCCATAATAAGTCCTGACATTAGTCAGACCAGCTGTCAACCCCAAGTATATTCACTTTACATTCACATTCAGCTGAGACCAGCAGCAATTCCTCATGTTTGAGAGACTGCAAAAAGCTAATTTGTTGATTTTCTTTCAACTTCGGTCATTTCCCAACTGCCAGTGATCTCATTGGTTGGCTAATTGATTAATTGGTTCATTAATTCTGCACTACATCATAGCACTGTGACATTCCACTGGACGAGAGCAGAGCATCTTTTGTTATGAAAGGAGCAGGGAGCCTGTGGCAGACATGCTGGTGAGCGCACACATGGCTGGAGACGGGGCACTTCTGCTGACGCCAAAAGGTGTCTGCAATGCAGTGTACCACCCCACACACACACATACACACACATACCCTGCTCTCCCTCTCTTTTCTTTCCTCCACTCTCTTGTCTCTCTCTATCCTCTCTCAACCTTCATTCTTCCTCTAGTTCTCCTTCTCTCCTCCTGTCATAGTCTTTATTTTTACGCCCTCCCTGCGTCCGCCTCTGTCTCATCCAAATCTATCCCTGTGGATTAAATGAGCCCAGACCATTGTTATCTCCTGAATATTTAATTGAAGCTTAAGCACATTTTATCAAACCCACCAGTGCCCACACATCACATCTCTTAAAGAGTCGCTGTATTTTATAAGCCTCATGCTTGTGCTTTTCCCTTTTTACAGCTCTGGGGGATAATTGGAAATCACTACTCAAGGGCATTTTTATGTTTGTGGTTGATTTCCCTCACTGCATCATTCATTGATTAGGGATGTCATGAAGGCAGGAGTGATGGGCGGAGATTTGATGCTGCTCTAAATGATCCTGTGTCCTTTCACACGTGTGAAAGTGAACGTGTACGCCAGGTGATTTAGTGGACAGTTTTAGTGGTGATGGTGTTAACTAGACAAATTGAGCCTATAACTCACCGGCTCCCTAAGAACACTGACCTTCATTTGTATAGCACGCCGTCAGGCTGCTTGTTAATCGGTCCATCCTCACGGTTACTCTGAGTCTCTGTAGTCAGGTCATCGGATTGGTGCTGCAAAGTAGACAAACTCTGTGTGTGTTTGTGGACTCAGCAAAATCACTTCAGTCATGCTTAAGTTTCATTTTGGATTATGGTATATCTGCAGAGAAAATGATGACCTCATGGTTTTCCAAATACTGTGCAACAGAATAACTCATGTCAAGGAGGAGGAGGAAGAGGAGGGGGAGGAGGAGGAGCGTGGCAGTCTGTCAGAGAGTGAATGGATATAGAGGGAGAGAAGAAGAAGGGAAAAGCTGGGAGGATGGAGTTCAGGGGCTGATATTTGGCTGTGATCCAGGAGGAAGGAGGAAAGTAGAGCAAAAGAAGGGAGGAAAGTGTGAGCGTGGAAGTCGACAAGAGAACAAATAGAAAGGGGAAGATGGGGAGAAGCTGTCATAGAGTGGGAAGGAAAGATATAGATCAGGGGAAGGGTGAGGTATTGCCTTTTTGGCGGGCATGAGGACATGTGTGTGCCAGAGAATGAGTGGAAAAGGCCCACTGTTAACATGGCCATCTGGAAAAAGAGGGAAGGGAAGGGGGGGGGGCGGAGAGGAGACGAGAGGAGAGGAGAAAGACGTGATGTTCACTACTGCAGCACTGTGGAGGGTGGGGTCTCGCAGAGAATCAAAGCACGTCTGGTGCACCCACCCACCCCCCACCCCTCGTTACTCCTTCCTCAAACACACACAGTAACACACACCTCTGAAGAACTGTTAGACCTCCAGCAGTGGTGTGACCTATGTGTGTCCCTCTCTAGCTTCACTTTCCTCCTTTTTCTCCTTTGACTGGCACACTGCTCTGCCCTCGCTGTGTAAAAACAGGGCGGAGGAGAGAAAGCAGTAATTGAATTTGCCTGCAGTGGGGTGTGAACCTGCATCTAAACGCCCTTGCTAGTGGATTTGGTCGAACTGAATGGGTGTGTTTGTGTGTGTGAGAGAGAGAGAGAAAGGCAGCAAAGGAAAAATCATAGTGTTATTTTTTTTTAATTTTTGCACCACAACTGTCAGAACACACAAACATCTCAAAAGAGCCAGACGTGTGAAGTCGTGCAGTAAAAGCAGTGGTGCTGCTCAGATGTGGGTCATTTCAGAGTGTGTACCTGTGATGGACACTTGTGATGTTTGTGGTGGAAGACATTACTTTGATTATCTGTTTGTTCAGCTGTGTTGTACTTTCCTATGGATGCCTTTGATCAAGGACACACACATACACATGCACACTTACACAAACACACTTAAGCACACACATGCAGCCACAGTAGGGCACTGAGAATGAATACTGATGCTCCAGTTAGGTGGCATGCGTGAATGCGCTGCAGCTTCTTACAGCTCTTTATGACCAGTGTCTGCCATTTCCACAGCCTTATAAGGCGTGTCTGTCACCGTGAATGGTTTAGAGTTGCTTCACACACGTGCACGCATACGCACACACACATGAGAGAGAGCTCTTTGTGAAGGGATAATAGACAGCACATGGCTTTTAAATCCATGCTGTAGTGTCAACAGTAGTGTTTTTTTCCAGTGGATATTAGAGCGGTCTGTAGATATGTAAGCAGCGGCTCCATTTACAGTCTGTCTGTCACACTCATATGCACGGAGACAGTTGTGTAAGCGTTCAATAAAATGTCCCATTAGAAAGAGTGCGGTAATGAAACAATGACACAGACTGCAGACATGTCGAAATATTTTCTTTTCACTCGGGGACTGTGAGAAAATCACTGGAGGAGGGGAGAATTTAAATGTCTCTGTTTAAAAAAAATGCAAGTTTTGCAGAGTTAGCAGACATTTAAGACTGAAACCATGGATGTGGTGGTGGGAGCCTGTTGCCTCAGGTACTAGTGAGATAATGAAATACAATCTATTTCTATTTTAGAGCCAAATTAATGGTGGCAAGTGGCAACTATTTTATCCTTCATCCCAGTGATAAACAGAGATCTGCCCTTCATGTCACAAGCCTAATAAACCAGATTGCCCCCATACAAATCAATGATGGTGTTGCTTCTTTCAGGCAGAGCCAAAGGTGGTCTGAACGTGGCCATAGATAACAGACAGATGTGTGTGAAGCATCGAGTTATCTTAGCTTAGCATAAAGAATGGAGGTGGAAACAGTTTGTCTACCTACAAGCACCTTGGAAACTCACAGGTAAACATTTTAATGTTGTTTGCTCCTCAAAGTGAAATCTAAAAACAACAGATGTAGTTTTACAGGGGGGGTTACTGTGCCTTTTATACTCTACACTTACTTCTGTTATGCTATTAATAGTATCACTGTTAGAGTCTCATGCTCCCCCAGTCTCAACCTTTTGACTTCTTACTGCTCAAGGCAAAAAGAAATAATATAATACTCTCCCTGTTTTTTCACCTCTCCCCCACCTCTAATGATTTTCACACAGCCTGTTAGTGAATCTATAAAGCATATTATCCAGTGATGGCAATATTTTTGGCTAAAGGCAAACCAAACCAGGACACCTAAAATGTGTTTTTCCCATGTTTAAATACAGATTTTCACTCTCAAAAACTGCTCATGAACAATAAAGGAACACAATGATCAGTCTTACTTCACTTCCCAGAGCTCCGATTGCACTCATACACATGTGCACACCTCCACAAGCCTCTTAACTACATTGAAGATTTAGCAGTTTTATGCAGATGAGTTTAGAAAATCTTCAATCACAAAAAAAAAAGCTCAGTGGTTTTTCATCAAAATCATGTTTTCTGGATCTCCAGTTCCAGGCTAAGCTGCTTGGCCCCTCTCTCTCCCTCTCTCTCTCCCTCCCTCTATCTCCCTGTCTTTCTCTCTATCAGTCGTTCCAGCTGTCAGCCAGACTGGCTACTGTACCTCTGGAGGAGAATGCACGCAATGTGAAATATCTGACAATATCCTGACGATGCTGGAATTCAAAACAGTGTCTGCAGACTGTTTGATAGAAAGTTCAATATCAGGCTCGTGTGTTCAAGCAGCTATCCAAACAATCCTGTTTACACGTGTAATGTGTAACTAATGTGAACTAATGTGCTGTAGTTCTCATGTTCAGTTCTTGTTTACTGATTGATCTGATTGATCTGATTGTTCGATCAACAGAAAATTAGTAAATTAGTGACATCATGTGACATTTGAGCCACAGCAACAGTTCTTCTGTGCAAGTTGTCTGTTTAGTCTGGCAGAGGAGCATGTGGTGCTGACACTAAGCACCAGCATCAGTCCAGAGTTGCAGGACTGGATCTGCTGTTTGGCTCCTCTGGGAAACACTTGGTCACATTTGCAGGAGGCTCTGTGGTTATGAATAGACAACTGTGCTTGACAGCACTGGCTCTGGTGGGACATGTTCTCACTGCTTGTTTGTGTCTGCTGGCTTGGGTCACCTGCATCATGGAACACCTTACTTTATATGTTTGTTCAGTCAGGTTGAACACATACATAGATGCTTAAGTAAGCAGATGTGAGCGCACACACACACACACACACTGTAAATGTTTTAAAGTGGACCTGCAGTGTGGCAGGAAAGGGAAGGGGAGGTCTGTTGATCTGACCGGCCTGGAAAGGCCAGGAGAATGTCAAGCTTTATGAAGGTGTTGATGTCTAGAAAAACTATTCACATGAAGTGAATGATGGAAGTTCAGGCATTTGTGCTCCATAACAGTCACTGTAGATGTAGCAGTCTTTGTTTAACACTGTGAGGTGGTTTTGAATATTTTGAGGCAAGACAGATGTGTGAGACAGTGATGAGAAGCTTTTGATTTTCTAAAGATAAACTTAATAAGACTCCCTGCTGTCCGCACAAACCTCCTCAGCTGACATCACAAGACAAAGTTAGGAGACTGATGATAGATTTAGTGTAGACACAGGCCTGCCTCATACCACACTCAGACCCAGCAGATGTTAGTGTAGTGTTTCTCAGTAGTTTTGTTTGTTAAAAATAAGAAGAAAATGAAGGAACATGTGCCTCCATGGAGAGATACTAACACTGCAGTGTTTCCCTTCTGCATAATACAGTATACTATGCTCCAATGTGAGAAAAATATGTCGACATCATCCTCTGCATTGATGAATTAATGACACACAACTGATGTTGCTTTTGTTTTTGCAACAAAATCGTCCTTATTTGTGTTTTTCTCTCGTTCATGGCTCATTTCATTCATTCATTTTCAGGTTGTGGTGCAGACAGAGTGAAAACAATATATTGTATAACCCTACTGAAAAGATGTGAAACAGCATTTCAGAGTTTTGCTAGTTTGTGCCAGTTACATGCACAAGAGACCCAACTGGCACTGTCCAATTCCTCATTGAATTATACTTAATCAGTGTTATCAAATCATAAGATGATGCTGCTGCAAATGCTGTTTGAAGCTGCGATAATACTTGCAGATCTTCTCTCTTTTCTAGAGAGCAAAGCGTCTGATAATTCCAGTGTTCATTTTTTGTTGAATGAAAACAGCTGTTTCAACAAACTTGGACAACGGTACTCTTCAAAAAATGCCCAGAAGTTTTGTACCAGTTGAGAAGCCAGTGTGATGTACAGAAGCACAGAGAAGCAACAAGGTGGAAATATAAAGTTAGGGCTTTAATTTTCTGCTTGTTGCTTTTAGGGAAAATGTACAGCAGTATAAGGAAATCTGTAGATTTGCTCTTTGAATTTACCTTTTTTTAACTCTGGTGGTGCTGCTGTGTGTTTCTACAGAGTTCCCACCTGGCGCTCATAGACACCCTGATGATGGCGTACACAGTGGAGATGGTGAGTGTGGAGAGGGTGATGTCCTGCATCAACAGGTACTCCTCGGCTGAACCCTCACACAGTGACAGACACATCCAGGAGCTGCCTTATGACACAGAGGATGCAATCACCACCTGGATTAACAAGGTACACACAGAAGCACACTCATGTGTACACACAACTAGAAAGACATGCGCTCTCTCTTCACTCTGGATAAGAAGTGTACACATCCTTGAGCCCTGTACAACAGCGGCTTATTATCTGACACACAGTTCTTTGTTTTACTCTGGATATGAAAGACACAGGAGGTGCAGACAGAGTGTCAGAGCTCATCTCCCCCACTGCTCCCTCAAATATGGTTCTGATATGTTTGAAAGGCAACTTGATGAAGAATTGGCATCAACCACATGTAATCATGTCAGAGAGATTACTGAGATGACTGACTCAACACACCGCCCAACCTTTTCTGGTGTCCTAAATCAGGATTGGAAGTCAGACCTCAAGTGGGCTGTGAGCTTTAAGAGGGCAGAGGCTAAGTCTCTGTGATTGCATCTTTAGTTTATTTCAGCATCTTACAGATCATTTAGTCGCTTTGACTGACCTTGCAGAAGATTTGAAGGGAATCTGGATTCAAAATGTCTCTCGCTGACCCTGTTTTACGTTACAAAGAATGGCACAAACCCCAGAGCTGCATGAATTAATCATTTAAACATTGAATCACTACACTGCTAATGTGTCCCAGTAAAGAAGCCAAAGTGTCTCTTGCTCAGTTTTACAATGAGACAGTGAGAGACACATGTAGGATTGATTTATAGACACATATAAAAAAAAATCATATGTAGCACTGTGTGTAGTTTTGAGACATGGTATGACAGGGCTGGGATTGGCCCTTGTAACCTGAGGCTAACATGTTGCATCACAGTTGTTTACACAGACCCTTTGAAGACAGAAGAGCAGTAATCGTAAAAAAAAAAAAAAAGGGGGGGGGGGCTTAAAGAAATAGTCATCTTTGAAGTTCTCTTTACATAGCGCCTAAGTCGGAAGTCAGCTGAGTGCTGTATATTGGTTTACAGAAATATTTAGCATCAGTCGTTAATGGGCACATGAGGTCTGAAAGGTTTTTTCTTTGATGTTGGGAGCATCTTGTGCCCATGTTCATGTTTCTCTCTCCAACACAAACTCACCATTCAGCCCCTGTCCAGCAAATACTTATGTGAAATTTGACCTCTCTCTCTCTCTCTCTCTCTCTCTCTCTCTCTCTCTCTCTCTCTCTCTCTCTCTCTCTCTCCCTCTCTCCCTCTCCCTCTCTCCCTCTCTCTCTCTCCCCCCAGGTGAACGAACACCTGAGGGACATCCTTGTGGAGGAGCAGAAGCTGAGAGAGGCGTCCTTTCAGGAGTCAAACACAGCGACACACAAAGTGAGAACACAAACATACACACTAATAGGAACCTTCTCCCTTGCCACTGTTGCCATGTGCTCGCTTTGTAAATAACATTGTAAAGAGATTGTACATATCCCAAAACTATTCCGTGAAGACAAGCTAGCAATGACAACAGAGGCAAAACAGGCCTTGTGTTTCTGATTTGCTTTTGTTTTATGTCTCATTTTCTGCTTCTCATTTTTACTTCACCTCCTGTCTGCTTATGATTATAGATTTGTAAAAATATTCCCTGCTTTTACTCAAAGGCGTGAGCACGTCAGCTTCCACGCAAAACACACAAGATACACATGATATGTAGACGCACAGAGCGCAGTGCACAGTGCTCTGTAAATCTAAAGAACAGATGAGCTCAGTCTCTGACCAGCTGCAGAGAAATGTTGGCAAGAGTCGCAACACTGCTGTTAGAGAAGACAAAAAAATGTGAAGGGAGGAGGAGGAGGAGAGAAAGGGAGACAGACAGAGAGGGAGAGGGAGAAGAAAAGTGAGGAGGGACAATCAGAGAGAGACAGAGAGAGAGAGAAATGACACCAGGGAGGACGACGTGGAGACGGACACTCAGGAACTTTGTCAGCTGTGGCAAAACAAAGTCAGTGAAAGACAGAGGCAGTGTTGTCATCCTTCAGGCCTCGTGGTTATGTAAGGTCTATGTGACACAACGAGTCAGTCTACTGGGACAAAAACACAGCAGTGAGCTACCATCCTCCCCAGCTCACTTAACCGTGAAGCTACAGCACACTGCCTTATCAGGTCACAACCTCCCCGGCTGCGGTCGATGGTCTGCAACACTGACAAAAGGGTAAAGGTTAAAAAATTGAAAAAGAAATATTATCTTACTGGGAGTGTGTGTACACAGACAAATATGAAATTCAACTGCAATAAAATGGGAATGGGTAGGTAAACTTCCTGTGTTTTCAGTACCAAATCAAAGAGGTAGACACTGATTCAAAGATTCATCTGCATGTGTAAATAGCCAAGAGCCGTAATGGTCATGGAGTAAACCTGCGTGACTTCAAAGATAGCATGTACTGAGCATAGATAATGTGCTTTGAGATAAATGCTAACAATTCACTGTTATTTTTAATTGAAAGTTGTTAGCATTGAGTTCAAAGTTCAAAGACTTGGAGCTACACAAGCATTTAGCTGTGTGCTAAATGTGCTTTGACCTACATGCTAACAATCTTCATTGTTAGCATTTAGCACAATGCATATTAGCACTGTTAGCAAAATAGTTGTCAAAAAGAACAATGCTACCATGTGAATGTTTAGCAGGTTTACCTCTTTAGTCAGGCAAGTTAGCGGGCTAACCTTTGCTAATTAGCACTTAACAATTAATTTAGTTTTGCGAGTATTTGGCACTAAAGGACAGCAGGATTTATCTTCTGGGGAAAGTGAATGTCTGTATGAAATTTCAAAGCAATCCATCACATAGGGATAGACATTAATGTCTACATGAAATTTCATGACACAACTGTGCACGTGAATCCCTGGCAATCCATTCTATAGTTGCAGAGATATGAGTCTGGACCAAAATGATGTACCGGCATTGTTATCCATAGCCACGCCACAAGCATGACTGAAAGCAGGCATTATCACAGTATTAGATTAAACTGTTTACGTTCAGCAGGTTGTACGCTGGCTGTGAGTGTTGTCTCTGTTCTCTCACACAGCAAAATAAACTTGCTCTTCAAAGAGCTGCAGAACGTCATGAGCGGCCAAATCAGTTTAGAGGCAGCTTTTATCTGATGAGGGAGTTTCTTTGGCGATTTTATCCCCCGCTTATTGTCTGTTTTTGTGTCACTATACTGAGAGAGATCACTGCCTATCAGCGGTCATAGTGTAAGCTGATAGGATGCAGTTTTGACCTATCCCACATTGACTCACATATAGACACTCTGGCTTTTGTCAACAAGTTACAACAAGGAAAGAGGAGAGTCTTTTAAAGAATGTACGACCAGTGTCAGTCAGCTGCTTTCCTACTCCATGCTCCATCACACAGCTCCCTGTCTGCATTATCAACTTTAACAGAAGTCTATTCACTGAGGACGACATACTCAGGGGAGGTGATTTCACACATACACACACACTAATGGCTGAGCACAAGACACTTCCCAGTAAATTTCATCTATTCTGGGATGGCGTGAAAGATCTTCAGCTGTAGTCTTATGACCGAAGTGTTCAGCATTTTTGTGTGTGTTGTCAATACTGTGTGAATGTTCACGCTTAACATACAGTAGGTTCTGACTGAGTGGAACATCCAGTATATGTTTGATTACCTCCATCAGTGAAGCTCAGTTGTGGGGGACAGAGTCTAAGACGTGAGTGATGCCACATTCTTTTAAGCACAAGATAGAGTTTGGCTTAAACATGCTTTCTTTCTCATGAATTAATTATTGTATGTTATACTTTGAGTTAGGGTCAAAAAATCTGTCTGTAGAACACAATAGTAAATGTGTTTAAAAGAAACATCCGAGAGGTCGAATCAGCATTTTGTATGATTTATTCATTTTTTAATCATATTAGCAAAATGGCCCTTTGGATGGCAACATTGGTTAGTCAGTCCAACATTTGGGCCTGGGCTGAAATATCAAAAGTTAGTAAGGAAATTAAAATTTTGTACAGACAGTCATGCTCCCTGGAGGGTGAATCCTGCTGACTTTGGTGATTGGTCTGTTCATGTTTGATTATGAAGGTTTTCACAGCTGTACAGTTCAGGAGCTTTGCTATTAGAAATATAACCAAGCAGGTTTATTTGCCTTTCCATGAAGAGGGAGATCTCAGTTTTATTTAGGTGGACCTGACATTTTAAGTCCTCCCTACATGATCATTTTAAAAATGTATCTTTTAGTAAAACAACCTCATCACTTCATTTCCTCTGGATTGATGATTTTTAGTTCTAGTGATAATCGAGGGGTTTGTCCCTCAGTCTCAGTTGTAGTAGTGACACATTTTTCCCCCTGTTGTTGGGCTAATGCCTCTCCCACTCTCTCCTGTTGTTGTCCAATGGTCATCCACCATCAAGTCTCCTAGCAAATGGTACTGGAGACTAGTACCTGTAAGTCCATCCATTCTGGAGTACTCCTCTTCATACATAACATGACAATCTACCCCCTCTCCGTTTAATCTCAAACCTGCAAGGACACACCTCTCCACCCCCGCCAACCCCAGTGCCCTTGTTTGTCATTGCATGTGACCCTGATGCATTGGTCAGACACCCCTCCCACCCTGTCCTGTGCCAGAGCAAGTAAAGCCGAGAGCAAGAGCAAGTAAAGACTAGCAGCATGATCTCACCAACACCGGATTTTCCACTGAAAATCACATTTGAATCTCAAGACACAGCCCCAGTATCCCCGTCTGCCTATTTTCTGGTTTGATTTGGTTATTTTGTTGTCTGCACTCTGCACTGAAAGCAGTTTCTTTCCCCCTGATGCATGAGTTTAAATTGGCTGCTGTGAAACAAAAAACAGTAAAAGATGAAATGTGTGTTCATACCAAATGGAACGAAGGACAGCGTTTTGTTCCTCGGTGCACAAACTGAGAGGCTGTCAGAGAGCGAGAGTTGCTGTGATTGAAGCTTTCATCATATCTGTTGTAAAATGCAGACGAGACATCGCTCTTGTGTGTTTATGGGCAAACTGGGAGTGCTGATGCCCTGAGGACATATAGAGTAGTGTTGTCTCTGTGGTTTTTACAGGCCCAGAGAGACGAATAGAGCACCTGCAGACAGGAAGGATGCGCTAACACATATTATTATTAAACTGTGAATCACAGCCATTGTCTGCTACAGCACCACAATGGAGGTTTAGATTGCCTCAGTGCCAGTGAATTATACTCTAGCTATATGATAGCTCAAACCTGTAATTTGTAAGCATGCATCTTGTTCCTCTCTTTCCATGTAAAACTCAAACTACTCCTTGAAAATAAGAGTAGTGAAGGATTGCATCTTTTTTCTACCATTTAGATTTAAGATGACTATTTCATCCTAGATGTTGTGTCTGATGATTTGCATGATCAAATTAATCTGCACAATTTGAGTGGAGCCTGAATCCCATCCTCAAATCAACACTTACTTATCTGTAAGAGAGAAAGAGAGAGTGTGTGCGTGTGTGTGTGTGTGTGTGTGTGTGTGCGTGCACTGCTGCATACAGATAAAAGTGTGTCTGCAGATGTTCGCACCAACAACCACAGAGCCAGCTACACGTATCTATGCCAACTACACATATGGGTGATGTCTCTGTGCCGTTGCCATGGTTTCAGGCTCGCTACAGGAGGGAGCATGCCCAGCAGAGGTGCGCTCCATCACTCCCCCTGGTGGAGAACCTGCTGAAGGACAACACAGACGGCTGCGCCCTGACTGCCCTTCTGCACTTTTACTGCCCACAGGCCGTCAGACTGGAAGGTAGGGTCACTGTGTAACCACACCCACTCTTACTTACCACCCACACCCTCTTTTATTGTAATGATTCCAAAATGCAAACACACAAGACCAAAGTCACTGCTGAATGTCCCACAATGAGCTAACCAGAATGGTTTTCAGTCACAACTGGACAACACAAAGGATGCTGTCTTCTGCTCTCACTGCTGCTGTAACTAACATACATTTGAAAAGGTTGCTGGAAACAAAGAGTGTATTTGTTATCCATTTGCTCTGGTAGCATTAAGTGTAGTTAATAGTGTTTTATAAGCATCATCTTAATCCTAAACTGCACAGCCAATAGATTGTGGACCCTGTTTGTGCCTTTTGCTATTAAATAAAGGAGCTGTGGAGGATGATGAATAAAGAAATATACTGTAAGGCAGAAAGGATTCAGGACAGACATAGAGAAGGCGAGCGAGACAAAGAGAGACAAAGACTTGTTTCCTCTCAGCTCGCCTGCGCCCTTCTTTCTAAAAATGCCCTGGGTTGGGTTGCGATTGGTCACGAGGGCTGTGTGACGGAGGACCGTTAGAGGAGTAGCTGGCTGCTATTTCAAGGATAAACAATTCTCATGTCGACGCTCTCTGAGACTCTTGGGATTGAGTGTAGTTCATAGGCAGCTTGTACAGATGTGGACCAGATGTTGGAGTGTGTAAAACGTCATTAAATCATTTCATGGCATCTTGAAATAATCTAAAAATATATATAATGAAGAAGTACAGTAATGAAAAGTGCTGTAATGTCTGGTTTCCTGTCCCTGATGTGTTCCCTCTTGTTGGACATCCTACTCATGTATTACAGCAACGTCAGGGGATAAAAATCCTGATGATTCATCCAGAGGGGAGTTGAAGGCGGTTTGAAAACTTGTCATGAAATGTTTCAAGGATTAAGCGTGATTCAAATGAGGTGCTGCTCACAGCTCAAATACCAGTGAGAGGGCAGTGGGGTAATTCCCCCCCCCCCCATCTATTCTTTTTTTTAAACGTAAACTCTGCCTTATCTTTCCCTTGTCTTCCTGTCTGGCCTTTTCCATCAACCCTCCCTCTTGAATGTGTTTGTGTGCATGACCCCGCCCCTGACTGAGCAGATATCTGCCTCAAGGAGACCATGTCATTGGCTGACAGTCTGTACAACCTCCAGCTGGTGCAGGAGTTCTGTAAGAACAATCTGAACCACTGCTGCCACTTCAGCCTGGAGGATATGCTCTATGCACATGCATCCATAAAGGTAAGTGAGACCAGTGTTCAAATATTAATATTAATGTATGTGGACGTCATGGAATGTGCTGTTTTTATATTGTGGATTCAGAGGAAAGAGTCAAAAGAAAGGTTGTTTTTTTATATATGATAATAAGAGGAATGGGGGCGGGAAATTACAAATGGGAAAAAATGAGTCATGCAAGGAAAAGTTTAATAATGAGTGTGTGTGTAGCAGGCTTCTCTCTCACAGGGGTTGTAATTGTGTGTGTGTGGATGTATTAGCAGGGACATAAAGATCATTTTTGCTACAGTGAGTATTGCTTCACAGGCAGATTAAATGAATATGACTATTTGTGTGTGTGCACTTGATGCTTTTCTAGTACAGACGCTGCAGGCCAAAAAGCCCCCCTCTCCTCCACCCCCCTCTCTCAGACAGAGGACAGACTCTGCTCAGAGGAGATTCACAGTCCTGACCCATCTCTGCTTGCCTCTCTTGTTCCTTTCCTCTCCGCATCATCCCAATGATTTTTGTATCAAACAACATAATCTGTGATCTGAAGAGACAACACAACTGCTGATTCACTCTGTCCTCAGGCAGAGATCTCCCAATTTCACACACACATTTGTTTCTGATCAATAGAACGCCTTACTGTAACAACATTAAGGGCATCTCTGTGCCATCCTGGCAACACAAGCAGCAGGGCCAGTGTGGGTAAATAGTATGCAGAGAGCGTGGGCAGGGACATTTGGATTCAAGTCGCAGGCCGAGCTGACTTGGGCTCACCATTCTTCCAAACAACACAACAGGCCGTCTTCACTCTTGTGCATGCTTTGTTCAGTTTTTCTGTCTTCGTTCACATTCGCATTGTTTATTATGTGTGAATGTGTGTTAATATTGCCTGTATTGTGGTACAAGACAGAAAAGGGGAGAGAAATGATCATGGAGAGCAGCTAAAGACTTTGGCTCTCTGCCCATTCACCACAAACTTACTGCTTAGTGAATCTTAATCAGCATGTCTTTGTGTGTGCATGTGTCCCTTACATGGAAGGAGATGTGGTGTATTCCACTTAGCCACTGGTTATGCAGCCTCCAAAGTAAAACATACGGTACATAATGTGCAGCAGCAGATTATAGAAGAAGAAATCCCATCTCTTTTTCATTTTGTCATTTTTATCCATGTAAGAAAGAAAAGAAGTCTTCAGTGCATGTTTCCTCCAGATGAAATCCTCTGTGTTACCTCCAGAGTCTTTCTGTTTATAACACACATGCATTCATCATTGACGGAGGTTATTCACTCACTGCTTTTGCACAACCATCTGTGCATATGTGACAAATTTAAACTAAACTCCAGATGGTGTTTTGGCAGGTTTTAAGAGGTGTATGGGTTTGATATTAAACAACTAAGACAATGGAATGTGTACACCCGCATGCAAACACACACACACACATACTCACCTGAGCCTGTTACCTAGCGACAGCTGGCAAGCCGTGACCTAACTGATCTGTCAAGTTGCTGTTGTAGCTCATCTTGCATCTTTACAGAGACATGAGGGAAGACAGAGCTGGGATTGCAGATACAAACATGGTGCTAATGATTTAATACATAACTATATTTTTGACTGCAGCATTAACCACAAAGGTGTGTGTGTATGTGTGTGTGTGGTCTTGCAGAGTAACTACCTGGTGTTTATGGCTGAGCTTTTCTGGTGGTTTGAAGTGGTTAAACCCTCGTTTGTGCAGCCCAGAGTCTTCGACCCGAATGGTACAGTACAACCTCACAGTAACAGCATCAGCATGCACTGAGAGTAAATGCAAAGTTGCAGCTTCAGACTGAATGCATGACACATTTGATGTTTTCTTCTGCAGCTTGTGAGCCTGTATCCTCTAGAAATATGGCACCTGTATCCAGTCCAGTCAAAAAGAGCTATGCAGACAGACCTGACAGCCCAGAGAACATCCCTGTTGAGGGTAACCTTTTATCATTTATGGCAGTGGTTCCCAACCTTTTCCAACTCAGAGCCCACTTGAAAATCTCAAAAATGTTCACGGCCCACCTCCGACCCCATAAACAATACAGAGGCCAAATAATGTGTTCTCAGAGCACTTTTTTTATTTTAATGGTAGAGATAGAATATTCAGGACTGAACTGAGAGCAGGGGAAACATGTAGGCAGCTCCACAGCCACCGAGTAGTTTAAGGTGTTGCTAATTGTAGTTGACAAATGAGGGACAAAATTTGAGAGCCCTATGACCACTCTGCAAATTATAGGAGCTGAGACAAAAAGTGTTAGAATCATCCATGGTCTCACCTATTTTTATTTTTTATATAATTACATTTTTATTTTTGATATTTTCACAAAAATCTGACTATTTTGAAAATGATTTGACGGCCCACGGCCCACAGGTTGGGAATCACTGATTTATGGTGTATTTTATAATTGCTTTTCAGTGGTATTCCAAATTAATATTATATTAATTATATATCAATATAATTATTCCCACTTGTAAATACAGCAAGAGTCGTGATATGAATGTTCACAGTTCACAGATTTCAGAGAACAAATTTGTCATAATTTTTCCTGAAAGTGTTTTAATGGCACTAAATAACAAATTACATAATCACTACAATTAGCAGTTACCTGGGGCATGAATACACAGCAGTGGGAGAATGTGTTTTGCTTTGAGACCAGTGGCCCCCTAGTGGCTGATATACAGACATAAGGTATCTTTTATGCTCTCCTGTTCCATTTGAGCCATTAATTTAATTATCAGCTATTATTAATTTTACACTTTTTGAAAATTTTACCTGGATTAAGAGGAAGAATGTTTGCTGCTGACTGGTGAAATAAAGATGGATGTGATATGTACGTCACAGTATTACAGTCAAGTAAACTGCTCTGTTTCTGCAACAGGAATAATGAAGAGGTCTACCTCCATGTCCTACGTAGATGGCTGTGTTGGGACATGGCCCAAAGAAAAACGGTCAGTGTATGAAGTCTCCACAAAGGCACTCCTTCACTGACCTACCTATACATCTGAACTGGTTTGTTGTTGTTCTGTTGATCTAACAGCAAATTGTCCTCCACCCTCAGCTCCTCCACTCGAGGAATCTCCTTTGAGATTCCTCTGGACGGAGACCCGACTGTGCCGCCATGTGAGGCTCCCACCCTCAGAGGTATGACCCGCTCGGCCAGCAGTGACGGTCTTGGCTTCAAAGTTCACTATGCATCCAGAGGAGGCATGAAGCGCCACCTCTCCCTCATGCCCGTCAATGTAAATGGCCAGAGCAGACACATCCCGGAAGAGGATGAGGACTTCATCTCCCACAAGCCCCTGGGGCGGAACAACACATTCTCAGTCAAGAACCAAAGCAGGTACTTTGTACTTACAATGCTTTACAAATATATGCTTGGATAAAATCTGAGTAATTACTGAATAGTTGGAATTACATTTTCTACTGCAAATGCGATTGCACTTTTTGGATGTGGATTAGATTTCGATAAGGAGGACCTCAAGACCTAGTTTCATCAAATATTTTTGTTAATCGTAAAATAAGTAAGCTATCCACCTTGTCTTGTTATCTTAAAATATTTCCATTCTTCTTGAGAAGAACTGGTCTACAATAAATCAAGCAAAGTAAAATATTTTAGTCTGAAATATCTTCACTACATGCTACAAAATAAAACACCCAGCAGTTTATCTGACTCTGTGCCCTAGGTTAATTAACCTGCGTGTGTTCCCAGGTACTCTAATGGAGTCCTCCCTGACAGCAATCACAGCTCCAACAATCACCACGGCAACCACAGTGGCCACATCAGTCCATCGACCCCTCCAAGCATTGAGGAGGCCCTGAAGATTATCCATGACACAGAGAGGCCCCACGCCAGCCTGGGTGTAGGGGACGCAGACAATGGTTTCTTTCTCCACGGTGCAGAGCCATCAGACCCTCCGGGGGCCCAAGGTCAAGGAGATGACCTGGGTTCAGCTAAGGCTCGGCTGAACGAGCATGACCCCAACTCTCTGTCCACTGATGAAGTTGACACGGGCATCCATGTGAGGACAGAGGACATCCAGAGCCTGGATGAGGACTCCTCCTCTCTGCGAGACTATTCAGACATAGATCCAGACTGTGAGGCAGTGACCAGGTCATGCCCTCTGCCTGACCGGCCAGAAAGGGAAAGGAGCAGGGAGGAAGGGTGCAAAGGGGTTGGTGACTCTAATCCTGAGGGTGAGAGGGGAAATGAAGGTGACAGGAGCAGCCCCTGTCCCAGCTCAGCACCCACAATCCCCAGATCTCACACCGTCAGCCCGTCTCATCATCTGGTGGCTCTGGAGGAGGCCTGGTGAGGATGACAAGCTTTGCAGAGCAGAAGTTCAGAAAGTTGGAGGGAAGGAGTAGTGGAGGTACCACACCAGAGAGTTCAGATCTCAACGTACCATACACGCACTCAA
Organism: Caranx ignobilis; assembly: GCA_021432705.1. Classification (NCBI taxonomy): domain Eukaryota; kingdom Metazoa; phylum Chordata; class Actinopteri; order Carangiformes; family Carangidae; genus Caranx; species Caranx ignobilis. Next base: position 37,968,755 of record MU269980.1, read on the forward strand.
CAAAAAACATGTCCTCTCAGGTTTGTAATTCTTTCAGATGCTTTCAGAAATGTAATTTGAAGTGATATGAGTTTGCATAAAATTAACATAAATGCTCTTTGCACTTTCTTCTAGATCTCTACACCTCCTTTGCCAATCACATCTCCCTCCCCAATCACACCTTCCCCCAGAGACCCCTCCCACGTCATAGCCTCAGAGATGATCCAGCTGAGGATGAAGCTGGAAGAGAAACGCAGAGCCATTGAAGCCCAGAAGAAGAAGGTAAACAGATGTACAGCAACAGAGACATGGTAATAAATCTTCAAATATAAATCCACTCATGTTGCTCTCATCACCTTCTCCAGGTGGAAGCAGCTTTTACTCGCCATCGTCAGAGGATGGGGAGAACGGCCTTTTTGAATGTTGTGAGGCGGAAAGGAGTCACACCCCCTATCAGCCCTGGTTCAGGGGGAGCAGAAACTCCTTCAGAGCCTCTCACATCCTCAAAGGGAAGCAGCCAGAGCAGCATGGAGCGGGCGGAGAGGTGCAAGCCAGATGGAGCAGCTCCTAAATCACCATGTGAAGATGGTGGAGGTGGGTAACCCCAACAATGGGAGTCACTTTGCAAAGCTCAAGGAAAGGTCTTGAAACAGTCCAAAAGGTGAAAATATTCAATTTACAAATTCATGAGTGGACATTTAGGATGTAGACTCTGTACCAGTCCACAATGCAAACTGTTCCTGCTTTAAACCACAAATTAAGAAAAATATATTAGCACATTGATCAACAGATTGAGTTACCTGTCCGTTGAATGTGGTGTCACAGGTGTTGCTCCAGGAGAAATCGACCTTGCAGAATACACCCGCTCCATTGAGCGACTGAACACGTCACTGGGCTTCCTGCAGACAGAGATGCAGCGTTTGGCCCAGCAGCAGGAGAGGATCATGGCCATGAGAGAGCAACAACAACAAGCATGGGTCATTCCTCCTCCCGCTCCATCCCCCCACAGGTATCGTTAATTGGTAGATGTTGAAATGTCAATTGGAAAATTGTTTTACCATCATTCTGTGAACTCACTTACATGTATTTGGCGGTGTTTTTCCCATACAGGCAGCTGCGTGAGTTGCGTAGCAGCAGTGTAACAGGCCGGGGATCAGGCCGAGGCTCAGTTGGGTCATTGTCTCCCATCCTGTCTTCGTCTGGCTCTCCCCGCGCTCCCAATCGTTCCCCAGCTGGCATCAAGCGGCGACCAGCCTCCTTCCATGCCAGAACGCCTCGGACTCCACGACCAAATGATCTGAAGGTCACTCCCTTCAGCCGAATGCTCAACACCCCCACTTCAGTGGACAGCCTACCCAGACTGAGGCGCTTCACCCCTAGCCAGACCCAGCACAGTTCTTTTTCCTACTTGAGCCACGATGATGGGTCTGCAGAAAGCAAGGACCAAGAGGCCAAGACCAACAAAGGAAACACTAAGGACAAAGAAGAGATGGCGGCTAATAAGAGTGCTGGCACTCCTCAGCCTCCAACTAAACACACAGCCAAAGAGAAGGAAGATGAGCAACAGGAGGAGAGGAGAAAGACAGAGCACGCACCGTTGAAGGGTGGCGTCAAGCAATCAAGGACATCAGAGGTGTTGTGTCAGCCGGAGGCCGCAGGCACCCAGGTCAAAGGAGAACCTCAGGACAGGAGAGACCTGGTGGAGGTCCCTCTGTCTGGGCTGAAGCCTCCAGATGGCCACAGCCAGGAGATGACAGGAGAGGGAGAAAGTGGAGGAGACACTTTTGGAGATGACCAAAAGATGTGCTGTGGATTCTTTTTTAAGGTGAGCTACCAAATAATACATATCACATAGATACTTAGAACTCATAGATTTTCATCTTTTCATTGTCAAAGTAAACCTAGGTAAAGCTGTTAGTGTCTCTGAATATGATCTGCAAAATGACCTAAATTGTGTAAGGACCTGTACTGTAAGTACATTTAGCCATATGAAACAGTTTACAGTTTGAGCTGCTCTCTGTTCCCATTAAACTCCCTCCACATTGTTTTTAGTGACTTCTTGTGGTAAAAGGGACTGAGACCATGGTGTTTTATGACAACAGGCCCAAGCTATGTTTTCACCTCCTTCCAGTCTTTGTACTAAGCTTTTAAATTTATGCTGAGCCAAGGAGCCACTTGATTTAGCTGGCTCCTTGTTGGCTCAGTGATAGCTTTTCTCCCAATATGACTATTGCTTTAAACCCCTTGTAAAACACCTGCCCAATTACCTAACTTGCCAGCACAAGTCTTGGTAGTCTTGCTGAGCAGGTCTTTTTATATTTTTTCAAAATAAATCGAGATTCATAGACATTTCTCACAGCAGACAGTTTGACTTGTGTGATAGCATGAGAAGCACAAATGAAACTAAAACCATTCACGATGAATTTGCAGAACCACAGAGTTGCTAATTAGTTATTAGTTGCACCTGTATTTGTCTATTCAAGATCACCAGTTAAACTCAATATTGACCCCCTGTTCATCCCAAGTGATCCTTACCCTGTCTTTTAGGAACTGTAATCACAACTGATTTGTATGCACAGTTCATTAAATCCTCATTAATAATGCAGTCTATGCAGCCTTATGGTGCCGTATGCAGGGCACAGGGAAACTCATACTGTGTGAACGTGGCACAGCATGTGCAGTATTGAGACTGTTGAGCTATGAGGTGATCAGAGACAATACATTAGTGAATCTAGGCCAAAAAACGAGCCAGAACACAGACGCATGGGAGACCATTAGAGCTCTGATTATAGAGCCATGGCCGCGCTTTGTTCACAGAAGGTAAATAATGCTATTTTAAATACAATTTGCTCTCATACTTAAGTGATGGCTTATAATTTGTGTATCCAATACATGTTGCAATGTAGAAATATATAAATATTCCCTGAAAAGCCTCTTTGATGAACCACGAGAGAGCATCCTCCCTGTCTGACATCTGATTTCTAAAAGGAGAGCGTGGGTATGTGTGTGCATCAATGGGAGGCGTGGATATACATTATATTATTATGCAGCAGATCCATCAGTCCTCTTGTTTTATTTCATCACAATGTTGAAAGCCAATAAAATGTGATTATAAAAAAAAAAAAAAAAGATGTGAGAATCACATTGTGGTTTTATATTACCTTTATAGTCTAGGCCTGTTTGTTCATATGTTGTTCTGTCAAACACCAGGATGATGTGAAAGGGGAGGAGGACATGGCAGCAAAGAAAGCAGCATTGTTGGAGAAGAGGTTGAGGAGGGAGAAGGAGGCTCAGGAGAAGAAGCAGCAGCAGGAGTTGGACCAGGAGCAGAAGAGGGAAGCTGCGCGACTGAAAGCAGAAGAGGAGCAGCAGAAGAAGGATGAAGAGAAAGCCAGGAGGGAGTACATAAAGAATGAGTATTTGAGGAGAAAACAGCTGAAACTGATGGAGGACATGGACGAGGTCATCAAGCCTCGATCTGGAAGCCTCAAGAAGAAACCACGTCCCAAATCCATCCACAGGGACGTCATGGAGTCATCCACTCCCTCTGTGAAAGCATCAGGTCAGCATCACACACAACCCGCATGTACAAACAGTCACAGCTGTTGATCTCTGCTTAACCTTCGTGTTATTTTCATGTTGCAGGGGTGCGTCCTCGAGGCTTCTCAGTGTCTAGTGTTTCTTTGGCATCTCTCAATCTAGCTGACAATGATAGAGACCATCCAGATAACAGGAAGAGCAACAGGTAAGACCCGATCTCTGCCTTCAGCCTGAAACTTAGACTCTCTTAACTCTCCCTGCAAAAATCCTGCTAGCTCAATGTGGACTTAATACAAAGAGCAAAAGATAAAGTATTAGGATCAGATGTTCTCGTCTATCAAGGTGCCACAGATAAATTACTCATCTCTTTACTTTTACAAGTGTGCTTGCTCTGAAGATCGTTTCTAATGTGTTGGTCAACATGCAGTTTCAAATGAGCCTGAATGGTCCCAGTGAACCCCATGGATCCCCATCCCCATGGATGGATTGTAGGGTTTGCTATTGCAACATATCTAATATTAGCATTAACTAACAGGAGCATTAACAGCAGTTTCCTCAAGAGATTCAGCCATCGTTGTTCTGTAAGATTACAATATGTCCTCTAAGCAGGACTGCTTCTTCAGGACAGACTTTGCAGTGACTCAGTATTAGAAAGTGACACAGGCTGAAAAAGTGATAATAAGGGAATAAAGTTTGGCCCCAAACTCACAATGTAAGTAAACAGCTGTTAATGCTATTGTTGGGTTTGTTGCAATAGCAAAACAGAAAGACCCTTTTAAGTTAAAGCCAAGTTTGAATACATCAAAGTTTGTATTTACCATTTTAACGTACTTTGTGCAATTTCTGACTGGTTGTTTAACTTTTACTTCTGTTTTACCTTTTCAATTTGAGTTAATTCATTTATTGTGACTTTGTTTAGCTGGGACTTTCAATCACCGGGGTGTTTTGTTTTTCTTATGATCCACCTCCTGAAATTCTGCTTCTTGACTCTCTTTTTATTCCTCTCCTCTTTGTCTTCAACTTTTGCATGGATTCCCTCAGAAGCAATAAAATAGCTTCTGCACATATCCCGTTCTTTCTAAACTCTCCTAAAGAAAGAAAGGGAAGGTCAGTAATACTCTGAAAAGAAGTGCCTCCACAGATGAAATGTATGAAACTACTGTAGGTGTGGCTCCATGTAGATGCAGCTCCATGTGACTACATTTCATCAGTTTTTTAGTGTAGTTCATTGTAGTTTTGCTTCTCTATGAAAGTAGCTGTGTGGCTGAAGTGTTTCCGCCTCAGTTCTCCTGCTCTTTATCCTCCCTGTCCTTTGCAGTATTGCTCTCTCCTCTCTGCTGGCTGCTCTGCGCTTCGCCTCTGTGTTTGCTGTTTCCTCCACGAGTGCTCATCTCTCGCAGTCAGACATAAAGACAGCACAGAGACTTTGCTTTGCTTGGCTGAACATGCCTCTCTGCCCCACACCACACTGCTTTGTCAGAGTGTGTACAGTAAGATTTAATGCAAGACAACAGGCAGGACTTGGAGAATTGTGTCATAGAGTCTGACCTTGTTTTGCCATATCTCTCTGTGTTTCATATCTGTCTGCGTGTATGTGCATGTTTGTTTGTGAAACTGTGTTGGTGTTTGATTTAATATGTCATACATTCTTATGTGCGTTCATGTGGTTATGTGGTTGTTGTTGTTGTGTTATGTTTGTGTGTGTCATTTGTTTGTATGTGTATGTGATCGTCTCCAGGCCGGACTCTGCTGAAGGTTTTTCTTCATGTCCTTCGGCTGGAAGTCGTAACGGAGAGAAGGACTGGGAAAATGATTCCACCACTTCCTCCACTCCCTCCAATGCTGAGTACACAGGTATATGACAGACTGTTTACTTAGTTAATGTTCATTTACATAGCCACAGTACAAAATATGACATTTTGTTTGTCACACACTCATGCTTGTGCTGTCTTCCTTTCCTCCAGGACCCAAACTATACAAGGAGCCCAGTGCAAAGTCCAACAAGCACATCATCCAGAATGCCCTAGCTCACTGCTGCCTGGCTGGCAAGGTCAACGAAGGGCAGAAAAACAGGATACTTGATGTATGTTCAGCACTAGTTTTAGTTTCTTTCTTCTTTCATTAAGTGAATGCAAAGTAATGATTACTTATCATGATTTTCTGCAGGAAATGGAGAAATCCGAAGCCAATAACTTCCTGGTGTTGTTCCGTGATGCTGGATGCCAGTTCAGGTCTGTGTACACCTACTGCCCCGAGACTGAGGAAATTACCAAACTGGCCGGCATCGGACCCAGGAGCATAACGACCAAGATGATAGAGGGCCTTTACAAGTACAATTCAGACAGGAAACAGTTTAGCCAGATCCCAGCCAAAACCATGTCTGCCAGCGTGGACGCCATCACCATCGCCAGCCATCTGTGGCAGACCAAGAAGCAGGGGACGCCCAAAAAACTGCATCCAAAGTAGTGCCAGATGGTTGGACAACATTTAGGCATGCTTCTCTGGAAAGAACACAGAAGAATTTGTGGATCTGACTTTTTCATTAAAGGGACATGTGGTCCTGCTGTTATAAATCACAACTGGAATGTAGAACACAAGTGGGCTTTTCAGATGTTGTTGTCACAATACAGAGCTGACCGTTACACTCTGGACTACTTAAAAGGTGCACAAGTATGTACTTGTCAGCATGTGTATCAATGTTTTCGTGTGCCAAAAAAAGAGAAGAAAATAATAGGCGGACCAATGCCTTACCTAGTTGAACCACTGAAGCACTGAATGTCACGCCTCTGGAGGAGGCAGTTTGGTTTCTATAAGTTGATCATGTGTGGCCTTATGCTTGTTTTGTGTCATATGAATGCGCTGTGAGTGTTGGTGTTATTTTGTCAGCGCCTGTTGAAAAAGTCTGTTGTGGTACAGGAGAGGTCGTGTGTACACACGGATCTGGGATCAGAATACGCCCCCTCCATGGTTGTTAAAAGGGTGGCCTGTCTGATCTGTGATCAGGTAGAGGCAGCATTTTTTTTTTTTGGTAAGAGTTTTGCTGCTATACAGGCATGTGTTTTGTTTCTTCTTCTTCTTTTTTTTTTTTTTTTTTTACTTGTGACTGAATTACTTATGAACAGTTCAAATTTGTGTATGTGCGTACAGTGAAGTGCCAAGAAGAGTGAGGAAAATACCTCAGTTGGTGACTGCGATTACTTTCCAAAAGTGTAAAGTGATGAGATTATTGAGCAAAAGGAGTACCATCAAACAATTCTGGAAAGCACCTGCAACGGACTCTTAATTTATTATTGAAGATATTTTAAAATGGCGTCTTAGATTTTATTCAGAGAAACATAATATACTATTGGTATATAAGTTAAATTAGTTTGTATATAATGGCAGTTTCATTCACAATGAACAAGTCAGCTTGTAGTAGCTTTTAAGTAGCTTTTATAATTTATCATGTACGTGTATCAGTATGTTGTCGTTTGGGGCCTTTTATTGTGCTACAGATGCAAAAAGTGTGATCACTCAACAGTATCACTAATAAGACTATCATCAGTATTAGAGTAGATGGAAATCCCACACCGTGTCATCAGTCTGTGCATTAATCTAAGAGTAATTCAAATAATCACCACTGACCATGTTGCAGCTGGAACTAAATACTAGATACTCCAAAATGTCACTTTAATGTGGATATTGTCTGAACTCTGAGATCTCCATTACCCTTGAAGTAGTCCACAACTGTAAATAGATGAGTTCACCTATGATAGCACTTAAAGACCCTGTCCACAGTCATTAAAACTTGTCAAATGATGTTCCCACGTCAGGACTGTCTTTGCTTGTTACTTTGCTTTGAGGATACTGTTACATTTGTTGTCATGCATTCCTTCAGTATGGGTTGACACTGTACAGATATATTTTTGGCATATAGAAGTATTTTTTGTATCGACATTTACCTGTTGGAGGTTTGTACTGATGAAGCAGTGCAGCTGCAGAAGGAAGTGTGTTGAGAGTGTGTAGCCGAGGAGTTGCTGAGGCTGTGTTGTGGTATTGTATGAAATCCAGTGAGTATACTGAGAAAATCACACATTTTTTTCCGGCTCTCAATTGATTTTGTTTTCAGTTGACTAAATATGCCCAAATGTTCATGGAGTTTTGTTTTTTTGTTTTTCTATTCCTTTGAGCTTTATTAAAATGCCAGCTATCAACAGTACTTATGGTGTCCTATTTCATATGTCATAAGTGTAACAAGTGTTTTTACTGTGATTCCTCTTTGTTTTAAACTTATATCAATACTGATTGACATAACATCAGTCTCCTGTCTTTATCTTGTCTTGTCAAACACAAAGTAAATATCATGCACCTATGCACATGCCAAATAGAACACATGGCTGGTTTGCTCCATGCGATTTTACAATCTGTGCAGCATATGACGCTCTGTGTGCACAGGGCTTCAATTCAATCCATTAAATGTGAAAGAAAATGGAAGAAATGTCCACAAAGTGCAATAAAGCAGGGATCAGTGCAGACATGCAGCAGAATAGATCAAAATGGCAAAATCACAACACTGATCACTGAAATCTGCCTGAATTTGTTTCTTATGTATTTTACTGATGCAAAATACTTTTACATTTCTACTGATCATTTTTTTTTTGGGGGGGGGTCTTGAGCTAAGAATAGCTACCAACTTTGACTAACTGATCATCATTAGGACCACTGATCATTATCAAGGGTACAAGCACATTCTATCATATGAATCATCAGACACACATTCATATAATCACTGTGCATTTGTTCCTATTAACTTATCAAGAAGAAAATAAGCACAAAGTCACAACTGGAAGTGTTGAAGACAGAAGGCTGCAGGCTTATGAGAGAGGGTGACACCCTTCAACCAACAATGGCGCAAGACACTGGGTGAAAGAGATGCAAAATGATCACAAAAACATCAAACACTGTGATCATGTCAAAGGGCCTTCAGAGTAGTCCCTCCATGCCAGGCAATGAATGAGAGTGAGGACAGTCAAAGTTGAAAGTTGAAAAGGTCACACTTGGATCTAAGATGAAAAAGGACCCCCATATCAGCATGTGCACGCCTCTATCTTTTAGCATTTATATATTTTTATGCTCTTCCATATTATCTCTGCTGTGCTATGTGTCGATGTGAAGTAGTCCCATGTGTGTGGAGCACGGATGGAGGCGGTGCTCCTGCAGGCAGGGCTGGGCGGCAGCAGCAGCAGCAGCAGGAGCAGCAGACCGCAGCAGAGCGGCGCAGAAAGATCCAGCAAGGAGGGGACACAGTCAGACAAGGAGGAGGAGGAGGAGGGACAGCCAGGCAAAGGAAACAACACTGACAACACCGCTTTGACAGCGTCCGTCAACAGCGCGGAGACACTCAGCAGGACAGCGTTTTCATCCCATGTATTTTTAGAAACAGGTGAGTATTAATCGCGGCGCATAGGCAGATTTGTGTCGGTACTCGTGGTGGTGGTGGTGGTGGGGAGGCTGACAGCGCGCACCCCGCCCGTCCGGCTAACTAGCGGATGATGCATCTCTCCCCTCGGCCTGGCTAGCTCTCCGCGTCCCCTTCCCACCGCCCGTTAAATTAGTCCGCTTTGTACGAGCTGCGACGGTAACTAGCTGTTTGTTGAATTTGCTGTAATCCCTTGGCTAAATTCACCAGCTATGTAAAGCTAACAAGTAGCCTAAGCTCCTTATACTATTTGACTTGTGGCTTAGTGCCCGTGTTATTAGCTAACCGTTTCCCATGCTAGCTAAGCGGGGACTGCAGTGCTCGTGCGCTCGCCTCGAGCCATTTGTGGGCTCAGTAAAATTGCTTTATTGTTAATTTTGCGTCCGCTACTGTGTGATGGTTGAAGCAGGCTATTCAGACAGATAACCGCAGATGCATTATAGGCCACTTACTGTCATGACAGTAATATAATAGTCTATTCTCTCCTCAGTGTAAACAACATGTGCAGGAGTGTGCATCCTTTCAAGCCAAGTTGGATGCTGTAGCTGCTGCTTAGCCCCTGTTGACTTAGCATCTGTAAAGTCTCATTTACATGGTCTGTGTCGTCATAACATTTTTGGTTCAATCACCAAACCATTCTTTAAAGTCGGGCTAAATGTGATTCTTAAGAGCTAATATACTGCAAACTGTGAACTCACTGTGACCACACCTGACAAGACAAAGCAGGACTCCTAGCGTAATAGAAATAAGCAGATGTATAATGTTGGGTGGTATTTAAATGAAGTACTGGAGAGCATTGAGAGAGCAGAGTCTCAGGCTCTGACATTTGCATAACACCACAAATGGATTTGACTGGGTGTAGCCTAAGGATAGTGTGAGCATGCAGACAAGAGCATGCAGATCATCAGTCTGCACTGCTTTGATTTCTACCGAGTAGGTGAAGCAACGTTTGGAGACTTACCCCTACAGTAGTTGTAGGCATGTGTTTGATCTGCATGTTGAAGAAAGCTGACCAGCCTGTGGACTAAAATGACAGTCAGCGTAAGGGCTCTTATGTTGTTGAACCTGCAGACAGAATGAGGCACTCCTTTCAGTTTTGTGCAGTTCACCACTGCTGTCACTGCTGCACACCAGCTCCATTCAAACATCTCCTTGTTCTCAAAAGTGAATTGTCTTAAGGCCAGGGAGATGTGGCTGAAATCATTATCCCAATAACAACTGATATTTTCTGATACCAATACATATTGCATTTACATGTGAAATGATCTGAGCCCCTCTCTGTTATGTATGTATTATAAGACCAGGCATGTAAACAAAACATTGTAATATGGTAAGCTGATACTATTATATGAGTCTGAGATCCAGACCAACACTGATGACAAAACTGCTGTTCTGTTTGCTGTTTCTTTCCTTTCCTTGGTTTCCTCCTGACTCTCATCGGCAGCAGCCCGACAGCCGTCACCATGACAGCGGAGGAAACCATAAATGTGAAGGAGGTGGAGATCATCAAGGTGATCTTGGATTTTCTCAACTCCAGGAAACTGCACATTAGCATGCTAGCTCTGGAAAAGGAGAGTGGAGTCATCAATGGGCTCTATTCGGACGACATGCTCTTTCTCAGGTATTTGAACTTGTCAGCAAACAACACACGGTCTGGCTATGGTTGTGTCAGATTGTTGGCTCCAAAAAGCAGTGTGCTGTGGCACAGGAACAACAGGCAGCTGTTCGAGTCACAAGTGTAGTATTTCTGATAGTGTCCTCTGCATTGTAGATAGTGTAACACTGCGCCTATGCGTTAGATGTGAGTGCTCCCTTGAAAGTCAGCCAGCAGTGTGTCATCTGCAGCTCTTCTCAGCCTGAGTATTAAATACATCATTTCACCTTCTAGTATGAAGTGTCCACTAACAGGTCTCACCTTTATAAATAATATATCACAGCAAGGGAGAGTGACAGATCTTTCAGCGTGTTTCAATCGAAACATCATTTGAATTTGCTAATTTGTTGGACATTTGAATATAAATCACAATCCAGGTGTGGATTAAAATACACTGGCTCTGTTTCAGGCAACTGGTGCTTGATGGGCAGTGGGATGAGGTCTTGCAGTTTATTCAGCCTTTGGAGTGCATGGACAAGTTTGACAGAAAAAGGTGAGTTCAATGCCTGAAGCAATTTCCAGTGTGTTTAAGCTCATGTGTACTTTTTTTTGCACATTTTCCATTTATTGGTAGTTTGGCCCAAAGTCACTGTTTCATAACCTCTGAGCTCTAAAAACAAAAAAACATTAACAGGACTCAGGCTGCTTGTGCGGTAAGCTGCTGTGTGTTTTGCTCAGGTTTCGTTACATCATCCTGAAGCAGAAGTTTCTGGAGGCTCTGTGTGTGAATAACGCCATGTCTGCAGAGGATGAACCACAGAACGTAAGTCAAAACCCAATTTGGTGAATCACAGAATGTCAATACGTTTTATATTATCTCAAACTCCCAAACCTCTAAGGCCTTGAATCTCCATCCTACTGAAAAGACTCTGTGACAGTGCTGCTTTGTCTTCCCACCGACTGTCACTGATTGTCATGCCAGTGAATGAAAAGGCTGAATCTCAAAGACAAGAAGAGAAACAAACAACAGTCTTTAATACATGTTGTTTCAAACTTCATCTCTAAGTAATCTGAACAAAGCTGACGATCTGCATGTAAATGTGTGTGTGTTTGCTCAAGAGTGGCCACACTGAAGTCAAAGACGTTTCTGGATTAAGCTGTTTATTTTTCGGAGAATAAGCCATTTTAGGGAACAGATCTGTTCCCCTGTGACATCCTGGAGGACACCTGGACTCTGCTAGGTTCAAACCTGCGAAACAGAGAAGGCAGACCGTTCTTAAACAAATACAATGCTTGGTAAATTGTAATTGCTAATAATTTGCCTGCCAAATCAATAAATCTGGCACAAGGGATTTCATATAATCACACATGCTGATACACTCATTCTGTCTTCTCCACTCATACTCTTAAATTAGGCTAGCTGTGGGCTGGCTGTCACATGGCATAGCCGTGCATGCTGCTTGTGACACTGTGCCAGAGCTATCGTGTCCTATTAACAGGATTGGATCAGACTTCTTTGGGCATCTGTGGGCATTGTATCAGTGTACGTGCTCACTGGCATTAATGTGCCAAGGGCTGTGTATTGGTTATTGTGATATTGCCTTCATTGTGTGTTGGAGGTGACCTGTCAGGAGGGTTCAGGATACGATATTAGGACAAAAAGTTTCCTAATTTTTCTTGATAATTTTCAGATCTGTCTGATGTGTGCTGTTTTTGTGTTTTTCTTTTAGCCTCATATGAAACTTTTATAAGTCAGCTGTGCCTCTGATGTGCTGCCAGAGATAAAGCTCATTCAGAAAGTACATTGTTCCTTTGAAATGTATTTCATGTTTTGTTTTTTGTTTTTTTTCCAGTTGGAGTTCACGATGCAGGAAGCAGTCAAGTGTCTCCATGCCCTGGAGGAGTTCTGTCCCTCTAAAGATGACTACAGCAAATTGTGTTTGCTCCTCACTCTGCCGCGCCTCACAAACCATGCTGAGTTCAAGGCAGGAGTTTAGCTACAATAGATGTGCTGTGACTTCACTACCATAACAGTAACATTTTTTGTTGTTGTTGATGATGTTGGCTCCCTGTGTTTATATCTAATCTCTCTGCTTGGCTCCCTCAGGATTGGAACCCGAGCACAGCCAGGGTGCAGTGTTTTGAGGAGGCATGTACCATGGTGGCAGAATTCATCCCAGCAGACAGGAAGCTGAGTGAGGCTGGATTCAAAGCCAGCAGGGATCGGCTCTTCCAGCTGCTTCTCAAGGGAGTCCTGTATGAGTGCTGTGTGGAGTTCTGCCAGGTTTGGACCATTAAAACTAAACATAAACACTGATTTGAATAGCTCTTTGAGGAAGTGTGTTGGTGGATAAGTTGCTGTTGTTGTTTGTTGCAGAGCAAAGCCACGGGCGAAGAGATCACAGAGAGCGAGGTGCTCCTGGGCGTTGACTTGCTGTGTGGTAACGGCTGTGACGACCTGGATCTGTCCATGCTCTCCTGGATGCAGAACCTCACCCACAGCGTTTTCTCCTGCGCCTTCGAACAGAAGCAGCTCAACATCCACGTGGACCGTTTGGTGAAGCCCGCCAAAACCGGCTACGCTGACCTCCTCACCCCGCTCATCAGCAAACTATCTCCGTACCCCTCCTCCCCTCTCCGCCGTCCACAGTCTGCGACACCTACATGTCACGTTCTTTGAACCCAGCGCTGGACGGGTTGTCCTACGGGCTGTCTGGCCAAGATAAGAGATCAAGTGGAGGGGAGATAGCGCCAGGTAAAGGGGTCTCTCCCATGTCCCACTCGTTTGCCAACTTCCATTACCCAGGAGCAGGAGGACAGAGCCTGAGCAGGAGTCTAATGATGGAGAGCTCTGACTGCCACAGCATCTTTGAAGAATCCCCTGAAACGTAAGGACTCAGATATGAAGTTAAAATCGTTGTCTCAACCCCTGAGGGCATTTTGACACTTCAGCTGTGTTCAAAACCTTTTCACATGCCTGAGGTAATCTGTCATTTTGGGTGTGTTTTCTCTGTGAAGGTCGAGGACAGACACACCTGTGGATAAAATGATGAGTTCAACGGGAGCTCAGAGCCTGCGGCCTGCCTCAGCTCCAGGCGAGGACGCACCAACAGCTGGCTCTGCCGACAGGAATGAGGTAAACAGATCTCTGACCTTTTGCTTGTTTGGTTGTTAAACCTGTTGCATGTCACACACAAAATACACAACAAGTTCTGTATTCATTACATCCTTGACTTGTTTTGTTTCCTTGATGGGTGAGCCCAAAAATGAAAGTCTAAACATAGTGCATATTAAATGAATCTTTTTGATACTATGTGTCTGAGTCATGCTCCTCCTGCAGTTACAGCCTTGTCACTTTACAGGCTGACATGGCTGCTCAGAGGAACAGGTTGACTTTCTGTCCACCGCAGCTCTGTGATGAGGAGAGAAGTAGATTTTCTGTTAGTATGATGTCATCGTATCACACCAACCCATGTGCTCCTTTAAACCCTTGTGCATGTGAGAAATTGTCTTTTGTAAACATACACATTGATTTCCTATGAGTTAGACATCCCAGGGATATGATTATCATAGATGTCTCATCACAGTAAAAGGCCATTAATCTTAAAAATAAAAAACCTCCAATTTTAATGGTGCTAATTTACTAAAATATGAACAAATGTAAGCTGGAAAAAGATGTTCACAGTGTAACTGACTGAAGACCACTGCATAAATATGTATATTATTTATGAAAAGAATTTATTGGTCCTTAATGTTTTGGAGAAAGATTTCACACAGTTATTTGCAAATTAATTCATTATTACCTTTTATTTTGTTCTCTGTTAATTTGTAAATTATTAGACAAAAAGCAGTCCAGTTTCAAGTGTCCAGCCACTAACAAAGGAGGCTTGAGACTGGGCCCAGGTGGCTCTGATGCCAGGTCAGTGGGGACATGTGGCTCAACACACCAGGAGCTTAACTACAAAAAATGAGTCATTACTGTCCCCATGTTGCCTGTAAACACACTATTAATACAGTATCTGTGTCCGTCTGTCTCACGCTTTCTATTCTGGGCTCCTTGTGCAGCTCGGTGTGAATTTGGTACTTTGCTCTGCCTTGCCCGTCACCGTGGAGACACATAAAGAGGCCAGAAACAGAAGCAGACTTTAGGGCCTCTGTGATCTCACTGTCACGCTCCTACCCTCTCTGTCTTTTTTTTCCTCTCTGCCCATCAGTCCCTTTTTCCAGCACTGGCTCACTGCCAGCCCCCCACCCCTCACATAGGACATAGATCCTCTCCCATCAGATCGTCAGGGACAGGAAGCAGAGGACAGAGAGGGGAAGTGACCTGTCCTCAGCTCTCTGTGTCACCCTCCTTCCCCCTCTAATACCTGAGCTGACAGGAATGGGGTGGAGCAGGGTTCACATAATCATAATGCTGAACAGTGCTGTTGGGAGTTGGCAACAGGCTTCTAACACACCGTGTGTGTGTGAGTGAGAGAGAGAGAGAGAGAGAGTGTGTGTGTGTGTGAGGGTGAATAATAGGTTATGTATGTGCTGAACAGTGCAACTATCCCTAAAGGTTCACTCTCCTTTTGTAGCTTGGTTCAGAAGATAAAAATGTTCCAGGTCAGTCATTTCACTGAATGATTTGCCCTGCACTGTTAAAGCAAAACCAGATTAATATATTATTCGTGAAGGACCTATGTGCAGCGGAGAGAGAGAAACCTGGAAATAAAAAAAAGCCCCTGTATTAACAGCTGATTTTGGTTTTGTGTTCAATCCTCAGCTTCGTGACTCCACAGAGAAGTATGAGGAGTATTATCGCCAGCGACTTCGTGTGCAGCAGCACCTGGAGCAGAAGCAGCAGCAGAGGCAGATGTACCAGCAGATGCTTTTGGAGGGAGGAGTCCAGCAGGAGCCCCCGCCCAGCGACATGCAGCACAGCCTCACAGAGAAGTTCCTCAACAGGTACAGACACAACAGGAGGGGGCCGTAAATGTCACCTGTCAGGTACAGGGAATGTACCTACTGTATTGTATGTAACCAAATCATATAGAAATCAGCCCTTATAGTCTTATAATCATATAGAAAGCTCGTCAGAGTAGTTGTGGAGCCCGTCGACTGGATGAAGCTAATTGCTGCATGGCTCTTCATATTTTCATCCTATAGAGCAGCAGCTGTCAGGCAAGAACAAGTAGATATGTTAAGTCCTTGATAATGATGGGTCCCATGTGACCTTTCCTGGCATGACACACACACACCTCCCCCAAAACCTGCCTCCAGTCTACACAGGCTACACCATCTGTTGTGATGAGCTACATCACATCACATGGGACCATTGAATCCTATGTGTCATAATATTAGACAAAGCATTTACCCCTAAAAAATCTGAAATGTCCACCTCGGCAGTTTTAATATGCTTTCAGATCAGTAGAGTACATTTTGTTTCAGCAACATGAGAAAAATCATGTGGATTTTTTTTTTTTTTTTTTTTTTTGCATCTATCAGTAGGACAAAGACCCTTTGATTTGTCCCCAGAGACTTCCTCCCAGTCCCCCCTCTCCCCTACCTCTCCTTGTCTGTGTAACCTCTGCATTATTCACAAGGGTAGCCGTGCATAATTACATCATTATTTCAGTTTTCTTTTGTCCTGTGCTCTTTGTAGTTTTAACTAGATTTAACTGGCCTGTCAGTGCTCGCTACCCAGAAGTGAAAAGCAAAGCGATGAAAGTTCCCTTCTAAACTAAGCTCGAGAAAGCCCACTGGAACAAGGAAGGCTCTATAGGATGCTGAGTGTTTATGGCGACAGAGATCATGAATGAACATGTGCACGTATTTGTTTGAATTACTCAGGTCCATCCAGAAACTGGAGGAGCTAAATGTGGGGATGGAGAATTTAGGGGAGGAGGTGAAATCTTTGGCTCAGCAGTGCAATGGCAATGGGAACACGCCCGCCTCTGAGGACAATAACAATCCTCCATCTGTGACCCCGGAGCAGAGCAGGAGCCAAGGGGGAGGAGTGCTCAGCAGCACCCCACAGCGCACGGTGGGAGGACGCATAGTCCCACAACCAAATGAGTCCCCTGTTGTCTCTCACAGGTAGGTGTGTTTTCTTTTCTGTGCATTTATTTCATATCAAACGTTGTCGGCGTAGATGATGATGGTGTTTTCTGTTTGTTGGCAGTGGCCAGAAACAGGCAGGGGGTCAACAAGATGACTCTCCAGGGTCCTTAGCCCGAAGTAAACAGGTAGGGTTAACACAGCAGCAGTACAGCTGAAATCTCTATTCCAGCAGTTCTGTCAGAACTGCTGTAAACAATTCATACCTCAACAAGCATATAACGGTCTCTCTGAACCTGAGACGACTTCTGTGTCTTCACAGTCTTAATTATTCACACCCACTTGGGGGTTTTATCGTCTTTCACACTGGTCCGGTTCTGGTATTCTGCAGGAACAGTTGTTATTTGGCGTCCTCTGAGCGTCTCTGATCTGATTTTAAAGTTCATCACATTCCTTCCTTCGTTCGTCACAGTGTAAGACAACACAGTGTAATGCTAATTTGACTAAGCAGATTACAACAGTTTCATCTGAATGGCAGTGATGTCACATTGGCATCACGGGAGGACGAATGTCAGAGGGCAGAGACGATCAGAGTAGATTATGCTGCTGTAATGACATGTAATCTGTGTGTTAATGTGTTTTCATATGTGGCTGTTGTTTCCAGAGCGACAAGCCAAAGGGACTGTTTGTGCCCGTGCACAGTCTGGAGGATACTCAGGCTATTCGAGCTGTTGCCTTCCACCCGTCTGGGTCGCTGTACGCTGTGGGGTCCAACTCCAAAACACTGCGTGTGTGCGCTTATCCAGAAACACTGAGCACAAGGTGACCAATGGGACAAAAACAGTGTCCAGCCATTTTGTTTCTCTCATCAAAGTAGCTCCCACTATTTATTTTAATGATTGATAAAATGACTGGCTGTCAAATGCTTCTTGCATTCCAGGCCAGTATATCTACCATATTGTATCTTCTGCCATCTATATTTCCTCTCCTTTCTCTTCACCTCAGTGGTTCAAGTCCACCAAAGCAGCCAGTCGTCCGCTTCAAGAGGAACAAACACCACAAAGGCTCCATCTACTGTGTGGCTTGGAGTCACTGTGGGCAGCTACTGGCCACAGGCTCCAATGACAAATATGTCAAAGTTTTGCCTTTTAGCGCAGAGACATGCAACGCCACAGGTGAGGGTGCTCTGCATGGATCCCCGGGTCTGTAGGTGTCAGCAGCCTCATTTTTGTCATGTGTGTTACGTGTGCCTTTGTCTGTGTCTCAGGGCCAGACTTGGAGTTCAGCATGCATGATGGCACCATCAGAGACCTGGCCTTCATGGAGGGTCCAGAGAGTGGAGGAGCCATCCTGATCAGCGCCGGAGCAGGAGACTGTAACATCTACACCACCGACTGTCAGAGGGGACAGGGTCTGCATGCCCTCAGTGGACACACAGGTACACTTGCTTCTTCATCCATCCCCTATGTCCTGCCAACTCAAAACATGAAATGCAGAGTCAAATATGGAAAGACTGCCACTGAGAGCTGTGTCTTGTTTGTGTTGCTGTCCAGGTCACATTCTGTCTCTGTACACATGGGGAGGTTGGATGATTGCCTCCGGCTCCCAAGACAAGACGGTGCGTTTCTGGGACCTCAGGGTGCCCAGCTGTGTCCGAGTAGTGGGAACCGCTTTCCACGGCTCAGGTAAGGCTGTGCACCATTCCTCTCACATGCATACATCATCACGTATGACACCACAAGTACCTCTGCCTCCATCACTGTCCATCAGCGCAGAGGATGCCTGTTACTACAGATCATATGCTGATTTTTACGGCTACGCCCATTTTTTTTCTCCTCACTCTACAGGCAGTCCCGTTGCCTCGGTAGCAGTCGATCCCAGTGGCCGTCTCTTAGCAACAGGACAGGAAGACAGTGCATGCATGCTTTATGACATCAGAGGAGGACGCATCGTGCAGGTGTACCGGCCACACACCAGCGATGTCCGATCTGTTAGGTTTTCCCCCGGAGCACATTACCTGCTCACTGGTTCCTATGATACGAAGGTCATGGTCACCAACCTCCAAGGTAGGTTCCATTCAATGGGATTGATCCCCCATTAGTTTTTTAAATGGGGGTCTTACCAGACCGATTCGGACAGTTGTATATTTCTGTTCATGACCATTTAAATACTGTGGCTACAATAGTTGTTTGAACTGATTCTGAACCTAAACCAATCATCCCTTAAGCAGGTGTGTGTCATTGTTGCATCTGCCAGTTTGACCTGTGTTTCCTGTGTGTGTGTGTGTGTTTCTAGGTGACCTGACCAAACAGTTGCCTCTGACCGTGGTTGGAGAACATGGCGACAAGGTGATTCAGTGTCGATGGCACACACAAGACCTGTCCTTCCTCTCATCCTCCGCTGACCGCACTGTTACGCTCTGGACACACAACCCCTAATGCACACAGGCACACACAATTACATACACACAAACCTAAAACAACACTGCTCCTCCTGCACTATCAACTTGGTCACACCCTGTCAACATACTTAGAGCCTGAAAACACACTCTCTTTCTCTCTGTCTCTCTCTCACACACACACACACACACTTGAGGTGAATGAGCCTTTCCCTTCTGCCTGTAGGAAACCAAATGGATACAAACCTGTGAAGCGTCAAAAGCACACATGTTGCATGTTCTCCTTTGTCTTCTTTATGTCCCTCACATTTGCAGTTATCCCACTGATTGTTGTGATCTTGAGAGGGGTAAAACAGCAGCATCGTTCACTGTTCTCACATCCTTTGATCCACGTGGTGTTGGTTTACATCTTCACTCTTTACACACACCACTCCTTTGCTGCATGTCCTTTTCACAGAGGAGTCGTTGAGGTTTGACAGGACAGAGTGCTTTGTTCATGATGGTGCCTTCCTTCAGTTTTCAGTTTCCATAACAAAAATGTTAAAAATGAAAAAAAAAGAAAAGAAAATGTGGTCATTTTTGCAGGATCAAATTTTGTCAAATCCTACATTCCTTCTTTTGCATATCATTTTCTTACAGCTGGTGTAATGCTGCTATATTGTTTGGGGAAAACAAAGAGTTGAATTTATGGTGTAAAATGTAAATTTCCAGTGTCAGTCGTGAGCTTTTTCCTATCTGAAGGCTGAATCTGTGGACATCAAACTATATATCAGTAAGCTGTTGCTTCCCTGTGGGATGTACTGATGTCTAATGTTACTGTGTCCACTGCATTACTCCAACTCAAAATGTGTAAATTAGCTTGTGCATATGTTTTCAATTTGAAATCAGTGTTTTTTGCGCTGTAGTTGTTACAGTGTCTTGCAAAGGCTTGCTTGCAATGGAAGATTGTTATTATATCCGTATCAAAGGGAAATACAAAGTGTAATTTTTTGGTTGAGCACCCGAGCGTTCAATTTAGGATTTTCCAGTGTTTTAAAAGCTTTGGTTTGTCCACTGCTGTAATAATGTAACAACAGTAGGTGGCAGTCTTATCCTTTAAAAGGGTTATAACCATATGCACAATGAAATCTGAATGGAAGCAGGTTGTTTTGATATTTCAAAACAGTATTTGGGGCATATGCATTGTATTCTTTTCTTGTATTTTACATGCGCACTTTGTCTTTTAACATTAATTTACTTACAAAGATGCATATTTAAGTTTTTATGTTCATGTACAGTATAGTATAACAAATGAGGCCAAATTAATACGTACATAGATGTATTTATTTCAGTTGTGTTTATGTATGTACAGTTATTATTAGGTATGTTTTGGAAATGCTAGTGGCTCTTGTATTTAGCCTTTCTAATTCTTGTTTTTAAAAGTGACTTAAATTAATTCAAGCTAACTCAAGTCTGACTGCTGGTACGTTCAATAAAGTGTCTTTTACACAAGCTGTGTGTTCTGTTGAAATTTGTTCATATTAAATGTTAACAAAACAAGTCCAAACAAGATGCCTACAATAAGGAGGGTTTATTCATCCGACCTCAAAACATTTAGTACAAAAGACTATAAGGGCTGCACAAGTGTTAAATTCATTGTTTATCAAACAGTTTTGCTTAACATAGTTTTTTTTAGTTTCCTCTGTCTGACCTCACTAAACCAAACAAAAACCTCACATATATACAAAATACATGGAAAGAGTGCTGTACCTCTGTGTCCACTCTGAGTATACATGACCTCATAGTGGACGGACGGCAGTTAGCAGAATTTTAACAATCATAAAAAAAGTACAATAAATACAAACATAACTGCACTTGTGTATTGAAAAATACACAGGGTGAAATGAAATTTGCAGGAGCAGAGAATTGTGAAAAACAACAGATTAAAAACAACAGCAACACATTTGTCCCTGATTCTACCTTGTTTGTTGGTGCTGTGCAAGTTGTGCGAAATGAGTCATTAATTTGAGATATTTCCATACTGTATACTATATACAATGCTGACAGTGCTTTGTTTTGTCCAAAAGGACAAATAAAGAGACACAAGGCTTTGCTCTGATTGACCTCCCCACTGGTCAATAACAATGCTGTCCACACCTTCATGAGATACAGAACAAAAAGAGAAACCTGTCTGTCCCTATAGTGCTTAGTTTAGTTGGAGCTGGAGTTGGGCCTGGCTGTAGCTGCGTTCGCTGCTGAGGGCAGGGTGACGCGCTGCTCGTCCATTCGTTTGGCCTGAGAGCGCATGATGAGGCTGAAGAAGTCCTCGTCTGGTACAGTGGGCCCTCGGACAGGTGGAGGAGGAGGGCACAGCGCTGGTCATCCAAACGGGACCCCTGGAAAGAGAGAATATAAGTTTGAGATCTGGTTTTGTCTTGTTTGGGGAATCGCATGACAGTTCTTGTGCAGGAATTACTCCTCACACTG
Source organism: Caranx ignobilis (assembly GCA_021432705.1). NCBI lineage: Eukaryota > Metazoa > Chordata > Actinopteri > Carangiformes > Carangidae > Caranx > Caranx ignobilis. The sequence continues at coordinate 37,990,232 of MU269980.1, forward strand.
AATATCTAATCAGGTACCTGGCACTTGACCAGCATGTCAAAGAAGTCGTCGTCAGGCTCAGCGTTGTCAGCGGCCAACAGGTGGTTGAGCACGGCCTGGTTGCTGTTTTGATGGACTCGGAGGCCGGGCAGGCTTCCCCCCGCTGCTGACGACTCCTCCAACTGTCGGCCTGGAGCGCCTGAGATGTTAGCTGACTCTGACACAGCTGCAGCAGTCAGAGAGGAGACAGCCACAGGAGAAGTGAGTTATTTCAGTACGAAAAGGAAGTGCTACTGTGGCAATGAGATGATTTGAGTGTTTGAATGAATAGACTCACATTTCCTGATGGCTCTGGGAGGCGATTCTGGCCCGCTGTTAATTGATAACCTGCTGCCCTTTGCTTGTATTGAACAGCGCTGGTCATCCATACGGTTGCTCTGGAAACGGCTCAGCAGATCAAAGAAGCCCTCATCTCCGAGCATATCAGGACTGAGTCGCTAACAACGAACAAAACAGAACAGGCTTTGATGGTGGCAGCAGAAGAATGAGGCATGTGTGTGGTTATCAGAACTTCCTGTACTCTTTACCTTTTGTGGTGCTTGCACAGGGGTCTGACTGGTGTCCAGGGTGTTGCTGGTGTCCTGGAGGACCTTAGTGGAGCTGCCGGTCTTGTACTTCTTCCCACGCAGACGGTTGATTAAAAACAGCTTGGAGGAGCTCTTAGCCAGGGAGGGTTTGGACTGTTTGGTCAGGATGTCACTGTTCCACTTCTGACCCTTCAATACGTAGAAACACGATGAAGAGTAAAACAAGGAGAGGAAACAACAGTGGAACAGACACCATGTGCTCAATAGGACTGGAGAAGCAGTTCCTACATTCATCTTGTCTGGGGTGAGTTTCACCAGCTCCAGGTTCTCCATGCTGTGTCGTCTGCCCATCCTGGGCCTTGCGCCTAAAACACATAAACACTGTTAACACATGTTACAAAACCAACAGTGTTCGAATGAAGTTCAGGGTTTTGTTTTGTTTACCATTCATGTTGTAGTCTGTATCTTTATTCTCGGAGAGGGTAGAGTTATTTGTGCAGTAGCTCAGACCCAGGACCGTCTGGAGATCAGACACATTCATACGAGCTGTCAGCTCTCCACTCCTGTCTCCAGTCTGTTAAAAAATAAGTATATTTAAAAAAAAAAACATGTACACAGGAAGTTGAGCTTGACAACTGTACAACACCTTGAGCTGTTAGTAAATGTTTGAGCAATTCATTCATGTACCTCTTTGCAGATCTCCAGGTGTTTCTCAGCAAAGTGCATGGCCTGGTCGTGGTTCCCCAGAGCAGTGTGAGCATTTCCCAGACTCCAGCATGCACGGCCCTCCCCAATCCTGCAGCAAAGTACATTTTCAATCCGTGCACAGCAGCATACTTATGCATTAATTCTTACTCAACAGTGAATGTATGTGTGTGTACCTGTCATTTAGGTCCTGGGCTATGATGAGGTGCTTGAGGTGGTAGTCTATGGCTCTCTCATAGTCCTGGAGAAGTGTGTAGGTGTTGCCCAGACTGTAGCAGGCCTGGGCCTCCACAGCTCGGTCCTTCAGCTGCCTCGCCAGCTGCAGTGTCCTCCTGGCAAACACACACACAAGCTGGGTCAACACACTGCAAGGAGGGGCTCGATATTTGCTTTCTCAACAGTTGTCCGTTTTTAAGTTTTATGTGGATGGAAAAATAAATATGCTTAATTTATTATTAGTGGAACAACACAACTGTGATATGTCACTCAACACACATTCATATATTGGTATCTAGAGATAGAGAAAACATGTTTGAGTGTTTGCTCAATAAACTTAAGTTCGGGAATGACTTAGATAATTTGAATCAGACAGACATTTAAAAAAAAATAGCAAAACTTTATGTTTGTTTGGAGAAAACATACAAGTGATTTTCAAATCATACTGCTGCCTTTGTAACACTTAATACCAGTAAGTGGTGTGATGTGTTCCTAAGCCCTGTCCTACTTTTCTCATGTAGAAAATGATTTGACAAAGTTCATGTGTGGGCTGTGGCTTACTTGTAATGTTCAGCTGCCATTTCAAATTCCCCCAAAAAGATATAGGCGTTCCCCAGGTTGCAGTAAGCCCGTCTCTCTGCTGAGCGGTCACCAAACTCCTTTGCTATGAGCAAGCGCTGAAACAGAATCATTCTTCATTATCTCTATTATTAAAGCCATTGTAATTTGAAACTTAGCAATTAACAGAAATGCTTGTCATGGATTGGGATAAAAAAACAAAAAAAAAAAAAAACAAAGATATTGAAGCTGCCCCCACCTGCTCATGAGAAGCCACAGCTTTCCGAAAGTTTCCCAACAAGTAGTGTGTGTTACCGAGGTTCCCATAGGTCCGACCCTGGGCGGGCCGGTCTTCCAGCTCCTTCACTATCGCCAAATTTGCCCTGAAAATCCACATACAATCAAGTCAGGCAGCAGCTAACACTGCACTACAGCTACTGTATGATTATTATACTGAGTGACTTACTCGTAGTACTCTGCTGCCTTCCTCAGTGCCGTCATGACCTCCTCAGGGAAATCTCCAGGCTCAGCTCCGCTCCAGCAGATACTTTTCCCTTTGGCATGGTACACGTTGCCAAAGTTATACAGAGCTCGTGCCTGACCCACCTGACACAAACCCACGAAAAACATGTCAGTGCCCATGTCAGTGTCTCCTGAATCCCCCTATACACTACTGTACACATTATCACCTTGTCACTCATGTCCCTTGCTATGTCCAAGTGCCTCTGACAGCAAACCACAGCTTCATCAAACCGCCCCAAAACCTTTAATGTGTTGCCAAGGTTTCCACTGGCTTTGGCTTCTCCAAGCAGGTCACCGATTGTCCTGTACAAGACACGTTAAGTAAGCAAAAATAAATAATGATCTACTAGAAAATTTGAGGGAGCTGCTGCAGGTCTAACCTGGTCAAAGTGAGGTCATGTCGGTGGAACTCCAGGGCCTTGGCATAGTCATGCAGGTGGAAGTAAGCATTGCCGAGCTGACTGTATATGGCACTGAGCACCTGCAGGTCCTCTGTGCCTACCTGGATGGCAGCTTCAAAGAAGGAGACACCTGCTCTGTAGTCGCCCACCTTACAAAGCCGCTCACCCTCCAGCGCCAGCTCCAGGCAGGACACCTCCATCCTAAAGTGAATAGAGGCAGAATGAATCCAGTAGGTGTCTTAATTGAACCGGTCCAAGAAAAAAATACTAATAAAAAGTGTCTAGTATCCAAATTAAAGCAATACTGAAGCCGTGGAGACACAGATCCTCCCTGGCTGCGATCTACAACCAAATGAGTGGACCTCTTTCTAAGTAAAGGCTTTGAGCAGGGAATGTTTTTTTGGCTACTTCCTTCCACCCACAGAGAACAATGGCTCAAACTGGGGCTTATTTGTTATGGTAGATCTCACATCCTTTTGACATTGACTCAGAAAGTGAAGTGGGTTCCTTTTACAGACAAATGAAGCAAAAAGTAGAGAGACATGTCACAGATTATGTTTACCATTACAGGACATTACTTACAAACATTTTCAGTTGTGATAACACAGATTCATGTTTACAGATGCTCTGACAATTCAAAGAGTGTCTGTTCTCAAATATCATTATCCAATATACAAAACAACGCAATTCAACTTATTCAACCCTGAACCTACAACAATACAGCTTGTGAAGAAAATGAATTGGTAGTAACTGAGAATTCAGGTTGTTATTTACTTGTTATTAAAAGAGTGACACAGATGGCTTCTTGTAGCACAGTAAAACAATATACAGTAAAAACCAGGAAACAACTAAATTACAAAGTCTTGCGGAGTTATTAATGTGTTCAGGCATTTCAAGGCTGGATAAAAGGAGTGTCAGACAATGGCTGGCGTCTTATCTGCAGATGGATTATCTTTAGATTAAGCAGCGTATTTGTGCAAAGCAGAAACTTTGTTTTTCAGGAAGCAGCATTGTTGCAGGAGATCAGCTTCACACAAAGTCTTTTCAGTTTGTTTACCTCAAACTTTTCCTTGTGTGCCCTGCCCAAGGTTTAGTCTGAAAACTCGAAAAGACTGACCCAGAAACACTGACGTAAATTCACAACTCAGACAGGATTCCTCACGTGAGGTAAAAGCTCACACGGTCTATGGCGTGCTATTAAAATGACACAAACCCACGCACAGCAGCTTGTTTTACCATTCAGCTAGGCTATAATTTTCAAACAAAAGGCAAACATGATCTCCTGAAAAGTCGATAAACTTCGTGTAATCAGCAATTTAGGGTTCAAGGTAGAAGAGCCATTGTTTACTACCAACAACATATCATTTAGCACTATAGCTGTGGCAAACACTAGCCTACCTGCTGGCTTTTGGTGTCTTACAACAACAACAGCAGCACATGAACATCTGAGAGGCATCTACTGAGGTTTCCACTGGAAAACACTTCCAGGCTCCTTCTCTTTCTCTGAAGCATGGAGAGATTAACTCAACGTAACCTGAGGTGATGAAGCTCTTGTTCATTTAAGTTTTAAAAAAATGTTTTAAAAACAGCCTTCCTTCCCTATGATATCACCTATGGCCATCTGACGTCACACAGATAATTTAGCATCACGCATGTGGAAAACTGTCAAGGAGACAGTGATGTTGTCACAGTATTAACTTCCAATGCATGGCACCAAGGAAACTGCTCAATCAGCATTTTCTTAGATAATCTGATTGCCTTTCTCCCAAGCTCTCTCTCTCTCTCTCTCTCTCTTAACCTGGTCACCTGAGATTAGGGCTGTAGAGTGTGCATCTGACAGATTAAGGTGCTGCTAAGTAGCTTTGTTAGACATGTCGGCCATGAGCAGACTCTGTTGTGTGGCATAATGAACTCAGTTCATTGAGGGCAACGCTCCAGACAGCAGTAGTAACTGGAAAACAACAAACATCCTCCCACCTAGCAGATGCCTACTGTATCCTAATAAGATGGACACGTGTGTTGAAAAACAAAGCCGGCGCTGATGAATTTTTCAGGGCTTGTTAAATATTGAAGCTGGAGCAGCTCTTTCTATGTTTGGCAGGCTGCACCTGGTGCTGGGGCTCTTAATGTGCATATGTAGAAACAGCTGACTGATTTAAAATAAACTCACCTGCCCTTAGTCAACAAACCCACACAAAACATGGTGAAATGAGAATCCCACTCATAATTTGACATGACGCTCCCTCGGCATGAGCCACTCTTTCTACTGTACAAATGTGTCTTAGATGAAAGAGGAGAGTCCTACCTGTAGCGGACATGAAGGGACTGGTCCTTAGCTCGCGTGCCTACCAATGAGCCACTGGTATCCATTGAAGTGCATAATATGAGGGAAAATCCCAGTTTCGTTCCCGAAAAAATGGTTGCGTTTAAAAACAACAGCCAACAAAGAAAGAAGAAAAATGTATCTTTGTTAAAGGGAGAGTCGGGTAAGAGAAGGCGATCCAAACAAAAAGTCACTTAATGCAAAATATGTCTCTGCTGAATGTTGACAGGGAACAGTAACCCCACGAGTGTCAGACAGCTGAGTCCTGAGAGTCAGTCCACACGCCTGCTTTCGTATACAGTGAGTTTTGCGTCACTGCCCCTCAATCTCTTGTCAGCAGCTCTCTGTGAAGAGAACACAAGATGCTGTATGTGAAGCCTCATTCTGGCCACACGGTGCCATGGCAACACCAACCAAACAGCAGCGTGCACAAGTGGGGCAGGCAGCAAGCGAGAGAGAAGGGCGGGAATGAATGGATGGGGTCAACTCAGGCAAGCTGTCAATCTAAGATGGTGACTCAGTTTATCCAGGCTTGGAGATGGAAGCTCTAAAGTTGTAACAAGGTGAAAGAGCTACGTGCGCATCATGATGTACCAGGATGTATGCAAGCAGAGAGTTGCCACTGATTTGCCCAGAAAGATGTCACTAAATTAAAAGAGAAGCGCTGACACACAACAGACCTCTTGCAAAATGGAAAAACAGATAAGCACATGTCTGTGTGACTGCCACTATAGGAAAGAGCAGTGATAAGCAAACTGTATGGCTTAAGTACCAAGTAAAAACTGTAGCTACCCATTACCTTATTTTTCCATGCAGCCACACCCAGCAGTCCCCCAACATTATCCCATAACCCCTCCCCTCTGCACACACACAAAATGAGAAATGGAGGCAGGCCAGTTTTTTTTTTTTTTAAATCTGGGTTTTTTCTGTCTAAAAAGTAACTTCTAAAAATGGCAAACAATCGATGTGTCTATTTAAAAACCTGTCACAGACAAAAGGGTATCTTTCACCAGATGATTAAATTAAATGACCATCTATGTGTCTTTTTCCATAAGAACGTTCAGACCTGCAAGTCACTCGCAATCACTTACATATTCCTATTATTCAAAAAATAGCTGTGAATGTGTGACAAATTATTTGGTTGTAGCAGTTGGGCATTTGACTATCTACATCAATGACAGGCATGTTTAAACCCTACAACAATGAACAGAGAACCTGAGAGTACAAAGTTTGATGGGGTGTAAAGTTAGTCCTGAAAATTGTGACAACTGTTGCTGAATTAACATTTCAATATTATCAAAGGACAACACATCATCAAATGCCCACAAAACCTATGAATTTAGGCCTGGTCTGCCCACATAACAAAGAAGCCAGTGTGCACAAAGTATCTGGGATTAAAACCTGCAATAGTCCCTGCAACAGGCGTGGGGAGGTGGTGCTTTAGCTCAGAGTATTAGCTCACCTCTGAGCTCATACAGCAAAAGAAACACAAATTTTAAAAACAAATGAGAGCTACTATAGAAATAAAAAAATGTTTAATAACATGCAACATGTCTATATGACACAAAATTTATAATTGAGAGACATTTCAGCATTTTAAGAGGGGTTTGGTGTGGATACAGCACATTTCTAGAGACTTGTCTTTTAACAAAATTAAAAAAAAAACTCAACAGCTCAGAGTCCTGAAAGTGTATGTACTACATGTTCCTGCAGATTATTATAATCACCAATTTGTGCCAGTTAATGTGCAGCCTTTTCCACCCCTGTATGCCAGCTGGGTGTGTTTCTGAGAGACCTGCCCTGCTGGCAGAGCTGCATTAAAAAGCGTGTGACGGTGAAATATAATGGCAGCATCACAGGAGGTAATCACCGACTCTTTTTGGAGTCACAAACAGGACATGATTCCACCTTGAACACACAATACATATGATCTATTTTCTTTACCCTTCCAAACCACACATGCACTAAAATAACTGCCTCTGACCACAAAGTCTAATTATGGAAATACCACTCAGAAGCACACCATGAGCCAGCAAAATCCTGTACCAAAACAAAAAAGAAAAACTAAATGAGCACTGGGATACTGACCGGTAATTCTTCCACACAGGAACAGGAAATCTGGGATGCCTGCAAGACAAAGTACAGTGACCATTAATAGGTTTCCATCTAAAATATCTTTATGAATATCTGTATAATTTTCCCTACATCACTGATAAAACAAATTCAAAAAAAAAAAACTCAACAGCTCCAAGTCATACACAGTAAATGCTTGATGATTTGGTAGCCCAGTCCAAATTATATACATGCTCAGTGGTCAGGTTATAAAGGTATACCTTCCTAAAAGCCAGTGTGTACAATAAAGAAGACGTACCTAATATACCACAGTGAGTTAGGGAAGAGAAAATATTTCAAAACCAGTATGGTCATAATTTAAATCAACTCCTTTACAAAAACTAAGGACTAGAGTATGAAACACTTGAATGTACTCACTACTTATATACACACACACATTTGTGTGTGTATATATAAGTATACATACCAAAGTTTAGGTGCTTAGTGTGACTGTTAATGCACAAAGTGAGTATACTATACTGTATTATACTATTATATTATAATATATATATACACACACTTCATATAAGTCCATGCATATGAAATATTTCAAAATACAAAATGCAAATCAATGGTATACTATTAATTTAATTGCATGTATTGGCTGCACAGAAACTTCTCATATCACGGTCATACTTACATCAACTCATGTGTATTGCGCAAAAATTGATGAAGAGTGGTTAACAGGAAATACAGCATACAGCATAAAAACATTTTATGTGACCACAAGCAGTACCACTTCTTCTGCAGACACCCATGTCTCTCTTAACTCCATTCATGCTTACTGTTCATTGAGTACGCTGGACTTGGCAGCGTAGTGTAAACACCTGACCGTCATAATGGACACTTCTGTCTCATGTTTGGTGTGGTGTCAAATACGTTAATACTAACACCAGAAGGAAGCCACAGTCGTGCCAAAACATTTATCTGGTCACGCAATCACATCCAGCAAAGGATTAGCTAGTTAGCATGTTAGCTGCTGTACTTACGTTAGACGATCCAGTTCGAACAATGATGACTTTTCCTCCTTTTTTCTTTAATCTCGCACAAAGGCAAAAAACATTGGTCCGTTTAAAAAAAAGTCCGTACGTCTGTAATTTGGAGACCAGCGGTCCTAAACTTCCTAACACTACATTATCTTTTAAGTTTTCCAAAACTTGGATTTAACTTCGATGCGAAAGAAGACCCTTGAGCCTACACAGCGGTTGTGTTTTCGACAACCAACCAATCAGTACACGATGTTCAAATATGGCCACGCCCCGAATAACAGTCATTGGACCAATAGATTTGAATAGGAAAGGAATGACGTATTGTAATAATCACAATACTGTAGCTGCCCTTGCAGAGAGAGAGTCCTTTTAATCAGAGGTTTAAACTTCAGGAATCTAGACATCTACATCTACATTATTACTAAAACTCCGTATTGAAGAATTAAGATCAATGAAGAAAAAGTAGAGTAGCCTACTTGATTATGAAATCCTTACTAAGAGTCACAGCAATTCATTTTAACTTGATCATAGCCTTTAGATTAAGATTGAATTTTATATATGTCTACTCCTTTGTTTTATTGTTTTTGTTATTATTTTATTCCAGGCTACTGGACACAAATGGAAGAATGTTTATGCTGAAGTCAACACAGCATGCAGACGTAATGTAAAATGAACAACACCCCCCCTTTACTGTATCTTGATTTGTTGTCAGTGTTTTATTGGTTTTACTGTGATTATTATTAGTATTAGTATTATTATGATTATTATTTTGTTCCGTAAGTAGCAGTGGAGGGGGTATCACAGTCGTTACCTAGCAACCAGACTCCGCCTGTACGATGCCGGTTCAGCTCCAGACGTCCAGCGCTGCCCTGTTGATTACATTATTAATGATGCCACAGAAACTAAACCTGTCCGAGAAACCATATGTCGAAAGAGAAAGAGGCAGAAACACTGTCGGCTACTTAGTTTCAAGATTATGTCAGGCAGGAGCTCGGCTGTGGACCGACTTCAACCATGATGATGTCGCAGTGCTGAAGGAGCCATAAACCCAGTAAGTTACAATGTTACAACCTATCATAAAGTTAAAATGTAAATGCAGGGAACTGTGCATGAACTGTGTAAGTTATTGCAGTGTTGGTGTATATTTTCTCACAGGGCGTTTTAAGTAAAGGCTGATCACACGTGTGGGACATAACCAAAACATTTAGTGACATACTGCTGCCACTACTGCTACTGACACTGGTGCAGTTTTGAGGTACGTGTACGTCTGCATTTTCTCCTTCCTTAATACATGAGCTACAGTACAATTCAGAAGCAAATGTTGTACTTGTTATGTTACATTTCTTGGACAGCTATAGCACTTACAGGTAATTACTATACACAATTTATAATTTGCAAAACTTGCAGAACTAGTCAGTCGACCACCTACATGAGCAACAGGCTGTTATTAATGCATATAGTATTTTTCCATTAATGATTTTTTTTTTTTTCTGTTTTGAGACTGATGGAGGCCGTAGAGCTGCAGAATGAGTCTTTTCAACTTTATATCTTACTAATAAGATACAAAATGCAGGATTTTACCTGTTTTTATTTCTCTTGCATACAGTTTTTTTCAAACAAACATCATTTACCCAAAACACCTCACATGGTGACGGTATGTCCTGTAAATCTCTGCCCACACAATGTATCGATTGTTTAGTAATTGTCAGCTTGGTATGTTCTGATCCATTGTTGTTAGGTCACACAGTGTTGCTAAGTGATGAACAGGTGCTTCATCCTCTTTTCTTACCCCTGCTTATCTTATGAAGAGAAGTTGAACAGAGCGTCCACTTACATTTTATGTTCCATACAAAGAGCAGATGGAGAAAGACCCAGAGGAATCAGACGAAGATCATCAGGAACCCACTGTGCTGTGGGAGAAGTGCTTCCAGCAGAGCATCTTTGTCGACCTAAGTGAGGATGAAAGTCTCCACTTAAGTGATTTGGAGCGTTCTTTAGCCTTACATCTTTCCCAGGCAGAGTCTGCCGAGGCGTCTGAGGCCAGCATCCATTTCAGTGGTAAGGCCTAAACTGAACTAAAAACACCACAATACTGTCTGTGCTATAAGATGTGGCAAAGTTGCCTTTTTTTTTTTAATTTGCAGGGAGTGCAGAGCTGTCAGCCTTGGATGACACCTCCTCGGAGTCCAGTAGTGTGAGAAGTCAAAGTGAGAGAGTGGTAGAGATCAAGAACAAGAACAGCATATTGCATGTGTCTGCCAAAAGACCACACACCATGCGAGATGAGCCACCTTTAAAGCGGGAGTTAGAGGACCCAGGTGAGAATACCAGTGATGAGGATCAGGAGGACCTACCTTATGATGGAGACCTTGGAAGTCCTTACTTCAACCAGACAGCTGGATCCCAGAGCAACACCAGCTCTGACGGTAGAGAAACTGTTCATGCAAGTCCCGATGGTCCTGGTCTGTTTGGGTCGACTACAACATGTGGAGATGATACCAGTGAACGTTTGGCCTCTGTTGAGTTTAATGCTCAGAAACCAGCAATTCTGTCACAAGAGGACTCCAGGACAAAACAGGAAAACTTTTTTGATGCTTCTAAGCCGGTCAAGGTTTCCCCATCATGCCTTAGTCCTGCAAATATTAACCAACTGCTGCTACGTCACTTCTCTCAGGAAGAGTTGCTGCAGCCAGGTAGGCTGATCGAGGCAGAGACCCTGCCGGAGGTTTCCCTCCTGGAGAGCATGGATGACACTGTTTTGAGCTGGGCTCCAATTCACAACCACACAACTGTTGATGGTAACCACTCAGAGAGCTCTGCTTGTCACTCTGAGAACAACCAGAGTGTCTGCTCTGGCAGGAGCGATGAAAAGAGTCACTCTGCTTTAAAACATTCAAGTTTAGAGGAAGAGGCCGGGAGTAAAATTGATCATGTCACCTCTGCTGCAGACAGCTTTGCATCCAGCAATACAAGTATAAACTCCAAGCAGAGCAGTGGGAACAACACTGCTGTAGATGTAGTGAAGCTGGAGAAGCCTGAAGAGGACAATGAGGTTCAGAAAGTCCCACTTGTGCGCACCAGGTCCTTCAGCGAGATGAAGTATGGCCAAGGCCAAGTCCATTACCCCATGCCTGACTTCTCTAAGGTTGCCCCCAAGGTAAAAATCCCCAAAGCAACATGTGGACCTTCCAGACCTGTCCCTCAGGGCCCCAGCACCATGCACAGAGCCCAGTCCTCTCCTGGTATGTTAGATGTGATAAGCAGAGTCCTGGAGGATTCAATCCCAGCACCAGAGAAGCCTTATGTCTTCAAAGATGAGGAGAAACAGACTCGTCCAGCTCTGGTGCATCACCTGCAGGTAGAAAACCGCATGAATTTACACACGTGTACATCCACCTTTTTGGTTTCTTCTGATTTAATTTTCCTCATGTAACAGATATGCGACTGTCATAAAACGGCTGATATTTAACTTGTTTCTTGTCTTTTTAGGCTGAATATGATAAATTACTAACCAAATATGCAGAGGCAGAAAACCTTATTGATCAAATGAGACTGGGAACCAATGTAAGTTGAACGGAAACACGGACATAAAAACAAGTTAAAAGTCAAAATGTCAATGCAAGCCACTAATTCATTAAACTTTTTTTCCAGACTCGTCCTTCCTCAGAACTAGCGCTGTATTCAGAGTGTGATGATGATCATCAGAGAAACTTAGCTCAGGGAAGCCATCTTGGATCTTTGCCTCCTCACCTTCCCCCACCAGGTTTGTCTGTGTATCTGACATCTGATATTATGACGGCTCATTGCTTTGCTTCGCTACCTGCAAGTTATACAGCGATGAGCAACTGGTTTCTATAGAGACAGAAGGGGTCAGATGACATTACTGTAGTTACACAAGCTTTTGGGGCACTTTAATTAGGTGGAAAACAATGACTGTAAACCAGAGACTCTTACCACCAGCATTACCAACACTGCAGTTTTAATTTCTGTATTATATTTTCATATCGAATATCATCATATATGTATCTAGTGCAATTTTTATTTTCTCATAAAACACAAAACAGTTCAGGGTGCTTAAAAAATTTAAGTAAAATACTTTTGCCGGCTTATTGGTGTCACTACTGATAATGTAAATATAGGTAAGAAAAAATAATCCATCGTTTCAGAAAACCTTGGAGAAAAAGGAGGAACGCCCCCTGAGAGCAACATGAAAAAGGTCAATGTAGCTTCCACCACTCGGCCTGAAGACGAGGACCCCAGTGATGGAGAAAGAATGACTGCAGCACTGAGAGACGTCATCAGCCCGTTCATGCAGCAGGCAAGTTTGAAGATGTTACCAAGCTACCGTTCAATAAAATACACACAAAAAAATACATCCAAATGAAATCAAACTTTCGACTCCTCAGGTGGAGGAATTCAAAGTGAGTGTGAGCATGATGTCAGTGAGCACAGCGGAACAGCAAATGGTAAGAAATGTTTACATCCTACACGTGGTAGCCTTTCTGTACCTGTGTAATATTTTATTTAGGTGAACTGTCATTTCTCATTTTTAACTGTGTCGCACCTTTGTTTTTACTTCTGGAAGCGCATAAATGTGAAACTTGACAAACTCTTTTGTCAGATGCTGAGGAGCATGATGGATGCTCAGGACCAGCTGGAGAGGAAATACATCAGTAAGAAGGAGGAGCACAGAGCTTTGGAGATGCAGAACTACATGGGTCTCTCCAGGAACACTGGCGCCTTTGACCCAAACAGGTTAAAGACACCTCACTATTGCAAATGTGTAAATATGCCGCTATCATGTTAATGCATCTATTTATGTGTGTGTGTATGTGTGTGTGTTGACACATGTTCAGGCTGGTGGAGGGCGACATATTTAGGATAGGGATGCACCTTGAGGACATAAAGGAGATGATCGACAAAAACGTCTGTGATCAGATTTCTCCGCCTCACTCATCTTCCACACCCGTGCCCATAAAAGAGATGCTGCATGTGAAGCCCAGTCCCACATCCTCACCTCCACCAACCCTGCATGAGGTAACCAACTCAAGAACATGCCTACAATCTCTTCAACACTCACTTTGAATGAGACATCACATACAGGATGTCACAACTGAAACATTTTTCCTTCTTTACTTCTACTTTCAGCTTGGTGGCCTTTCAAGTTGTCTGTCTCTGTCTGTTCTGTAAGGTCATTTTGTCTCTGGATCAGCTCCACAGTGTTCTGTTGGTGTTGTTGACTTCTCCTTGTTCTCTACCATGTGCCTTTTGGTCATATCCTCACTGTGTATCTCCACTGTGCTGAGCTTCTGCGGGGTATTACTGGAGCACCACTTCTAAACAATTATGACCATGTTGCATACCCTCTGCTTCACTGTGTCTGCCATTTCCTCTGCTTCTGCTTTTGGATTCTTGATTCTTTTCATGTTGAAGTTTCAAGATTGTCCAGCTTTTTTTTTTTACACTTGGCATTGAGAATCTGAGTCACAACTGTGGTGAGATGTTGCATATATCCTCCCATCTGCAGCCTCACTTGCTTTGGCCTCTGTCTTGGTTCTCAAACCTTTGTGTATCAGAAGCTTTTGACTAAGTTCTTTATTTTCTGTAAGAAAGAACTTCTCTCTTCTCTCTCCTTCTCCATCTCCATACTCAGCCAAATTAGTACCAGATGTGAACTTGTGCTCTGTAGTGTACTGGGTCTATGACCAAATCCCTCAAACCCTCTTAGATATTTAACTTGTATGTGACTGTAGCCTGCTCTGTATCCACACCCTGAACCTTCGCTTGTGACAGATTCCCTCCTTGGGGGGAAATGCTCATGTGTGTGTGTGTGTGATAAGATTACACTAACCGCAAATCATCTTACCCGGCTTCATGTTTCAGGGTCCATGCGCAGGTTTTTCCATTGTGAGTTTTAAGATGGAGGAAGAAAGGGAAGAGGAAGGGGAGGAGGCCAGTGACATCCCTGGAGTTGGTGGATTAGAGCAAAGCAGTGAGCCCGAAACCTCTGACTCTGTCAGGAAAAGTCCTGGATATGAACACAGCCATTTACGGTAATCTGGGAACAAAAAACACAACTTTTTTTATATCACATCTGATAATATTTTACCTTGCGATTATAATGAAAGAATATCATGAAGTTTTAATTTTGGATGTACAACATCAAAGTTGAACACTGTTCTCACCATGAATCCAGAAATGAAATCAGACATGGGCAACATGTTCCACAAAGGGCCGCTGTGGCTGCAGGTTTTCTTTCCAACCAAGCAGCAGCACACCAGACTTCACTCATGTTATCAACTGATCTCAGTCTTCAGACAGTTGATTGGCCAAACTGTGTGCTATTGGCTGGTTGGAACAGGCACAAGGCCCTTAGAGGACTTAAATTACTATATGAACCAGGGCTAATCTTATAAAGTAAATGTAATGTATATATCCTTGTTAGGACATAAATATAATGAACTGCCACTGAACTGTCCACTATCACTACTGTATCCAGCAGTTGATGATTTGAGTGACTCTTGTGTGTGTGTATGTGCTCAAATAATAGACACGTTCTCAGGCTTCCCGTGGGCCGATCGTGTTTCAGGTTTCTGGTTTCGGGTTCCACTGTGCAGAGAGAACAGAGTGTTTGGGTCTGACTGAGCAAGCAGGTTTTCTTCTCTGCCCAGTTCCAGGAGCTGGCGAGGCTCTCTGGAGAGACTGGCCATCCGGACAGCTGAGGATGAGGAGGGCGATGAAGAGGAAAGGAGCTCTGTCTTTGTCTTGTCAGAGGGGACAGGTCGTAGTAACATCTTAGCGGACCTTAGTGGAACCAGCTTGACCTCAAGAGAGAAGGAGTGGACACCTGAAAGGTCAGTGTAGTGATGTTCAAGTCCACCTGACCATACAAGGTTGATTAACTCTCTGCTGTGGTTTCTGTATACTAATTAGTTCTTAAATATTTTATGGCTGATACGAGTAACTCATGTACTAATCCTGTCAGGGCGTAAGTGAGAAACTTCTGGATATATGGATGTTGATCTAGAAAGAGAAAGCATCTCCTGCAACCAGATAAACTGTCACAACACTTTTTTGTGTCAAGCTGTTAAAATAGTACTAAACTGAACTGATAAAACTCTTTTCATCTCACCCACACAGTTAAACAAATGTCTCCACAATAACATTTGTCATTAACAAGCTCTAAATATCTTGTATATTGTTGCTGCTGCAGTTGTAGCATCACAGACAGTGTCCTTATCCCAGAGGATGAATGTGATCTGGGTGACTGTGTGAGTCTGGCTGTGGAGGTCTCCTCTTCCTCTGATGGACCCAGACACTCAGACTCCCACTCAAAGGCTCCCCTCAGCACCCCATGCGCATCACAGGTCAGTTTGTTTGACTGTTGTTGCCTCTAAGCGTCAGACCTGGATGATAATTTAATGCAACATGTTTGGAGAAGGATACACAGGTTTCTGAATGATGTTGTGTTTTGTGGGGGTGCAGAGAATTGTGAGCCCAGAGACTGACAGCGGGTTCGGGAGCTCATACTTGAATCAATCCACCTCTGGACCATTTCAATCAAATCTGCTCACAGGAAGGTAAAAATCTAGCCAAGCACTGATTCACTGATTGATCAGCAGGCACTGTCGAGACATCACATGGGTCCCTGTGGAATAACTCACTTTGGATCTGTTACAGTGTGCAGTCCCTTAATGGTGCTTTAAGTAGCTCTGACAGCGAGGGCTCCTGCTCCAACCTGCAGACAGCCATCCACTCAGCCTCTCTAAACAGCCAGCGGTGGGCCAGCTCCTACCCGTCTGTCCAAACACAGTCCTGTGGTGCAGCAGCTGCAGTGGAGCTGTGGGTTGAGAGCACCACAAAAGAGCCTTCAGTCCGACTACAGGGTGAGACTTTGTTTTGCAGTCACAGTGTGATTTTTCACTCATTTTCATTCATTTCATGATTTTTCACCCAATTAAGTTGGGTTTTTGTTTTACTGTAGCTGGTTACACTGAAATACTAAGTGCTTCCCCATCACCCTCTGGACAGGATCTGATTCCAGCTTGCCCGCACAGTTCCATCATCACGTGTCTGATCCAGGACTCAGCACCACCATGAATACAGAAGAGAGAGGCAACCAAGGGTATCCCTGTCCTTGTAATAGGTCAGCATATGATAAGAGGCAACCAGTATTAGCAGCTCTCTGCTGCACTACTGCAAATGAGGCTTTAAGCAGTTGTTTCACCAGTCTAGATAAAGTTTAATGATCCTCTTTTATTCTCACTAATTTACACACCTGATTATCTGTTTTTGTGTGTCCCATGCTTGTGTTCAGTGAGGCTATCCTGGCCTTGCAGTCAGAGGTGTCCCGGCTGAAGAAGGACCTGGAGGAGGGTTTAGTCCAGCTGCCTCACCTCACACAGAAGATGGACTATCTCACCTCCAAATACAGACTGGATCGTCAGGAGCGCAGGTCTAAAACCAGGACCAGGACCCACCTAAGACCAGCCTCTATCAGGTGAACCTGATCTTCCTGGACAGTGGACTGTTAGATTGTAATTGTGTTACAATTGGAATATTATATTAACATTTATTCCTTCTTAGATAACAACAAGGTGAAAGACCTCTGTTGATACCATTCAGACATTTCTTTTACTGTTTCCTCCAGTGAATGGAAATCAGACAGCAGGCAAAATATGAGTAATCTGACTTCCAGTCCAGCAAGAATAGAGGACTGGATCTCTTCAGACATGGACCCCAGTAAGAGCAAAGGTATTCCACCACCATCAAAATAATACACTCACAAGCCAGGCAAAATCTCTCTGTGCCACTCTCTCTGAGTATCACCACCTATTCATGTTCAGATAATCCCCCTCCATTTTGAGTTTGATAATCTCCTCCCCAGGTACAGACAGTGGTGATACCGAAGGCTCTGAAATCATGTCACAGTTCCACGGTTCACCTGTGGGGAGCAGAAGAGGCAGCAGCGCACACTCTGGCCTTGAGTTTCAGTTTAAACATCAGGGGATATTGCAGTCCAGCAGAGGTCAGGGGTCACAAATAAATGTCACAGCAATGTACATGTTCATACTTACTCACATACTCACATTAGCTAGATTGGTAAATTTTGCATGAAGTGAGTCAAAATGGACAAAATACATATTAAAAAGGTTTTACTCCTTTAGGGACGGACTGCTCAGTGAAAACAACACGTTCGACCAGCTCCGTTTTAAAAGGTGGGGGAGCTCCTGACAGTCACGCCAAGCAAACACCACAGAGTAAGTTGTTTACGACATTATCATTTCTGTTGTCAGTTGAGAGAACAGTGTGTACAGTGAGCCTATCAAAATGTTGGGTAGTAAACATGTGCAGTGTTGTGTATCGGTTGGATACGTACTGTGTGCTTCTCCCATCGGCAGCCTTCATGGAGAGTTTTTACTCCAAGGAGAGGTGGTCTCGTCTCGCCTCTTCATCACTGCAGAAGCCGCTCCTCCAGGTCGGCTATGGCTCATCCAGCAGCCTTCCTGCCAGGTAAACACACATCACACATGTGACACATGTAACTGAAAGCAGATGAGACTTTCACGAGTCAAGTTATTGCACTATAACATTTTGTAAAATAGGAATTATTCTATCTCGCTCTCTGTCCTGAAATCCAGCTACAAGGTGAGGGAGTCGCCTCTTCACTCTACGTCCCATCACAGGAAACAATCCACACAGTCAGACACAGCACTCCTGCCCAGCAACGTGTACTTCCAGCAGACATTGTCCCCTGTCTCGGTGCCCTTAAAGACTGTCAACAGGACAGGCAGACGCAGAGGGAGCAAGGTGACATGTCTCATCTGCTGTGACGCTACAGAGATCATTTTCATACACAGGAACCTCTGTCTGCATTTCGGGAGTAAACAATCGGTAATTATATAGACGTGTTATTCAGCTTAACTGCTGTTTTCTAGGAGGAAGAAATGGACAGGACTCTCGACCAGGCTATTGAAGTGGCCCGAAACATGAAGAGGACCACCGAGCGTATGGCCAAGAGGCTGTCAGCTGACCTGGCCAAAGCTCAGCTCTGCAGGAAACTGCACAACATGCAGCCACTAGGGGGCAGGAAACACCATGCATTATAACACCAGAGGTCCAAACCAGTTTATACAGTAATTAAACAATCCGGCAGTCCCTATGATAGATGATGCTTATGTAGGATATGTTATTATTGGGGAGGGAATATCTCTGGTTTTGAGTTATTTAAGGAATGAGAAAGTTACAGCTTTTGTACATGATTGTATTTTAAATGAGACAAACATCTAGCAAATTGATAATTTATTGATTGACAGCAGCCCATGTTGTTGCGGCATCTTAATGTCATTCATACCAATGCATAAAATACTTTTTATTCACTTTTTTACATGCTAATAGTAGATCAATACTCTTCAATATATTGCTTAATCCCTCATGTGTTTTATCAGTAACATATCCATTACCTAAAACACAAAAGGAGACACACTGTTACATTTGTGCTCTGTGGTCAGAGGGCAGCATCGTCCATACTGCACATTGTCAGCTCATCTCATCAGATGATAATAAACATGAACTTTGTCTTTTCTCAGTTGTCCATGTCAGCAACGTCTTTTCTATTTTTTACTTTACCTGCTTTACCTACAAACTATTAGCCATCCAATACACACAAGTAGCCACAGGCTAAGGAGATAACGTTAACTAAAACAAAATCTAGGTCATATTGGCAATATTAGATTTCAGGAAAATCCCACACTGTCTTTATTTCAGATGAGTATCAACTTTTATGCTTTTAGCTAATTTGCTCATCCGATGCCTCTAATGCCCATCCCTGCTGGCCTGTGGGTGCTCGTGATGCAGTGTCTTCTTACTGAGTTTCTGTTGGGCGGCTTTGTGGCCTTGCTCCTGTCACCGTCACAGCCTGCTGCTGCCGGGCTGAGTTCAGGTTTTTGTTTGTGGGGTTTCGAGTTCCCCTGTTGTTCTACAGAGGCTATCAGGAAAGGAGATGTGTCAACATTCCTGAGCCGTCCCGTCCGATTGTTCAAAGAGCAGGTGAAGTTCTCAGTATTCACTAATTTGTAGAGCATCAGCATGTCACAACAACAACAGTGGAGAGGAAAACATTCACTAAGAGGCAAGAAGAACCAGACCAGATCGACCATCTGACTGAGTGGTGGCTCATTTTAGTTCTACTCCAAAGTTTCTCACTTCAGTGGATTTTTTACAAGGGCTTTCATCTACTGATGGATCAGTGCCTTTTCGTCTAAATATCTTTTGGGGGAGAAAGAAAGAAAATCACAGAAGCTCAATAACTGAAATTCAGTGCAGGGGACCTACATGGGTTTTCTGTGCCTTTGAGACTGATATTGTGACACATAGAAGTAAACTCAGTGACAACTTTTGAACTCATCATAATATAAGAAATCATCCCTGTTGACAGTTTTGAACAGTGACCTGATCATTTAAAGCAGGGATTCCCAAACTGTGGTGCTGCTGCTAGGGGGTGCATGACATGACAATGTGAGTTTCCACACAAAATCAATTGTAAACCTAAATGAAAAACGTTATAATAAAAAAAATTAGGATTAAAAAAAAATATCCAAAATCCAGCTGATAAATAGACTATGCCTTTTTTTATGTGTCAGGCATTGGGGGGGGGGGTGTCAGCTAGGTCGGAAAGTAGAAGGGGGTGCACAGCCTAAAAAGTTTGGGAACTGATGTGAAGGTTAGAGGTCAGTACACATTGCACACAGTGTTAATGATCATTCTTTGTTGGTTTTGTGTGCGGGTTTCTGAATGGTCAGTGATCCAAAGCTGATAACATGAAACAATGATTTGCATCCTTTAGCATGTACTGAGTTACACCGCAGCGTTATCTCTAAACAAAACAATCAGACTGGTAATTTTTAGAAATCAGACACTGTTACTTTTTGTTCTTTGAACTCTGAAAGTGGCGATTATCTCACTTGTGTGAAGTTGAATTTGATCAGCTTTCTCCTTTTGGCCTTTGTTCACAAAAGAGTTTGTCCATGGCTGGTCCTTAGGGACCCTCCCAGCCCATCTTCATAATACACACACCTGATGCAGATACTGGGCCACTGGGGAATAGAAGAGCTTTTATTCTAACCTCACCATTCAGCTGGATGGAAACATTTGTGGCTATGCTGCTGTATATACAGTAATTCTATAGGGGATGGTAAAGTTCCCTGTAGTAAATGCTACTATATGGACGTACAGTTATCCTAACGTACCAAACAGGTTTTCCATGGGGTTACATAAGCGAGCTGGTTTTTGTCCAGCTGAGGCTGAAGCAGGTGGAGTGGCTGTAACTATATCACAGAAAATCAGTGAGTGTTTAATGTTCGTCCACATAAGCAACTGTCAGTTACAGTTATCAAAACACAACATGGCTTTATATTACACAGCACAAGTATCATCAAGATACTTTCATTCTTTAAAAAGACTTGTTGTGTTTTGTTTCACAAGTTTCTTTCATGACTTTCTTTCTTCTTCTTTCTTCACTTTGCTATGCTTTTAAATATGTGCAGATGTGCAGAGCTTTGGTCAACTGCTTTTGTTTAAAGTGTGCTACTTAAATGAACTTGATGTTATTTCATTTAATGTGGAAAAGAGGAGATATCCAGTATTGTTTGGATGAAAACAGATACACCACGCAGCAGCAGAAATGGGGTCATTGCTGTATCTCTTAACCTGTTTTGTGTTTCGCCCCCTTTCTTGATGTTTTACACGTTACTAATTTTCCAACAAAAGTATTTTTATCTGCATCCTCATCTGTTACAGGTGAGCTTTCTCCTCTCGCTCTGATAGGCCACCCAAACACCCCTGAGGGGAGGAGTTACAGCCTCTGGGTGCTTTGGTATTTGCTGAAACAATAAAGGACCTGTCGTTTCATCTAAGGGAGAAAGAGAGAGAGAGAAAGAAGGGGGAGGGTGGGAGAAAGAAAAGGAAAGTCAAATTTAAGCTCGAGCTGCTTCCCTGAAGTCATTTTCATTAACAGCATCACACATCTCCCCTCTAGGCAGAAAACGCTGAAGGCATGGGAACAACACAGTTAAAGATGCTAAAGATTTTGCTATTATTGACCTTCACAGAGGTAAGAGATGATCACTTATAACATTGTATGTTCATTTTCTGTAAAAGTACTGCGATAAAAATGCCAGTGCAGTTAACATCATCACTGTGCAGTAGTTTTGATGTATTCCTATTTTTTAATACAGTGCACATTCCATATATCCAGATAAAAACCAGTGTATAGCTGGAGGAGTTTTGAAACATAAGAACATTGGCTCTTTTGAGTGTCTCTGCTTTCAACAAGTGTGTGTGGCATGCCCAACCGTAGCTCAATAGACAAATTCATTCCAACCTGAAAGAAATACCTGCACTGACCACTCCTGGGATCTGTGTTGAGTGAGGGTAATGTGCAGCCTGCTGCCTCTCATGCTCCAAGAACATGATACAGGCCATAATTTGCCTCAGGATATAATGTGAAATACCGACAGCTTGCTGCTGCTGGAATGATGTCTTTGTCTTTACGATGTTTTTCCTGTCGTTTCTCATCAAGTCATTTCCTCTTTTCATCCATTAATTTGCCACATTTTGTCATTTACAGATTTGTGCTTCTCAAAATGGTAAATCATTTTCTTTTATATTTGTATAATGTTTACTTATAATACGCAAACTATTCCAAAATAAAGCTTTTGTTCAGGATATGAAAATAGAGGGTTTTTTTGTTTTTCTTCTCTCTTCCCTTCAGACATCACAATTTCAGTGTTTACGGTCACATCTAAGAGCATGACGGTGCAGTGGAAGGGCCCCACCGGCGCCAGCTCCTACAAGATCACAGCGACGCCCAAGAACTCCTCAAAATATCCCGTCTTTGCTCAGTTCAGCGGTAACTCTGTGATGGGCTCAGTCAACTCCCTGTCACCAAACACGCTGTACACCGTGCAGCTTGAAGCCATGGACAATGCTCTCAATGTCCTCAGCAGCGCACTGACTGAGGAGACTACAGGTCAGTAACAACAGCAAAGACAGAGAAGGATCCAGACACTTTGTTATACACAGAGACACTGTTATCAATGTAACATACTTCAAGTATAAACATATATATATAGTATATAAAAGTACTTATTATGGAGTAAGAATGGTCTCAGTCATTGTCATTGTGATTCCATATAATAATGGATTATTATTGCTAATGCAGGAAGAGCTATACATCAACTATTTTGACAATCAATGACTTTTTTTTGATAAATGGAAACATTTCTGTGGCTCAGACGTCTCTGTGACGACCAGCTGCATTTCTTTGTATCATTTTTTCATAATAAACTAAAAAATCATGAGTTCATGGATGATAGGTTGGACAAAACAAGACTGTCATCTTAAAGGCTTTTATTTTGCATCTGTGTTGCTTGTCCAGCTCCTGAGGTCCCTAGCATCATAAAGGCCTACTCCAAACGCAGTGACAGCATCACTGTAGAGTTCACAGAGGTTTCCGGGGCAACCAGTTACATCCTGAGAGCAGAGACGGACGATTTCTTCTTGGAGACCCCGGTAAGCGGTTCCCCAGGCACCGTGGTGAATCTCCAGCCCACCACAAACTACATCCTGAGCGTCATGTCGGTCAACTCAGGCGGGAGGAGCCAGCCCTCCTACCCTGTTGAGAGCAAGACAGGTACGTCCAAAAATCCTAAAACTGGAGTGCTGAATAGTTGACTTTACACTGCGGTGAAAGCCTTCTGATAGATAATTGCTGATCTTCGGTGTGTGTTTGAAAACACTTATTGAAGACATTTTTATTATTTTCGTATAATGATCTCACTAATAGTCTCTAAAAAGGGATTGTATTGATCTTTTCTATCCACTTTCACTTGTCCAGACATTAGACATTTGAAGCAGTTTACTCAAGATGCTTATCGGTGTATGAAAAGTGAAACGCTGCCCCTCTGTTGTTCCCGTAGGACAATAGCTTGTTATCTCATTCCGCCGGCCATAACGGCGTGTCATTTCATTGTCCATTGTCACACTGTCCTGAGTCTTTGCAGCCAAATCAGGGGGGTGGAAACTCTATCCATCCCTCTGCACTATACTATTCTGATGATCTGAAAAGAGAAACCATGAGAACTAGGTTGTCTGTCTTCCCAAAGGAGAAATGAATGTAACATAATCACAGAGAAATTGTTTTCATTTCACACCTCCTACAAAAAAATGATGAAGTACTAAATCTATGTGTTTGTCCATTTCCCTTTTTTTCATTAACCTTTATTTCTCTGTGTTTGTCCTTGGCTGCAGTTGTGATTGCTCCCATGCTGAACACCTCCTCCCCTGGTAATGACACCATCGTTGTGACTTGGCCTCCTGTTGACCATGCTGTCCTCTACACGCTCTGCATTATCCGAGAAGGCTCCAGCTCCCGCCTCAAAGTGAACACCACAGACACCATGATGACCTTTAATGACCTTGACGCTGGGACTACTTACTGTATCAAGGGTATGGCCTGGGACTCTGAGGGTCAAACTGGAGATGACACCACCGTCTGCCAAATCACACGTAAGCATGATAAACAGCATGACATCTTACGCTAGACTACAAACCCCTGTAGGAAAGCTGGTGGTCACATTATTTCTTCATGTCTGTCATATCCAGGTCCCCCGAGCACAGATGTGACGGTCCAGGTGACTGGGATTGGTCGGTCCCTTGGGATCTCTGTGTACTGGCTGCCAGCGCAGGGAGCTGACAGTTACATAGCATTCACCTCCAATGGCCAAAACTGCACCAGTTCGGTTACCTACTGTCAGATCATACCTATAGAGTGTGGCCAGAACAACTCTGTCATTGTCACAGCCTATAACAACGCTGGTCCCAGCAGCCCCTCACAACCAGCTGACTACATCACATGTGGGTATATAACACACACTCAGCCACATACAGCATCCTTTCATTTGGAATATCAGTCTCAAAGTTGACAAGAACAGAGGGGAATCTCTGCGGACAGTGGCATGCAAAAGTTTGGGCACCACTGGTCAAAATTTCTGTTAATGTGAACAGTTAAGCAAGTGGAAGATGAAATGATCTCCAAAAGGCATGAAGTTACAGATGACACATTCCCTTCACATTTCAAACAATATATATATATATTTTTAATTTTCATCTTTTAAAATAACAGAAAAGGAAAAGGACCCTAAGCAAAGGTTTGGCCACCCTGCATAGTTAGTACCTAGTAGCCCCCCCTTTGGAAACTATCACAGCGTGTAAATAGTAAATAGCTCGTCTGATAACTTGGTCAAAGTTACCTGAGAGCTCAAGTCTCCTGGGTTTCCCATTCTTTTGCAGGGTGCTGCTTTCCCCTTTTCACTCTAAAATTGTAGACAACAAAAATAACACACTGATGTTGCTTAAAGTATTGCAAAAAAGTGTTTCATGTTTAACTTTGTGCCTTTTAGATCATTTCATCTTCCACTTACTTAACTGATCACGTTAACAGAAATTTTGACCAGGGGTGCCCATCCTTTTGCATGCCACTGTATATGATTATTTCTGCTTTTTACAAGAGTTAGATGAGAGCGTTGTTGCCACTTATATATAAAGCTACAGCCAAAAGTCAGTCAACTTAGCCATTGTACAGACTGGTTAAGTATAGAGGTGCTGGAAGACAAATGATGCTGTCTTTGTACAGCCATTTTCTGGATAGCCATTTTCCCTTTGCTGCCAGTCTTATGCTGCACTGATCATCTCCTGGTTGTTAATTTATATTTGTCAGCTACTACTACAGCTGCTGCAGATTGTCAAACGATTCCTTCAACAAGTGATGCCCATTTTTCTCTATCCCTGAACCGACATGTCTCTTTTTCTATCAGATCCATGTCCGCCAGAGAACAGCTGGGTGGAGGAGCCCACTGCAGGCAACTGCTCCCTGGTGTGGGACGAGGTGCCACTGGTGGAGTACTACATGGCTTTCATAAAGAGAGATGACGGGACCGAGATGTCATGCAACACCACTGAAACCACCTGCACATTTTTCTGCATGTGTGGCTACACCTACCTCACTTCGGTCTTCCCTTACAACCAGGGTGGCTCCAGCCCTTATTCACACGTCCGCAACTACACCACCAGTATGACCACAACACAACTGGTTTTGCATTTTTAATTCCATATTATTTGTACTTTACAGACCATTGGCTTCATTTCTGAATTGGTTCCAAAATCTCAGATGTCTGAGTTTCCCTGAAAGCACCACCATGGCATTGTTGTAAAAATATGATCCTTTTTTTTGGCAGATGTTTTCACAAGCTATAACGGGAAAAGCAACGGTGTAATTAATGACACTGGGTGTTTTTTATTTTACACCTGTGCCCTTTTCTGGGATGGCAGGTCAAAGCGGTTGCTACAGAAAGCTGCAGTTCTTTAAAGAGAACAAAACAGTGGTGGATTTATTTCTCAAGTTCCTGTAAAATCACACTGTACTGGCATGAAGTGAAAACAGTGGCTGTCAGGAAGGTAAACACCTGTGTGATCCGTTGTCCATTGTCAGTTACAATTCTCACCTATCTTTTTGCATTTCTCTTCCAACTCCAACCCCCGCCCCCCTCCAGTTCCTTGCTGCCCACAGGGTGTTACCATAAAGCTGGTTTCTGCAGACACCCTGAAGATCATGTGGTCACCGGTCAAAGGGGCCGAGCTGTATGAGACAACAGCAAAAGAGACCAGTGATGTCATCCACTGTAACGACACGGCTCCGGTGTGCGCCCTGTCAGATCTGAGGTGCAACACAGCTTACTCTGTGACAGTCACGCCCTGCAGCGAGTTACGAGGATGCAACCGCACCTGTACACCACACACTCATGAGACAGGTATCACCCGTTGGCACCTCACACCATGAGGACTCACTTATTCACATGCAAATGAAATGCAAGTGATTCTTTAAGACTAGGTTAGATGAGTAGTTCAATACCACTCTCATGTCTGCACACTGTACATCAGTTGGTTAGCTTTGCATAAATAATGGAGACAAGTGGAAATGGCTTAACAAACTGCAGCTACATAGGGTAACCACATCCCCAAAAAAGCAGACAGAGCAAATCAGACAGACACATGATCATCTCTCTCTCTCTCTCTCAACACTGACAGGAAGGAGCTGTCAACCTGTCTGTATGCAATGGTGTGAGTCTGTGTGGAGACTCAGAGGAGTCCCTAATCAATAAATGCAGCTGGATAGGTCAATGGGTAATACCACTGACTTTGACTGACTGGCTTGGGATTTGAATCCCAGTCATGGCTGGTATACTGCATCTGCAGTCAACAAGCAGAGGAAGATCTTGCTTTCTTACAATGAATAGATGTGAAAAGTATTTGTTGTAATCAGTAGAAGAGCATTCCAGTTATACGACTGACCTTGTTCCGTATCAAGGACAGTGACCTGATCACAGCGTATTGTGTTTTGTTGCATTATTAGTAAGATCAGGAAGTGTAAGGTAAGATAATAGCACGGTGGACCTGAGGGCTCAACCTAGGTACTTTTATATTTACTGAAATATATTAAAGTAGCATTGATCTGTTCATGTCACTCTCAGCATAGTTATAATGTTAAACTTGTTCTTAAAAATAACTTCTCACGCTGCATTCAGACATGCCCTAATGACGTCCCTTGTTCCCTGTCTGTGTCTCTCCAGCTCCATGTTCTCCAGAGATCCTGAATATGACACAGACAAACAGCTCTACATACAGAGTTCTCATCACCAACCCCAACACACAAAACACAAGCTACACCATCACCGCCATTGGACGCTATAACACACACACCTGTCAGACAAGAAACAGCTCCTGTAAACTCATGGACCTGCCCTGCGGTTCAATCTATGAAGTCACGGCAGTGGCCACCTCAGCCGTGGGACGGAGTCTACCTGGTTTCAGTAAACCTTTAGAAACAGGTACACTACTCAGTTATCACTAGGATTCAATATCAAATCAACCATTAAACTAACTTTGTGGTCGTTTGGGCGACCCCATGTAACACAAAAATAAAATGAAATGCTACACCATCAAAAAGTGTAAAAACATGCAGCTGCTATAAATGGGGGAGATAAGCACTGATCCGACTTGTAACAATAACGCAACTGTGCATCAGTGTAATCAAAGCTTATTTTATTTTATCACTTATGAGCAAATCAGTGGACAGCTGCAGCACTATTAGCTTTACTTACCCTAACCCTAACAAGGTAATACATTAAGAACAACCAGGCCAGGCCTTTACACACAATCATTCTAGTATTGATTATGGATCTGTATTCCTCTTCCCAAGGTCCATGCTGTCCCATGTTTGTGAATGTGACCCAGGTCACCCAAGCTATGACCAACGTGACCTGGTCACCTGGTCTTGGTGCACGCTCCTACATCACTGCCTTGACGTCCTCCCGCGGACATGCTAAATGCCACACTCTGGACACCCACTGCCTGATGGGATGCATCACCTGTAGCACCAACTACAGCGTCAACCTGGAAGCTATCAGCAGCACAGGACACAAGTCAGAGTGCAAATATCGTGGATTCTCTTCCAGTGAGCACGTACATTCAGAATATATGTCCAGTGCAGGGAAAAAACATGCACACTCAATCCATCTTTTGACCAATCAAAATGAAGTAAGCATCAGTCACAGGAGATCAATGGTGAAATGAAACAGAAAGCTGAAAAATGATGAAATATATGTTCATGTGCACAAAAATGTATTTCAGGGTGTGAGGTAAGGAGGGCAGGGGTGCATGTTTGCATTTTAACATGACAGGAAGTCACATTCTGCCACTCACTCTGTTGCAGGTCCCTGCTGTCCGACAGGAGTCAAGCTCTATCGCAGGGCCAACAACTCCCTCAGGGTGTACTGGCGTTCTCTGGGCCGTCAGATCCACAACCACACAGTAGAGCTGTACGGGACAGGAGCCAACTACACGTGCATCGCAGCTGCCGGCAGCACGTACTGTGATATCCAGGAGGAAACATGTGGGGATGTCTACACAGTGTTGGCAGCACCTGTGGGACAGAACGGAGTCAAAGTCAACTTCTGTCAGCCCAGGACATACTCAGGTGGGTCATACAGTGGACTGTTTAATATCACAGTTTTTCATTTGTTTTTGGAACTTGTATTTCTGAATTTTGTCATTTTTCTCAGTTCCCTGCCCAGGAAGTAACGCTGGCATGGGTAAGTATCCACTAAACTGTGAACGTCATATTATGTTTTGGTTTGGTTTATGAGAATTTTGATACTGCTCTCATGTCTCTATTAATCCTGAACCAGGAGTCAGTTACCATATCTTAGCATAAGGACTATGAGGGGAAGATTATTTCTAATGAAGTTATGAGAAGTTTGAAATTGGTGCTGCACTTAACTCTCCACTCTTTCTTTTCTTTCCCTCAAGTGATATCTCGTGGAAAACGAAGCTTGAATTAAGTAAGTCTTTCTTTTTGTTCCTAATCTCCCCCAGATAAGACATACAGTCCTCAGACCACATGAAAACGGAGTTGTGTAACGACCTGAGATAAACAAACGTGCTTTCATTGGGAACGTGTGTAAAAGAAATTGATGAAGGCTTCTTTCACACGACGCATCCATTGTACCACACAGCTTGAAGGGTATCTTGTGACAGCATCACAGGCCTCCATAAATTGACTCTACCTATAGTGCACTGGTATAACAATGAAAGAGCATATAGCTAGGCGGGAACAGGTGGGGCCGATCTCTGTCTGTCTTTACCTCTGGGACGTCTCGAATACGTGTCTGTCTATAAAACATGGAAACAAGAATGCAGAGAACGTGACTCAGGTAAATGATGATGGAGATCTGCTGCGGGAATGTGACACCGATATCTCACCATGTCGTGATGAGTGGTTGTAAGATGATAGATAGTTAACAGCCCCTGACTCAGTGTGACAAAACAGCCTTTTATTGAGTGTGATGGATCAGTACTGAAGCTTTCATAATGTCTTATCTTGTCCCCCCCACCAGCACCAGCACCACCAACCACCATGGACAGAGGACTGTGTTTACACCAGCTGTGCAACTGTGAAGATCCAGTATATTCAGATGAAATATCACTTGTTTAGGAATATCTCTGTTTTGTTGTTACTGCTGTTTGCCAGAGAAACTGTGACAATCAGTTTCTGTTGAATTAAAATAAAAAGAAACAAAAAGCTGAAATAATAATTAAAACAAAAAATGTGTTTTGGGGGTTAAAAAATGAATAACTAGGCATTTATCCTGTGTAATTGACAAATATTTTGCATATTTCTACTTTATAATTGTAGGATACATGTTAATTCAGATGCAGTCACTACAGTTGCCCTTTCATAATGACACTTGATATACCCTCACCATGTAATGAAATGTAGTATAAATGCAAAGGAAGCAGAAAGTGAAACTCTACAGTGACATCCTAGATCAAATCAATCGAAGACGAACACAAGTAGAAGACCTCCTTATGGCTGCTGTGTGATGTTTCTGGGTTGTAAAGCAGGTCGGTGACCTAGAGAAGAAGGTCACACAGGTAGAAGTGGGGCAGCAGGTATCTATCTCTTTGGCCTGGAGTCAAGCATAGCAAGTCCTATGGATGATATGTCTGATCAGATTGCTGAAGACAGATTCAGTGTTACCTCTGCTCTCATTGGATTTGTTTTCTCTCAGTTGACAGACGACGACAATAAAGCACATCACTTTTGCATTACAACACCGTGCTGTGGGTCTTCTTTTATGAGGTTGAGATGTTTTGTTCTGGTGTGTGGGTTTGGATAGAGGAGCTTTAGTCAGGGCTTCAAATATAATCCAGAAAGAAAATGATCTAAGAAATTTTGAAATACCAAACCTGTTATAGAATACCCAATGAGGAGACTTTCGCTGACCTTAAAAGTTGTATAACTGACCCAAGTCACTTATACAACCGTGGTGTACCAAGTCAGTTTTACTGTCTCTGCCCGAGAGCACTGCATATGTATTATACATTTCAGGGTTGCATGATCAAGCCAGATACTTTATTTGGTTGACAGGCTGCTCATTACTGAATCACTTATGAAAGATATGATTTCTTAAAGCATCTTTATTCACTGAATATCTCCACCCTTCAGGGCCACTCGCTATTATGTGAGGTTTATTCATATTTGCACAACAATTTCTCAATTATTTATATCATGACCCAACTGACATATAATAATAATGATAATACAATCCAATAGTTGACATTTCAGTGAAAACCATAAATTCAAACCTCATCCTGCGGATAAAGAAATTGCCAGGGGATCACTAAAGTCATTTTGGTATATTGTATATCTGATAGCTGTGGATTAAATGGTACTATGGATAGTATAATAAAACTGAGACTTATATAGATCAATAGATATTTTTATGTGTGTTGTGACTCTTTTTCCACTATTGAGCCACTGTAATAATTTGTTGTAAACTCCACCTAACTATTGGTTAGGATTACAATTACTGTGTCTGCTTCATGGATTGTAGCTCCTAAACCTTATTGGAGTGAAACCAGCAGTATTTTAGTTTTGCCTTTTCACACCAAATTGAACATTATCACACTTTATGGAGCTTGAAAAAGATCTAAGAATAAAACCTGGAGAATTTTAGTCTATGTAGACAGAAAACTGAACAGTGTTCTGTACATCAGGTGTTACTGTAAACTACATTCCCTATGTAAACTGTATGAATGCGCTGATCACGTTGTTTCTGACCAAGACAGGTGTAGTGGCCAAAAATCCCTGAGGTGCACTTTAACAATTACCAGGCTGAATTCACAAAAACATGCATGTGTTCAGGAACGTTTAGTTCCTGCATGTGGGAAACACAAGGAACCGGGACCTCAGGCAGATAGATTTCAGGATGATGATCTGCAGGCTCACAATGGGACAAATAACACTAAGGCCAAACACAAACAACCGAGGAGAGTTCAAGGAAGAGGCAGTGGTGTCAACCTTTTGTCTACAACTCTTTGCGTCACACAATGTAACATGCAACAAGCTATCACATGTATTGAAGTAACACCATCAGTAGAATACACTGAGCTAAAAACTGGGATACGGCAGCACCAGGAACAGGAAATACTCAGTTCTCTGATATTGTGGACACACTCTTCCAATATTAGATTTCCCAAAAGACTAAGAGTCAGAGAAATCATAATAATATAAAAAAAACCTTCTGCTCATACCCATTATTGGCCACTTTATAGGTCTGTGTATACAAGATACACAAAAATTGTCTACTCACCACAAACATAAGCAGTATGAAAGCTATACTAAAATTGTTGTGTTACATAAAGTACATTTGAACTTACTTCGTTACACATGGATGATAAACTCATTCCATTTTTCCTGTAATGAGACACTCTCTTCTTTATGGCTTTAAAGTTTTACATTACATGTGGCTGGGATGTGGAATTTTTCTAGATAATGGGTGAAACTGGAGCTCCATTTGTTGACATGATATGAAACATATGTAAAAGCTATTTATCACACAGAGCACAGTGTGAGCAAGTTGAGGGTACTTCCACCTCCCTTGCTGTATCTACTGGCATGCCTCAGGAATCAATCTTAGGACCTCCACTATTCTACATGCATGTAAACAGCCTGCACAAACATGATGTGATGTTTAAAAAGTGTATTCTGTTTCTCTTTTCATCTTCGTTTTAATGTTCAGCTAAGTCTTCACAACTTGGGTTTGTACAATTTTTGAAGCAAAGCTAAAGAGCCATGATTTATTTTCACTTAGCTGAGTTGAAGTTAAGTTGAAGTTGTTAAAATTGATAAGAAATAGTTGAGCCTGTTCCCTCATACAACTGTAACAGATGTCCTCAGATCCAGCAACTTGAAATGGAAACTGTGTAAATGGGAAATATGAATTTAATGAACATCTATGCTGCATATTAGTTGCAATAAAAGAGACACATGAAATAAAGTAAAGAATTATTGTTTGTCTTAACCTGTGGATATAGGCTGTTTTAAGTTCTCCATTTCCATCATAATTAGGACCAAACTGCTTGAAAATATCACCAAGTTCAAATCAGAACAAAATCTAATGATCAGTTTATTAAAAATCTGATGAAAATGACAAATACAATTTTGTTCATGGCTATTTTTGCTAACAACCAATGATGCCTAATGACAGAGCATTTCCAAGAAAAATGACATCAATTCAGGAAGGATGTTGTAGGGGGGGACCTGGGTCAATTCACTTTTCAGTATGTCATACAAAGGAGATCATGTTACTCCATAACAGGCCAATCCTGTTCCTGCACAACAAAGGGAGAATAATTAATGATAATTAGATATTTAGAGAGAAATCAGTGTCGCAACTAAAGTTTTTTTTTACCTTCAAAGCTGAGTTGGACATAGGCAGACACAAGCTGCAAAGTTATTCAAACTTAACATGGAGACATTTGAATGTACTGGGCTGGGGAAGTGAAAGAGCCCCCACCTCCACCTAACAAGGCACATACTTTGTTTCCTTCTCATGATGACAGAGCGCCCACAGGCATCTACCTGTCCTCATTTAGGATGTCCTGATTGGTTCCCACAAAGCTGATCTACAGCACTCATCATGTAAAGATTTCAGATGAACTCCTGAGTGCAGAGAGCCTGTATGGATGTAAAATACTGAGGCTTTGACTTTAACAATGGATAAGATGTGGATGTTTTATCCATCAGTCATTCTTTTGTCTGTCATACAGGTAATTACACATTTTATTTTATTTTATTTTAGAATTTAACTGTCACTTAATACTTCCTAGTTAATTTACTATCTCTCTCTCTCTTTTTTAGATACAACATGTTATGGCTACAGGTGAGTGCTCTGACTGATTACAGTTCATGTGAGAAGCACATTTAGTGGTTTGAAGCTAAGTAGATTTGACATACTTTTTTTGTCCATCACTAATAAGGCAAATGAGACATATTTTTCCAGCAATACAGCATAAATCCAAAAGATTGCTCAAATTAGTGATTTGATGTTGTTGATCTAATTACAGCTTTGTGTTTGCTGATGTGTAAAATTTTATTGTAACCTCTGTCTGAACGATGCAAGAATGGGACTTTGACCAAAACTGGCCTCAAAATTTAATAAAAAAAATTGAGTTCACTGAAATCCACTATGGATACAAAATACAGTGTAAGAGTGTGGATTTAAACCAAGCTGGCACATTGAAAGAAAAAAAGGGTTAAAAAAAAGTAGCTGGTAGCAGTTAATTATTCTCACAATTTATTCAGTGAATATCAATGAAGAGTAAACTCTCCTGATCAGAACCATCTTTGCTGAACCACTATGTGGAAATAAGTAATTCTTTTGTAATCTTGAGTACTTTACGTTCTGTGTGTTCACCATCCACACACACTGTTGGGAATTGGAAGAGTTGTGTGTGTTAACATTAACAATGACTTAATGATAAGCTCTCCACCACAAGAGGGCCACCACCTCACAGGTCATACATAGTGGGGCCAAAAAAATAGTAACCCTTGATTAAA
Organism: Caranx ignobilis; assembly: GCA_021432705.1. NCBI lineage: Eukaryota > Metazoa > Chordata > Actinopteri > Carangiformes > Carangidae > Caranx > Caranx ignobilis. The sequence goes on from MU269980.1 coordinate 38,024,143, forward strand.
ATCAAGTTTTGTTTTCTTTTTTTTTCAGGATGTGCTATTGTGTCAGTGACATCTTCTTCAGCATCAACACTCAATGTGGTTTGGAGTATGGACAGTGGAACCTCAGTTTTACTGGAGCTGAGAGTTGTGAACTCAACCAATATCGCCCCAGTGGTGGTGATGCAGTCAGCACCCAGCACACAGAGGCTGATTCAGGGGTTAAGACCTGGACATGTCTATCAAGTGTCACTAAAGGTCTTTGAGTTTTATACTGTTGTGTGCACGGACGTTGAAATAACCATTACAGGTAACGGCATAAAAAATAAATAGATAAATCAGAAGAAGCCTTCCTTTGAGTAACACTGAATTCCTTATCTCACATTCCCACAGTGCCCGCCACATCTCAGATCACCTTTTCCAGAGCTATATCAAGTACGGCTATACAGTTTGAGTGGTCCAGCGTCATAGGGGCGGACAGCTACATCTTGTTTGTGGAGGAGTTGTTCAGCTTTCCCACAAGGAGATACAACCAGACCTTCACAACCCTGAGTGGACGAGTGGAAGGCCTGATGCCCTCCACAACATACAACTGTTACATTTACTCCTCCAACAGTGCTGGGAGGGGTGCCCAAAGTAATATCAGGACAATCACGACATGTAAGTGCATACATGATGCTAGCTTGGGTGATCGCGATTCAGATGTTTGAAACAACTTAACTGCAACTTATGAAAACAAAGATGGCAAATGAGGAGGGTAACACCTGTATCTTTTCTTGGAAGTGGTGCAGCCACCAACCGGAGTGGCCCTTGTAGCGACGGGAAAGAGCACGGCCCGAGTGACCTGGAACTCTGTAAGCAAAGTCCTGCTTTATCAAGTGACCGTGAGTGACAACGACAACCCCGACAACGCCCCGGTCAACAGAAACACTTCAGCCACAAGCATGGATATCAGTAATCTAGAGCCCTGCTCCACCTACACAGTGGGAGTATCATCAGTCAACGTCTTCCTGGTGCCTGGGGAGGCCTCTAATGTTTCACACACTACCTCAAGTGAGTATTTTAGCAATAGAAGGGACTATTATGCTTACATTATCCCTGGTGTTTTGCTGTATTGTAGGCTTTAAATCCTCATTTCACAAGGCCACACAGGCCCTTGCTGTATGTGTGTGAAAATGATGGAAGTGAAAAAATACAGAGGGTACTGTTATTCAGTACTTGATGATGTATATACGTCCTATGCATGAACAAGTACAGTCTATATTCCTTCTGTTTGTCATTCAAGACTAGAAGATATACCTTGGATTATCCCTAAATGTGATGCTACTTATGTAACCCCAACAAAACATTACGATTAACATAAACAACTATTCAGTATTTTTCAAATACTTTTCCTTCAGCCATAAACCCGGTGACGACAATCTCTGTGGACTACAGTTGTTCCGCCGGCATGGTGACAGTGACTTGGGATTTGGTGTTTGGGGCCAACTTGTACAGGGCCACAGCAGTCGATGGCACCGGCGCATCACTTAACTGCACCTCAGACTCCTCTAGCTGTCAGATCACCATGCTCAAATGTGGGGAGAAGTACCAGGTCCATGTCACAGCCATCTCTGACGACTGTGAGAGCACCTCCAACATCTCCTCCCTGTTCGAGACAGGTGAGCGGAGCTCCTGCTCGTGTGGAAACGACAAACATGGCTTTGCACTGGCCTGTCTCACTTTTCAATGCTTGTATTGTCTGCGCCTCATCACCTGTCTCTATTCGTTGCATGTACACATTGCATAACTTACTGTCACACACACTCACATTACTGTACATACTCTAAGCTCTTTATCACTAACCTTCCCCATAAGTCTGTCCTCTGGGAAGCTGTTTAGGTTCCTCCCATGGTGTCCAATGCTCTTTTCTTGTGCACAGCGGTGAAACACACCCTCTCATTAGTCACCAAGACCTGCCATCCAACACCAGTCAATCTAAAGCCCTTTACAGTCTATTGAAATCAGGGAATTATCCCAAAGGTCATCTATAGTATCACTGTGGAAAGTGAAAAGGTGAAGGAGACACAACACACACACACACCCTGGGAAGTGATAGTGTCTAGCACACACACACATATGCACGCGCATACACCTAACACACCTGCCTGTTTACACCATTAAAGGCTGAATGCAAACAAAGAGGGGAATTACAAAAGGAGTCAGGTCTCTGGTTCTTTAGACAGATATCTGTAGATCAAACAACAGAAAGTGAACTGCTATTGTTGGATCTGCTCTAAGTATCCACCTCTTGAATTACCATAGCATTTTACACAGCTCACCAATTCATACCAACTCCACTCCTCACATAGCCAAAGTTTGGCCAATTTCCATTCCACAACTTTGTATGTAATTTCTCATTTGTTGTGGACTTCTGTCTGATCCTTTCTCCTCTACTCCATCCAGTCCCTTGTGCTCCAGCTGATCTGCAGACCCTTCATGATTGTGCCAGCAATGCGATCGTCTTTAGCTGGCAGCCCACAAACAACACCTTCTACTATGTGGCCACAGCGGTGGACAACACTGGGAAAGTGACAGAGTGCAGGACAGTGGACAATACCTGTTACTTCACTAATACGGGCTGCGGTCAGTACTACACATACACTGTGTACTCTGTAAGTGCTGAATGCAACAGCGAGCCCAGCGACCCTGAGTTTGTCCGAACCTGTGAGTACACCTCGATTTGTTTTGATTGAAATCACAGAGGGGAGTTAAAGTAAGAGAAAGGAGCATGACATATTTCTTTTTTTATCCAGCTCCTTGTCTACCTACAAATGTAAAGACAGCAGCTGACTGTCACCCTGACATGCTGATCACAACCTGGGACTCTGCAGCTGGAGCTCTCTCCTACACTGTAGAGGCACAGGGAAACACAGGAGAAACGTACAACTGCACCTCATCCTCCAACAGCTGCGCAGTCACCGGTGTGCCGTGTGGTGAACACCTCAGTGTGTGGATTGTTGCCTCCAATGACAGGTGCACCACTAACAGGGTGCTGGGAGAGGTGGCTCAGACTGGTATGTACTGGGAGCTCTGTGAGATATAATTCATGGTTCCCATGCTGTCAAACACGATGTTCTGTTAACATTCAGGTGTTTGGTAAAAGGCTGGTCTCAGAAACAAGCTTTTTCCCCCTCTCTCCAGTTCCCTGCACGCCCATCAATATCACAGCGTCAGCCAACTGCAGCCTAGACTCTGCAATGGTCAACTGGGTCACAAGAGCCGGATCTGTGTTCTACATTGCCACTGCTCGAGATGCTGATGGAAATGCACACAGCTGCAACTCAATGGGCACCGACTGCTTGATTGAAGGTCTCAGCTGTGGAAGGAATTACAGTGCCAGCGTTATTGGCACCAATCTCAAATGCAACAGCACCCCCAGCGAGGAGGTCACCTTTATGACAGGTAGGTCACACACTTGCATTACATGAGTGTCACAACAGGAAAAAGCATTTTTGCACCAACTGAGAGCTAAATGTTTATCCCCCTTATCTTTTCAAACATGTATTCCTTAAAAAAGGTAATCTGGCAAAGTTGGATTTTCACCTCAGTTGTTTGCTTCCTCTCCAGCACCATGTCCTCCAACCAACATTGAAGCATTCAGAGACTGTGACGCCAACCATGCTCTGATAGTGTGGCAGAACCATCAGCCCACAGGCCTCTATACAGCCACTATAGAGGACAAAAGTGGAGCTCAACTCAACTGCACCAGTGACACAGTCAACAACTGTAAAATCACCTCTCTGCCCTGTGGGAGGAGATACAATGTCATCGTCACCTACCATGACGGCTACTGTCCGTCCACCTCGACACCTATCAGCATGGACTCAGGTAGCAAAGTCAGAATGGTGCAGCGAGCAAGTTCCTCTCAGTAAAACTGATGGCCAAACATTTGAATGACCTGTGTCTGTTCCCCTCTCCCTTAAGTGCCATGTGGTCCTGAGGATGTGAGAGCCAGCGTGGCCTGCATTACTGGAGAGCTGACGGTCACCTGGAACATCTCTGTTCCTGCGGAGAACTACACCACCATGATCTCCAGAGGAATGGGTCAGCCTCTGTATTGTAACTCCACAGAGACGCAGTGCACCACGGGAGGGCTGCTGTGTGGAAGCTCCTATGGCGTGATAGTCTTCTCCGTCACTGGGACGTGCTTCAGTCTGCCGAGTACAGAGGTCACAGTGCAAACATGTGAGAAATGCAGATTTATCATTCCTAAGGACATAGATGCAGCTGTGAGACTCTCAAACCTTTCCCTTATATATATCCCTATATATATCCCTGCAGTGCCGTGTCCTCCCACCAACGTCACAGCTGTGCACACATGTGGTCCAGATCCTGTCCCGGTGTCATGGGTGCTCAGTGACAGTGCCAAATACTACACAGCTGTGGCCACAAGCTTCAGGGGCCACAGAACAGACTGCTCAACCAATGACACCTCCTGCAGCCTCCCTGGGCTCCAGTGTGGGGAGGTTTACACCATTGGTGTTTCAGGAGCTGATGACAACTGTACAGGTCAACTGAGCAGCACCATCCTTCTAGAGACAGGTAACAAAACACTGACCACTACCACCACTGATGTCATTACTGGTGTCTGTCAGTTTAATTCAGTCAGACCTGATTGATTTATGTTTAATTTGATTCCCTCTCCAGAGCCATGTGTTCCCTCCAATGTGTCCAGCCAGCTGGTTTGTAGCGATGGCATTGCTCAAGTGTCCTGGGCCCCCAGTGCAAATGCAGTGACTTACGACGTGAAAGCCACCACCAGCGGACAGATCCTCACCTGCAACAGCTCCAGCCCAAACTGCACTCTGAGTGACCTCATCTGTGGCCAGGAGTACGAAATTCATGTGGCCGCTACTGACGGCACCTGTGTCAGCAACTACAGTGCTCCCTTCAGACAAGGCCAAGGTACTGGGGCCACATTTGATGTAGTTCCTCAAACTATGTCCCAACAAACCCACAACACATCTTTTCACAGTTCCGGCTTTTGTATGGATTACACTCTCTCTCTGTAGAACAACTATGATGCATTTCCATAACATCAAATGTTTTCTTTACAGAACTGCAGTTTTCATTGAGAAACACTTCTTTACTTTTCAGAAAGTGCAACAAGACTTAATGAATTGAGTGTATGGATTTTGTTTACATTCACTTTCGATTAAGATGAAGTAATTTTGTGTTATGTCTCCGTTAGTTCCCTGCGCTCCACTGAACGTCAGTACAAACTTGTTATGTGGCAACAATGACTTGATGGTCAGCTGGAACCTGTTTCCTGAACCCTTAAACTACACTGTGAAAGCAATGCCACTGACTGCAAACATGAGTTCAGTGACCTGCAACACTAACAGTGCCAGCTGTAATCTGAGTCTTCAGTGTGGACGGACTTATAACGTCTCTGTCAAAGCTTCCTCTGGTAGCTGCTGCGGACCATATAGTTCCCCACAGACCATTCAAACAGGTAATAAATGTGCTGATGGTAAAAAGATAATTGTGTGGACTGTGTTTTGTTATTTTGATTATTTCATGAGCTGTGGTATCTTCCTCCAGCACCCTGCCCCCCGCAGAGCTTGACAGCAGTGACAGAATGTGGCACAAACTCTCTTCTGGCCTCCTGGCGTGCCTCTCTTGGTGCTACCACCTACATGGCAACAGTGACAGGCCCCAACGGCTTCTCTGACACCTGCTCCTCATCCAACCTCACATGCTCTGTCTCTGGTCTGCAGTGTGCAAGTCAATACAGCATCACTGTAATATCCCAGGATAGCCAGTGCACCAGCACCCCCAGTCAAGCCGTTGTAACAACAGGTTGTGTTTACATATTTTTGTACATTTTATGCATCTGAAAAAGATTTTCCTGACTTATATGACACATAACTCCTCTCTACCTCTTCCACCAGGGCCGTGTGATGCTGTCAATGTGACCAGCAACCTCCACTGTGGCTCAGACACAGCCACAGTGTCCTGGGTTGCAGCTGCCGGGGCCACTGGTTACACAGTAGTCGCTCAGGAGAGCGGCACTGAGAATTATATTTCCTGTTGGAGCCACATGACTTACTGTCAGCTGAACCAGCTACAGTGTGGAAAAGTTTACAACCTGACTGTAATAGCTGGGGATGTCAGTTGTAACAGCACCGGAAGCACCAGTACAGTCCTGATGACAGGTAGGAGACTGGAGAGCTGGAGAGATTAAACATTCACTCAGAAGTACAAAGAGAAACTGGAGGGGTGCTGCTGGGGTGTGATCTCTGTTAACATGGGAACCAAACCCACATGTAGTGTATGAGACCTATGACTGGGTGAACAGACCTGCTCAAGGTCTGTTCGCTCCTCTCAAAACTGTAAGACCAATAGTGAAGCAAAATTTGGTTTGGCATGCAGGAGAATGACAGTCTTTAAAGACAGCTAAAACTATATACTATATAAACTCTATGATAAACACTACCGATCCTTTTCCCCTCCTTGTTTCCCTCTCAGCTCCTTGCTCTCCCTCGATCCAGAACACCACCCAGATCTGTGGCACCAATTCTTCCTCTTTGTCATGGAACTCAATGGTTGATGCAACAGGTTACATAGTTAATGCAACAGCCACGAGTGGACACAAGGTTTCATGCAGTTCAGCCACTGCTACGTGTACCCTAACAGATCTCCTGTGTAGTGAAACCTACACAGCCACAATCATTGCACAAGGAAGCCAGTGTGACAGTGCACCTGGACCTAGTACCAACATCACTACAGGTGAGTGTGTGTATGGTTAAATATATCAATAAATGTATCACCTCTTGGTTCTTTCAACTGGTCTTTATACTGTGTCATCTGCTTTTGTTTCAGCCCCATGCTCTCCAGTTATCACATGGATCCACTACACATGTGAAACCAACACAGTAGGATTCAACTGGACTGACTCTGTGGGAAGCCTTGGCTACCTGGCTCAGATAGCAGGGGAGGGGCATATTGATAGCTGTTATACTTCAAATACACAACACAGCAATAGTTGTGTGTTCCAAAATCTTCCTTGTGGCTTGGATTTCAATATGACAGTCCAGGCTCACGGGGCGCAGTGCAACAGCACTCCAGGTGTCGGTCAATACCTCGAAACAGGTAACTGTCCCACTAATACACTGCAAATTAAAGAAAAAAAAACACCAAGATTGGTGTTAAAGCAGAGGTCTGATATTTTTGGAAAATATGTGTGTTTCATGCCAAGAGTCAGATGAGAAAATTGAAAATTGATTGATTAAACAAATAAACACCCACAGCCAGCAGTCAGCTAGCTTAGCATAGTAGGAAAATTGGAGGCAAAACCCAGTTAGCCATGTCACATGTCTTTTTGTTTTTTTGGGGTTTTTTTGGTCCAGCAGACTTTTGATTTTTTTATGACACTTTCCATCGTATTCAATGCTTTGTAAGCGACTGAGGGTTAAACAGAAGGTTTAACTTCCGGCCTAAAGAGTTACCCACAAGGCCACACTAGTGATGCCATGAAATGCTCCTTGGAAACGGTGGCAGCAAGCTAGTTAGAGACAGCAACTTTTGCCGAACACGCTCACAGTTTGGGTAACGTGGTTTATCATACCTACTGTACTCTCCTTAATGACACAAGCATGTAAGTCACGACGCCTTTAAGGTACTTACACATTAAGCAGACGTCCTGAGTCAAGCTGAAGTCCTAGCAGCTCCGGGGTCTGTCCATTTCTGTAAAGCAAGTCCAGTATTGGCTCCACAGTTGGACTGACACTGAAGGAGCCGGTAAAAACAACTTTTTTCTTGTTTCTTTCTTTGTCAGAGACCCTTTTAGATGAAAACGCGTCTTTTCAGTGGACGAAAGTCTGGAAGGTGGCTGTCACCTGGAGGCTGTGACCTGTCTCTGTGTGGGCGGCGCTAAATCACACGCATACGTACGCACTAGCATGCCAAAATCAAAACAAAGAGTAGGGAAGCTATGTTATGCTAACTGGCTGCTGACTTCAGCTTCATAATTAGCCAAATTGCTAGACTCTTGGCTAGTATGTGTACTACTTCAAAATTGTTTAACTCCAATAATATAATAATAATAATCATGGATAACTCACAGCGTGTCAGATAATGCTTTTTTTGTTTATAACTTCATTATTGCTCACCCTTTTCTTTTTCCCTTCCCAGTCCCATGTGCCCCGCAAAACGTAAGTGCCACATTGATGTGTTCAAATCACTCAGCCCTAGTGATGTGGGCAGGAAGTCACAGTGCTGTCGGATACAATGTGACAGCGACAGACCAGGATGGACACACACACCACTGCCACACCAACACCACCAACTGTGAAATCGCAGACATTGACTGTGGTGAAACCTACAACATCACAGTCACGCCATACTCTGTGACATGCAGAGGAAACCCAAGTGCCGCGTACAGCTTTAGAGCAGGTGCAGAGAAACTTGATATCCAAAATCTAACTCCTACATCTCTGTTCAGAAAAAAATATTAAAGCTATTTATCTCCCCTTTTCTCCAGGTCTTTGTGCTCCCAGTAACGTCACTGTCTCTCCAGCTTGTGAGAGCAGCATTGTCTCTTGGTCTTTAGTAACAGGAGCTGAAATGTACATAGCAACAGCAACTGCCGATGATGGACACACCCATACTTGCAACTCAAGTTATTCAAACTCATGCAATTTCACTGACCTCCACTGTGGGGAAACCTACACTGTGACTGTAGTAACTGTGGACAGGGGCTGCTGGAGCGAGCCAAGCTCAGCCGTGGTGCTGAGAACAGGTTAGAGGAAGCTGCAATGAGTTGTTTAGGTTTATATGATGTTCCTATTCTGTTGATGTTTAATTACAATTAATTATTTTTGACCTCCTTTTCTGTCATCCCAGCTCTCTGTCCATCTGCTAACTTAACTGGCCAGGTCAGCTGTGACACCAACACCCTGACGCTCACATGGGATCAGAGTTTTGTCTCCGGGGCTTCCTACACTTTACAAACTGAGATGATAGGTGGCTCTCTCCCTCCTTCAGTGATCACCACCTCGAACACTTCGCACACTTTGACCAACCTATGGTGTGGACAGAGATATGCTTTCCGCATGGCATCACATGATGGAAACTGCCGCAGCAGCTACAGCCCACCCACAGAAATAAGCACAGGTAGAATGTGTTTCTATGGCAACAGCCGCTGTAAAAGAAATATCATAACCTAAAATCAACATATATTAAAGGTCACTTTTACTCTGCTTTCAGCCCCCTGCCAGCCGACCAACTTCACTGCTCATGTGGATTGTGGGACAAATAGAGGGAACTTCTCCTGGGTTGAGAGCGTTGGAGCAGGTTTCTACACTGTGAAGGTGACAGGAGAACACGGCCATGTTGCGTCCTGTTCCTCCAATGACACCTCCTGTGCCGTAAGGCTTGATTGTGGCCGCTCATACTCGGCTACACTGGTGGCTTCTACAGAGAGCTGCAACAGCACTAAACATGCTGATATTCATTTTGACTCTGGTGAGAAATTACCTCAAACCTGTAACAGGCCTATACATACAGCCTTACATGCACCACTCATCTTTATCTGTATACTCATACTGGCAGCACATACTGTATGTTTACATATATGTTCACATATATCTGTAATTGAACTCTCCTTCATAGCTCCATGTCTCCCAGAAGATGTCGTAGCAGAGGTAGATTGCGTCACAAATAAGATGAATGTGACTTGGACACAGACTGCAGGCTCTGATGACTACACCGCCTGGGCCATCAGCACTGATGGTCACAGAACCTCCTGTAACTCAACCTCTAACTCCTGCTGCATTGAGGATCTGCAGTGTGGCAAAGTCTATGAGGTGGCTGTCACCTCCTCCTCCATCCACTGCAGCATCATTGCTGGCTCTGACTACAAGATTCAGTCAGGTGAGTGCAGCTTTGCACATTCCCAAATCATATGAAATTAATGAAGTTGTGTTCAATGATGTGGTCCTAATGGTAAATGTCCTCTCTTCCAACTTCCTGCAGCCCCGTGTAAACCTGAGAACACCACTGTTGACCAGAACTGTAGCAGCAACATCATGACAGTGAGATGGAGCCAGAGCAGTACAACACAGAACTACACTGTTAAAGCCACTTCTGCTTCAGGGGTTAACTCCACCTGTGAATCCACTGAGAGCAGCTGCTCCTTCCTGGACCTGAGCTGTGGTCAACTCTACACTTTCACTGTGATGGGATACACTAATGTGTGCATGAGCGAAATAAGCACCCCCACAGAGAAGATGACTGGTAAACTCAAGAAGTTCATTTTGATAACCATTTCTGAAATAGTTTGACACTTGAATGGCTAGAATGAGAACATTGATACCACTTTCATGTGTGTGTATGCTAAATATGACACAGCAACTGGTTCTCTTAGCTTAGCAAAGGGGGAAAACCACCATAATGCTTGTCCAAGGATAACAGAACTGAAATGACAAAATGGGGTTATGTGGCAGACTACAAGAGCTACAACTGTTTTTGTCTGGATTTAAGCAAATGAAAGCTATTGGGCTTTAGCTGTGGTTTCAAAGGTACAGAGACTTTTTGAGATTTGGACAGAACTAGAACCTGCCACTTTCCCTCAGTTTCCAGTCTGTCTACCAAGATAAGCTAACCAGCTGCTGGCTGTAGCCTCATATTTAGCATACAAATGTGACAGGAGTATTTATTGTCTTATTCGTCAATTCTATACCTACTTCTTTAATGTATTTTATTTGAGTGTCTCTCGTTATTGGCCTCCTCCTCTCAGCTGCACCTCTGTCTTTCTCTAGCCCCCTGTCCGCCCACCAATGTGTCAACTACACTGAATTGTACCACACACAATGCTCTGGTCAACTGGAGTGGTGCAGCCTCAGCCACAGCCTACAGTGTCTGGGCGACCTCTGCTAATGGATACAACTCCTCCTGTAGTGAGATGGGCGCATCTTGTGTCCTCAATAGCCTGGTCTGTGGACAGGAGTACTCTGTTGTTGTGGAGGCAATGCACACAGGCTGTCCTGGACCTGCCACTGCCCCAACCATGCTCACCACAGGTGAATATAACTCAGCAGTGTGCACAATTATTGGGTCATTTTACAACAAAATATCCACTTAATTATTATTTTCCCTCCCAGAGCCCTGTGTTCCCACAAATCTCTCCATTCGCTACAATGTGAGCACTGCCCTGGTGATGTGGGGTGCAGCAAGTGGTGCCAGTTCCTACTCTGTTGAGGCTGTGACAGACCAGGCCTCCACAGTCACCTGTAACAACACCAACAACAGCTGCTTCCTGAATGGCTTGCAGTGTAGTCAGATGTACAACGTGACTGTGACAGCACATAACCTGGCCTGTGACAGTTTGACCTCTGAAACCCATCACCTTGTGACAGGTTAGCTACCTGATTATGAGGGGACATGTATTCAGGTCTGCATAACCCTGGAAGTTTTTACATGTGTGTATTCCCTTCATTCAGAACCTTGTCCACCCACCAATGTTATGGCCACTATGGGATGTGAACATCTTACTGCGACAATTTCCTGGGAGCAGAGCAACTACGCTGTAGGCTATGTTGCCTACTTTGATGACCACAATGGCAACTACACTTCCTGCACTAGCACAGACACCCAGTGTAATGTCTCAGGACTGATGTGCGGCACAGTTTACAGTGTCTGGGTCAAGGCCCTGGGATGGCAGTACAACAGCTCTGACAGCACAGTGGTGTCTCTTATATCAGGTAAAGAAATACTTATCATTACATCTACCTTATATGCACAGGCACCTGTGCAGTGGTCCAAACAAGCCAGCTGCTTTGCTGATAAAGAAAATGTTTTAACTAATTAATTTTATTTTATTTTCTCTAAATTTGATTTAAATGCATCAGAAGGAACACATCACATAAATAATCACAAATAATGTACAATAAATAATCCTTTATAATCCCACAGGGCCATGCCAGCCAAGCAGCATTGAAGCCATTATGGACTGTGAGCTCCATGCTGCTATCCTTTCTTGGCAGCTCAGTGTTGGAGCCTTGTCCTATGTTGCTGAGCTCACAGCTTCATCAGGCTACACTGCCAGCTGCACCACCAACCACACCAACTGTGAGCTGATCTCTCTGCAGTGTGGAGAGGAATACAACGTCACTGTAAAGGCTATAGGAGAGACCTGCAATAGCACTGCTCAAATGGCGGGATACCTCACCACAGGTAGAGGATGTTCACTTGTCATCTGTCCAGCTGTTGTGTTTACGGGGTGTACTGAGCATAATGTCAAGTTTATTGTTGTTCACATTTTATTTTGTCACAATGTCACTACTTCTGTGTCAACCCTCTCTCTTCCAGAGCCCTGTGTTCCCACAAACCTCTCCATCCACTACAATGTGAGCACTGGACAGGTAATGTGGGATGCAGCAAGTGGTGCCAACTCCTACTCTGTTGAGGCTGTGACAGATCAGGGCCAGAGGGTCACCTGTAACACCACCAACAACAGCTGCTTCCTGAATGGCCTGCAGTGTAGTCAGGTCTACAATGTCACTGTCATGGCACGAAATCTGGCCTGCAACAATACTGTGACCTCTGAACCCTCCCGCCTCATGACAGGTGTGTGGCTGGAAGGAAATGTGAAATGGCTAAATCCTTTAACTGTGGTTTTGTACTGTATGTGTTTCCTTTATACATAAACATGTTTGTTATCCCATGATTCAGAACCCTGTCCACCCACCAACGTTCAGGCCAGTATGGCGTGTGAACAGCTTACTTCAACGGTTTCCTGGGAGCAGAGCAACCTCGCCATGGGCTATGTTGCCTACGTTGACAACCAAAATGGCCACTATATGTCCTGTGTTGCGACAGACACACAATGTACTGTCTCAGGACTGATGTGTGGTACAGTGTACAGTGTCTGGGTAAAGGCCCTGGGATGGCAATACAACAGCTCTGACAGCACAGTGGTGTCTCTTATATCAGGTGATGACATACGCATACATACATCCTTTTTTCCTCTTTTTTTGTATCCATTCATGAACATACTCATCCTGTTTCCTCAGCTCCGTGCCTGCCCAGGGAGGTGGAGGTAGAAGTCAGCTGTCACTCTGACGGTGCTGCCGTTGTGTCCTGGAATTCTACTTATGGCACAGCAAACTTTTCCCTGACATCCATAGTCAGTGGAAGTCTTCAGACTCTGTGTACAACTCAGCAGAACAGATGTAATGTGACAGGCTTGACTTGTGGGGAGACTTACAACCTAAGCCTCACTGCCAGCAACCAACAGTGCAGCCTCACAGCACCAATGCACACCAACCTCACCACACGTGAGTCGTTTGTTTACAGTTAGTCTTAATTAATAACAGTTTTTCATTTTGGTTTTATTTTACCATGATCGTTCCACACCTCTACTCAGGTCCTTGTCCACCTCAGCACGTGGCTGTCGATCTGCAGTGTGGCTCCCGCACTGCGGTCCTTTCCTGGCAGAGGCGGTCTGATGTTGAACTGTACATAGCGACTGCTATCATGGCATCAGGAGGTGGGGTGAAGATGTGTAACTCTACAGACTCCACCTGTCAGTTCCCCAGTCTGGTCTGTGGAGAGATGTACAACTTTACAGTCACAGCTCACAGCCAAGGCTGCTACAGCCAGGCCAGTAGCGCTGTGTCCATCCAAACAGGTATTTTATAGTCTATGTAGTATGTGGTACAAGTCCACTTACACAGGTACAGTTTTGAGATACTGCTTAAGAACTTGTGTTTTTACCTTAATGATCCTGCTTCACTTCATTTTAGAAGGGAATGTAATGTCTACTAAGATTTACTTTTGATATTTTTTTGTTATAATTTCAATATTACACATTAATTTTTAGCACAGTTATATATTTATAGCACAATGTTTTACATACAGCACATTAAGGCTGAAATTGACAATTATTGTTTCTCTCATTGATAAATTAGATTATGATTTGTTTTGTAGATTATAAGTGGTCAAACAGCTTTCATGTCTTTTCATTTGACAATCAGTCCAAATGCTACACTATTTAATACAAAGACTGCACTGTACTATAACAGAAAACAAGAAAAAAGAAGCAGGTCCTCATTCTTCTAAAAATATATTTAGTATGGGAGCACTTCTGCCTCTCTAATAATTTTTTTTTCCTCCTCCTGCTCCTCTGCTCAGAGCCTTGCCAGCCTGTGATTATTTCTGCTCAGGCACTCTGTGAGAGTGAGCAGGTCCAGATCTCTTGGCACCGAGCAAGTGGCGTTGTGAATTACATGATTACAGCCACTGGGAGCCTTGGATATGTGGAGATGTTCAACACAACCCAGACCCTTCTATCAGCCACTCTTCCATGTGGACAAGACTATAACGTTACCGTGCAAGGACAAGGAAGCGAGTGTGACAGCCTCCACAGCAGTGCTGCCTTCTTCAAAACCTGTATGATTTTGTATTTTTACTGTGTTGTTTTGTGTTGTTGTTGGTCACTGTGTGCATTAACACCTCTTCTCTCTCCACAGCTCCATGTATCCCGTGGGATGTGAGGACCTATGTGCAGTGTGAGTTTAACATGGGATCTGTCAGCTGGGGACCCAGTGATGGCGCCGAAACATATGTTGCCATAGCGACTGGCCTTGACGGACACACCCACCAGTGTCTCACCAACACCACCTCTTGCACCTGGAATGACCTGCACTGTGGGGAAGACTACACTGTTGTAGTGAGAGCAAAGGATGACAACTGCACCAGCCTGCCCAGCAACAGCTCCGTCATCCACATGAGTATGTTACACAACGTGTCTACAGAGAAGTGCTGTATAAGTTAATAACAATGATTCGTTTTGATTCATTACCTGCTATTTTTTTATCTTAATTTGAGAGAGAACAGAGAAAATAGTGCTAAATTGTAAACACGTGTCAACAAGTAACCATATAATTCAACATATATAGAATAAAGGACACTCCTATTTTGTGGTATTAGTAGAACTAATTTACAGACCCACGTATATAAAAATAAATGCACAGAATGAGTGAAATCAGCCAGTGATCTATGTAACAACATACTCGTCATCTTTCTTTCGTCCAGATCCCTGTGTGCCCCAGAACTTGGTTGCCTCTGTGGACTGCAATATGAGCATGGTTTCTCTGAGCTGGGATGCAAGTAACGGGACACAGACGTACCTGGTGTCGGCTGAGGCAGGAAACCAAACTACAGGGCTCACCACTAATGCCACCACAGCCTACTTGTCTGAATGTACCTGTGGACAGAACTACAGCCTCGCAGTCACGCCGTACGGCCAGCACTGTACCAGCAGCTCCAGTGCATCCGTTTCTGTGGAGACATGTAAGTTAATCACCTTTTACACACATTAATCCAAGTGCCATATGTAAGATTTGTTTATCTTAAGACTCAAACTGATGGGGAAAAAATCATATTATCAAGATGTAATAATAAAACAAAGCTCAAAATTGAGGTGCATGTCTTTTCTCCAGGGCCGTGTCCACCTTCAGTAATCACTACCATGCAGGACTGCCTGTCTGGCATTGTTATGGTCACATGGCAGGCCAGCAATGGGTCAGACTACTACACTGTCACCACACAGACCAACACTGGCATGTCAGAAATGTGCATGTCTGACTCTAATCAGTGCAGCTTCCCAGGCCTGACCTGTGGATACAACTTCTCTGTGTCCGTCACAGCTTCCAATCAACAGTGTAGCACTGTCTCCAATGAAACCACCAGCCTGCAGTCAGGTGAGCATTAAATCGCTGTTACTGAGTGAAGTTGTGTCGACCTTTGCATCCACAGTGCATCCATTGTCAGAACCCTTGGGTTAGCTTGTCTAAATGGGGGGTGGGCTTCTAGTAGCTCACAGACCACCTGTTGGAGACCCCTGATCTAAATCACTCATATACCTGTACACATAAATGCATTGATTAATGTTGACCTGAATCTCTGAACATCAACTTGGTGTTTGTTCTCCCTCTTCTCTGAGTGTGTATTGACTAACTCCTCTGTCTCTGCAGTGCCATGTGCTCCTACTAATGTCTCAGTGGTGATGGACTGTGCCAACAATACTGCTGTTGTGTCTTGGCCTTCAAGTCGTGGGGCTTTACAGTACTTAGCTACAGCCCGCAGTAGTTATAGCAACATCAGCTGCCAGACACCAGACCTCAGCTGTAGCCTTGGCAACCTCACATGCGGCACTCACTACATGTTTGAGGTAGTTGCTATGGACGACAGCTGCTCTAGCGTCCCCAGCCAGGCACTGATGTTAAACTCAGGTGAGAGAAACAGCATCAGCAGGCAGTTTTACACTTCAGTGTGATAAACACCAACATAAACATACACAAACATCAACTTATAAATGATAGGTTGAGTAATGAGTTTACCGTCTTACCTTTTCACCTTCCAGCTCCCTGCCCACCCCAGAACGTGAGTGCCCTCTTCGACTGTTCCTCGAACGACCTGACAATTTCTTGGGAGACCATCAGAGAAGCTGATCACTTCCTGGTGTCAGTAATGGCAGAAAATGGAGGATTCGCTGAGTCATGTAACACCACCGACACATCATGTGCCATCAGAAATGTGACATGTGGGAAAACATTAACCACTCAGGTCACCTCTGTCAGGGGCGACTGCCGCAGCCAGCACAGTGAGACCCACAGCATCATGTCGGGTATGATAACGTTCAAAGTTGTCCATCTTGACATAAATCCATCCACTCAGTCACCAGTTTAACTTTTCTATCTTCTCTTTAGCTCCCTGCCAGCCTCAAGGAATCACAGGCAACCTTGACTGTGTGACCAATTCGGCCTGGATATCATGGGATGCTGCTCTAGGGGCAGACTGCTACACTGTGACTGCTGTAGGCGGAGAGGACTATACAGCCAACTGTACCACCTATAGCAACACTACATGTGAGGTGGAAGACCTGGCTTGTGGTGTACTTTATAACTTCAGTGTTACTGCCAAAAACAGCCAGTGTGAGAGTCAGCCAAGTGCCACCATCGACTTGCAGACAGGTAACAAATTTCAGTCCTAGTGAGAGAAATAAGTGATATTCATCATCACAAATGTTCTACAATGAAATCTGTGTCTTTCCCGCAGCCCCCTGCTCCCTCTCTGCAATCACCGCCTTTCCTCAGTGCCACAATTCCTCCATCCTCGTCGTGTGGGAACTGATGGAGGACAGCAGTGGAAACACAGTATACACTGCCACAGCAGAGGCTAGTGATCACACCTACCTGTCCTGCAATAACACGGGCACCAGCTGCTACCTGTATGGAGCGCAGTGTGACTTCTATTATACCATCATCGTAGCTGCTTCATCAGATCAGTGCAGCAGCATGAGAAGTCCTCCCTACAGAGTTAGCATGGGTACATTACAAAACATATTTCACCTTTTAATATTCAATAAGACAACTACATTGTGTAGATCTGCCTTGAAACACCTTAACCCTTTCACACCCAGTTTACTCTGGATTATTTTTAATGATACAGATTTATCTCCTCTTCTTAGAGCCCTGTCCACCCACGAACGTGATGGTTAATGGCTCCTGTGAGGACCACAGTGCGCTGGTGTCCTGGACTCCCTCTCCTGTGGCTAAAAGCTACCATGTTGCCGCTATCGGTGGAGACGGACAGGTGCATACTTGCAACACCTCTTCCAGTAACTGCAGTGTATCAGAGCTCCACTGTGACCAGCAGTATACAGTAGTTGTCACTGCTAGCCATGAGAACTGCTCCAGCAACCTCAGTCAAAATGCATCACTGACTACAGGTATTTGTCTGACAAAAAGACAGTGAATATTAACATACCAACATACAGAAATCCCACTATGACCCATAATATTACTGTGTTTTATCATCCAGGTCCTTGCCAGCCAGCTGGGCTCTCAGTTATGTTCCACTGTAACAATCAGTCTGCCCAGCTGTCATGGATGCCCAGAGACAACACTGTAGACTACTATGGCTGCGCCCAGTCTGGAAATGGAGACATGCTGTATTGTCACAGCACAAGTGCCACCTGCACAATCGAGGGTCTTGAGTGTGGAACAGTTTACAATTTCTCTGTCCAGGCCTCAGACGGTACATGCAACAGCTCCTTCAGTGACCCAGTGGAAAGCGGAGCAGGTATACGAGCTCTGTTTTACTTCTCAAACATTCACCAAGGTGATGTTTCTGCTCAAAATGGAGTAATACATTAAATCATCGTCTCTGTCTCCTTTAGCTCCCTGTCCTCCAGATGCTGTAGAGGTGCAACTCCTGCCAGTGAAGATGGAGATCCAGGTGATGCGTTTCAATTGGACACAGATCTCCTGCATGGACACTGAGTACAAGCTGCTGTTAACAGGAAGTCTGCTGGGAGACGTCGAGGCACTGTTCGAGATCTCCTCCTATTGGACAGACAAGACGTACTTTGAGATTCCTCTCCCCTGCAGTTCATCCTACAGTGCTACAGTGCAGAGCAGGAATGGTGCTGGTACCAGTGACCCGTCTGTGCCACTCACTGGAACAACAGGTAGATCTCACCATTGAAAACTGAATGAGTGTGTACAGATGTACACACAGCTGCAGCTCATATCGACTAATGGCTGAGACCATGATTAACATCATTAGTTACACCTGCACCTTTCCCATCACACCTTAAACAACAGAACCAAGTCAGTGATTAGACAAAAGTCTTTACATGTGCTGGTATACAGTACAACATCACTTTATCACAAGACCTTTAACTGACCTTTAAATATTACTGTTCATCTGATAATACTGCTGATAGTGGGATTGTAGCTAAAGAAGGCAGGCAATGAGTTCTATAAACAGTGCTCTGTGGTGCAGGAGTGTGAACGTCAGCACAGGTAAAACCCAAATTAGAGAAAGATGAGACTGTGAAGGAACATGCCCAGCACACTTCATCTCCAAACAGACTTTGGTCCCAGTATACATTTTTACATGAGACATTTTAATGTGTTATTACAGCAAAATCCCACTAAATATCACATCTAACCATGTAAGATGTTTCTGTAAATCAGTTTAGGTAGCTTTATCTGTACCAGTGTGCAATGAAACATTTTCTTTCATCTGACTTGTATGTAAAAATCAGTGTTGCAGTCTGACTTGGAACAATACTTTCCACTAAAAAGTAGAAGTAAAAATATTAGTAGCAGAATAAATGACTTACAGTTATCCTCATGTTGATGCTCATTTAACAGTGTGATTTTTCAGGTTAAAGTGAATGAATGTGTTTTTTATAAGCACATTTTTAGCTGCTTTAAACAGTTTTAATCTCTCCTCTCACAGCTCCTTGTCCACCACCAACAGTCGTGTACAGTGGCAACAGCTCTTTTGCCACGATCTCGTGGAACGCCTCAGTGTTTGCCACCGAGTACACTGTGTATGACAACGGCGTTACACCAAAGGCTCAGCTGTGCAGAGTAGCAGGGCTCTCCTGCTCTCTGTCCAGCATCACCTCCAATAACCTGGTGATCACAGCCAGTAACACAGCTGGGGAAAGTGAAGCCAAGAGGATCACGAACGGTAGGAACCTGATGTGTGTGTTGAAGGATGGGATTTGTGTTTTTTAAACAAACTAAATAATCTGAGCTTTTTCTCTTTAGTAATACCACAAGGACGCAGGAGGAGAGATCTCAGTGAAATGCAGAATGGTGAGTATATTTATGAAACTTTACCTTGCATGCTATCGCAACTGAGTCCACATTGACAGGAACAACAACCCAGAAATCAGCTGGGACCTAATTCACAGCTCTGGTTTGTTTTCCCCTAACAGGAGGCCTCTCCGCCCCTCTGCTACACGTCAAACAGGCAATGTCGACTGTTATTTTTGTTGAGTGGTCTCAAGTGGAAGCTGCGTCGCACTACAACCTGGTGATCAAAAAGCAGGACAGATCCAGTATCCCTCAGGAACTGACGGTGTATGGGGAGAGTGTAATCCTGACTGATCTGAGCCCCAGCTCTGCCTACTGTTTCTCTGTGTCGGCCAGCAATGAAGCCGCTAGTGGACCAGAGTCGGAGCCTGTGTGTGTGCAAACAGGAGCAGGGCTTCCACAGTAAACAGGAAAGCACTTGTGTAGATAAGCAAGATGTCTGTACACATATTTCCCAATCAAATGTGATGGACTTACTGTTGAAGTGGCAGTGAGTTTGACGTTTACTCATCGGTAGAAGATGGGAGTTAGTGTAGGTTGTTTTTGACATTTAAAATTCTGTTGGTTTACCATAAGTTGCACATTTGTTTTAGTGCCTCTTGGTCATGTAATGAAGTTATGATGGTTTAACACCCATGAGTGACATATTATGTAGATCTCTTCCAAATAGAAGCCTTTGTTCCCTAAATATTTTAAGTTCTTTATTTTGTATTTGTGTAAAAACTCTTCAGAAAGATACATGTTTTGACTGCTGCTGGTTGAGGTTATACATTTTATATCTAGGCCTTGGTTCCTCCTGCTTTTTATGCTATTCACTTGTGTAAATTATACATTGGTCATCTTAAAAGGTAATATATTAGCAATGTCCAGAGAATTTACTCTTTACCAGTTATGAATGTATATTTAACATGGAAATTATTTTCAGATCACAGCCTAATAAAACTATCAAAAACTTCTTGTATATATTTCGTATTCTGCCTGTGTATTTCAGCCTTCAGAGTCTACCGTAATCTGTGCTTGCATGACATTTGAATGCCCTTTTCCTTTAAAAAGAAGAACACATACAGTACTGTTCTTAAAAGTGTTTTAATAGAAAACAAAATGCAACAGAGCAATAATCCAATCACATCACAAGCAGGGCTCAAGTGTGTGTGGTAAAAATTACCCTTTGCATACTGCCCTTTGGAGGATTAAAACATTCTCAGGCTGTCTACACCTGATCATTGACAGAATTACTTTGCACTGGTTTGAGCAACCGTTGTGCTGCTTCGCTCAAATATGAACTTTAACCACTCACTTTGGACTGTTGAAAACATGTTTAAGCAGATACAGCGGACAGAGAAGCTTAAGTATAAAGAAATTCCAGACTTATGCACTGTAGTATTTGTCAAATTCTTAAAAAAGGCATACATTGGCTTTTGTACAGCCTGTACATAACAGTTATTCTTTATAAATTATTTATGGCAATGTTGAGCTGAGCTTTCAGCACAGACCACACCCAACCCAGCAGTGAATGCAACTCTGACCACTTATCATGTGTAGACAGCTTCCAAAACATTATATACAAACCCATATCGTCCAGGGGCAAAACAATGAACCATAGAAAATTAAAATGCCATTTTTGCCACTTTCCAAATTTCAAGTGAAGACTAACAATGGTCTAACTGGGAGTGAAAAAGGCAGAAAAACATATAACATAAAGCAACATTACATTGGCCAAAGACAACAGCTCCAGATGTCCGATGTGCTAACATTCCTACTTTTTTAGCACAAGTGAGAGATCAGACAACTGGGTAGAAAAAAGGAAGAAAAACACAGGGAGTAGAAGAAGTAATATTGCTGCGAGGCGACATTTACTCAGTGCTCTGACTCCTTCTGCGATCACTATGTTTACTGTGGTCATTACTGGACTCACGTTGATGATGACCCCTCTCTTTGCTACGACTACGCTTGTGAGATCGCTGTTCTCCGTCTCTCTCCCTGTCTCTCTCTCTGCTGTGGCTGCGCTCTCTTTTCCTGCTCTTCTCCTCTCCGCTCTTGTGCTTCCTCTCCCTGCTTCTACTCCGGCTCGACCTTTTGGCCTTCCTGTCTTCTCTGTGTCTCTCCCTGTCGTCTTTATGCCTCCTGTCGTCAGTCTCTCCCCTGCTCTTCTTGTCCCTGGACCTCTCCCTCTCAGTGCCTCTATCTTTATGGTGATCCCTGTCCTTCCTCCTGCTCCTGTCATCCCCGCCTTCTCTTTCTTTGTCTCTGCGTTCATTTCTTCGTTCTCGGCTGCCGCTGCGACTTCTTCTACGTTCTCGCCTGTCTTGGTTCCTGTCTGCACTGCGGGATCGCCGCCTCTCCCTGTCCCCTCGGTCGCCTCTGTCCCTATCTCGGTCCCTGCCCTCCCTCTCCTTCCTTTGCCGGTCACGCTCCCTCTCCAGCTCTCGGTCAAAGCTGGGGCCATGGCGATCTCTCTCACGATGATGGCTCCTGCTCCTTGACCGTTTGGGCGATCTCCGGGGGCTCGGTGTCCGTCTGGGTGTCCTGTGGACAAGGAGACAAAGATACCATGTGGGCTGAGCAATTAAACAGAGTCATGGTTGACTTTCAAACCAGTTTAAAAGTTTTACAATTCATAAATCAATCGTTGTGTAAAAGGTGGATAAAACAGGGAAAACAAGATTAACCTTTTCTTTCTACTCAAAAGACATTGATGGAAACTGTCTCTAGCAAAAAAAGGTTTTGCACTAAATAGTTTGAATCCTTTACCTGGAGCGCCGTCGTTCCCCTTGCCTCCCTGCCTCTGCAAAGTTGGCTTCCTCCTCCTGTGGCTCCTTCTGTGCAACCTTTCGAGGCCTTGCCTTTATCTGCTGGTCAATAATCTTCTGCACAGGCACTGGGATACGGGGGAACAGAGTGGAGAACCACTCCAGTTTGGTCAGAAAGGATCGCAGCATCTCTCCAATAGTCATCACACAGCCACCTCCTGCCTTCACATCAAGCTCCTGGAACCAAACGGTGGGAAAGAGCCACAGAAAAACCCAATTAGCACAGACAAGCAAGGATCTGACTGTTTTTTCAATATTGCTTCATATCAATAAACAATTTGTGATGACCACGTACTGAACCTTCACCTCTGTTCATCTAGCTTAATCTCTCATATCAATCAAATGTTACCAGAGGAAACAATAACATAATATATAACAGAAAGTTTGCCTCATCTAAGCTGTCTGGTAGTTCCTGAAATCTGTATTTACAAAGTGGGCTTTTGATAAACAAACATGAGTTATTTTATTTTTCTAGTGAAAGATCCTCCCCGCTTTCCTTCAGATGATCTAAAAGCAGACCATAAATGAAGGGAAGGTATACCAGAACACTGAGTATTCTGCGCTGAAGGGACAAAGATGGAGAAGCCTTGGCTCCCTTCATCAGTCTCCTCACAACACAATGGCTTCTTCAGGAGGATAAAAAATGCCCACAGTGTAGGCACAGACTGGAGGAGGTAGGTAAGTGCACACCAGTTGAATAGTTATCAACTTTATATTGTAGAGAACAGCCGCTTTGCACTCACACACGCAACCCAACAGTGCTGAGATACAATATCCAATTCACCTGCTGCACAATGGGCATCTAAAGAAAAAAACAGGGGAATTAACCAGTTGAGTAGGATTTCAAATGATCAATTCAAATATAATGCAACAGAATATCAAAAGGAGGCCTGGTTGCACAGTCTGGGATGAAATTGGATTTTAATAAGATATGAATAATACAGAATAAACATTTGCAAAATTTGAAATGTGGTGTATATTTAGTGATGCATTTGTGTCTACATGAATTCTCCAATTGTGATTTATCCAACATTTTGTTTTGTGCAACAAGTCCTGATAAAAATCTTGTCAAAAACAGAGAGCATGCCTTGATATCACATTAGACTAAAAGATTGACTCAGCATTATTGTGGTACTTACCCTGATAAAAAAATCAGCAGCAGAGCAGTGAGCAAGTAACCTAGCTACTCAAGTTTAAAGGACAAAACTGGGGACAATTAAGCCAAATGAAGGCAAAGGTGAAAAATCAGCTATGAGCATCACAAGGGGGGGGGGGCGTAGAGCTTTTAACTGGTGTTGTGTGACTGTATATAATGGAGACAAAGAAACATCAAAGTATTACCCGTGGTGACATACCTCCTCATCATCCAGGAAGCCGTCGTACCATTCAATCAAGTCTGTTGGGGGCTGAGTGTACCTGAGGTAGAGCACAAATCGAACATCTGCATCATGTTGTGAAGCTGCACTATTTCAGTAATGAACCTGCTCCAGTGATTATCAATGTTCAGAGATTAATATAGAAAAAGAATCTCAGCAAAACTTTTCATGTTCTTGTTGCAGCATTTAAATTTGCCGAAAAGCTTAAAAAATGTTGTGGTATCTTGCTAATATCTAACATTTATTACGATGTATATGTTCACTCACTTAATTGATACATCACAGTTTACTAATGTCTTGGCTTTACTTATAAAAAATAACTTAAATGCAAAAACAGTCTAATGCTCTAAATCATGTGTGGGAAACATTCTACACAGAAAGTTTGCCAGTCAAGTACAAAACAAAAGTGACATCCAGGTGGTGTCATGGTGGATACATTTTGCAAATTGCCTCCTCAAACATACCTTATGTACATGAAGCCAAGTGCTCTGATGTATGGAGAGTCTGTGTGAGTGATCAGACCCATCAGTTGTTTGCGGGTCAGCTTGAGTGTAAACAGTTTGTACAGAAGACAGAAAGCAGTAGACACAATACCACCAGTCCCAACTCCACGCACCTAATAAAAATGAAGACATAATTGAAAAACACATCACTGCAGATCATCCATAGCTATTCCTCATGGCTGACTCTTTGACAATACAGCAATGCAAGTTTTAACAAATTTAAATTATAATTGCATTACTTGTTGGTCATAGTAAGTTATTCCCAAACCAAAAATCTTATTTTATCACGGTGACTGGTAAGGAACATATACAGGGACTAAAAGATGGGGAATATGGGGAATATAAAAAGCACGTACTTCTCACTTACCCCTCCGCACATTCCAGTCTGGCCTGCGGTTTTCCTGCTTCCCTTTTCCCAAGGCTCAACATGAGTCACCTGTGGGCACATAGGAAACCCTAAGGTGAGTTGTTGACTTACAAGATGCTCCGGATGACTTTTGCATTAGACTTCGTGAGAAATGTTAAGACCGCCGAGGAAGTTCTCATTAATGTTGATAACAAAGCTTAACAACTCTCCACAAAAATGTTGAACTGCTCAGATATTTCACAGTTTTGACCTACAACCCCATAACAAAAGCCTCCAAAACCTGACCAATTCTGAGTAAACCAGGCATCGCGTTAACGTACAACCATCTGTTTACAATAGCTGCCCACTGTCGCAAGCTAACTTAATTTGAAGTTACCGGCAAGGGACAATTACTGTCTTACTTTTACACAATTGATTGAAATCAGCGAACGTATAATCGTGTGGTTTATTTATGAGATAAAACTACTGCTGTCTGAGTCAGTTAGCCCTTTATACTTAACGACTGCAGCACACTGCTACCACAGTATCGCTCCCTTCACTGAACCGTGGTTATCTAACTAGCATGCGGGTTAGCATTCGCTAACGTTACCTTGAAATAGATTTCGTCCACGACTTCATGGTAGGTCTTTAGTTCATAAAGCTGAACTTTAAAATACGGTGAAGACAGCACATTGGTAAGAATCATTGGGTTGAGGTTCATAGTCTTTTCGTTGCCCCACAGGGGCAGTACATTTCCATGTTTTCCAGGTGCAGGCTTGCTAACGGCCTGTGTTGGTAGCTGGTTTCCGACGTTAGCCATGTTAGCTAAATCCCACGCCGCTAAACTTGGTTTACAGTTGGCGTATTTCCGTTTACAAAGCCATCAATATTAGGTAGTGAATTGTCGGTGTATATCAATTTCGTCCGTTCGGTTGACGCTGAATCGTTGTGATATTGATGATAACAACTTCCCGCCGTCGTTATTGCTGAGATCCTGCTGTGAGGTGGAACCGGAACTGTACCGTTGCTGGTGCAGTGGAAGTACTGCTGCCTCTGTAGCCGTAGGTTCGTGAGCACTGTGAACGTTTCGCTGTAAAAATAAAAGCACACACGGACAAACCAAACTGTATGAATATCATTTGACTCCACAAATAAATATATCAAAGGCTTCTATACCTGTATTGTTTATTAAATATATTTGTAATCAGTCATATGTTTATATATTACATTTAAAACATGTTTAGTTTTTTTTTTTTTCATATCAATACTCAGTAGACATTTACTTTGAAATTGGCCTTTTGACAAACCGGAAATGTTCTTGTTTTATTTCTCTCTGCCTCTTCCTGTGACTTAAACTGCAGTTTCCCAATTTCAAAATACTATTTAACCTCCATTTTTAACAATTTACCACGATCTACATTAGTAAATATAATTGAAAAAACAAAAAATCATGTTTGCTCTTCTTGAAAACAAACAAACAACAACAAAATGTTATTATACTTCTTTAATTGTTGTGTAAAATTATCTCCCATACATCCCTCCTGCAAAAATACCTGGTGAGATACAACACAAAAGTGGTAGGAAATTCCTCATCCATAGTGCATGTCCTTTTTATTTACAGCTTTGGCCTTAAATACACCATCAAGATCCAGCATCTTAAAAATAACATAGATACCTATTAAAAACATCACGAGCTTTACACAGCCAACTTTCATTATATGTGCCATAGCTTATATATTTCAGATATGACTTCTTAAGTGAGAGCAAATATACAGTTTACTAAGTTTGACACATTTACAAAAACTGTGAATAATTTGATTTAACTCACGCATGCACGCACACACACAGACACACACACACAGACACACACAAAATAGGTATCATATCATATATAGGAACAAAAAATGAAGACTTAATGATATTTTAAATATAGTTATTCTCCTTCACAACCAGGTGAAAGCATTTATATGTGAAAGACTTGAGCTACTGACCCACACTGGTGCTGTAACTAGTGTGTGTAAACCACACGGTTAGTTTTCTACTGCTGATGGACACTGGTCACTTATCCTATGATCAATTATGACAGAGAGAAGATGACTAGTTACTATCTCTCGCTCTCATCTTACATTACATTGTGCTCATGACATAGAATTAGCAGTGCCTCTGCTTTTAAGAGGACAACATCAGTTCAAATCTGTTTAGGAAAACACTAACAGGAAGACCTGTTGTCAGATACAATACACTTTTTTCATCTCTCTCTGTTCTTTTTTCTTCATCTTCTTCTTCTTCTTCTTTTCTTTCTTTCTTTCTTTTTTTTTTTTTTACAAATAAAATACTGAGACTAACACAGTAAAAAGTGGTTAAACAAAATCAAACTTGTACCAAAATAAAAAAAAATATTGGCTACATTAAGGTACTCTTTAAATAACAGCTGAAAACCCCTCAACTTCCCGACAAAGATAGGTGACAAGAGGAATCACAGGTCTTATCTCTTGTCCTCATTTTTAGAGCGTACAGGAAGACCAAACAATAGTTGGTATCATAGTACAGTGATACCAATAGTCAGTATCATAAGACCCCAATAATGTAGCCTTCAATGCCACTCCTTAAACACTAGAGGGCTCTCCTGGTCTGCTGGTTGAAGAACAGATGCAGAGTGACTCCATAAGACAAATGAAATCTCCTGGAGTAAGGTGGGCGAAAGTTCTGATGGCACCTTCACACCTAAGTCTTGTGTCCCCCACATCATTGTAACATGGCACTGTTTATGTCAGACACATGCTTCGCAAAGCCTAGCGCTTGATCACCACCTGCTCAAAGGCTCCAGCTGCGACCCTGAAAGAGAATGCCACAGTGTGTTACATGACAGGAAATGTGGGTCGTAATCTGATCTGGCTGTGGGGCTGAATGACAGGATAAAACCAAGACAAACACAAAACTAACACTCTGTTGTGTAATTGAAAGGATCTTCCTATAAAACTTCCCATGTTACAAATAAACACAATGATCTGTCAATGATTCTGAAAAAGAATAGAATTTTTCCATTGAATTTATATTTGTGTAAATATTCACTGCATGGCACCCACAATCCACAATTACATAATCACACCCACCTCGTGTGCTGGCTTCCCAAAGCTGTACTCCCACCAGGACCGACAAACAAGCTGAGCCCCTCCTCTGCAGCAACACACACATGTACACACATTAGAAATATAGAATCTGCCAATCAAGTCTCCCAGTTGGTTTGAGAATGCCTGACTCACACTTGCTTTCTAAGATTTCTAAAAATAAATGACTATTGATTGGGGGGTGTTTTAGGAAACCTGCTAAGACAGCTGGCAACAAACCACGCAAGAGCATCCAGGGAGTTGAGTTACTGACAGTGTGGGAGCACTACCAAAAGACGCACTTATAAAGTAAAAAGCTTTCCATCACTGAACTCAATGATGAGGACAGAATCTACATCACCAGTCCCCTAGTGAAATCTTAACAGTTTGTAACATGGTCTGTAGTTGTATGAATATTATTGTGTTCATAAAACTGATGAACAAAATTATACTCAAATCAAATAAACCCTGACTTTTAAGCTGGTCCTTATTGATTTCCGATTCATGATTTGCTACCATAAACATCCAATGATCATTCATCATGTCAAGGAAGTATTCGGAGACAGGGTGTTGCGACACATCAAAGTAATTTGATTCCATGAGCTTGATGGTGGGAATCTTTCCAAGCCAGCCATCTTAAGTGCACTAAGTTACGGATTAAGTGTACACACCCTCTGCACTGGAGTCCAAGAAGCTGTGGCTGAAATCCTGGCTCTGAAGGATTTTCTCTATTATGTCATCGGCATCCACCCTGGTGGCATCGACTCTCTTCAACTGATTCTCCACTGAGTTCTGCTTAATAGGATGTCTAATGTAAAAAACAGAAACAGGGTGGAATATAAGAAATGTGATCTTTGTTGGAAAACCAAAAACACAAGACAGTATATTCTGATGACTGGACTGTTCGGTCCCAGTCTGTTCAGATGATTATACACAAAAGTTAAAAAAAAACAAAAAAAAAAAAAAAAAAAAAAACAGATAATATGTGAAAATAAATGGTAGGCAGAAAATAGGTACATTTTGGTATAAATATATGGCAAGGTTTGGTAAATTCTGGCCATTTTTAAGTACATCAGTGTAAGGCCAGTCAATAAACAAAGAATCATATGCTATTTATTTATTTAGTATTACATTTGGTCATGCAGTTTATGTTTTTCAGTTATTTTCAGACAGTTTGTATGGATTTGTAGGCAGTAAACTGGGGATTTTAAACTTCTCCAAACTGGATCATATTGGTGTATTAGGGCATTACCTTACAACCCTGGCAGGTGTAGAGGGGTGTTCGGGAGTGGACCTGGTCTCCTTCTCTCCTCTCTCTACCTGCTGATCACAGGGTTCGAGGATGCTGCCAATGCCTGTGGAGGCAGATCCTCCTGACGCACTCCGCCGGTGGCTCAGATCTGTTAAACTGGAGTGATTTGAACTATAACCTACAGGACAGAAGGAAAAACACTATATGATGTGATATGGTCATGATTTCTGTAATTGGTGCAATAATAACATTGATATTTTGGGGGAATATATGTTTCTCTGTGTTTAGTACCTGAGATTTTTGACTGCTGACTTGCATAGCTGGACGTTCTGGAGTGACCATACACTAACAGCTCCTCTGGGACTGATACTGACTTCCCTGGAGTCTCTGAAAAACAGGTCACAAGCTTTGTTATGATCATTTTCCAGTACAAAATGCACACACATCCACAGCCACTGATGGTTCTTCACAGTAAAATGATAAAATACTTTTTGTTTCTTAATGATGCTCTTAATGTCCAGGCTTTTCTGTGGATTTTAAACACATTACTGTTTCCTGTATCATGGTGTCTAGTGTAAGACAGAGTAAGCTCTTCAAAGCAATAGTGTACATACGGGGCCGTGAAAGGGATATGTGCATGTCCCCTCCCTTCCTGTCTTCTAGGAGACACTCTGCTTCAGTTTGTGGGACTCCCAGAGTCATGGCTGTAGACGGAGGACTGTAGGTAAGACAGGGAGCAGTGAAGTTACTTAGTGGCAAAGGAGTACATTTGTGCCTCTGTGTCACCAAGTGAAAAGGGAAGGGAAACAGCTCCGTCAGCTGCTTTATCAGCAGCAGGTATGCTTGCATTGGCACTAAAAATTTAGTTATTAGAGTTATGTGTGTGTTTAACAATTTCTGACGTTGGTGAATCAAAGTTGTGGTACAGAAAAAAACATGTCCACAAATCCACAGTCTCTGCCTGGTGAGATTATATGGTAGTTATGAGTGCATAGGGAGTAAGTGTATTACAACTCCATAACAACCTCTTAGCAACTCCTTCTTTAACCTACATTAACACAGGAAACCCAAGTTCTCTGTAACTGAGAGTGTATGTTAAGCACTGGAACAAGGGCATAAAGCCAGATGAAGATAAGGAGACAGTGAAAAAAAAAAAATGTTGCACGTCATCTTTCCGTTGTGCACTGATGTAAATCCACACAGTGAGTAACACTGTGTGGGATGAATGACTAGGCTATCCTTAAGTGTACACTTCAACATCTCCTTGACAGCAACATGTATTACAGCAGGAGGGAGTGGAAACGTGAAAAACAACACAGAGAGACTCATGTTGTTGAATAAAGCTGACTGTTTGCACATGGTACTGCTTTTGCAGCAACATTACATCATGTCCTTTGTGGCAAACTGATCTTCTCTTGACTTTAGGCAGAGTTTATCACATATCAGCTGTTGGTCACTTCTGAGGTTGGGCAAATGAATGTCAGGGCAGGGTGTTATTGGCTCTTAGAGAAGGCTGTGATAAGTCCCCAGCTACAAAATAATACTAAAGACTTTGAACTCTGTGGGTGTTCACTCACTTTTGTCATATCAGACAAGAGAAGGTAGATGCTTTCAGTTTGGTGACAGACAGGATGTGTTGAAAAAACTTTCCTCAGTGGTTAGGTGCAGACTTTTGGCCACACGGAGTATACTTTCATCATAACCACAACTGCAACAGTTTTTAGTTTAATACAGGAAACCTAACAGACACATCATAACTTTGTCAGTAACACTTAGAATTATATAATTACTTGAATGAGGACAAGAAGAGCTCTTACGTTTTAAAACAGGGATCTCCAGACATAAGCTGCATGGTGATGATAACCTGTGAGAAAAGAAAAAAGAACAGTCATTTCAGTTTAAAGCTTCCTTGTCTCAGAGTTCAAGTTTGTTCCCATGTTTTCTGTCGCTCAGGTACTTCATTATTGACAAGCTGAGGCATGTCTTGCATCATCTATCAAAGTGTTCAGTTTTCCGCCCATGCCACAAATCTAATTTTTTCATAGAAAAGTATCTGCAGCTACTAGTGAACTCAAGAAAGTGTGGCTTGCTTTAGAGCAACACAGTTACGCAGGTCTATGTGGTTTGCTTATCATATACAAACACATTATTAGACTGTACAAAAAACATTGGCAGTAGTATTGTAGTAAAGACGCCTAAGGGCATTTCCCACATTACTCAAGGGATTGTAGAGCTGTGTATTGCTTCACCAACATACCT
Organism: Caranx ignobilis; assembly: GCA_021432705.1. Lineage (NCBI taxonomy): Eukaryota > Metazoa > Chordata > Actinopteri > Carangiformes > Carangidae > Caranx > Caranx ignobilis. The sequence continues at coordinate 38,055,436 of MU269980.1, forward strand.
TGAGAATTGAGTTATCCTGTCTGGTGTTCTTTGTGTCATATCCCTCTAAGAGACACCGTCGTGTGGTGCTTCCAGACCCAGCAAACTCTGACAGGTTCAAGTCAGCAAAGCCCAGCTGCACATAAAATGAATCCGTTTAAACTGTATTGCAGTCAGATTAAAGGCTAAATACAATGTAAACTGTATTAAACAGAAAGTGTCCAGTTTTCTCTCTTCATAATATACTCATGAATCTCAAGCAAAAGCTTTGGTAATGTTTTGTTATAAAACATACAGAAATCATCATCTAAAGAAATGCATCCCAGGTCAGGTTAAAGTAAACACGATGCAGATGTGTAAGATATGACGTTCAACAGTTCAGAGATTAGATATCTTAATTCTTTAACTTATCACTAAAGTTACTGGTTAACAGAGAGTAGGTTGTGTTTTACTGATTTTTCAATCAGTAACCATAGCCGGAAACTAGAAATAAAAACATTCTTAGCACATAGACTCACTTCACTGAAATGTCCTCTAAATACAATTTAAGGTCGACTTTTATCAAAAATTTCATGATAAGATTGCTCTAATGGGTCACTGATACTTAAGCTGCTATGTTTACAAGAATTAGAGGAGGCACACTACAGATTTTAGAAGAGAAGTATTACCTTTGCAAATGTTTTTCCACCCTTCAACTCCTAAAATGTCAATAACAAAGAAATGAGTGAGGTTGAATTGGCATTTGTTTCTATATACACAACTATGTATGAACAACACATAGAAGCTATGATATGGTTACAAATTAATAGTGCTTTTAAATCGTATACATAAACATTTGCTTGGCACAGTTGACTCTTAGTTAACTTTACTATGGAAAACCACTACTATGCATTTTTGTAGTGTCAACTAAATAGTGCTTGATAGACGAAAAAAAAAGTCCTGTACCTTTCGCACAGAGACACGACACACACAGGGGTCCAGTACACCTGTCCCAGCATTGGCACTCATCTTACACATGAAAGAGAATCTCTTCTTCCAGTGTACACAGTTAGCTTGGACTGGCTCCCTGTGAGAGAGGCACATTTAGATGCATTAGGTCATACAGACACCAAAACACGAGGATATACCAGAAACTGAAAGAGCAGACATAAAACACAAACTGTCAGACTTATGGGTTTCCCGCAGAATATGCCCAGTGGAGAGGATATGTCCCATACTCAGTACTATAAAGAGTACTGAAAGCAAAGGTTTCATATGTTTCTTTCAGTAATCATACGAACATGAAGTGAGTTGTCTTTATTTTTCTTAATCTGTGAAATGAGTTAAAAACTTTGAGTTATTTCTTACAAAATTATACTGGATGGCGCATGCATTCATTCTTCACAAACAGTTATAAATTCCATCAAATCAGATTGGATCCCAAAATTGCATGTGAAGTATGGCCTAACCTCTGCCATGGATCTCTTGTTAACCTTCCTCTAAAAGATGAATAAGCACACTCAGGAGACTCTTGAGTGTGCTTATTCATCTTTTAGAGGAAGGTTGTGGTTTGTAATTGTGTCTTATTTTATCTGATTTCACACCATGTTAAGGATGTACACTAGACAATTCTGGCCACTGGCAGCAGCAACATGTAGTCTTTTGCTTCATTTAGGAATGGGAATGAAAGAAAATGTGTTGTCATAGACTTCAATTTTGGAACTAGGGTTATCATTTTAATGGTGCATCTATGAGTAATACATTTACCATAAGCAAGATTAGTTCAACAACAGCAGTGGTTGGAGCATGGTAAGTTAAGAATACAGTGTTTACACCATAGTATTTAGGCACAGGCAGTTACCATGGCAAAGCCTGGCGGTTGACGAGCTGTGGCTGTGCCCGTTTTTTCCAGTGACTCATGTCAGTGCTACGAGCTGCGGGTATAATCATAGATATATAATCATAGGACATTATCCTTGTATGCTCCTTTGCAATGGAAGGAAACTCTGTTTTTGAAAACATATCACAAAACAAAGGTGACAATATACAGAAGAAATACCTCTTCTATGAAATAGCCTCTTATCATTATCACTCTGCTGACTAAATGAATCAAGACAACAGTTGTTGCTTAGTAACTACTTGGTAATGTTAAACGTCGTTTAACAGAAGATTGACTGCCGTATATCCATCAAGAATAAACGTGTGTTTGAATTACAGTAATTAGCGTCACAGTTTCACTTAAATTCGCGTTAATCACAGCCTCCTGGATTTGTATTGTCCTGCCACTCAGCAGCAAGTCTTCAACTGTATGCTAGACGAATTACTTCTACAATACCTGTACAATACATACATATATATATATATATATATATATATATATATATATATATATACACACATATAGCAGTAGTTAGCTTCTGTAGCTGTTCTGTTGTTGTGGCTTAAAATGAACTAGTTACACATTAGTTTAACTGCTGTTGTTAAAAGTTAAAGTCAAAGAGAAGCAACACACTGTTTAACAGTTGTCCAAAGTAAACTGAGGGGACGTGAAACTAGCCAAAACAAGTCGCACTTTAAGTTACCTTTAGCTTGCTCAAACAAGTGAATTGCTGCTATAAATAGAAAAAAAAATCTTACCGAGTCGACTCCTCGGCAAAGCCTCCATCTACGAGCCTGACTTTACAGAATAAAACTCCGTTTACGAAGGGAATCGATGACAGCTCCTCCAGGTCGAAGTCTACTTTAAATTTAAATCTCTTTTTCTTCGCGAGAATGAATGACATGATGTTCGCTGAACGGTGGTGAGAGTGTGGGACTCGGCTGAAGTGGAGAAAGTGTCAGACAGCTGTACGGTGTGCCCGTGCTGCTCTCTCAGCTGTTGCTCGCTGCAGACAGCAGACACGATTCAAAGTTCAAATCTCCTCCTTCCCACCCACTGAAAAATATAACTGATGACGTCAAAGAATCCTGTGGTTTGATTGGACACTGAAGGTGCGTGAACTAGAGTGCCTTGAGAAAATCTCCGTTCAACTGCAATGATTCAGTTTTTTCACAGCAAGGGCGGAGCATGGAGCCCCTCAAAAGTTCAACGTAATTTCAATGGAGCAGGTTTGGGAGCTACACTTGTTCAAGGCAAAATTTTTAAATAATCAAATTTTCAAATCAGTAGGGCATGCATGTGCACGCCTTTCCCTGATCAGTTGGACCATCCCCATGCAGCGCAGCATACTGTGGTGAAGACTGTATTCAAGGAGAACATAGAGGAAAGGACACAGTTTGACATGCTGATTTGTTTGACTTCTTTTGATTCTGTTTTTAATTCATTGTGGTATTAAGTGAATTTGGGGGCAAAAAAACCCCAAGACTGTGTGATTTTTTGTGTATCAATGGGGAGAGTAAGTTTGGGGTAAGTAAGAATAGTTAACAAATATTAATAGAATTCCATTCATTTGCAATGAATTCAAATCAAAGTGTAATTTATTTTACCATGGATGCCCTATAAAAACACAGTTATCATCATTATGCTGTTGTGAGTTCAGACTTATTGTGTAGTCAATTGGTCATTGTTAGTCTCCCTCAGTCAAGTCTGAAAGTTAAAGTTAAAAAACGGATAAAATACTATGTATTTATCGCTGTCGACAACTGTACAGGTTTAGTAAACTTAAGAGTTCAACGCAATTAACACAAGCATATAAATATTGCAAAGCAAAGCATTTATTGACCGCAATTTACCGATTATCGTAGCCAAGCACTTCCTGCAACTTTTCGGGGGGGGGGCGGCTACAATGACCACATGATCGGCAAGCATTTTGAACTTCCGTTGTCGCCACTCTCTCTCAAGGCACTCTAGCGTGAGCAAAGGGAATTCCGAAGGTCACGTTTTGGCTGGCTGGCACGTCCACTTCACGTTCACAGCGTGACTGAAACCCATTCACAGCGCCCACGAAATGGAGAAATACCACTTTCTCTAAAATGTCAGGAGAAGTGGGAAACTGTCATTCATCAGGCATGTGACAAAATCAAGAAATTGATTCTTTTAAACATTATTCTGTTTTGCAAATTAAAGCAACACTTACCTTTCTGGAAGTTTGTTTAAGTGTACACAGACATTTCACAAACTAACACTGACATTAAAAAAAGCAGTCACATTATCGTTTTTTTTAAACTTCTTTTTATTGATTTTTAACAGCAAAAGTGACAAAAACAATAAACAACAGACAGGGTTACCATAGTCAGGTGTAGTACTTAACATTTATACAACAGTCTATTATCTATCTATGGGTTACATAGCAGAACTGTCCTTCAGGGCCCTTTATTGATATACATGAGTCAATTCAGCTCACTGTGGGCCCCTCATGATCCATGATTTTGGCAGCATAACAAGGTGTGTTTCAGGTGGGGCATCCGTGACCCTTGACCTTTCAACCATCTCCCACTCTACCAATCTCTCCACAAAGGTAACGAAACAAAAATCAACCTACATACAATTGTATGTATGTATGTTATTTGAGTGTTGTGTTGGAGCTGTAATCTGTAATCTTTTATAGCCGAAAATTGATCTTGACAGGCATTAAAATACTGTTGAAACTGTTGAATGTCTTAGGCATCAAGAGAGACGGAGGAAGTTATTGGACCCTTCTTAGATTAGCAGTAATACCAAATCTAAGGAATAAGAGATTTAAGGGGAAACAGACTTATCAGATCAAAACATATCATAGTCCATTATAACCTACAAAATGACCCAGTTTAGAGTCTTACATCCTATTACATTATATCACTGGAGTATTTACTATAACATTTTAATATTAATATATATTGAAGTTGAGCTAATATGAACTACTTCCACACTGCTGAGTATCTGCAGCAGTGAATTATATAGTTTGAAAAATCTTAATCTAGACGTGTTCTTGGAAATAAGAGTCATCCATGTACAGAGTGAGGCAAAAAAAAAAAAAAAAAAAAAGAGGTTCTATGAATCCAGTTTATTTCAAATAAAAAAACATTTTTGATGAATTAACTAAGTGCCTTAAAATCTTTACTAAAAGTTAAGATGTGTTGCTTAGTTACTTTTCATCACTGTCTGTATCTGTGGGCAGAAATACCTTCTTTTCTCAGTTTGAACTAAAATCCCCTGGAGAGTCAGTGTCAGAAATTTACCAATAAAATGGAAATGACGTGGAGTGTTGATAAGAGCCTCATTCTTGCCTGAGCCGGTCATTGTACGAGGAAACACCGCCCTCTAGTGACGGTCAGTGTTATTGTATTGTAGGAAATACGATGCTGTGGTTTTCAAATGACACGTCCTTCTAGATGGAGAGATTAAATTTCCTCTTTAATCCACCACCACACACCACGTGGATCAAACCTCATATCATAGTTAATAAAGCTCTGTATCAGAAGGACTAGGCAGATTACATGAGTGGTTAATCGGTGGTTGTTTATTCCCCCACTTTTCTATTTTTTTTTTTACCATCTTTCCTGATTTTCCCGTAGAAAACATCGAGTAGCTACGTAGCCTTGTTGCTCCGCCCCCAGTTGCTGCAGTTGCCCTGAAACGCCTCGGATTTCACCTCAGCACGGAACCAGCCTGCGCATTAAAACCGCTGCGAACTCCCGCTTTCCATCGCCAACAGTGGGCTCGCATCGGGATTTCATCGGGCTCTATGAATGATCATGAGCATGGAGGAATAACCGCACAACATCGTCAGCGCAGGACGGCTCGTTTGCACGCTGCTTGCACATTAGTCCTACGATGTATCAGGCGTTACGAGCGGCTTTACTATCAAATGCGCGGTGCTGGAATGCCGACAGCGAGAGGTCATACCAGGACCTGTTTGAGAGCCTCGACACCAATAAAGATGGGAAGGTGGATGTCGCTGAATTGCGAGCGGGCCTCAAGGCGATGGGCATATTCCGGCAGGGTGCTGCACAGGTAACATGTCAGAAGCCAGAGGGGGTGGGGGTGGGGGTGGGGGTGGGGGGGCAACCTATAGATCCTGGCCTGCTTGCTTTGCATGAGATTCCTCAGTAGTGTGACTTATATATCTGGGTGTGAACCAGTAGACCTGATCTCCTCTCTGCAGAAAATCGTGTCCTCTGGTGACCAGAACAAAGATGGGAGTCTGGACTTCAACGAGTTCACCAGGTACCTGAAGGAACACGAGAAGAAGCTGCGGCTGACTTTTAAGAGTCTGGACAGAAACAACGATGGTAGGTAATGAGTGAAATGCTGTCACGCACAAGTCACATGTCCACTGTATGTGCTGGTGCACATTTTAATAGAGTTTTTCTTATGTCATGTGAAGGGCGCATTGATGCCTCAGAGATCCAGCAGAGCCTTGCAGAGCTCGGCATAGATCTGAGCAGAGAGGATGCCCTGAAAATCTTACAGAGGTTTGACCCCCCCCCCCCCCCACACACACACACACACACTTACAGTCATTAGTACATTTAGTGTGTCCAGACACGTTCCAGAGGCTTTATCTGGATCACATTTATTAATAACACACTAATGCAACATAATACACCATCGTAAAGAGATTTCTCTGTTTTCTTTCAGTATGGACATTGATGGCACCATGATGGTGGACTGGAATGAGTGGAGAGAACACTTCCTGTTATACCCTGGCCACAACCTGGAAGAGATCATACGCTACTGGAAACACTCCTCGGTATGGGACATATACACACAAACACTCCCATATTGAGTCTGCAGACACACACACAGACAGGACCGAATCACATGCAGTCTAGTCCTCCAGTGTTGGATATTATGGATATTCTCTGCAGTCCATGTTTTGGCAGCAGCTTCGGCGGACTAGACGGTCCAACATAATCAGGTCACAGCTCCACACTCTGCTTTGCACAGCTTGCCCCTCTACCTCCTCGAGCAAATAAAGATGTCATGGACTGATTTGTTACTTGTTCTGCAGAAGATCTTTGCTCCATTATGAGCAAAATAGAGTCTCTTGACAGACCACGTGTCCAGATGTTTAGAAATCTCCTCCTCACATGTGCAGTATCATCGGTAACTACATTCTCATGCCATTCATCTGACATCACAGTGATCACAGGACAAGCATAACTCAAGCCCTTGCGTCTGCACGTAACATTTGCGTTAAATTGCCACTGCACCATGTTTGGCACAGGCACCTATATGCTTTTGGGAAAACACTGGACATGTTTATCTGAAACAGCTAAAGCATGCAAGACGTGGGCTCAGTCAGCTCAGTGATTATGGTCTCACAAGCACCTTGAGCTAAAGCTAAAGGATAAGGAGCTCATTGTTTGTCTTCATTGTTTGTTTGTTGAAATTGTAACAACCACAGCACTTTTTTGTCTTTAGCCATTTCTTCACAGTTGGTCTTTTTTTGCATAAGATTGAACAAATACACAGTGAAGAGTGTATCGTGCTCTTGATGTTTGTACGCAGCCCCTGGCTGAAACCTTAGATTCAAGGTTCTCTAAATGTTGTCCTCCCTCCACTGCACAGTTTAGCAACAGTTTTTGCATGGCTGTGAAAATAAACCTCAAAAAGGAGAAGTACTAAGCTAACAGTTTTTTTGTGTGTGTGTGTGTGTGTTTTTTGTCGCATTGTCAAACAAAGAGACTTTGTATGACATGCTCTCATGAGTGGTACATTTTCAGAGAGAAAATAATGCTCACACAACACTGAGTGTACTGTATGTGTTTATTTACATAGCTTTTGTATTCACTAGGTGCTTGACATTGGTGACAGCCTTGCCATCCCCGATGAATTCACAGAGGAAGAGAAGAGCTCAGGCGGTTGGTGGAAGCAGCTTTTTGCCGGCGCTGTGGCCGGGGCTGTGTCTCGCACAGGCACTGCCCCTCTGGATAGGATTAAAGTCTTCATGCAGGTGCAATATGTCTATATATGTGGACGCCAAAATGCATCCTCTCCTTCAATAGATGCACGTGCAAATGTCCTTTATATTTTTGTCTTTTTTTCAACCTGCAGGTTCATTCCTCTAAGTCCAACAAGATAAGCCTGGTAGGGGGCTTCAAACTGATGTTAACAGAGGGCGGTCTGAGGTCACTGTGGAGAGGAAACGGAATCAATGTGTTAAAGATCGCTCCTGAGACGGCGATCAAATTTATGTCATATGAGCAAGTAAGAAACTGCTTCTGTAAAACAAAACATTTTTACACATTTCATATTATTAATGACATGTTATTAAATATTCATGCCTCCACACTGGGAGCAGCCGTGGCCGGAGGCATGAATATATCTTCATTTGTTTTCTGTCCATCTGTTTGTCCGTACATCCATACACGCATAAGTCCCATTTTCATGAACACCATATCTCAAGGCTGACTCGAGGGGATTTCTTCAAATTTGGCACAGATATTCACTTGGACTGGAAGACAAAATTTTTGGTGGGTCACTGTGACCTCATGAAACAAGCCTTCGAACATAACTCTAGAATTCATTAGCTAATTATGATAAAATATGACACAAATGTCGATGTCATGAAGTCATGATATTTTTTCCATTCAAATGGACACAGGTCAACTTGACTGAGACAACATAATGTCCTGCACAAACACTGGCTATTACTCAGTGATTTAACACAGGAAGAGAAGATTGTGACCATATTTCCTGTAGCTTGGCTTCTTGTAGAGGCATGCAACTGTGATCCAGTTATACTAGTCTTTCCATGTTTTTTTGTTACAGTATAAGAAGTTGTTATCATCGGAGGGCAAAAAGATTGAGACACACAAGAGGTTTATGGCTGGCTCTCTGGCTGGGGCCACAGCACAGACAGCCATTTACCCAATGGAGGTAAGACAACCACTGTATTGCATCACTGTTATCATCATTCAGCCTCATTCATTTCATCAATATGAAATGAAGTCGGCGCTTGAAGGTTTGTCCTGTAAATTTAAAAAAATACCACATATCATCGTTCTGATTCTGTTTTTTTCTCCTTGGCATTGTTAAGGTATTGAAAACTCGACTGACTCTAAGAAAGACTGGCCAGTACGCAGGAGTGTTTGATTGTGCCAAGAAGATCCTGAGGAATGAGGGGCTCAAGGCTTTCTACAAGGGCTACATTCCAAACTTACTGGGCATCATTCCCTATGCCGGGATAGACCTCGCTGTTTATGAGGTATGCAGTCTGTGATATTTCACAACAGAATCCACTCTGTTAAATTAACTCATTCACATGCACAATAAACTAATTCATTATGGATTGCAAGGAGGCACTGCATTTAATCATAGCAGTAAATTTCTGTGTTGTGCTGATGTGTCTGCAGAGTCTAAAGAACACTTGGTTGTCATACCACGCCAAAGACTCGGCTAACCCTGGAGTTCTGGTGTTGCTGGGCTGCGGGACCATCTCTAGTACCTGTGGCCAGTTGGCTAGCTATCCACTTGCACTTGTACGCACACGGATGCAGGCACAAGGTAAACCCTGTAGTCTGAGTTCTGCAAAGGTTTCTGATGTTTTATGTTTATATATAATTGTCTTTAGAGCTAACCTAATGTAAACAGGGGGAGGGACATCTCTCTCTCATTAGATCCTAGACCCTGAGATGAAATTACAGTTTAAAGTACTTTCTAGTGGCATTAAACTGTCCGCACAAACTAGTAAATCGTAATTACATTAATACAAAACTGTCTTTTTAACAGAAATCTTGTTTGTGTAATCTGTGCATAAAGTTTACTGCTATCACTATGCAAGTATCTGATCTACTGAACTGTTGTTTTTTTTTCTGTTTTTTTTTTTTTTTACCTCTTCCATTATTCATACCAGGTGAGTATAGCTGTCTCTTCATAGGACACAGAAATAAAAACTGAAACAACACTGCCCTCCCTAACTTGGTGTATCTTTGCAGCGTCTCTGGATGCGTCAGACCAGCCCTCCATGACTTCTCTGATGAAGAAGATTGTAGCCAAAGATGGGTTTTTTGGACTCTACCGTGGCATCCTGCCAAATTTTATGAAAGTTATTCCTGCTGTCAGCATTAGCTACGTGGTTTACGAGTACATGAAGACTGGTTTAGGGATCTCCAAATGATGGTGTAAGCAATTTGGACAAAAAGGACATTGACCTCATTTGTCAGACTTGAAAATGTCTACACTAACTCCAAGGAGACAGGTGGACATCAACCTTACAGAGCATGACGTCCACCAGCTGGCACAGGAGTTCTGCGAATGCATGTGTCGCATTAAGGGTTGTCTGTCAGTAGCTGAAGCATTAATCATTTGTGGTGAGCATGCTTTAATTTTTTTCCTGCTGTTACAATAACACACTCCCCAGATTTACACTCCAAAACAAGACTTGACACAAAAACAGTACTGTACATTAAACATGTATAAAAAGTAGAAATTATGACATATATATACACAACAGTTGTATAATCTGTCCGACTGTTACTCTTTTAAAACTGTGATCAACCAAAATGGTAGCTCAGTGGCACATACTTGTTCACCAAAAAAGTTTGTCTTAATATAAAATGAGGAAAAGGTTTAAACTGGCATGGTGTACCAGTTTAAATGTTTGATATAACACTTCTTATAAGTTGTGAAGAGCCTCTGTAGAGTAACATCAGCTCCAGACAGCTGTCAGCTAAAAATAACTGGCCCTGAAAAATCAATACTTGCTAACACTGGAATACTGTGTGCTCAACACAGACACATATACGCACGCACACACGCACACACACCTCGTGCAATATGAAAATCACTAATTCCACATCCTGTGTGTTATCTCATGATCATTTCAATGTGCCTTACTTCCACTTCATGTGAACTCTTTGTCATCAGCAAATGTTTTTTTACTATATGTACAGTATGAGTATACTGTGTGACTGTAGTATACATATATATATTCATTAATCTTTTTGTGGTCATGGTTATTTATCAGTTTTAATAATAGTTGCTATCATCTTTTTGTAGTCATGGTTATTTATGGGTTTTAATAATGGTTACACCATACACAAAATAATGCCATTTAAAAAAAAAGAAAAGAAAAAAGAAAGGAGTACTATTTGGTTATTGAACTGAAAAGTTTGTAAGGAGCATGTGTTTGACTTGGGTCACTTATCATTTCACCACATCAAGGCCCCCACCCTGAACACACACCCTCGCTCTCGCTCGCACGCACACACATGCTCTTCCACATGCACGCACACACAGCCAAGTGATGGGAAGTTTTTATTTACCATGGAAGATGACAATCAGCCTGTCAGTATGGTACTAAAACTAAAATTAACCCTAACTTTTGATTTGATTTGATTGAATAACCTGGAAGTATGGAATCACCACACATAAGCTGAACAATATTGGTGGTGAACTTACATGAAAACAATGGTTCAGTAATGTGAAGTTGGGCCCCTCAAAATTGAGTTTATTGCTTTGCAGATTATTGAGATTGGTGAACAGCTCCACCTAGTGGTTAATAAAGACAGATTATGGGGAACAAATTTAATTGCCTTCGTGTGTCAGTAAAATTTCAATTCAAGCCATACTAGCTATCCTAATGTGTGTGTGTGTGTGTGTTTGTATTTATTTATATATATATATATATATATATATATATATATATTAAGGAGCATGAGCAGTAATAATTGTTGCTACTGTAGTAATGTCAGTTTATCGGTCAAACAAGCACTCACAACAACACCTGTAGTTTTTTTTTTTTTGTGTGTGTGTGTTTTGTTTTTTATCCCAGGGTTTATCCAAGTGAGAGATATTAACAGTCCTCTCGCAAATGATAATAACATTATTGATTATTTATTATTTGTTTAACTGTTGGCGATCAAATTAAAAATTTGCTAAGCAGGAGACAAGTATTACTCCGCCCAACTGGCTACACAGATGCTTTAAAATCAATGTCATAATAACTGCGTTAAATGTATAATTCTCTTAGGTTAAATACACGTCTGCCAATATAACCGTATAGAATGAGACTGGCTGTAAACAGATGAGGTGTTTACAAAGTTTGCGTTTCGAGGCTGCTGATAGGTGAACAGTACGACTCTTTTTGTCCTAGCCGCACACCGTAGTTGGGGCACCAGGGCGCTGCAGTTGTTAAAAAGAGGTGAGTCCACCGTTATAAACAAACCGATCGACAACAGCAGCCGGGATCGGTGAGTTTGTCCTCTCTGGCATCGTTACACGGTGATGATGGTCAGTTTTCGTCGTGTTACTTCAGTCGGCACCGACATTGTAAATAAGACAAATAGGTAGCTAGCTTGCTAGCAGTTAGAAAGTGACAGCTAGCTGCTAGCTAACTGTCAGCAGCAGCTAAAAATATTCTCCCGTCGAAGTAATCTTTAGTGGGCACAGCTGAACAGACGTCGGGGAGACTGTGGGAGGTTACAGCTAGCAAGCTGCATGCCTGTAACCGCGGTGCATTCGTCTGTTGTGTGGCGTCAGTTTGTGAAGTTCAAACTTGTTGCTTGTGCTGTGTAAGTCTGACAGGACGGTTGTAGTAATGTTAAGTGGTTTGATCTGTTCTGACAAGTCCGGGTTCACACTAACACAGACAGGCACAGTGTCTTACTCGCATCGGTCTAGCCTGGCGGTCGATAAGCCTGTTAGGCTTTCTCTAAAAGCCGTTTAGCATTAGAGTGAACCAGACTAATGCTCGTCATCTTTACAGTTGATGTGATCATGTAACTGTCAGTAATTCCTTGTTGTGTGATGTTGGTTGTCATTTTATATTTGCCATGATATGTCACATTTAGCTCACACCACTTTGTGCCTGTCGTGTAATTAATTGAATTACATTGTTATGAACACCTGCGAGATACAAACATGATTAGTGGTGTGTTTTATTCACTAATTGATCTTTATATTGATAACGTATTTTATTATTTGCATTGAGAGCATTGGTGTAACACGAAAGCAGGTTAACACAAAGTATATATATATATATATATATATATATATAAAGGTTCATGAGTGGCTTTGTTCACTCCTTATCAGCAAGTCATGAAATTGACACCAGCTATTGTGTTGTTCAATCCTCTCTTACAGTCTTCGTTGAATTTTAATCTTCTTCCTAGTCTCTGAATCCTTATAGGTCATCTTCTCTTCCCAGTTGTGCTGTAAATAGTGAAGCATAATGGGCAACACAAGTGACAGAGTGTCTGGAGACCGCCATGGAGCCAAAGCCCACCGCTCAGACAGCAGCGGCAGTCACAAAGACCAAGAACACAGCAGCAAGATGGTGGACAGCACAGATGACCCCAACATCTTCAACACCCATGGTCCTGAGTCCAAGGTACTGCTGGAAAAATATTGATCACTGTGTAGAGACTGTAAAAAAAGTCTTGTTAAGGTTTGCATTAAATCACCTTTAGGCTTTAGGAGAGAAAGAATTCACCCCAGACCTGGATGACCTGGTGAAGCCGGGTCCTCAGGCTCGACCCACTGTGATCCGATGGGCAGGTGGAGGGAAGGAGGTCTACATATCTGGTTCCTTTAACAACTGGGGCACAAAGATACCACTAAATAAGAGGTAAGCAGGTTTTTTTTTTTTTGCTGTATGTGTTGGCACATTGTCACAATGGATGGCTGTATCACATCCAAGCCTCCCCCCCACTGCCTCCCACTACTTATACTTTTCTCCTCCTCTCCTTAAAGCCATAATGACTTTGTAGCAATCCTGGACCTGCCTGAAGGAGAGCATCAGTACAAGTTTTTTGTAGATGGGCAGTGGGTCCATGATCCCTCAGAGGTACAACATTATGTTCTTGTCCTTGTCATTTTTCTTGTTACTATTTTATTCACCACTTAGGTTGAAATGTAGAAAAATACATTATTATAGTAATTTTTGTTATTTCTCAAAAAGGTCAGTTCCAGACTGTGAATTTTGGCATGCTAAAAAGATCTATGAAGGTATAAAAAATGAAAGGATAGAAGCCTCTAGAGAGATTCAGTCATTATAAAAGAAATCAACAAGAAACTGACATCCATTCGTTACCTTCAGTGTTCTGGCTGATATTGTTTATGTTGTTACTCTCATGTTGCTTGCTCTGTAAAATCACAGAATAACAATCAGTGTGAAAGTCTTTTACTGACAACTGCATTTGTAGTCTCTCAGATATGCAGAGAAATGTGTGCAGAGAGTTTGATTGTGATCTCTGGGGTCATTGTTCTCCTATAGCCAGTGGTAACCAGCCAGCTTGGCACCATCAACAACCTGATCCAGGTGAAGAAGTCTGACTTTGAGGTGTTTGATGCCCTGCAGGTCGACTCTCTGGAGTGCTCAGACACATCAGGTCAGCCTGCAAACCAGACTGTTTACACTGCTTCTCATTTAGCTAACGAAATTTCCTCAGTTAATACCACTACTTACTGGAAAAGTATTATGTCAGTTCAATACAGCTCAGACAATCAGACCTAACATGCATCAAACATTTAAATACATGGTTTTAGGAACTGGGCAGAAATTCTTCAAAACCAGTGTTGACTGGTCCAGATATGTGCAAACTGTTTGTTGTAGTTGTTTCTTATTAGTAGTGTTTGTGTCTGTTGTGTGTCCACAGATTTGTCCAGCTCCCCTCCAGGTCCATATGGACAGGAGCAGTACATCTTCAGACCCGAGGAGCATTTCAAAGCCCCACCAATACTCCCCCCTCACCTACTTCAAGTCATACTCAACAAAGACACCAATATATCTGTTAGTGTCTTCCCCTGTTCTTTTTACCACAGGCCTTGATTTGACTTGATTTTATTTAATTTTTGCTAACCTTTTTTATTCCTCTGCGAACAAGCAGGGATTCTGTCCATCTGTCTATCTTTAAATTTGTCTGTTTTTTTTTTGTTTTTTTTAACTCTTTAAATTTGGCACAAACATTCGCTTAGATTCAAGGATGTACAGATTCAATTTTGGTGGTCAAAGGTGAAAGATCACTGTGATCTCACCTAATAACATGTTTTTGGCCATTACTCACAAATTTACAGGCTGATTTTGACCCAAATAACAATATTATCTAAAAGGATAAAATGATAATGAAGTGATGACATTTTATATCCAAACAGTCTAAGCTCAGTTTCACTTTGCAAAAACACTGATGGTAATTTAACTGATTTTAATTTTGAACTTGTCTCACTCTGTCTTGTCAGTGTGACCCTGCCCTGCTGCCTGAACCCAACCACGTCATGCTAAATCACCTTTACGCTCTCTCAATAAAGGTAGGTTCTACTGGAAACAACTGAAACATGTCCCTTTCTGTCCATCCGCCCTGTAGCTTTGGATCCGGCTAACTCCGGTTTGCCTCTGCATTGTTTTTCTCTCTGTGTAGGATGGAGTGATGGTGCTGAGCGCGACTCACAGATACAAGAAGAAATACGTCACCTCTCTGCTTTACAAGCCTATTTAAACCTCAGCTTGGGTGCTCCACAGTGCTTTTAGAAAGCAGCGTGTTTGTATTCTCTGCTGCTGTTTTTTTTAATTATTATTTTATATCATCACA
The DNA here is from genome assembly GCA_021432705.1 of Caranx ignobilis. Lineage (NCBI taxonomy): Eukaryota > Metazoa > Chordata > Actinopteri > Carangiformes > Carangidae > Caranx > Caranx ignobilis. The sequence goes on from MU269980.1 coordinate 38,070,847, forward strand.
TTTAGCCAAATCTTGCACTGAAACAAGTTTACAGGTGAGCTCAAGGCCAGTGGCTGTGACTGTGGCTTGTTATTTTTTTTTTATTTTTTTTGTTTTTGTTTTAAAAGAGGTTGCACTTCTGTCTACATAGGGCTGTGAACAAACGTAGCGAAGTGCATGTATGTGTGTGTAGGGTCCCAGCAAGAGATGAAAACCATACTGTGGCTTTTACCTGTGACATCTACAGATGGATAAGAGACTGATTAAATCACTGTGTGTACTATGTTTTTGCTGCACAATGTGATTATATGCATGTTTGTGTGTAAAAAGCTGATTTTGTTTTCTCTTTTTTGAGGTGCAGATACTTATAATATGTCATCTTGGCAGACAGAGGATCTGTGAGTGATCTCTTTCTTGGGACATTGAGTGTTTCTGGTGTGGATCAACTGTTAGATTTTAAAATTTTGGGTCACGATTAACTGATACAGTTAAGTGCTTGTCTAATGGGCTGACTTGATCTGGTCCACAGTCATTGGAGTGAGAGGGTTGGCTTTGCTTGAACATGAAGTGCAATAACCTGCTGAAGAGATAGTACCACATTTTGTTCAGGAGGTCGCAGCGATGTTGACAACACGCCGTCAACAAGTCGAACTTCTCAAAGTTTCAGTTTTGTTTATGTAATCGTTACTATAGATGGAATTACTTGTCCGTTTCCAGAGGAAAACCTGTTTTAGAAAAGATGTACGGTGGTCAAAGAGCAATGTTTAGTTCTGTTGTTGCCTTTTTCTTGACATAACGTTGCGAGCACTTTACCGTCCTGTGAGCAGGAGTGTCAATAGAAGCTTTTACCTATGCAGCAGACAACTCTTGTACCGCAGTTTCTCTGGACGATAGAACCCAATTTGTGCTTTTTTATATAATGAATTTGCAGTGCTTTTATTATAACGTGTGTGTGCATCTGTACTGAGTTCTGTTTATCAAATAGAAATGTACTGTACGTATCTGTTACATGTGTTGTCATACACAGAGGTGTTTCAAGCTGCTGCTTTGCATGTATTGAATGTGTGTAACTTGCGAGGATATGACACTCACTCAGATCGCCACTGCACACACCTCACAAATGATCAGAGGCACATTCTCAGATGAATTAACAGGGCTATGAGGATGAGCAGTTGCCATGAATTAAGATGTACAAAATTTGCTTGTGTGTGTGTGTGTGTGTGTGTGTGCGCTTTATAGCCATTGAAGCTCTTCTTGTATTTTGAGGTATGGTGGCTTTTTTTGTCTCCCGTAAGTCGTGTTGTTTAATTGTCTGTGGTTACAGTACAGTATAATCCCACGGTTGATACACTCTACGCAACTAAGAAGGGGCTTTCATGAATCCTGTTGGTGATCAACTAGACATTGAAAGTATTTTGTGAATGTTGAGCCTAGCCATTCAGTTTTGTCCAAAGAGGTTTTTAAAACTTACAGATATGATATATATAAGGGAGTATGGACAAATGCTGTGGGAGTGGTGATTTATGGCTAAAACCAAAACTTGAATTTTACAGCCATTTCATGAATGTTTTAAAAATGCTTTGCAGAACCAATGTGTTGATCCACTGTACGAAGTTTTAACTTGTTTGCAAATAAAGAGAGGACACGCTGGTCCTGACTCTGGTCTGTGTGTCTTTCTTTCTAGTGTAAGAAGCTTGTAGTGTGGCTTTAAGACACACTTTGGGTCAACATGATATGGTTTTTCTTTGCTTTGTGAAAAACTTTTTTTTTTTTTGCCTTATGCCTGTATGTTTTGTTTGACATTTTGTCAGCTTTAATACTATGGTCCTGAAGAGAGTATTTAATTTCAGTGGTACTGTTCTCTGTGCCAATGCACTGTGACATCACTTGGGGGTGTGGCCCAAAGTGCAAGGCCTGGTGTTATGTTACACTAAGGTGTAAAGTTACATCAAATATAAAACCAATACTGAATTGAAACTAAACCTGTGCATTCAACAACACAAACACACACAAACTTTGAAGTGTTTTATTCATTCTATCCCAAAGTATTTCGTTGATAATACTTGTGCCAACACAACACACTGTTAACTGTCATCAGAGACAGGATCCATATGAGTCCTGTAACGGCTTTCTAGTTCTTTATACACAAACTCAGAAACAAAAGCTGCTTTCCAATCACATAAAAGCTGCACCAATCAAATAGCAGTATATACATACGCAACTCAGGACCAACAATACATTGTTTCAAACTGCTGTTTGATTCCCTTCTTAATAGTAGTAGCAATAAGGCTTTGTTTACGCTCTAACAAGGTGCTTTGTGGATCCAGCGATTCACAATCTTTCCAGTCATTGGCTTCTTTGTTCTATTTTACAGGAGACAATTCTTCAAAATTTTCCCTTTTCCTTCTTAAATTTCAAAAGGAAGTATCAAACTTTTTTTTTTTTTTTTTTTACCTCTATTGAAATTCTTGGCAACTTTTGTCTTTCTGAAGACATGAGCGCAAATAAAACCTAGTTTGGCAGACCTCAGGTAGATAAGCGCTAGTTCAAGGCCATTTCTACCACTGAGAGCTGGAGCTCTCAAGCTAAATTTAAAGGCAAGCGAAGCAACATTAATCAGAGCTTTGTTATACGTGGACGATATTGTGATCAGTGTCTTTAAATATCATGAAGGCATTGTTTATGATTTCTTACCAGACACGTCTATGTGGCTAATTGTTTCAAAGTGACACAATCCTCTAACATACACTGCATATAAATCATACATTGCAGGAAGTGAATGTAGCAAACATACATGTAATTCAATGATGTTTAACATCAAAATAAAATACGTGAAGCTATTGCACAGCTACCCAGATAATCAACTTTGCAAAAAAAGCAAATGTTGGATGTTTTTACACACACGCACACACACACGTGCGCATTCACACACAAAAATAAAGATCATACAGAAAAAGACAGTTATTTACAGCATAAAATGGCAAATATACAGCAAGGAAACAAAAACACACAACTCAAACCAAACATGAAGTTGCACTGTTATAGGTGAGTGAATCAAAGAACAATGATCCTACCAGTAGCCTGCCAAAGTTTGTGTCATCTATGAGAACTTAATAACCTATATTGCCATTGCCATGGGAATGCTAAGACGGCCTGAACCAAGAGAAATAACATAAAGACTTTAGCATATGGCCTTGTGAGGAAAAATATCCACTCTCGTGTTTTGGTCCAAAAAAGGAGCTAATTTCTGTCGCACAATTCGAAATAAACTGAACCAGCTGTCTAACGGTTACCGTCTCTGTGGTTCAAGAGGCCCTCTGAAAGAAAATCCTCGGTATCATTTCAGATCACTTTGTCATTCGCATGGATAAGGCAAGTCAAAGTGAAGTAAAGAGTTCAAAGTTCAAACTTTGGCAAGTATTGGCAATCTCCTGTTCCATAGCATAGATACGACCTTTTACCAATCTCTGTCATGCATCAACACTGCAGAAAAAACGTACAATCATAACACTGATTGTATCCTAACATTATTATGAATGTGACTAATAATCCAGTGTCAGGCAAAGAAATAATGATAATAACCTGGTGATCATTCAAGAAACACATTATTATTGCACATGCTCGTATGAGAACTCCTACAGAGGAGCTTGAATACGCGTGTTTAGCCTGGTTCCATTTGAGCACAATAACCTCTTTTTTTTAACATACTGCAGTGTAAATCCTGCTTAGAAATCACAACTGACTAAACACAAAGCAGCCATAAAAGTTTAAGTGATCCAACCCTCCAGTCTCCAGTACTGTTACGAATGCAGCTTGATGCCAAAAAGCACCGTTAGGAGTTAAAAGAGGAGCTTGTGACTGAAATGGAACCTTTCTCTGGCTTTTGTTCTGCTATTCATAACCCTTGGCTGATGGCTGACATATCATTCATGAGCTTCCTCCGCAAATACAGATATAGCTAGTACACAACTATGTAGCAGTGATCGCCTACCTCCTCTACATTCTTCCACTGTGTCTAGTGATACATTGTGGGTGTCATTATTGTTTGCATTGCATTTGCAAAAAAAAGGTGTCCTCGTTAATAAGAGTGCCACGAGAAGTAAACGTTTCTGCGGCAGTCGTAGTTGAGGATGTCTTTGTCTTTGAGTGAGCTGTGTTCAGTCACATACAGATGTGTGTACACATGTGCAGAATTCCTCTCACAAGCCATTTTGAACATGCATGTTCATCTATTCTGTCCACAGGCAGTCTGGCTCTCAGCAGAGGATGCTCATAGGAAGTTTTGATTTTATGTTTAGTTTTATCAATGGTAAGGTTGAATTTTAAAAATTATTACTGTTATTAATGTGAATTCTTTATCAAATCTTTTTAAGGATTCATTATAATTTGGTTATCCTTATCATTTTAATGATACAAACTCTCAATTTGTATACTGTAGCCAGATTTAAAAGATCTGCCTGGTCTGAGATCAGTATCTTAGAGCATCTTCAGCCAGCTCCATCAGTAGGACGCACAACACTGAAACCATCAGAGCCACGTTTCAATCACCTTCTTCTGTCTCACACACACAACAAGGCAAACTGCGGACTGCATCACTCAAAGACAGCAGTATATGTGGTTGGAGGGGAGGGGCCAGAGAGTGAGTGAGGGGTCTGGTAAGGCTCAAGGTGCAGATTATACTGTGCACATATTGCCCAGAGGAGGACGGAAGAATGGAAAAAGGGAAGGCCGGTGTGGGAGCGGGCTGGAAGGGGGGCGGTGGGTGTTGGGGAGGGGTCTTGGCTGTTTCAGCATAGAGGTCAGAGGTCAGAGGTGGTAGCGTTGAGGCTGGTTCTTTAAAAGTCTAAAGCAGGCATTGGCTGCTGCGCTTCCTCGTCGGAGGACGCTGACTGGCCGCAGCCCCGGCAGCTCTGGAAGCGCCGCTGGTTTTCAGGAAAGTGCCATCAGCAGGCCGCTCTCTGGCAGAATCTCCTGGGTCCTCAGCTGGATTATTGAACAAATGCAGAAAGGGAAAGTTGTTAATCAAGTTGTTAATCAACAGCTGACACACTGAGGAATAGTTCAACATTTTGGGGAATATGTTGATCTGCCTTCTTGCTCACATTAAGCTTATGGCTAAGAAAGTGGCAGCAACTGTATCACCTCAGTCTTGGCAAGAAAGCAAATATTGTATATGTATTTCTCAAAATGTGAAACTATTCCTTTAAAATGAATGGCACGACGGCAGGGGGCAGGTTGCTGCTCTTAAAGTTAGTTGCCATAAAACTGCCAAAGTACAACTGCTTGAAGATGAAGAGCTGAGAATGATTGATTAGAGAACAAGCAATGCTCTCTTTCTCTCTCACGCTCACGCACTCACACACACTGTGTTGTGCTGCACACCTTGTGGTGTGAATGAATCTGTGTGTTTATGATGCCACTCAATCCTGAGACTAAAGGGCAGAAGTCAGTCAGACACAAGGTGTAACACACGTATGTGTACATCCATGGGTCATACTGTGACAGCATACACATACACATCATGGAAACTATGTGTGCATGTTATTCTGGCGTGGGGGGGGCTGATGCTGTAAATAGACTCTACTTTATTACACCAGTCACGTACAAGTAAATAACACTTTGGTGCAATGAAGGCTTAGTCAACTGATGTGTATGCAATTTGGTGCCAGTGTTGTGGTTTCAGGAGCAACTCAAAGTCTTTTCAACCCACATTCAACCAGCGGTGACACGGCCATGTCATGTCATGATGTGGCATGCAGAACTCATACATCCTGATGACCTAGGTACTGGCCATTGTAGGGTCCCACATAGAAAACAAGTGAGTCAACTGAGCTGTGCGTGTGGGTGTGTGTTTGTTTGTACGTGTGTTTTCATCTTGTTTCCTACTCTTGACCAGAAAGGTAGCATACCATCCACTCCACTATCTCCCATGTGTTATTTTTCTCTCATAAACACTATTAGAGCAAAAATGTCACAAGATGCTAAAAATAACAGTCAGCAGTTAAACCAGGATGGAGCTGTCAGATGGGATGGTGAAGCAGTGACATCAGTATGATTAGACAAAAGCAAATTCACACTTTCACACACGGTAAAAGCTGCCCCAGACAACAGAGATGAACTTTTAACACTAACAGTTTAAGTAGATGGAGTAGGCCGGCTACTAATACTATTACAGTGCACTTATTGAAATGGAGTATCTGGGACAACGTCTACCTATTCAGGCCACGGGATGTCAGACAATTACCAGCATAGGGGGAGGAAGAGGAGGAGCTTAGAGAGGAAAGTCTCAGCTCATTCTTCTGGGGTTTGATAAGAGGAGAGGAGAGGAGAGGAGAGGAGAGGAGGAGGAGGAGGAGGAGGTGAGGATAGGAGGAGAGGAGAGGAGGAGGAGGAGAGGGAAAAGGAGAGACAAATGCAGGACGAAGGAACAATTGAGACAGAAAAGTGAAACGTGATGAATATACATCATTACATCAACTTCAAGAAGTTTAGGACACTAGGGGATGTCACAAAATACAATAGTGATACACATAATACTGTGACCTGGAAAACACACACAGACAACCTACAGTATGTTCTATACTACAATGTGTAGTACGATATATGGAATCGAGAAGCAACTTACCTCTAAATTTGTCCTTGCTTTCTTCAGCACATCACGAGTCCTTGACACTGCAAAAACACAAAGGAAATATTAATGTTTGTACTGCTGTTAAAACGCTCCTAGGTCTTATTAGGTATGCTGTCCCACACTTGCCTTCCTACAATTTTCACTCTCATTCACACACACATACACACACACTAACAGAAACACTTACACTGGTTGACTATGAAGTGCTCCATGCTCTCCTTGGTGCGGCTGGTGCTCCTCAGCCTTTGAATCGTCCCTTTAAGAACCTCCTCCTGCTCTGACACTCGCAGTTTCAGGGACAGGATCTCCTCCTGCATACACTGCTCCTACACACAAACACACACATATTTACTACCACGGCTCTCTGACTTTCTTACAAAACATGTTTGAATGTCAGAGCTCTTGAAGATCAGAGTGGTTATAAATTGATGGTAATAATCTCCGAACCTTCTTGAGGTTTTGGATGGAGGGATCAGTGCTTGGCAGAGCTGCCCTCCAGAACATCTTCAGCAGAGACGTTGCCTCCTCCAGGATCTGCCTCAGAGTCCTGGTGTTGGACAGTAGATTCTTCACACATCCATAGTCCAGAACCTGCATATAGGACATATTTAGATAATCACAGTCATTACTTGATGATTTGTGCACACTGTTTGGTTAAAAACACCTCTCTGGCCTTCTTGTTCTCACCAGATCATTGCTCTGCTTCTGGTTGCCCTCCAACAGTGGCGGGCCAAGACAGGCCTGCAGGGCTGTTTCCATGCGCTGGACAAGGCCACGGCCCTCTAGGACTTGCTGTTGCAGAGCACCAAAATCATCCACGTGGCCGATGGCGTGGCGGCCGTTTCGGTTTGCAAACGATCCATCAGGAGCGTCCCCCTCCAGCTCAGAGTGAGGGTCCAGAGGGTCTACTGGAGAGAAAGGACTTTAAATGACATGATTGTATTTTTTGTGTTTTGTTAGGAGCAATCACATTAGACACATAACATGTTATTACATATAACATAACAGTTATTACTGTTAAAAAGCAATACACTGTTTCATAATTAGGCCGCAAATTGAAGAGGGATTTAGTTGCAGTCATGCAGTTGCAGTGTTAAGTCACACCATTGGCAGTGCTATGGCTGTCGTCCAGGTCTGAGTAGGGAGGACCAGGAGATCCACAGTTAAACAGACCAATGTCCCTGACTGGTGGAGACGGAGCTGGGTCTGTGGAGCACACAGATACACAAACCAAGCTTGGACACAATGCAAACACACGCCACAGCACACCGAACCTTACAAACAAGTTTGTGTTATAGCGCATTAGTGTCACATCTGGAAGCTTGGGTCTCACCGTGCAGCAGCTGTCGCCTGTAGAAGTTTTCTCTTTGAGGGCTGGCAGTGAGGGCAGACAGGGACGGAGTCCGGGGGGAGCCCACACCCAGTTTCTGCTCCAGCTGCTTGTGGAGCTCCAGCTGTCTGAGGGCGCTGTTCTCCTGGACGCTGGTTTGCAGCTGAGCCCGCAGGCTCCTCACCTCCCCAAGCAGCTCCCCCAGCTCCACTGGTAGACCTGGGGGCTCACACAGGTAGCCTGAAGACAGAATCACAGAATCTGAGATGAGACATTCTACTGAGTGAATAACTGAACCAGCCTGTGTTTGCTTTGACTATTTCATATCAGTGATCATGATGTCATGGTTAATCTTGAAACTGCCACCAGATGGCACCAAAGTAAGGAATTCAGTAGGAAATCCAGCAAATGGTGGCTTTGAATTATATGTTTTTTTCCAGTTTAAAAAGGCAGTAAATTACACAGTTTGCGCATAGTTACATTTCTTACCTTTGTTGGCCTTTGTGCTGGAACACACTCGATCATAAACCTGTAGTTCACTCTGCAGGGAGTGGATGAGATCCCTGCTCTCACAAAGCTGCTGCTGCAGTAGAGACACCTCATGTTGGAACCTGAGGATACACACAAAGACTGTGTGGTCAAATAACAGACATGCAAACACAAACAAGCACATTTCCTATATGCACACGAACACACCCACCTGTTGGTTCTCTCCTGACTGGCCTGTCGCTCCTGCCGTAATGTGTGGATCTGCTGTCCCTGCTCCTGGCTGTGAGTCTGAAGTCGCCGTAGCTCCTCCTTCCACTGCTCAGCCTCCAGCTCTGCCTGCTTCAGACGTGCCCGTGCTGTAAACACGGCCTCACGCAACTGCACCACCTCCTCACACGTGTCTGAGGGAAGACAAGAGGCAAGTACATATAAGTTAACATGCAGATTTTCAGAGGAAAACTTTCGTTGGCTTTCACATATAGCACCTGTGCTGGCCTGTAGGCGCGACTGTAAACCCAGGTTTTCTTCCTTGAGGACTCTGATCTCATTGGACAGTTGGGTGACTGTATCCAGCCCCTGTATATAGATGTTTGTTGGTGCCCCTGGACCAAAACAAACAAAAAGTTATATCATGTATTTTCTTAAAGAGAAAGAAGTGATTAAGTGTTTCTCAAGTATAAGAGGATGACAGTACCTCCATCACGCCCCACGGTTGCCAGTCTCTCTTCCAGCTGCTGTCTGAGCCTCTCATTTGTCCTGATGGACTCCTCCAGGCGCTGACGGAGACACCTCACCTCTCGCAGGTGCTCCTCTATCAAATTCACCCCTAGGGACAATCGTATTAAATTAGTAATAGCTATTTCCAATTATCAGCTAATTATCCTCATAGATCATTGGTCTGGGACGTTAACAGAGAGCAGGTAAATACCCAAACTTATTCCCACCTGCATGGCTGCTCCCTGGCTGGTGTCCAGATGCTCCAGGATAGCTTCCAACTGGGTGACCCATGTTCTCCATGTCCCACAAAGTCCCGCCCGTCATTAGACCTGAGTCAGACTTCAGCGGATGGCCTTCTGGGATGCCACCCAGCTGGTACTGTTGTTGAAAGGCATGATGGGATAGCAGGCTGTAGCTGGAGAGGTTGTGCTGGTTGTGGGCACCGGGTGAGAGAGTGAACAGAGGCTTGTCACATGGAGCAGAAAATCCTGAAACCATAAACACACACACAGAAGAGTGAAGAAGTGTGGAAAACATCATGTGAGCATACAAAATGGACAACGAGATGGTGGTTACACACAGTAGAGATTATGGCAGGCTTTAATTTACAAATTTAATTCTACAAATGACACACTCTCCCACGCCCCTCACCCCTGTTCTGCTCATTCATCTGTTTGTAGAGCGTGTCCAGCTCTGGGCGAACAGCGATCACAGACAGGGCCCTGGGGCGGGGGTCAGAAGTGACTTCCTTACCCCAGACGTCAGGGCCAGAGGGGACAGAGAGGAAGGAGGAAACGGGTTCACTGAAAAGGGCTGGAGGAGAATGACAGGAAGTGATAGGTACAGAACATGGAGGGACAGGAGGAAAAGAAATCTTGGATTTTTGGGTGCTTTGCAAGTCATAACCATCAGTGAGTCCCATACCTCTGGAGTACTGACTGGTCAAACCCACAGGGGCTGAGCAAAGCATGTTGGGACAGCTGCTGGAGGACTTGAGGAGCCCATGAGGAGTAGGGAAATATGGACGGACTAGAAGAGGGGAATGGAAGGTGAAAGGATAGAAGAGGTATTTCACAAAGAGAGAGAGAGAGAGAGAGAGAAAGAAAAGTTTAAACTCCAACAATACCGTCTGGTTCTGATCCGTGTCCTGGCTGCTGCAGCCGGTGCTCCTGCTGATACTCTCTGGTGTCTAAATCAGAGCACAGCTCCAAGTCTTCATTGGTTCTGTACTCGTCAGACACCAAAGAGGTCCTGTCTGATTGGTCGGTGGTCTCAGAGAGGGCGTGGCAGCTGGACGGGGTCTCAGGACGCTGCTGCAGCTTGGTGTGGAGCGACTCAATGATTTTATCTTTCTGTTGCAGCTCCTTGCTCAAACTGCATGTGAACACAAGGATGACAATCAGCTTCTACACTTCCAGCTGTTAGAATTTGGACATTTCCTGTTTGACAGTCCACATGACGATTTACATGATGCATTTACATTTGTGAGTATGAATAAGTCAAAACATCTGACATATGAAGACTTCACCTTGAGCTGTGGGAACCTACACAGGGGACTCGTCTTGTTGTTTTATTGCCGGAATAACAGAAATGATCCATTTAATCCATTTTGTGATGCAAAAACCATTGCACATTATGAGTGTTTATTATGAAGTGGGCTCTGTGTGAATTTCCCACTGTTTCTCTCCAAAAGCATCCTTAAAAAGGCTGCCTCTTTAGCTTTGTTCTGACCCACAGAAGAAGACCACAGGGAGTCCCTGCATATAGAGCTGTTCTTAGAAAGCACAGATTTCCACAAAGGAGCCATCTGATCATGAGACACATACTGTCCTCAATGCACCAGTGACAGTGCTGAGTCAGCTTTAAAGACGCAGAGAAAACTGCTGAGTACAGTCTTTGTTCTTCTTTTCCCACAACCCATACTTCTAGAAAATATTATAAATGACATGTATTAGAAAATGAATCTAAAAACTCAACAAAATGCAGCCACTATAAATACAGGAGCAGATGTCAAAATGAGAACAACCCATAAATAACTCCTTCTCTAAGATCCAAGAGTAGGAGCAGTCCTCCACTCAGCAGGGTGATGTTCCACCACTAAGAGACAGTCACACTGAGCCTCTTATGCCCAGCTGGTGGGACACCTGTAAGTCTCTTCAACTAAAGCAACTTAACAGTAAAGGATCCATGCTTTGGCCGGTGTGGGGATTAACACCAACCGTCTGTTCCCTCTCGAACATGAGGAGCCATGTGGATGGCTCCTCGCATGCTGCAGCACGTCACATGACAGAGTAAACTGATCAGCAGCACAGAGGTAGAGCTTTACAGAGTGAGCTAATGCACTGATCACAGTGCTGCAGGTGATACTGCAGTTTGTTCCTACACTGATGCACAACCTGACCATTAAACTGTGCAGCTGAATCATGACATGGACCAACTCTGATTTCTCATCTATAAGCTGGTGAACGTTCACCTGTAGACATCTGCACCTAACCACATAGACTCCACACCTTACAAATGCAGTGTATATGCATGCTGTATCTTCTGCTTTATCTTAAATTAAATCTCTCTGACTGGCTCCACATGACAGCTTACCTCAACACCGCTTCAAGTTGTGGTGTGGTAAAAATATTCTTTCTTCCACATTACATTTAGCATGGGGACATGGTAAAGGTAACTCACCGTAGGGCAAGCAACTCATGGCCTGTCTTGTCATCACTGCTCTCTGCACGGTCGCCTGTGTAAACCAAATTGAAACAACAGAAAAAGAATGTTCAGAATAAGATGATATGGGCCAGAAACCAGTAAAACCGCAGAACAGTAAGTGATTTTGTGCAAATTTGGAGCAAAAGGGGAAGATGTGTCGTACGTCCGGTGATCTTAGTGATCACTCTTTGTGACAGGGCAATGCTCTGTGCCAACTGTTCTCTGAAGCTCTGACCCATGTAGTAATCAATATCATTAGCTCGCAGCAGCTCCTCAAAGGCCTGAAAGTGGGGAGAATTGGAGGAAGTGTAAGGAGATTGATCATAAAACATCCCAGTGTGGCTCAGATGGAGAATGGATGACGAACGCAGGTTTGCAGTACCTTAGTGGTGTCACCCAGGTGCTGGGTGAGGATATGGCAGACTCCCTGTCCCTCTCTCATCCTCTGCCTCAGGTGGGACAGCTCCCGAGCTTGTGCCTGGATCAAAGAGTTGTACTTCCTGTGAGGGGAGGAAAAACATTGAAGAACAGCACAGGGAAACTCAGAGTTAACAGGAAACTTATGATGTTTCAGGGCACCACAGTCTTATGACTAACCATTCCCATGTGCATCTCATCAAATAAAGAATAAAGGTGCCTTAGGCACAGCTAACCCTGACTAGACCAATTCCACTTTCTTTCTTTAATCATTGCCTCTTTGTCTCCACTCACCCAGGCCAGGTGGCACATTTCCCCTCCTCTCCTTGACCTTTTCCCTCCAGTTTGGAGCTCTTCAGTTCTGCCTCCAATGACTCCACTCTTGCCATCAGTTCTTGCAGCTCCCTGTTGGTTTTGGACCCTGAGCGAATCCCTTGGGTGTCAGACATCCAGCCCTCATCCTCCTCCACACCGCTGGGGGCTGGTGATGTCTCAAACGCCCAGTTGACCTTGAAGGTGAGGATAAAAATCAGTTTATGGATTGTCAGTACTATAACAGTCAGTGGAGCAGAGCGGTGGTTAACGTCGCAGTACCTTGCGAGGGGTGCGTTCCAGGCTGGAAGCATAGTCGCTGGTGGCTGACAGGGAGCGGACACGCAGCTGCAGCCCACGGATCACCTTGTGGCAGCGGGTGAGCTGTGAGCGCAGATCCTGGACCAGGTGCTGGAGAGAGGACTCATCGCCCATTTCATAAGCTCCTCGGTTGTTGTTGCAGTTACCCGAGTACCAGCTGCTGCCCACACCGTCATAGTCCTGCTGATGGGACAGCGACGTGCACATCTCCAGGTCGTCAAACTCTGCAGGCCGATGAGATGCACAACACATTTTTGCAGGATTAATGAGTGCATTTCACACTTGGAGAATCATTTTGGGTTCATTGTTTCAGAGGGATTTTTATCTTTTTGTTACCTGGGCTGCTTGTGTCTTCTCTCTCTGCTTCGTTCTCGCTACGACCACAAGTCTCATAACCCAGATCCTGCAGATCCACCTGCACCTGTTTACTGGCTTGCTGGACCGATGTCTCTGCTGCAGCGACACAAAAAGAGGACATTAACAAATGTTTGGTTCAGGTTTTCAAACACTTCTTTTCAGCATTCTCAAAACATGTCGTTGACAGCAACTCACTGAGCAGGTCTCTGTAGTCCTTCAGTTGTTCAGCCTGAGCGTGGACCGTGGCCTCAGACACCATCAGCCTCTCCTGCAGCTCTCTGTTCTCCTGGTGGCTCAGAGCCAGATCAGAGCGGAGGCGGGCCGCCTGCTCGTGGAGACCCTCCTCTATGTCCTGCCAGAGCGCTCCTGCCTCACCACTGTCACCGACAGGCTCCCCCTCCTGCAGCAACACAGTGTTAAAGCATCTGACATGAAACACAAAGGAAGGATGCTACAGGTACAGCACATCACTTTCATCAGTTTAACAAATGGGAGCTTGTATTGTCATCGACATGCTTATCATCACATACAGGATACGGTTAGTATCCTGATACTGTTTAAATATTTTAGCATGAGAAGGTTCAGCAGCGAGGGCTCCATTACCTCTGTAAACAACCACGAGACTAAAAGAACATCACGCCTGTACACAGAGGCCATAAATAGAGTGCACAGTGAGGAGAAGTCAGGGCGGAAAGGAGGACAAGGCCTGGAGGCAGAGCTGCTCTCACACAGATCACTGAAATCTGCTTTGCACTGAGCATAGACACTGTTTTATTCCCTGAGGCGAAATATAACAAAGTGCTTTACATCATTAGTCTACCAGCTGCACCTCTCTAGACTTCAGTATCTCGACATACAGTGTGGCTTAAAAACATGATTCATTGATTGACTCATCATGATTTTACTGCAGCCTGGAGAACTGACAATATGTAAAAACATCATCAATCATCAATCATTACACTTACCTCAGTTATCTATTCAGAAGTTATCCTTCAAAATTAAGTTTTACTTGTGATATTGTATTGCCAGTGAGTTAACAAACGTAACTGTCTGAAATCTAATTAGGTACCAACCTCAATTATTCTGTTTTGTATGCTGTGGTGTTGTTGTCTTGACTCAAACCTGTCATCTACCCCCTGGACTTTCATTTGAAAACATTGTTATATAAATCCTAGAGGAATCATCTGTGTGTGTTTATTAGCGGCTGCTGAGTCATCCACATTGTTACATATCTATTTAAATGTATGATGTGTTGTTACCGTTTCAGTCTGGTGTGTGTGATGACGGGACGTCACTTTGCCCAGATCCAGGGAGCGTGGCCTCATGCAGTGCCTCCTCCCTCTGTCCTCACTCAGACTGACACACAGAGGGCCTCGCTTCCCCACCGTCATCGGCAATGTTTCCTCCTCTTCATACGCCTCCTCCTCTTCAATATCCTCCTCTCCATCCTCTTCCTCAATATCCTCCTCTCCGTCCTCCTCCTCAATATCCTCCTCCTCCTCCTCCTCCTCCTCTTCCTCCTCCTGGTTCAGGCCCCTGTGATTGTTCTCTGTGCTCATCCTCAGTCCCAGGACTCCAGCTCGTCCTTGGCTTTCTTTCAGAGCCCGGTTCTCTTCCTGCAGTATCTGCAGTGCACTCCTAGTGGGAGACAGACATAAAGAGGAAACCAAAAAAAGACATCAGCATGGAGGAGCTGGCAGAGACAACAACAACACAACAGTCAATGAAATCCTCTTAAAAACCAAACTTTCCTGAGGATCTCTCAGGCAAACACACACCTTATCTGGGCCACAGAGGTGTAGCCATCCTTCTCCAGTTGTAGTCTTATTTCCCCTAGTTGGCCTTCAAGTGATTTCTTTGCCTCCTCAAGCTGCTTCACATCAGCTCTCTGGGACAGCACCCCCTCACTGCTCCTCCAGTTACACCCTCAGTGTCATGAGAATTCACAGGAGTCTAAAAAAGTCAGAAAAAGGTCAATTTATATTTAAATTACAAGGTTGTACTGACTAAAGTTAAGATCAGTAAGAAATCGATAGATAAATAGAGAAGCTGTCAGAATTTAAATGTACATAAGGATTCAATGTGAAAAGAAGTATCTTACCTGAATGAAGGCCAAGCTCCTGGCCGTCACTTTATCATCATCATCCTCTATGCTGTCCGTGAACTCATCACTGCTGCCATCTTCATCGTCTCCTTCCTCCTCTTCCTCTGTGCTGAGCTCTGAAATCACAACAACCATATAAGGACAATATCCACTCACTGTTTTGTTCTCTTGTTTAAACCCTAAATCAAAGTTTCTCTGCTTCTTCCTCCTTTAATTTTTGCGTCTCTCCCTCGCTCTGGTTCACCCTCTACCCCATTCTTTCCACACTTCTGTCTGTACACTGAATCACCACTTAGAAAGCCATGGCACAGAGGGGAAATGTTATGTCATACAATGCCAGACAGCCAAGAACACACTCAAGGAGGTGCAACCCAGTACGAGAGAGAGAGTGTGTGTATGGGTGTGTTCATGTGAAAGTCTGTTTAAACATTTTAAACTGAAACAAATGTTATGGATTTGGGATCACACACGCAAAATGCTGGTGGAGATCATGCGTCAAACATAGTATGTAAACAGCAAATACTTTTTGTGTGTGTGTTATAATAACACTGTGCACACACCCACACAGAGAGCGAGTGAAGAACACATAAATGGAAGTTGGTTCGCTGCCAGGGAGCAAAAGGCTCAGAGGAAAATGACTGGCAGGAATTCCAAAGGAAAATCATTTTACATAATACACACCAATGATACACAACAGACACACACATACGCCTAGCATACTACACATGCACAGTGTGAGGCACTGGACATGAGTCAGGTGTATGGGTGTGTATCTCTACAGTTGCTCTTTGAATGACTGGGAATTATTTAATCACAAAGGAACATTAAAAGAGACTTAGCAACTAAAAATGTCTCCACCCACAGGCAAGGATGAAAGTTCAATTTATTAAACCTCTCTGTGCTGCTTATGAGAGGACTGGAAATGTGGGCTGGAGCAAAAGTGCTGGGTTATTATTGATCGAACAATGTGCTCTGTAAGCTGAACTGACTGAACGTGGGGCCCAGTTTACACACTGTGACGCTCTACATAGAGCCACAGAAAGAGGCCTGTCTGTTAATGGTTGTGGGTCTGTCATCTACACTAACTTGGATTTCATGTTTTTTTTTGTCTATAATCAGGGAATAATTAGTTAATTTTAAATAAAGGGCTCACATGAGCTTCCCTTATTTGGTGGATATTGTTTGGGGTTTTTTAGTGTTGTCATTTCACTGGGCAATAGAGCAGAGCAGCCATGCAAACATGAAAACCATGCCACAATCTCATGCATGAGGGATCAGGGAGATGAAGAAAAACACTTATTTGGATCGTAAACACACGTTACATGTAGATGTTTGTCTACTGAAAACTTCTGACAACATTTTAATGTGTGACAATATTTCAAGACATTTACAATGTATGTGTTCTTAAAGTTATAAAAATATATATTTGGACAAACTAGGAGGGAAACTGAGGACAAAATGTAAACAGAGTTTCTACTTTGAGGGATGGTTCACATTTGTAAATCACACTGGGTTTATCTCTCGGGGGGGGGAAAGGGAAGGTGTATCAAGGAGCACATGGGGGGGGTCAGGTTTGGGATATTCTTAAAACAAACTCCCAATTAAACACAATAAAGAGAAATCATAACAGAGCTGCTTTTGACAAAAAGCTGCACATGTTTATTTTTTGTTGCATTTAAAATACAAAAAAAGAGAGAAGAGCTGACAAGGATTCCATCTCTGAGGCCAGATGAGTGATCAGGGCACACATCCCAGGAACATGTACTCTGCCTAATGTAAATATTTAATGAGCAACTATTATTTCTGGCATTCACATCTCATGTGGTTTATAGAGAGCACAGTGCAGACTGTAAATAGCTGCTGGGTTGATACAGAGCTGAACTGAAGTTCAACAAGCAGATTAGACTAAAAACAATACATATCATATTAACTTTATCATTACTTAGAAGTAATCAGGGCAAGTAGCGCCTTATATCTAATGTGGCTGACCTTATGTTTCATGCATATCAGTCAGACTATAATGTAACTAGAGCAGAGCAGGTTTACAGTATAAAAGCGAGTACGGAAGAAATCCATGGTTAAGCTGAATTGAGGGGGAACGACTCGGCCATCTTTTTTTTTTCTACATTTGTATCCTGGGCCTTGTTAAGTGTGCACATCCTGTTCACGAACAGATGAAAGAAAACAAATGATGGATGGTGAGACGTTTCACTGTAAGGCATGAGCTTGAGTTTCTCCACAAGACGTAACTTCACTGTGACAGTAAGGCTGGAAGAGTGACACCGGTGAGAGACAGTACACAGACGTGGCAATACAGAACAGTCGCACTGCAAAGCAATACGCAGGCAGGTTATCATGAAACAATAGAAAAACATATTCACACCACACTCATGAAATCTATCAATAAATAAGACTTTGAGTTGCACGTTGCCACTTCATATAGTTAAGGTTATTCTGAGCAGGCAGCTGCTCCTGTGAGTAGTGCTCGTGCTGTCAGGACGAAGCTTCCTGCAGAGTGACGGTCAGGCTTTTGGTTTTCATTCATACCATGAGCTGATTGTGCTTTATCGTGTTCACATTAGATCTAAATCTCTTTCATAAAACTGACCATCAGTGGCTGCAGGAAGCTTCATCTCACATAGAGAGTGTGAGCATCACAGAGCATTAGTGACGGTGCCCCCTGCAGCCCTGGAGGCTGGACCCTGCCCATCCCCACCTCCAAAGTCAGGCTGCCGTTTCACAGCCCTCTCCAACACCAAGGCCATGTTACGGGTCCTGGCCAGGACGTCCTCCAGCTGTCCACGGAGCGCCTGAACTGAGTCTAGCTCAGTGTGCAGGGCCTGGATCTTCTCTGAGCTGCTGCGAGGCAGAGAGGATGAGAACAAAGTAGTGTCTTTAGGGGAAGAGCAAAAAACAAACAAACTGCAGCTTACTGTTTACACAGGCATCTGGGTGCAGCTTCCCTACCTGTCACTCTTGGTGTGAATTTGCATGAGATTTTGGTACAATCTCTTCTCTGCCTTCAGGGCATCATTCAGCTTGTTGTACTCTGACACAAGCTGCTCCAGCACACACTGTCAGGCAGGGATGAGGGGAGGAAGAAATACATCATGAACACAATTCTTAAGTCACTAAAACCTCCAAATACTGTCTGTTTGACAGCAAATAATGGAAAATCATACTTGGTGATCGGTGCTGTCTTTTGGGGCAACTTCATTGACCTGCTGCTGAGCCAAAGATGAACGCAGAGCAGAGAGCTCCTTCTGCAGGGAGAGGACACACAGGAAGTTAAAATTTGTAGGATAAAAAAATATATACTACAATGTTTTTTTGATGGGTCATCCACACAGATACCTGAGCCTCCCTTTCCTTCTTCAGTACCAGCTGCAGCTCCTCCTGGAGAGCCCTCATCTCTGCCTCACTCTCTTTAGACGACAGCTGCATCGTCTCCTCCTGGCCCTGCATCAGCTCCTGGTGAGCAAAGCACACTGTGAGGATCAGAGTCCACAGGACACAGCGCAACAGAGCACATTTACGGACAGATACCTTGATAAAGGCTTCCTTTTCTTTGAGCAGACCCTGCAGATGCTCTGTCTCTCCTCCCGCCTCCCTCTCCTTGTGCCGCCTCAGCTCGCACAGCTCCTGCTCTCTCAACGCCAGCTGTTTGCGAAGCTCCTGCAGCTGGCCGCTCCGCTCGCTCACCACCAAGGACAGCCTATAGGAGTAGTCCTGAGAGAGAGCGAGAGAGAGAGAGAGAGAGAGAAAATGGAGAAGTTGAAAGCTTTTCAGCTTGTTTTTGTTCCATATCTGACTGATAGATTGATAGATATGGTGTGGGCCAACCTGCAGATACTGGTCTTTGGAGCTGAGAGTGTTGAGCAGATCCTGGACCTGTGTTTGGTGTTCATTAGACTGGCGGCTGCGGTCTGACAGCAGCTCCTGGAACAGCTTCTCTTTCAACACCAGCCGAGCCTTCAGCTCCTCCACCACCTCGGTGGGGCCAGCCTGAACTCTGGCAACAAGGGCGGCTGTCAGATCCTACACACACACACACACACACACAAACACACACAAAGCAACATACACTGAGAAAAGGCTGCATCAGCACACCTGTTGTGTATGTAAAAGTGAACAAACAGGTTGACCAGGGCTGGTTTTCCAAAGCTTTGAAAGTTATACAGTAAACAGAAGCCATTATAATAAAAGCATAAAATAGTGTGTGTGTGTGTGTGTGTGTGTGTGTTACCTGTGTCTCCTGGCTGCGGCTCTGCAGTGCTGCCTGTAGCTGGTTGATGATGGTGTCTTTCTCCCTCAGGGTGTTTCTCTCCTTCTCCTCACTCTGCTGCTTCAGCCACTGGAGGTTCCTGTAGGCCTCTGCTGCCTGCTCCAGCTCCAGCTCTTTGCCTCGCACCAAGCCGTCCAGACTCTGATGGTCACGACCACACAAAAAAAACTCAATATAACCCCCCATGTACGTGTTTCATATCTAGAATATGCATCTCCTTTGATGCCTCTACATGGGCCTTCAGTATAAAGCACAAGCTCTGACGCAGCATACCGTGATGGTCTCTTCATTGTTGGACAGGATGCAGCGCAGTCTCTCCAGGTCCCGTTCCTTCTCCCTGAGGGCCAGCTGCAGCCTCCTCACCTGGCCCTCGCAATCCTCCAGACAGCGAAACTTGTCATCGATGGAGCGCTGCAGACAGTGAGGGGAGGAGGGGGGAGAATAAATCACACTGTTGCTATTCTGGGCGCCCGCAGCTGTGACATTTATCATGGTCTCTATTGTGTTTGGCTCTGAGGTTGACAGCAAAAAAGGGGCTGATAAGCAGTTTTCAAAGGTCTTTTTTCCCCACAAACTAGATCAGGGTATGAAATGAACATTTTTGGGACTGAAGATTAAGTGAATGGTATAATTTATCATAAAATATCCTCCCCATCCTGCTTATTACACACACCTCCCACCAAGATCTTGTGGTACATTGGTTTTGAATTTTGTGCTGAAGTATTGGTTTATCAGGGATTTTGCATTGCTGTACCACTGACTCTTCCTACAGAAATGCCTACTTGGCTCTTTTCTGATGAAAAGAACCAAGCATGACTGTGCACTGCTTCACACACTACAGGGTACCCTGAAGCACATTTTTGCATCCACTCATTATTTACACCAAACTGTCAGTCACATCTGAGCCTGGGGTGTATGTGAATGTGTGTGTTAGTGTTTCACCTCCAGAGCTCTGTCTCTATCTTTAATGCGCTCTCTCAGTTTCTCCAGCAGAGCATCCCTTGGTTTAGAGCTTCCTGCTGATTCCAACATTTCCAAGTAGTCCTGCAGATGTAAAGATTTTAAGACATCAAAGCATGTGTGTATCCTGAAAGTGTATATATGCTAAGTGCGCAGGGTTGTGTGCGCTACCTGTAACTGTTGCTCCTTGTCCTGCAGAGAGCGCTTGAGCTGCGCAATGCTCCTCTCTTTTTCCTGCAGCATGCTGTGCTTCTCCGCATCGCTCTCCTTCAGAGCTGCATCTTTAGCCTGGAGCTCAGAGCGAGCTTTCTGAAGGGCACAGTGCAGGTCCTGCAGCACAGAGACAGAAAGAAGAGAGGTTATACGTCTTCTGCTTCTAAATGTTCAGTTTTATCCCACAGATTCACAAACGCACTGACCTGGTTGTGTTTCTCGGTGACCTCCCTGTGCTGCAGCGCCTCTTGCAGATCGGAGTTCAGTCTGTCCTTGAACCTCGCCAGGTCGTCTCCTTGCCTCTGGCTCTGTCTCAGACTCCTCTGGCTTGCCTCTAGCTCCAGGCCAAGGGAGAACAGGGAGCTCTGCACCCCCACCAGCTCGCCTTGCAGCTGAGCGAGCGTCAAGGACTCACTGACCCCCTCTGGAGTCTGAGCAAGAAATGACCACAGACAGAGATCACCAATCAGGAGACGCGATCTCTCAGTATTGAGGAATTATTCTGGATCAGGGTTTGCACCACAACATGTGCATCATGTCTCACCTTGCACTGAGAGAGCTGGTTGCGATGGGCCATTTCTCGCAGCTTGCACAGAGTGGTGTTCTGCCCTTCAATCATCTGGTACAGCTCCTGGGCCTTAAAGCGCAATCAACCACGTTAGAGCACAGATCCTGTCATGTTGACTGACCTTTGTTCATTCAACACACACACATACCTCACTGTCTTTTGTGCTAATAGACTCATTGAGGCCCTGAATGGTTCTTTCCTGACTCTGAGCAGCCTGGCGGAGTGAACGCAGCTCACACTCCATCTCATTCAGCTTCTCCTGCAGCTTCTGCGAGATGGAGACAGAGATCGCTGTTAGGTTGTCATCGGGTCTCAGGTGTGTAACAAACATGACCGCCTGTAATGAAATGCCATTTCTATGTGTCTTTACCATGTTGTTGGCCTCGCTCTCGTGGATCTTGGCCTGCAGGGACTGGACCTGGAGCTGGGCCTTCTGAAGCTCGCTGACACACTGACCGGCCGCACACTCATACTGGTTCAGTTGACTTTGCTGCTCCTCGACCAGGCTCTGTGGCGAAGACAATAAACGTAAGAAGAGAGAGCAGCTGCATTATTTTTTAAAGAAGATATTTAGTCTCAGAAATCATGAAAAATACAGAGGCTAAATGGCAGCTTAACTTCCATGGTGGATTATGTAACACTGGATGTGTACAACATTTAGAAACTCTGCTCATTCATGTGTGTATTTTGTAAAAAGCCATGATGAGAAGAGAGCCTCTGGAGTGCTGTGTGATCATCTGCATGCATGAGTTGTCACGAGTGAGTGTGTCCAAACTGTTCTGTGCTACCATTATTTTTTACATAACCAGCATATAAATAATTCCATCTTTCACAAACTACAGTAAGTGTAATGCCATGATACACTGACCTGTGGGTTCATGTAGCTGAGATTAAGCCTTCAGGTTTTAACTTCAATCATTTTTCTTTATAGAAACGCTAAAGTGAACTTATTATTTCAATGGCGTTACTGTAGTAGCCAACCAGTAGTGAGATGACAGGGTGGTCTGACATTGCGTGGATCACTTTTGCCTCAAGGGCTCTGAGCAGAATTAGGCCAGTGGTGGAGTCACTCTATCTTAATGTCTCGCCACATCTAACC
Organism: Caranx ignobilis; assembly: GCA_021432705.1. Classification (NCBI taxonomy): domain Eukaryota; kingdom Metazoa; phylum Chordata; class Actinopteri; order Carangiformes; family Carangidae; genus Caranx; species Caranx ignobilis. The sequence goes on from MU269980.1 coordinate 38,093,335, forward strand.
TACTTCAGTCGGCAGCCACAGCACCAAGATCACACACACTGAGCAGGAACATCTCATTCAATGGCAAATTGAAAAATGATTGCCATGGATTGTTAATTTGAGGAAGACGGCTTCTCGATACAGCACACGCAAAGACTGACACGCTTGTTTCTGCAAAATGGTGCAGAAATTCGTGGGCTGCAACCTGATTTACAACTCGAAAAGGCTGTGTCCACACCTCAGAGTTTTCAGCAGCTACACAGACGTCACTGTGGATCCTAAGCTTCAAATAGATATTAAATGCTGCTTTAAAATATTTAAATATTTTACACTCAAATAATGAAAAAATACTCTTTTCTCTCTATAATCTATTTTCTACTTTATTGAAATGACTAATGACTTCTTTGTACGTGTCCACACACACACACACAAGGTAATCAGGCCATGTCGTGTGTCACCACTTACCCCCACATGACTGTTCATGTAAGGTATTCCCACACACGGACAGCTAAGCAAAAGGCACACACACATAGCACTGTAAAGCACAACCTCCTTGTGAGAGAGGCTGTGGGGAGGATTAAGTGACTGACAGCTGGATTATGTGGCTAATTAAGCTTAAAAAAGCGGTGAGAATGATCATTTTGCAGGCAGGCTGCACTGTTTGTGTGCCAAACATTAAAGCCTGTTGGGTGGTTCACTGCAGATACTAGTGATTTGCAGTGCATAGGCAAAATTCACTACTCCATGCAGGTGTCCTCATCCTCATCTTCAAAAGTGAAATACTTGTATTCAGCACCATCACCACCCGTGTCAGTGCTTTTATACCTGGTGGGGACGTGGGGGAGGATACTCTTTGTACAAATCTTCTAACAGATCCTCCATGTCAGCTAAGTTCAGATCCTGATACATCCCGACATCCAGCCTGATCAGGGGGGTCTCCAGCTCTGGTGTCGGCATGTGGTTGTCTCTTTCTCCATCTGGAGTTCCATACGACATTCCCAGGACAGGGTCGGGGAAGGCCAGTCTGCCACTCCCATTACTGGAGCTCCGTCTGAGCAGCACCGGCAGCTTGCTCCCCTTTGAGCTCTGGACTGGCCGGTAGACAGCATAGCTCTGCAGCAAGCAGAGGGCCAGAGGGAGGCTGAGCCCAGGTGAGGTTTGGCCATGCGGGGCTCCCATGTGCTCCTCTGAGAGGGAGTCAGATATCCGGTCATCTATGGCATCCCTAGGGGAGCTCAGTGGACCATCTGTTACGGCCCCAGGCTGGATGTAGTCCTCAGCTGTCTCCAGGGATGCTATTGAAGGGCTGGAGCTGGCTCGTCCAGCCAGGGTGCGATCACTGTCTGATGTCCTCGAGGGTTCCTGTGAACCAGGGACCAGAGTTAGAGAGGAGGGGGGTTCTTCAGGATCTTCCACATTTTTTCTGTCTCCCTCTCCAACACCTCCAATCACACTGCCTCCGATAACACTGGCTGAATATCTGGTGGATGGCCCACAGGAAATACTCCGTGCCAACTTCCTAGGCACCTTACAAACGGCTTCATAGTCTGAGTCTGCCACACGCCAGTAGGAACATCCTCGACACTTCCTGGGAGTGCTGTGCACACAGCGCTGTGACCCCGCTACTGTGACCTCTGACCCTGGACCTGCAGGACACTGAGGGTGGTGGTGATGGTGACAGTCCAGGCTGTCGTCTGCCCAGGACTCATACAAAGAGTACACGAGGTCATCCTGAAGCAGGGCACAGTACTTTGCATGAGTGAGACCTGAAATGTCCACCATGCCATCACCTGGCCCCTCATGACCTCCACTTATCGTCCCTGCACCGTCCTCTGAGTTTGTTTTTCGGTAGAGCCCACTGATGCACTGCCTCAGCCGATGTTTCTCCTGCAGGAGCCGCTGCAGCCTTTCGATGGACAGTGCCTCAACTCGGGCGATGACTGTGTCAAAGCGGTACATGCGGTCCAGCATGAAAGTGCACTTGGAGCAGGCGAACTCCCCTCTGCCGTCCCGGGCCAGCTCTTGCCCCAGGGCATGAGACAGCAGCACCTGCAGGTTGAGTTTGGCGGTGGGGTGGAAGATCCATCGCCTCTGGTTACCACAGAGCTCCCTCCCACAGATGCGACACGTCTCCTTCATCTTGAGATCAAGCATTCCACAGGTGTAGACTCATCCAGCTGTGGCACGACGTCTTATTTTCTCTGACAGGAGCACACCTGAATCCTTCTGATGAACCTGATGCTCAAGCTGCACCAGACTAAACACAAACAAAGCCTTTTGCATGTGATGTAGCGTAAAGCTCTTCATGGCACCAGTCCACACAATGGCATTAAATTCATTGGCTTAAAGAGAAATGAGATGAGGTAGAGAAGCAGTTGTCCAGGCTTGAAGAGAAAGGTTGCACATGTGGTTCTTGGCAGCACTGAAAACGATGAGGTAAAAGCAGATTCATAGATACTGTCACTTTCATGTAAAGATTTCCTCAAGATCACCGTTCCTTTGCTGGGAGGTGCAGGTGCATCGGGAATATGGCGCACACCCCCACAGATGTTCAAGTCCGGTCAGTCACATTCAGCGTTTATCCGTATACTGTCTTTAGCGTTTTCCGGCGGCAGTACACGCTCCTCTGCACCATCCCTCTGCTGTCACGGACGCACGAGCCGCACCACACGCGCCGCCAGGTTCATCACGACCAGAGATCGGTTACAACGCCGCGGTGCCCTTTTTACACGGATATGGAGCAGCAGCAGGCGTCCCGGGACAGTCATTTGAGTCTGTCTCCGGTGTCCGAGCTCGGAGGAACGGGCTCCTCATTCATTTCAGAGCTGTTACCGACACCTAGTGAAGGAGACAGGCTCGCACCGGGCTCACTCCTCCGTGCGGTCGGAGATCCTCCGGGCTGATAACGCGGTGGCCTGAACTAGACCTGCAGCGGCGGAGCGCACCATTCTGGGAGAGCGGAGGGGGGTGGAGAAGGCGCCGGGTGCAGTCGTACAGGGGTATTTATGGGTTAAAATCCACTATGCTTCCGATTCATATCGACGAGACTCATTATTTAACACAGGAATAAATCTGAAAAAACAGCGAATATGAGCTTAATACGAGGTCAGATGTGGAAGAGAGAGAATGATGCACCCGGGGAGCGTGATACTTCCTCCGGTCCGTTTTACTAAGCTCTGCCCGTTCGCCTGACTGAACAGGTGAAATGCTCAGTAGCATGTTAACATTAGTGACGCTCTGTAAAATTAAATACAACTGGGTGCGACATAGATTTTATTGTACTGTGTACAATTGTATTTTTAAAGTCTGTTCTTTCATTGACCCAACACAATAGGCTATTGTTGGACTGAAAGATTTACAAGGTTTCTCTAGTAATTCTGTTTTTGTCTAATATCCTTGTCTATTCTAAAATAAATTTAATTAAATCACATACACACACACACACACACACACACACACACACACACACACAGACAGAGAGAGAGAGAGAGAGAGAGAGAGAGAGAGAGAGAGAGAGAGCCTAGGGTTTGATTTGAACTGGTTTCTAGCATTTCACTTTTGTGCATTAAATAAACTTAGGCTGAAACTATTAGTAGATCAAATGATTAGTCATGTGACAAAAAATGAACTATTTTAATTTAATAAATTATTAATTGAAGTTATTTATCTGGGAATATTTTCTTCTTTTCTCTGTTGTATCAGCTATATGCCATTCTCATTCATTTTATCACCTGCATGCAATGTGGCCACTGTGATAAAAATATAGGAGGACAAGCTTTGAATAGAGGTCTTTATCTTACCGGCAGCATCACAGAGCCTTTACGGATCAATGTGTGATAATCAATAAATGGTTTGAGTCAGTCACCTTATATAAGTGATTGAAGTATTGGTTACGGCTCATTTCTGTTACAAGTACCTCCATTTGGTTGTTAATAAAAGTGCAACTGAACATGTTGAAGACATAATAATTCAAGGTTTAATTCTACTGATCAAGTCGTTTTAGTCTTTTAAAAGCATCTTCAACAGACCAGTGTAATTTTCCAAACACCAGCACCAAGTGTGAATACATGTTCTTCTAACAAGATTATTATTAGTATTTCCTGTTGCCTTGGTGCAGATATTACAATGGTTTTACTGTGATGGTCAAACAAACAGGCCTTTCTGATGCATTTGACTGCGCAAGTTTGCCTCTGCAGTGACCACAATTTTTGTTTCCCTGAGGGTGCACAGACAGATGGTCATGCTGCCACGCTGTGACTTCCAAACAGACACACAGTGAAAGAAATTCCCTGTTGACCGTGGATGTACTTTCATCCTGAAAGCCGTTCTTATGCCTCAGGGCACAATGTGATCCTGCACATCCGTGTTATTTTATGAGTCATAGCTGTGGGTCTGCTTAAGGTCCTTCGTTAATTACTGGTCATGAGACATTTTCTTATCAGATGTTGTCAGAAGGCTGCTGACAGCCAACAACACATGTGTGAAGGAGGAAGCTGAATAAGAGCAGACACATGATATTTCTACATTGTTTTTGTATGTGATGCGATGTGACTGTTGATGTTTTTGAAACGTAATGTTCAGAAATACAAGCTAATGTGAAACATTAGAACAAGCTTAGCTGTCTACAGGGCCCTGATTACTACAAATTATCCTTGGAATGGAAACCCTGGAAATGATTGTGTTAAGAAGTTTCAGATGATCCCCTTTCCCGCCTCCTCCGTTCTCTCCAGACTTAGATTTGATCTAAATGGCTGTGGTGTCTGGGGAACTAATTAAGAGCTCTTGTGGCGGGTGTCCGTCTGAAAAAACACAACTTGATATCAGTGTCAGGGTCGCAGATCACTCAAAGGTCGACCTGACCTATCGACAACCGGCTGAAACCAGAGCTGCTAAACTGCTAACCAGCGAGATGCCTGCATGCACACACGCACATATGAAAGAGGGCACCTCATGGGACACACACACACACACACACACCACCCAAACCCAAGTTACAATGGTCCTCTCTTTTGGTCCCTGTGTTTATCTCACTGCTGCAGAGCTCTGCTTGAATCCATATGCTGAATCATTGCAAAAGTCATTTAATGGCATGTAAAGCTGTAAAATGTTACTAAGCACTTTTGAATTTGATTCAGCCACATTCTCCCTAGTTGTTTTCTAAACATGATGGCACTGGCATATACATAGAGCATATTCACTTCTCACACATGTTCTTGCTAACACACATACACCGCTTACCCAACAAACAACTGTCACTTCCTTCCGCTTTTGCAACGTCATATCCTCTGCATGTCTTTCAACACAGAGGTGGTTCCAATTCTTCCATCAAAAACTTCTCATTGTGCTCATGCTGAGCACAATAAGAGTCCCACACAAAAAGCACCATAACACTCCTAACTGATACTATGAAGTTCAATATCACTATAGCCCACGGTTACCTTGGTGACCCCAGTGTCCATCATGTAACATGGTGTTCAGATTCGTTTATTTTTTTCAGTGAACTCGAACAGAGGCACACATGCACACTTCCACACACATGCACCCAGTGTGAAATCTGAGCAGAGAGCTAGTCCGGCCAGTACATTTGCATCCCTCATCCACAACTGATTTACAAGTTAAAACTCCTGGAGCAGCACCTTGAATACAAAAAACACTGTTTGAGAGAAACTCACCCAGCATCAAATATGTTTATAAAAGAAGTGGACACGTGCAGGGTGTTGTCAAATAAGAGGACCCAGCACTGCACAGGTCCTGATATGGCTGTTGTTATGTCACATGAATTGATAAGACTAATAATAGTATGGAGTCTTTCCTGGGTGCAGAGAGCTGTTGTCAGGATAATGGTCCCTCTTCATTTGTAGTTTCATTATGTATCTGAGGGGAAATGTGTCCTTGGGGATGTCAGTGCAGCTAAAGCCTGTGAATGTAATGAGATTCTGGCACTTAGTGTGATGAGACAAACCCTCTGTGAGATGGACTGTACTTTCACAGCGAGTCTCACATAACTCTCCATCCACCACAGCTTTAATTACCATATAATTCTTTTTACATAATGTTCCTTGCCTCTGTTTGTTTATTTGTGAGAAGCACTAAGTACCAATTCCTCAACTCCCATCTACGTATATCATTTGTCAATCATCCTGGAATAAGCCACTAGCCAGGATGACTCATCAAACATTCAGGGTTTGATTGTACAAAGATAAGTTTCACTTCACCCTGGGATGTTTCTCTTTTTACCATCCCCTTGTTAACAGTCAGCTATTTCAGCCGTTTTATAATGATGCTGTTCTCTCATTCTTACATAGGGGTTGTATTGATTTTGTTGTGTTGATCTCTGCACACAAAATGCTCGGCAGAGACAGAACAAATTTGATTATACTTTTTATAGCAGTGCTTTTTCTCCAATTTAGATGAAGCTGCTTGATTCTGTACCATTATCTCTCTGTTCATTTAATCACAAGTGCTATTCTGTTCGTGATGGTGTGGGTTTCATAATTCCATGTTTTTTTTTTGGTTTGTTTTTGTTTTTTTCACAGCAGGTTGTAACTGAGAAAAATAACTCACCAAACTATTCAAATATGTGGCATGTTTAAATCTACAGCTCTTATCTGGCAGCTCTGGTGTGAAAATGCTATGTGTCACTTCTCCATAGGGAGGCAGAATCTGTCCAACTTCAACAATGAGCACAGTGATGCAGCCCTGACACTCAGTGGAGAGATGTATAATGACATGTGGAGCCCAATGAACCAACATTGATTTAAGGACCAAACCGATGAGCTCAGAAATTAACGATGCACCTACCTGCATCTCCTGTTCGATGCGCAGTCTCTCTCGACCCAGTTCCTCCTGATAGAACTGCGTAACAGAGAAGACATATTGTAAACCTACTGTATGTAACAACCCAGGAACTGAGAAATCAATAGTTATACTCAATCTCAAGATTAATGGAGGAAGTGAATGCACTCAGGAGCAGGAAAGTGAATAAATAAACCTGCACTCACATATGAAATAGTTTTCAGTGTGGATAAGAGTGGCAGTACTTGCATACAAATGAATCTGTATAACCCAGTGTCTGTGTTTGCTAAAGTAGTAGTTTGTGTTCAAAATGCTAATGTGACCTACATGAGTAGCTGTTTAAATAAATCTGAGGAATGTCACATATGCTGCTTCAGAAGCCTCTCTCTAGAATAGAGGTCTGGCCAGAGACAACATGGTGGTCCACAGGAATGCAGTAATAATAGAAGGAAGAAATAGAAGGATATTCACTGCATGGTTCTTCAGAGCAGAAATAACAGGCATCTATACCTCCACATCCTTGTCCTTCTGCAGCAGAGATGAAGACAGCTCCTCAACTTGTCCCTCCAGCTCTCCCACCCTCAGCGTAAGCGTTGTCTTCTCTCCGCTCAGCTCTGTGATGAGGGCCTCTTTGGAGTGGAGCTCTTTGGTCAACTCCTCTATTAACCTGAACACAGACAGAGGTATAGTCAGCCAGTGACACTAAGGGATGGATTTTGTTTGGTGTTGCTGATTGTTGTTGATTCTCCTCAACTATTATTTGTGCACCTGTCTTTGTTGGTGTTGGATGGGGACAGGATGCTTGGAGGCCTCTCGTCCTCTGGGATGTCCTCCATGGGGGTGTCTAGAGAGAGGAGGGAGGCATTGGAGTGTGATCCAGCCAGAGAGGCCATCCGTTCAGCCTCGCTGCGTGCTAGCTGGGCCTCCTGAAAACACACGCAGAGTGAAACTGTCACGATTCGTTAATTTGAGGCACCTTTGTGTCATTTTAATACTTTTAAGACAGACTAACCTCCTGCAGGAGCTGGATCTTAGTCTCGAGCACTTGCTGCATGTGATCGATCTCCTGCTGTCTCTCCTGACATCGTCTCTGCAGCTCTGCCTCATTGTGATTGGTTAAGCTCTCTGCTGTTGTACTGTCACAAAGGAAAACACACAAATGTAGTCAGAGGGTCAGCATTAGGACATGATGGACACAACCAAGAAGTCAAATGATGTCATCACTTTCCTCTTGGCTACAGTGCTCATGGGATACCCAACACCCTTCCACTTATAGTGCAGATGAAGTATGAGCCCCACCCGTGGTGTAGACTTTTATTGTCATGATTAATGCTAATATGAGCTCTCTCTGCAGTGATGATCACATCACATCTGATGTTTATATACGGTCATAAATTTAATTCAGGTCCTTGTTCCTTTTGATAATAACATGCAACACTGAGTTCAACCAGAGGCTTGTGTTACAGATGTGATACTCACTGACAGATGTGTTTGTGATACAATAATAAACTGAAATACACAGTGAAACCTTGATGTGCACAAAATGTGAATACTCAGACATTCTTCAACCACATGTGTGGCAAATGACTCCTAAGTGTTTTCCTCACTCCTTTGGCCTCCAACTGCGCAAGCATCTGTCTATATCACTTAGTCAGTCAACGACCCTATCCCAGAATTCCTGTTCCCAGAATGGCACACGCCACTCTGTCGCCGTGAGTCCTGTTCTGGACCCTCGCTACATACGTTTTTAACTCTGTCCACCACATGCAACAGCTCAAATAACTGGGATATTTTGAACCAGTCTGAGTAATGCAAATGTCTGTCTCTTGGACAAGTGTCCTTTATGTGTAGTGCACGGCTTTAACACCACCCTGTCTGTACGAAGGGTGGAGGATTCAGTAACATTCTTCTGTCAACCAATAACTAGAAACAGGCTCAAGGCTTTAGGATGAGACAAACACTGTTACATGTATTTTCATGATGTGTGTGTTTTTCCAGTGATTTGCTACGGCGATCATTTCAGGCAATCAGGTTGGAACTGAAAACGCAGACTATGCTGTATAATAGAAAGACTTCTCTGCGTGGGGCTGTGCAGAAACTGTCACTTTCCACACTGATAGAGTATCATTTACTATAAACACCGGCAATGAGCAATTCTGTGGCAATGAGCATACCACAGAATATGTGCTGCTGTAGAATGAAAATATAAAGCAGCACAGCTGCTGGCTAAGAGGGCAGCTGAATCTAAGTCAGGCAATAATATCTGGCCTCAGACTCCAGGCAGAAACATCTCTGCTTCCAGGGAACAGCTTTTCAAATCACATTTATCCGTAACAATAAGAGAGAAAATGATGTGCAGAGAGGGAGCAACAACAGCAACCAAAATAGAGAGGAGTAATAAGATCCAATTTATCCTTTCCAACAGCACCAGCAGCTGGCCAGTGATGATCCATACCAATTCAAAGGTCAACAAGCCTGACCTTTAAAGCAGCATCTCTGACGATTTCAGCAGCACAAAGATTGTCTCTCTCTCTCTCTATCGTATGCCAAATCAAAGCCTGTGCAGAGCCAATACAATCTACTAAAGCCCCAAAGCAAGATCCACCCTGGGGCAGGAGAAGCCCTGCAGCAGGAGGAGGAGGTGAACATCTGTTTTAAGGGATTGATAGAGTCAAAATGAGACAAACAATTACCACAAAAAGACAATAAAAAAGAAACATGCCTTGCTCTCATAATTTTGTCTCAAAAGACTTTTCCAACATGCTGGGGGTTTACACTTTGGGTTGCATTTGCCTATATGAGGGTTTGCATAACTCCGTTGTGCATTTGTATATGCGTGTGTGTTGCCTCTATCAGCTGCTGCGCGACACACGAGCTGTTAGAGATATGAGGTGTTACCACCCGCTAAGACAGGGCCATGTAAAGAATCATGGCAAATCTCTAGCAGGGACTCACTTACCCCTCGGCAGCCAACATCCATAGATGGAGGTGTACAACTACACATAAACACATGGAGGTCTAACACCAGAGGGTTCATCTGTGCTGTCAGTGCCTAACCCCACTGCAACCACTTGTGTAGCCTGCCCACTGATAAACACTATGCATGGCATCAAATGAAGTGTATGTGTCTAAAGAAAACAATACAATGACTGCGTATAACTATACTGGGACTGTCACTTAAACTTACATACTAGGAAGTCTTAAGTTAAAGGTTGGAAATGCACAATGATAAATATTTAGGATTGATATTTGTGGACTTACAGGGCTTTATCCAGAAGCTGCTGTTTCTCCTGGAGCTCCTGCTTCAAGCTCTCTACTTCCACCTTCAGCTCGATGTTCTGCAAAAGATGACAAGAGGCGAGGTCAGTCGCTCTATCATCATCATCATCATCATTATTATCATCATCATCATCATCATCATCATCATCATCATTGTCTGTCTTCTCCAACAGCATAAAATCCCTGCAACATATGACAAATGACTATTTGCACCACAGTGTTCTGCCGGTTGAGTGGTTATTTGTACTTGTGAATTATGAGCGACTCACTCTGGTGATAAATGTCCTCATATGTTGTTCAAATGATGGAGCAGCCTGCATGAAACTTGACATAAGAACGAGTGATGGTTTTCACATGCAATTACGGCCTTTACAAACTTCCAAGATATATTGTTTTTCTCTCAAAGCCAGTGATTTACAGAGGCTTTCCAGTATCTCTGGGACATTTATAAATGTAAATAGGCAGCAAGTAATTATTTATGAGGCTGAAACTGCAAACTTGGTGTGTATTAGATGCACACCACAGCGATGTCAAACGTCCCAAGTGACATGACTCAATTCAACAGCCCCTCAGGATTTCATAATGATGTGCAAGAAGGCCAGTACTGGAAACACCTGAGGGAACGGCCAGTGAAACACGATTTAACAGGTCACTACAAAGGTAACCAAGTAAGTGACATTTTATATTGTTTCACTATGTCTTTGAGGGTTTGAAAACACACTCCTCAGATTACACACTGAACTCATCATGCCTAGAGGAAACCACACAGATTGGTCTGATACAGAGTTGTTTCTTGTTGGAAAAACAAGGGATCACTCCATCACTTTTAGGATCACGCAGTAATTATATCAGAAAGAAAGCATTTTTTGTAAAACATGTCTAATTGAGGTTCTTTTTTATAAACTTTGTAGCGCTGTATTTCATTTATTATATGTTTTGGGCTTGCCTGAAACTCTACAATCTTCCTTTTCTTTATCACATCTCAAGCGCCCATCTGTTGTGTTGCCCCCTTCAGCTCCTCAGTCATAACATCTCTCCATCACAACTGATCCCTCTGTCTCTGCTGTGTGAATCAGGGCTGGTGGGTGTTGTGTGTCATTGGTGAAGAAAATCTGACCGTGCTGTCATGGCTGGTATATTTAGAGCTGGAGAATTCAGGGCGGCTCAGATACTCACCACCGGGGCCAAAGGCTAAACTCCACAGTTTGTTTACCTGCTAGGGGACCAGAGGGGGCATTTTAGGGCCAATCAGGGCTCTCAAACTGAGCTACGGGACAGAGGATATAGACAGTGGGAATGGTTGGGTTCATTCTTTCCATTCTGACCTCAGGCAGGAGAGAGAGGACAGCTTATCTGTCTGCTGGACTCAGATCATATAATTGCCCTCAGTGGTTTTATCACCTTTATCTCTGCAGCTTGGCTCTCATTCATTTCAACAGTCCACTTTCTCTTGTCCATCATCGTAGTTTTTCTGCCTCTCTATCCTTTGGTCATCCTCTGTTTTCTTTTCCCACCTTTTCTTTTCTGTTTGTCTCTTTTAGAAATATCCTGTGCCTCTTTTTTTGCATGTCCAAGCCTGTTGACCTTCCCCTGTTGCTTCCAGAGAGCTTTTCGTGTCTGTTGCTGCATGTCAATAACACTCAGGGAGGTGGGCCTACATGTGCACCTACACTCGTAGCCTGAAACCTAGCCATAAACATATTTCAGAAAGACACCAACACACACCGCCGGTCATCACACATGTGGGCAATCATCCTGCACATGACCAGAGAACAGAGTAGTCACGCTGATGTCAGATCACTGCACAGTGCAGGCTTACTTTTCATTTCAACACATGACAAAATAACTTATGGAAAAAGTTGTGGACCTGCGACAATAACCAGGAAATTAGTGTATTTTGATGAAGTAATTGTTTAAAATCGATGATGAACACTGTTTCCTGACATTTTATAGAGAAAAAGATGAAACAACCAACTGAGACAATAGGTGACAGAGTAATAGTAAACAGAAGTAACACTTTTAGGACTGTGTATAGGTTTAATGTTGTGAAAAAATAATAACAAAAGAAATTCACTTTAAGGGAGAAGACAAAAGGTTATGCAACATATCAGTCTAAGAGTGGATTGTGTGCATATTCACAGCTTATATTGATCATTGATGTCTCTCTATCCACTTCATCTCTATCGAAGCATCCCACTCTTATGATACAAAGTGATGCAGCAGCAGCAGCAGCAGGAGCTTCAACTTATGCAACATATGACCACACATATGCTCTGAATAGCTAATGATGGCAAGTGATTCTTCTAAATGCTCTAACAATAAATAATGCACAGCACATGCTAGAGGAACATGTATTCCTGTGCCTGCGTCAACATGGTTTACAGTAAGAGAAACACTTTCCCATCTTGAAAACAGCTCTAAATATAGACGCCCATCACAGTGCACCTGCTATTCTAGCCCCTCCTGACCCGTCGGCCCTCAGCAACAGATCCACTTATAAACACTCAGTGAGGGAAAAAGGAGATGGCTGCACACACAGGACACACCTGCAACACTGTGATGACTTGTAACTAGACTGACAGGTATTATCATGTAGACTGATGATGATCCTGCTCACTCTGTTTCAACCCTTACCCAAGATTTTGTTCTAGTGTTTCATATGAATCATATGAAACACAACAACTGTCGTTTTTTAGGGAAAAAATACTAAATACACACATACCATTATCCAGCTTCTCAAATGTGAAACTCCAGATTTTCTGTTTTACACAGTAACTTGATTGATGGTGTTATCCTGTGAACCTGTGAAGGGCAGTTATCTTTTTTTTATAATCTATTAAACTGAAACACAATCAGCTTGTTATTCTGTAGATAATCATCAGTTACAGGCTGAGAAATCAGTGAATTTAACACTGCTTTTATTTCTACTCAATAAATATGAACATGTATTAATATAGGATTCATATCAAATAACATGGCTAAATTATACACTGTGATTAATAAACCACAACACCAAATTTAAATGCTTTCCAAAGACATCAGTATAACAAATGACAGAGAGAGAGGAAACACCACAGACAAACATGTGTAACACAGTGCGTCTCGTGTCATATGGACACTTGGATGAATGCATGTGATAAATAAATCAGGGAACTCAAGCCTCCTCTATAAATAGAGTCTGAAGCTCTGAGCGAGATCACTATGTACCAAGCTGCTCAGGTCTGATAACATCTACGGTGCAAAGATTTAGGCTCCAATAAAAAAGTGATTAGACTGAAGAATCTTTAGCCAAACAGAATGAGAGATTGTCAAGCACAAGGATTAAACTCCAGTTGGATGTCTGTATGTTGTGGGATCAGTTTACTTAGTCGCTGCTGGTATGCAGTAATTGTGGATGATAAGTGGCTGGACTCTCAGGTCTTGGTCAGCTGGCTCAAGCAGCCATTCATTTTCTCATATCAAAGGGTTGCTGGTGACCACAGGGCATTTGGAGTGACAGGAGGAAGAGCGGGACGAGTTTGAAATGCCGACGAGCTCATGCAAACAGGCACCAGCTGAGCTAGGTCACCTTACTGTAGGTGCTCACTTTGCACGCACACATACAGACGAGTACAGAGGGACACAGAGACCAACAGAGCACAGTTCATGCAGACAAGTAGACAAATCTAAAACTGTTGACATTTTTAACGCTGAAACAAAGGATTATTTTCATGATCCTTTTCCTTTACTCAGGTTTTTGATTATTGATTGATTGATTTGACTGTTATTTAATTGTGTGATATAAAATAATGTAATGCAATCAAGTGACATCTTTGAATTCCTTGTTCTGTTGGAGCAAGAGTCAAAATCTCAAACATGTCTAACAACATAGAACTGAAAACCAAGAAATCCTAACATCTGAGGAGCTGGACTGAGACATTGCTTTTTGGTGATTTAAATAATAAATGTATTTTATATTTGTTGTTTGGTAAGGTAATCAGAGTATTACTTTAGTATTATACTTTTTGGTAACAATTACAATACAATACAGTTTTGGACAGTGGTGACACACATACATCATCATGAGCCCCACTTTGGGTTCTGGGTCGACAATGGTGCACAAGTATAAGGGTGCCAATATGTGGGCCAGAGAGGACTCCAGGGCTCCAGACTAACTTTTTTTACAAGGAGAACAGTGGCCCCTAATTGAAAATTTAGGGGCGCACACTGTAAATCAACTTGCAAAGCAAATATTCACATTTCCTTTTCATTCATGATCTTCATACACCTATAGGCCTGCCACCTGTAGTGACAGATTCCAGATTCTTTGAATCGCCACTTCCATGTTTCACCAGTGTTAAAAATAAAACAGCTAATTTACTGGTTGCACATGCGCAAGTAGATGGAAATTTTTACTTGCACTGTCTAAAATTTCTTTTCTTTCCATTCAGGAGCAGTCTGGAGCCCTGGCCTCCAAACATTATCCTGGTTTGCCTGTCCTGGTTTAGATACTTTACTGAGACTGATTTGTGACATCAGATTTTTGTAGGGAAGTTATGAGACCATCCATGAAGCCATTAATGGACTTCTGAGGTCATCAGTGGAGCCTTAACTTAGTTAATTTTTTTTTTCCATTTCATATTTTTAACGCCAGATTTCTCAAATCTTGTTGTAGCTGTACAAAAACATCACCACAATGATATTCAATTTAAACATATTTTTAAAATTTAAATCAGAAACAAACTGGTCAGTGCAGGAAACACCATGAGTCAGTGCCCTAGTGTGAATCAGTGTACCTAGGACTGAAAACAGATAAGTGGTCATAGCATAGTCAATAGCTGATATGCTGAACAAATCAGCAGCAATATTGATATGATGTATCAGTTCAGTGCATCCAGAGAAAAAAGACAGTTCAGAAGAATAACTCTGATTTGATCACACTTTTCATGGAGCGACAGACTTGGTCTGTCATTTTTATTTTTTTGCTGTATTTCTTGTCAGTAGCCTGTTGTTGAGATTCCATTATAGGTCCTCACCTGTATCCCACTAAGTCTCTATAACTCTGCAGCTACAGTTTAATCTAAAGCAGGGGTGACAAACTCATTTTGACAACCCTGTGGGCCGGACCATTTAAATAATAGCATAATAACCTATAAATAATGAGAACTCTAACTCTTTTCCCTTTGTTTTAGTGCAAAGAAGTACAAGTACAATATGTTTACAGTTAATGCATTACTATTCTTTTACATACATACTATTCTTTATAATTTTCACACTTGGCAAATTCATCCCGTGGGCTGGATTGGACCCTCTGGCGGGCTGGTTTTGGCCCGCAGGCCGCACTTTTGACACCCCTGATCTGAAGTATCTCTGAGTTGTGGGTGAAAATTAAGTTGCTAAAACACATAAAATCTTCACAGATCCCAGTATGAGATGACAACACACATAAAACATTGAGGCCTCTCTGGACAGCTGACAGTTCCCTGAGCAAAGAGCTAGTAAATGTGCAGTCCTTCACATGTTGGCTGTATCTAAACACAAGCACTTGGTAAAACAAACACATGGCAGGTCACATCACCTCAACCAGGTCAGTGCAACAGCTGGCTCCACAAACACTGGAAGTGGCTCAACAAACACTGGAAGTGGCTCCCCCTCAGGACTATCCTGATAACAGCCATCTAACGCCACTGATGAAGGCACCGATCAACTCTTTTGATTACCCACTCATCACCAAATCTGTCAGCGCAGACAGAATCAATTGGTGCCGATCATTTTTGTTTAATGACACATTGCTTCGTCTGTGAAGAGCAACCACACATGGACCCGTTCACCAGCACCCAAACAGATCTCCATTCATTTCCTCATACTGAGTGAGAACTGTCCTACTCACCGTGCGGTACACATCCTCGCTGCTCTCCTCGTACTTCTGCTGTATCCTCTCCTCCAGGAAGTAGATGCGGAGCTTGAGGCTGAAGTTCTCCTTCTTCAGGTCATTCAGGTGCTGTGACAAAGTTCGGTAACCGTTAGACATGACCATCAAAGAGCGTTGACACTGCTTGACATGTCCGTTATTGGTCAGAAATGAACAGTCGTCTTGGACCTCTCCGTATCCAGGGTGAATACAGAGTCCATATTAAAGGACAGCGACTGTCAAGGTATGTCCCTGTGATAGAGTCCGGTAACCGTTAGACATGCTACCTCCTTCTCCTAAAGAGCATAATGCTATACCTCACAAAGCCAAATTATTTACAAAGTGGCATCTTAGCCTCTAGAAGGCCATTGAGATACCATCTACAAAGCCACACACACACACACACACTAAAGCTACACACACACACCACACACACACACACACACACTAGAGTCTAATGGGGCCTTTGCAGTGCAGAGGGCTACTCTGCAGCCCGGGCTGTCAGAGATGCAGCCATGTCAGCTCCATGGTGTGATCTGTTCTACTAGGGGACGGGACAGGAGCTTATTTTACTGGAGGAGACATCCCTGGAATCCCAGACTGCCATGGGAGATGGGTGGAAGAGGGGAGGAGGGGGAGGAGGGGGGGGGGGGGGTAAAAGGCTCAGGGCTCACAGGCACTTGTGATAAGAGGGGAAATCTCGCCCTCTGCAAAACAGAGCCGTCAAAGGCAACATGGAGGTGGTTAAGGGTGAGCCTCTATGTGTCTGTTTCTGTTTCCTTTCAGATATTATATTAAAGGAAATGTCATTTGTCCAGTTTAACCTCTTCACTTCCCATTTTCAACATATTTTTTGAGCCTAGGGGTCAATCCTCTAACAGCTGAGTCTGTTCACACCAGCCACCATGTTATATAACCCAAACAGTGACCGATCTCATCCAATTTATCAGATTGTTTTACACTGACTCACGCAGAAGACCAATTTACACAGGTTTATCAAGCTTGGAAACATTTGATTTGGGAAACAAGACTGCCCTGGGTTCATTTCCTTGGTCTACCCCACATTTTTCACTCAGGAAATCACTGTCTCGTTTTTTCCAGATAAATATGACAAAAACACTTATAAGGTCTGTTAAGTACAACCAAAATACTGCTCTATTGCTACACTTAACCACTTCAACCCTCTGAACTCAAACTGGGTAAAAAAATATGAAGTACCCTAAATCATGACTGTCCTGTGTGGGATATTCCCTCACAGGACAAATGGTGGGTTTTCTGAGTAGCCTAATCTTTGCAGAAAATAACAGCATAGCATGACTGAGGCTGAGAATACTGACAATAACTTCAAATCAATAACAGATCAGGGAATATAACTAGGCAGATAAAGCATAAAATACATGAATCAAAAATGCCATAACTGGGTCAAATGAGAATGAGAGTAATTTAATGTGTCACCCAATGACCACCCAGGAGAGATCATAACCCACCTCTGCATCTTTACTGAGATGGGTTTTTTTTTACAGGTTTTTACTAACCAACTAGAAAAGCTTTTTGTTTTTGTTTTTTTTTCCAAGCAAGGTAATACTGTATGAGTCAACCACATCCACTCAGGCCCTAACCCTCACTCTGAACTGACCATATCTCTGGAGTTATCTGTAAAAATCAGACACTCCTCTCATGAGGGCTCATCAGCATGGGGAAATGAAGTCAGAGGGGGTGATGGGAGTCAGATAGACAGGTGAGTGGAAAGAAACTGGATGAAATAGGAGACCTGGGAGTACTGAGCCACACTGCTATTAATAGGGAGGTGTCCTGAATCTCACAGAGCGGTGAATCCCTGAATGTCCCTCAGAGATGAGTGAATAGAAAGAAAGCAAAAGTCAAGATGACGAGCTCCACCAGGCTCCAAAGTATTTTATTTTTTTTAAATCGTACTTCGACTTGTGTCCGGTCACAGTGCGAAAAGGATTTTTAGCTCCTTTTAAACAGTGATCCTGTTACACTGACATTTAACCATTGATTCTATTGGTCTTGCTTTTTTGCCACTGAACTAAACAGAGCTGGTGTCATGTGGAGGAATCAGAGACATTGCTTGACGTGACTGCCTCCACTGCCACCTTAAAGGCTGAAGAACAGTGCCCCTCGATGCCATGTTTGTATTGTTTGTATTGAACAGCAAGGCTGAGCAGGTTGGGAACTTCCCCACCTTCAACAGGCTGTATAAAAAGGGCTTCTGATAAAGTGACTGAGACATGTTACCAACACATTATGTCATTAGTAGTTCTTCATGCATTCAGTGAGTCTGCCCATTAAAGTGTCACATTACATGCTGCTGCTAAATAATGCAGAGCATAGATAGGCTAGGCGCCAAGTCAAGTCTCCACATAGTATTAGGGATGACATCATGTTCATAGTGTGTTTTTAAAACTAGTCCACACATGACAAAGCCACACACACACACACACACACACACACACACACACACAGTGTGTAGATATATATGTGCAGTGTGTGTTGGAATGTGTTTATGTCAGGTGTAAAAGTGACACATCCAAAATCTGGCAGCCATGAAAGTGACTCCAGCTTTGAGTTGGCTGCTGTCTGTCAGTGAGTGACTCCAGCGTTCGTGTCTGTTTGGTGACACCTCCTGTTTTAACAGGGCTCAGCAGCACCTCCAGAATAACATTAAAGGCGTATCAGACGTGGTGAGTCTTTGGTGACCGTTTTGGTGCTTGTCTGGTGTTTTAATTATTACGCTCTGGTATGAGTCTGAAACATCAACAATTTTTAGAGCAGAGCACCGAGGTGTGTGTTGAAGGAAAGTGTGCCGGACGTGGGAATCAATTTGATATTTTACAAAGAGCTTGACTGATGGCTACTGATGGACAGTGGACTCAAAGTGTAAACGAGGGTAAAGGGGCCAAGGGAATGGCAGCTGGCAGAAGTAGCATGGAGCTGTATTAATTATGGATCGAGAGCTGGGAGACAATTTGTTTTCCATAATCAGACATACAAACAGATATGTAAAGAGACGAGCTGTGGGGAGCTACATGTTGTGACTGTTTTTAGGTGAACAATAGCCAAAAGCAAGGACTTCCTTGTGTTAGGCAACCACATACTGTACACTACAGTGTGTTGTCATTTTGGACAGACCCTGCTAGCTAGCTGTCCCCCCCCCTCTCTTTAGGTTTTTATGCTAAGCTAAGCTAACAGCCTTCTGGAAACTGCTCCACATTGAGATGTATTCCCCTAAATTTGTCAAACTATTGTTAAAACCTTTAACATTTCGAGATTGTTGTAGGTGCCTGTGGATACAGCTAGCTTCTGTCTCCACATGAGCGTCATAACAGCCACACAAATGAGACAGCAGCTTTCTGGGCGTTGATTTGCAATCTCAATGTCACAATCACAAATAATCATCCTAATTAACCATTACACTAAAACATGTGTACTCCGTTAACCCTATCTGATCTTATAATTACAAAAAGCCACAACATTTTAATGACTCCCCTACATTAACACTGACACCTTGTCAGATTTCACTAGAGGTGAAGGGTGTGTGGAGGGACACATGATGACGTATATAAGTGTGAACTAATCTCAGTTATATTCAGTGCGCCCATTAAAACACCCTCCTGTCAAACATTAAAAAGAATATTTAATACAGTGTTTCTGTAAAATGTGACTGGTGCAACGTTCAATACTAGTGCAGCCAAGACCAATGAGAAATTGTAAACTAGGCCATGCTGTAGCCAGAGGCAGATTTCAACCATCAGGAGGGTTCAGGGTGTTTTCCACCCATATCCTCAGCTGCAGGTGTTCTCCTTTTCTGTACAGTATTTTAAGGGACAGATGGTTCAATTACGTTTACGCATTTCTGGAACAAACGTCAATGATTTCCATCAACACTCTGAAGATTCCTCATCAAAGCAAACCAAATCAGCTCATTTACATGCTGTAGTAAAACATGGATCCACAAGATGGCCCCACAGAGCACATTTGATCAGGGCTCACCCACAGTGACACGATCATGCTGAAGGACGAGGTGGTGATGCTCGTATACAAGCTCTCACCTGTTCAAATTCCTTGAGTGTGTGAAGCTGGAGAGGAAGAGAGCCGTCTGTTTCATCACTACACAAATCTAAACGGAGGAGGGAAAAAAATCAGTAAATTATTCAGCAGCTTTTGTTGTTACAAAAACACATTTCTAAGGAGAGATATGTACCTGTCATGTGACCTGTGATCTTGGATGAATGATCCTCTTCCACAGCACTGTCCAGAGAAGCAAAGAAACAACCACTGTCAGCATTGGTAACACACACACACACACACACACACACACACACACACAAGAGACAGAGC
This sequence comes from Caranx ignobilis, assembly GCA_021432705.1. Taxonomy (NCBI): domain Eukaryota; kingdom Metazoa; phylum Chordata; class Actinopteri; order Carangiformes; family Carangidae; genus Caranx; species Caranx ignobilis. Next base: position 38,113,640 of record MU269980.1, read on the forward strand.
AAAATAAACCAGTGAAAAAGACATTCACACCTACAGTATTATATCCATCCATGTACAGAGGTGTGAATATCATACAAAAATAATCAATAACATGTATTTTTGTAATCCTGACAGAGACACTCTCAGAGATCTCTGCTAGAAATGAAAAGTCTTCACTACAAATGCATGATCTCATTAGCACCTCTGTGGGAGAGTGGTGGGTCATCAGGGAGTCCCAGCAGGGGAAAGGGAAGACTTTGGAGATGTGGGGGGTGCTGAGAGTCACAGTTCATCTGGGCCCTTAAATTAAACCCAACTATCCCAAGCTAAACTGAGGGTGTTTATAAGACATTTGCAATTGGTAAAATAATCCCTCCCTTGAGGAGACTGCAAACACATGTTCACAAGAAAATGGCAAGCACAGTACAACAGTGACTGACAACAGCAGTGACCACACCACAAGCATTTTAGGGTCACTATTTTGTCTTTTACACTGCTGCATGCTCTCCGGCAGCACACTGGGAATTCCTCAGACAGCTGCCGGCCCAGAAAATGTAAAGACAGTTGCTGCATGCCAGAGGTCTAAAAGTTCACCAGGTGTGGGGAGGATAGTCATAACACAATGTTGAGAGTCACAGAGTCATAGGCTACAATCACAGCCCGTCTCACTACTGTTTTCTTGGTCCGCTTTTAGTGCGTGCCTGTGTGTGGGAGGGATTTGATGATGCAGTAACCTACATATAGCTAACACACACACACACACACACACACACACACACACACACACTGCCTGGACAATTAGATCCATGTGAAGCTACTATTACTCTCAATCAATACATCAAACCGGTTGTGCATGACACTACAGTAAAATGAGTGATAATGAAACGTTTTTAAGGATTGAAAGTCATGCTTTTATTGTGCCATGCTCTCTCAGACCTGGCTGTGGGCTATAAAGGAATTTCATCAGAGTTGAGGCTATTACTTCTGGGTCTGTTCTGTGAAGTGTCTCCTGGGCCCTATTGCCCAAATGCACGATTGGGCCCTTTAAATGCTACTATACCGCAATGTATTCTCTTATGTGTAAAACAAGCTATAATTAGCACACTAGGCCTCCTTCCCACCAATGCATTTCACCTGAAAATCTCCTTATAAATGTGTCTGGGGGGGGAATGGAGACACACATGACAGTGAAAAAACATAAGCGCCACTGGCCTCAATAGCTTGCACCGATACATAAGGCATGCAGATGGCTACTGAGCGGGACACAGCCACGGCTTGCGTGGAGAACAGGCCTTTGTTGGTTGTAGTAGCCTGCTGCTGTGTAACACAAACACACAGCATTGTGACCGAAAGGTGAGCTTTAATTAGCCCAGAGCACCACGTAGCCCGTAGCCTGTAGCCAGCGTCGCGTTTCGTTACAATGCCCACTGAGCGCCAGTCTTCCGCTGCGGTGTCCCCCGCACACAACACACCAAATGCCGCCTCACCTCTCAGACTCTCCCCAGATTTGCTCCGGCGATGATGAGCTCCAATCCATAAAGGCTGTTCCCTCAGTCAGCGGGCATCCATGCCGGTTAGACTGGCTTCAAATCACCCGTCCATTAGTCGTATCATCAATATAACCAAACACGGACATATTATCTGTGCGGTCGACGTGCCGCACAACGCTCAGGTTTGAAGGGGTGTGTGTATGTGTGGTGTGTGTGGGTGTGTGTGTGTGTGTGTGTGTGGATGCGCGCCCTGGAAAAATGAAAGCGGGGATGTCACTGAGCCCCCATCCCACAGAGCAGAGCCCCCGCTGTTCAACCAGCCCACCACCACATGAGACGAGCTGCTTCAAAAGCAACAAAGCTATCTGAGGTTACATCCTCCAAAAATAATGATCTTCTACATTCCCCCGTTTTTCCCCCCAAAATAAAAGGACCACCCCCACAACCAGCTTATCAAAGCATGTGGCAGAGGCTTTCAGGTTTTACAGCACATTGCCTCATTACAATGTGTCAGTTGTTTTTGTTTTCTTTGAGGCATAGCAGGGATTTATCAAAATGCAAATTACCTTTAGAAACATTAAAACTCATTTTTTGTGCTTTAAATAGCACAAACTGGCTGTAAGATTGGCCTGATTGCTTTTGTTGTTGTTGCTTTAATGGTATTTTCCTTCCTAAAGTTACTTCAAAGTCCTCTGAGGTCCCACCCAGTCTGCTGATACTTGTATCAGGTTGTGCAGGCTGCTGATTATTTTATCTATTTGAAGATAGTGACATTAACTTGGGAATCCAGCTTTGAAAGAGAAGGATCAAGGGACAAAGTTAATGGGATCATGTCATTGTTTGCTTTAGCATTCAGTTACAGCAAGAGGATGTGAAGAGGGATACAGGCTGGTAATCTGGTTACAGACCCATCTGTATTAGACTCCCCTAAAGAACCAGTTAGGCCTATTGGTGCAACAGAAAGAGCACTGGGTGAGGAGAGAGAGCCTGAGCTGAACTATAACACACTGGACTGGTGGATGAAAAGTCATTATGCAAGGCTGATGTGTGGGGCAAAAATATTTTAGGATATTTTGCTTCAAGTCATATTTAGTCCTTTGGTGGATGCCTGTGGTGTTGTAACTCATAAGACCTCCACATTGATATCAGCCTGGTCTCTTGACAGTATGAGATATGGTGGTATGTAGGATCAGTCTTTTACCACAGCACCCTCTGCTGGATCCAAGGTTGCCCTTTTTTGTTGTAGTATTTAGGTGAACTTGCCCTTTATGTTTAGGTGAGGTCTGACCCCCATCTACCCACCCCCTATTTTAGTGCTAAACATCTTCTTTCCAGTTTCCCAGTAATATCACATTCATGTAATCCTGAGTGAGAAACTCACAGTTGTCGGTAGTAGCCTACATCTCCAAGTGTCCTCACTCTTTGACTTGAATGTAACCACATGATTCAGATGTGAACCATGCGCTCTAATATTATACAAAAAGGTGTGACTCCACGCTCGTAACTTCAAACTAAAAAGCTTTTAAGGATGCTGGCCTTTAATCCACATAACCCTCTCAAACTGCATTTCATTTCAGCAGCACTATTCCAATGCTGTGTGCTTTTTTGTTGTTTGTTTGTGTTGTTTGTTTGTTGATTTCTGTTGTGACCAAAAAGTATCACATTTAGACAAAGCTTATGTTCCAGTAAGATTTATTGAATAAAACACTGTCGTGTTGTGCAAGCTGTCATTGTTCTTATAAAACCAAATATTTGCACTATTATGCTGAGGGCACAGTGAATACAACAAATGAAAGAGAACGATTAAAAAACAAAAAATCCACTGCATCTTAATTCATAGCCCTATAGCTGAACAGACACAAGAACAGAGATGTAACTACTTGACTTCAGACTGACATCTTTCATGGATGTGCTGTACATATTCCTACATCAACTTTTACCAGACAAAGTAATCTGTCACAAGCTATAAAAATCAGAGATGACATGGCAAGGCATGTTCATGTATTTTGTGATTTATGTTCATCTCTAATCTCAATTTTGGGCCACCATCATTGTGCAATAGTATTTGTTGTCAATCTGCTGTAGTTTCCTCAACAGACACTAGATGTCCTCGTGAGACCAATGAAGCACGACCTCCTACAAACACAGAGCTAACCCCTGGTTCTACAACAGTACATTTTCAGCTTCGCACAACATTTTGTTACAGCCACTCATTTCACCTCTTAAGTGCATTTAAACAGTCAGTTAAGTTCCACTGATGTACATTATGTAATATCATGTCATCTATTCTGCGTAATGTGCTATAATTCTGTCTGTCGTTTTGGATTTTGTATTTTAACCATATGAAGCACTTTGTGAGTCCTCTCTGAGAAAAGTGCTATATGAATAAAATTTGCTTGCTTACTTAAACCAGATACACAGGTTAAACATCAACAATACATTTCTGATCTGATTGCATCTTCCTCACTTATTTCTTCACTATGACCTCTTCCCAAAAACCACATGCGGCCCCGACTTGCTCCCCCGTCGGTCTGTGTTGATGATCCAGATGGCAGGGGCTTTGATGAAGTCCCTGTCAATCATCTTGTTCTCCTCGGCCCGAGCCATCGCCTCCAATTCAGGTGATGTTTCTGGGCACCAGTCGGCCATGAACTTATCCTTTGCCTCACAGTAGTTCACAACCACTTCCTCAGGCTGCTCCCCAAACATCCAATCTGGAAGACAGAGATGTGAAAGAAGAGAAACACAAGACTAGATGCAAGAGAGAAAAGCACAAAGAGAGACTGTATTGAACAGTGAGGACAATGTCTTCAGGTTTTAAGAAGCTGGAGGTAAAGCAACAAACCTGCACAGTCATGGATGAGGTCTTTGATGAGGTGCCCAATGATGGCATAAAGAACAGACAGCACAATGAAGATGGCCATAAGCAGGTAGAGGACATAGGTAGGCAGGTGGACAGCATCCCGAGAGGGGGGTATGTAAGATTCAAAGAGCACGGCTCCATCTTCCTCCTTGTGATGGATGTTTAAGCTGTCTTCCGTCACATCCATTGCTGTGTGCAGTATTCAAAACTCTGCTGTAAGCCAGAGGACATCCACTTAAAAGCTTGGTGTCATCGCTGTATTATTAAGAAGCCAGCACAGAGGTTTCTTCATACTCATCACCCCATACAAATTACAAAAAAAAAAAAAAAAGATCCACAGGAAATGCAATGTTCTCCAACTTTAAACTCAAGTGTGTGTCCACAGAATCTCTACAGAAAAAAACTAATTGCCTCACTTACTCACAAACTGCAAAGAAGCAGGCAAGGATCCTCCAGTTCATTAAATGTCTTTATACTCTTGTCGTACATAAAGCAAGACTCCAATTAAAAATGCAAGTGTATCTCTCACCCTGATGCCTCCTTCATTTTGTTTCCCTCCCTCCCTAACTGTCTGCTTGGTGAGACAACTAGATTAGCTGCTGCAGCTTGAGGTGCTCAAGGTCAGAAGAATGACTCTGCAAGCATAGCTTCCAGTGAAGGAGAGGGAGTATTTACCTGCTGCACATAGCATATGTCTGCAGATCTATCTATCTTCTATCTTTCTATCTATCTATCTATCTATCTATCTATCTATCTATCTATCTATCTACTACCTACCTACCTACCTACCTACCTACCTATCTATCTATCTATCTATCTATCTACTATCTATCTATCTATCCTATCTATCTATCTATCTATCTATCTATCTATCTATCTATCTATCTCTCTATCCTCTCTTCATACATCATTACTGATCAGTATGTAATATGGCTAAGGTAGAGTAATCCCTGGCATTTACAAAGGTCACTGCCCCTGACACAACCAGGTATTAGAGTAGAGAGGTAAGATGGATTATTGAAAGCAGACAAGACACAACAGCTCTCTTGTATTATTCACTTGTTTACTGGAGAGAAGCTTAGTCCCAACACCAGAACAGGAAACTGATGCGTATTTTCTTCAGAGACACATTGCAGCCACAGGTGTGAGTTAATGGGAAACTGATTGTTGCGACAGTGGAAAATACACTGAAATGGAAATTAAAGTGCAATTTAACAACACTTAAGGAAGAATTTGACATTTTCATTTTGAAGCTTTTTCAAGTTGAACACATTTTTAGCTTGAAATGTCTGTAATCAAAATAAAGTGTCCTATTTTGAAATAAAATGTCTTAGAGCTCATATTAACATCTCTGAAGTTTACATGGTGCATACTTTACATTTCGTAGCATGGTGAATATAACATAGTGCATTATAATCAAATGATTCACAATGTGGACCATGTTTACACAAACCTTTTAATAAGTAACAAGGGGAAGCATTTTCTCATAAAATGAGTACAAACTATATATATTTGTTTTATAGAAAACAAAAACAGCTTCAGCTTATGCGTTACTACAGCAAGGAGACAACAATGATTACTGCATTGAACTGCACTGAATAAGTATCTGAACTAGTTCAGTGAGGGAGGCTCAGAGGGAAGTGGCGTAAGGGGTCACAGGGCAGTTGAAGGTGACACTGTGAGTGGATATCCGTTTTTCTCCTGGGTATGATGGAGCGATGGCGCTTCTCAGTGGAGCAGGAGGGGTGGTAGGATGGCGGCAGCCTCCATCTCCCTGGTAGAAACCAGGCAGCGGCCCGTCCCTCTCCTTCTCCATCCTCAGCACGTCTTTCCCACTCAGCTCACTGCAGATGCTCAGTCGGTGCTGTGCCTGTAGCTCTGCTTTTGCTTCCTCTGAATCATCCTCCACTGGTTTGGGGCCAAGAATCCAGTCTGTAAAGGAGAAAAGGGATGAGAGGGAAATAAAGCGCGATGCTATTCTCTGACTTGACGTTGAGTTTTAAAGAGGCAGTCCACCAATTTTATACCTGAGGTTTAGTTTGCTTGTCAGGTGGAGAAAAAGTCATAATCATTAGGAATCAGTGGATTTTTTTTCCTGTGGCTGTGGAAGACTTTTTAAATTTGTAAATATAAACACCTAGAGTTTGAAATAAGTCAATATCTGCTAGGCAACAGAAGTCCAATTAAACAACCATTGATTTCCATTATGGGAAACACAGGATCAAGTGTTTCTGACTAAAGGTCTGGATATCTCAGCCTCCCAGCTACGTGACAGAGCAAAACACTAAATTGCTAGAGTGCCCCTTTAAGATGTTACTTTGCAGTCACTCACTCAACTTTTAATTAGTTTTTGGGATTCACATTGGTGTGACAAGGAAACTGTTGGAGAGGTTTAATTTGTACACAAACCTCAGAATAAATGTGAAGGAGAGTCATCAAGCAACACAGTCACCAAACAGGATAAAAGAAGGGGAAGACAAAATGTCGATGCCACATTGACCCAAGACTCTGGGGTAAGAAAAGGGCTCAGAGACACCACAGACACTGACGCTGGAGTGGACTGATGGGAAGGAGAGGTCACCAGCCTGGTGTTACCTGCCAGGTCATGCATCAGGTCTTTAATCAGGTGTCCCACTATGGCATAAGTGGCCACTATAACCAACACCACCCCAACCAGGACATAGACTACATTGGGAGGCAGATTTATAGCATCTCTAGCTTGGGGGACGTAGTCCACAAAATAGGCCTCCTCCTCCTCCTCCCTTCTTCTGGACAGCTGGAGGAGCTGCCGATGCTCAAACACCACTTGCGTGAGGTTCAAAAGCAGAGCTCCTCCTGAGGCGTTCAGGGATACAACTGGTTGTTGCTTCATGGTTTTGGCTGATTTTGACAAGCAGACGCTCTCTTACATAGGAGAGTCTGTTCAGAGAATATGGTGAAACTTTGGGGCCGTTTCTTAGGCTGATGTCAGACTTATTGTGTTGTTGCAGATCCGATCTCCTTCACAGCTCTGAGAAAACTTGGAAAATGGGTGAAATAAGGTGCGTCAGAGAGAAGGAGGGAGAGGAACTTAGTGTTAGTTATAATGTTGTCTGAATCTGGGGAGAACGACGGGATTGACTGACAGATGGAAACGTCAATATGTTTAAAAAATGAGAACATTGTCAGGAGTGTCACAGAACAGTGCTACTGAAATATAGTTCACCAGACAAGAAAAATCTCATAAGTGTGCCAATTCTCCTAATCTCTCGTCTAGACTTAAATCCCAGCATTCCTCCTTCTAGTCTTTCGGAGAGGGGGTCCTCGGTCAAATTTCCAGTGGAGTGAGGAGTGTGAGACGGAGGAGAGGTGAATATAGGACAGACAGAGTTAATAGGATTGAGTCTGTCACAAAGCAATATCAGCTTTCCATCTGCAGGGATTAGAGATATGAGCGAGGAGAGGTGGATAGTAATATGCCAAAGAGGCTTATGGTCCTCCATAGCCACGTTGCATATAAATATGATACATATATTACAGTAAACCCAGTTTCTCTTGGGTTTTAACTGGCATCACTTTATGGATATTGAATGCTTTATGTTCATCTTAACACCACAGCAGGTCCACTTCTTGTGTTGTATAAATGTCCTCCCATATAATTCACTAATATGACACTATACTTGCATAGATCACTTCATTGCTTTGAAACAGAGCAGATGGTGATATTTCAAAATGCAATCTGAGTTTTGTGACCAGTAAATATTCCAATGGATGGCAAAAATGTAAATCATCAAATGTAATTTATGAAAGACTCACATGAAACAGATGAAAGATGAACATCTAAACTCATCTCATAATATAAAAAGACAGGAAAATGTAAGAGGAAATTAGGTTTAGTTCCTTACCTTGTAATCAAGACTTCAAACAGCTCCTCAGCTTTTTTTCTTTGACTTGTGCATGAAAGGACTTCCAAATTAGCGTTTGTTGTACACAGATAACTCGGGAAAACTGGAAATAACCAGAAACACATGGCAGAAGTTTAAGGTCATGCAAACAAAAGTCTTACGGTAGTGGCCGCTCTATCACAGCAAACAGCTAAAACCAAAAAAAAAGCCCACCATCATTGCATTTCTCTACAAGTAGGCAGGTAAACCATGGTCCTAAAATGCTCTTTCATCCTCCTTCCTGGCGACTCATCAGGATGTGCTGCAGGTTACCTCCTCTAGGGTTTAACCGTATTTTCTTTAGGTGGATCTTGAACTTGATTGAACTGAGAAATGAGGAAGCTCCACTCTATGATAGTGATGGTTACATTTGCAATAAGAATGAACCAAGACACTGGGTGCAGCCCGCAGTAGAAGACGTGAGACATGTTGTTAAAAAAAAAAAAAAAGTGATGTTCCTGAATGTAAAATAAAAAGACAATCAAAGACAAAGAGAAGAATGGGTGTGATAGAAAAAGCAGGATGATGTCTCTGAATGCGTCTCAGGATGCAGGTGTCAGGTGAGGGAGGCTGTCTGTGTCACAGCAGAGGTGTTCTTTGGTAATCCTCGACAGGATTTGGTTGACACTCAACACCGTCACCAATAACACCTTTTCACCAAGTCAGCAGACAGCAAAACAAAAGATGGGGTTCATTTAGCATCACCTGAGGAAACTGTTGACACTAAAGCGAGCTGCACTTCCAGCAGCCAATTCACACTGTAATCCACAGATACTGCCACAAAACGATCCACAGATAATATATCATGCACTTTGACGATTTTCTGATTAAAACATCTCAAATACGTGACACACTCTTTACCTGTGTGGAGGATCCCTTTCTCATTCACTTGCAGGATTCATTCAGTTCAGTCAATTTTTATCAAGTTCACAGAGGGGCTCCGGGTCTTCTCCGGGAGGAACAAAAAGCAGGTCAACTCCACAGAAAGCGCTACAAGCTGAACTAGTCCTATACACACAATAACACCCAGTCACTCAGCCAAGCAGGTCCATAGTGCCTGTCACTCCTTCAGGCTGGGGTCACCACCTTCTGAGGTTTGTCTTCTGGCTCCACCAGCCACTTCATGTAGGCATCTCCCAGGATGAAGGCCCAATAGACGACGGTTAGTGAGGTGTTTACGGTCATGATGCCAATGATTAAAGGGTGCAGCATGGTGTCGGGCTGGGTGGACCCTTTTAAAAATCTGTGTCACCTCAAATAAAAAAAAAACTGTCAGCTGTGTGGCTGTCTGAAGGGTTCTCTGATTGAATCAGCCTGCTTCTGCTCTCCTCATGGACTCCCCACCCCTCTCTACTCTCTCTTTCCACTGGTCACTAAGTTTCTGTGGCAACAGCAGCATAATCCTCTTCAGCCGCTTTGTAATAGAAGATAAACTTGCATTAGATGTGGGCCTGCTTTACAAACATTATTCATCCTTAAGATCTAGTTACGTAACACACATTCATCCTCTACGATCTGCAGTGAAAAGGCCAGGATGAGCCAATATTTTGTAAAGAAACTGCAAGCAATGTGACTGATGATTTTAATTATTAGTTTTAAAACCCTGACTGTAAAAAAACAAAACCCAAACATAATCTTTGTTCTGAACTTTGTGTTCTCTCTCAGATATAATCCAGAATCTAATCAAGACTGGAGACATCAGATGGAGGAGTTCTTAATCTTACACCAAACAGGACAGATGGCTCCCTAAACGAACCCCAGGGGCCACATGAGCCTAGACCACACTTCAACATGTGCAGTGTGACCGGGATTTTTCTTTTTTTTTTTTTTTTTTTAACTGTTACAGACTCATCATATAGCCAGAACTAAAAATGCATAATACAAGAAAGCTAGAAAAAAACAAACTTGAAGCTATCACAGACAGCAAGGTCCCTCCAGCAGGAGGCAGTCTGATCAAACTGAACATTGAAGGAAGTGTGTGTTTGTGTGTGTGTGTAAGAGAGAGCTCTCCAGTAACAAGTTGTCAGTCCAAAAACACCACATCCAGCACAGAAAAGTAAAAACAAACAAACAAAACAAAACCTTTAAGCGTGACGCTACAGAGATCCATAATCTGTGCATGCTTTCCATTTAAAGCGTCACCCACTGGACGTGACCTCAGAGCTGAACTTTGAGACCTGAGCAGACACAGTGGAGCAGCAGCCGCCTGCTGTTTCATCATAGATCAAAAAGCAACTGGTTGGAGGTGCTGGCACTCCTTTTTAATTGTCTCCCTCCGCGGGCCGCAGTGGAGAAGAGAGGACGCTGGCGTCAAACATGCCCTGGTTTCATGGCCTGTGAGCGCGTTTAGCTGCAGGTATTTCCACCTGGATCCTTCTCTGTTTTTAAGTAGGTCAAACTGTCACTTTGCAGCGATGAGGCCGCCGGTGGAAGTGTCCGTGTTCCTCCTCTCTCTCCTGGCTCCTGCAGTCTTGTACGCCATGAACAACATCACCGCGCTACAGGAGTAAGTGCGTGTGTGTGTGTGTGTGTGTGTGTGTGTGTGTGTGTGCGCGCGCGCGCACTGTTTCATAGATGAGCGTGTCATCATCATCAGCTCGGCCTGCTGTGTCCCTGGATGCATGGCACCGTGAAGCCGCTAATACGAACAGGCCCGTGAAAAGGCCCACGGCCTCCAGGGCGTGTTTAACGTCGTTTAAAGTTAGTGTAGAGATTCTTCAAACCTGCACCGGAAACAAGACAAACACACAGGCCTTGGAAACAAAACGAGAGAAATGGATTAATTCAAAGATAAGAGGTTCAACTCGTGAACGACATGTAGAAGCTAAATAACTGAAGTGTTGAATGGATTCACTGGTGTTTCCGGTCTGTGCCAAGACCAGAGCTACTGGTCCATAGTTGTCTCCTCTGAAAATGAATGATGCAATTATAGTGATTTAATTCTCTCTGTGTGACTGGACTGTTATTGTAAAATATTTGTGCATCAGCCAGTGTTAGTGTTGTTGTTTTCTTAAACAAAACAGAGGAAATAACACAAACTGTGAGAGTTTTTCAAGGTTGTCTACACCTGGAAAGTCTTTCTTTCTAATCCACTGATGTGTGGAAAGTGGTTCATTATGGTAAAATTAGAGCTTCAGCCTCCTGTTATAGTCAAAAGTGAAAAAATCTGCTGATTAGTTTCAGTGGTGACTGGATGGAAAAGTTTGAAAGTAGAGGGTCACGTCCTCATGTTGCCTGGTTTGTCTGACAAACGGTTTATGAGAGCTGACTTCAACAGGTAATTAGTGAACTTAATGTTCTGTTGCTTGATTAATTGGTCAGGCTCGTAGCTGAATAGTTGTAGGATGTAGCCTTGAACAGACAAGGTGATGATTCAGCTGTCTCCATCATGTTCATCCTCAGACCTCTGCCTATCCTGGGAATGGGAATGGTGGTCCTGGGGTCGGTTCTCCTTGTCCTTCTGCTCACTGTGCCATACAAGAAGAAAGTGGACCCTTTATTTTATGGTAAAGCCAGATAAACACATGCTCTTAGTGGTGTGAAGGTGGCCTGTCGAGGCAGCAGAGTTTTTGTTAAAACTGTGTGTGTGTGTGTGTGTGTGTGTGTGTGTGTGTGTGTGTGTGTGTGTGTGTCTTCAGTGTTTGCAGAGTTTTCCTTCACCTGTATGGTCGGTCTGACTAATGCTTTAGAGCAGGATGGCTTCATCTCTGGCTTCATGGGCTTCTATCTAAAGATGGTAAGATAAACCTTTTCCTCCAACAACCTTCAAATGGGGGTTTTTATTTCACGCGTTCATGTCTGTATGTCATTATGGGATGTTTTCGTTTCAGGGTGAACCTCATCTGGGTACTGCCTACGCTGTGATGATGTCTTACTGGGAAGGCATCGTTCACTTTGTCCTCTTCCTCACCATTATCCACCGCATGTTCAAAGGGTGAGCTGTACCATCATCACCATCATCACCATCATCATCGTCATAATCACCATCATCACATCATCACCATCATCACCATCTGTCCAGTGTGTGTTCAGTGGGACCTGTGAATGAAACCTGCTGCTCTTTTTGTTAATGCAGGAAGTCCTATCGAAGCCTGTGCCTGCTGTGGGTGGGCTCCTCCATCGCCCATCAACTTGTTCACATCCCAGGAGTGGTCATTGGTGAGGGCTGTGTGCATAAGCATCACGTTTTATTGTGTGTATATTATGTATATCACTGAGTGTTGTTCGAGGCAGTTTCTTCTTCAGATGACATCTGGTTTGTGCAGGTAAATATGGGACTAACATTCGACCAGCCCTTTGGAGAAACGTGCCGTTCTTTCTGGTGCCTTTCTGGGCGGCTTCCCTGCTCTTTAGCAGACCCAGACAGATGCCAGTCGTCACAGCAGACAAGGTGAATTTCAGTTTTTTAGACACTTACGATGGAGTTGTGACCTCCAGACCTTCTTCCTTTTTTTTAGACAGTTTCATCTGAACTATCGTCAGAGGACTGACAAGATAAAACAAAGTTAATCTTTACAACAAAGGATGAGTACAAAAACAGCATTTTGTAGAGCAGATGTGTTATTTTCATCCAGTTTCCTGCTTCAGATGATCATGTTGTGACCTCTCAGACATGACATGACCTCTATTGATGGACCCTAACCCCAGGTTGGGAACCGCTACCACAGAGGATCTCCTCATTTATGCTAATTGATTTTCATGTTGATATCACTGCCTCTATTAACATGTATTTGGGAACTATTATTTTTGTACATCAAAACATTTGACTCTGATAAAAACAAAAAACAATCTTTCTTGATCAATACATATTTAGTAATAACTTTAAAAAGTTTTCTTACAAATATGCATTAAAATGCAGCCCTACTAATATCACTTGGTCCAGTTTACACGTCCAGTACACTGACCAGTATACCTTTGTGTCAGTATGAGCCCTATTTATATGTGAACTTGATAGCTATTATGATAATGAAATTAACACTGCTGAGTCGACATTAACTGAAAACGTCTCTGTGTTGACTAGATCACTGAGGAGCAGAAGAGAGGTCTGCTGTCCCGGCCGTTTGACCTGCTTCTGTCACTTCTGTTGGTGGGAGCGATGGCTTTGTCTGTTTTCAGAGGCTTTGTGAGTAAAACCACATAAAAGCTTTTGTAGCCCTTTCTAGTGTGTCTGCCTCACTGATGAGATTTTAAGTAACCTGTTTGAATACTGTGTTTGTGTCCTCTTGCCATGCTCCAGGTGGTGCTGGATTGTCCTATGGATGCCTGTTTCACCTACATCTATCAGTACGAGCCATATCTCAAAGACCCAGTCGGCTTCCCCAGGGTTATGGTCAGTCTACTGAAAAATACATGGAATAAAAGTGAATCTATTATGTATCCTTGTTTAAAAGTATGATTGATTTTTGTGCACCAATATTCTAGATGCTGGTGCATTTGTTCTACGTTCTTCCCCTGCTGACTGTCCTCATCTATGGTCTGAGAACACCTGGGTGCAGCTGGATGTTGGACTGGACCATCTTCTTGGCTGGAGCTATGGCTCAGGTAACTTTGGTTGTTGTGTGTTTGTTGTTATTTATGTTCTGTGCAAAAGCAAAACGCAACATATCAACTCTAATGTTCACTTCGGCCCGTTCTGCCCAGACCCAGTGGTGTCATATCGGTGCATCTCTGCACTCCCGCACTCCCTTCACATACCGAGTCCCAGCAGACAAATGGTGGGCTGTTATCACTCTCAATGTACTGCTTGCTGCTGCACCGGCTCTGCTGGCCCTGCGCTGCCACACCAGCCCTGCTTACTTCATGAAACCTGTTCCCACGGGACAGACCAACAACGAGAAGAAGAAGAAGTAAACCGCACACCAGCTGCTGACTGTCGAGGAATACTTCCCATTGTGACAGGTCTAATGTTTTCTGTGGACTCTCTCTTGCGTGCAAACTGCTTTAAACTCACAATTTTTCAACTTCATCACCCTGAGGAAATCTAAAAACAGTGTTCTCTGAGTCCACTGTTTAAAAATCAGTCACCTTGCGTAGCACTCCCTGCATGGACTATTGGACCCTGATAAGAAAGCCGTTGATGAGCTGTGATCATCTCACATAGTTTTCAGGTGACTCATGCAGACACGCAGCCTGCTTCTTCACAAACTAAGACTATTAACATGAATATAGTTTGGTGACATGCTGCTGCAGAGTGTCATTATCTTACATTTTTCTTTGCAGATATCCACACCAAACCTCCACAGCCTTACATCTGAAAGTTAGTTTTTACTCATCTAACATGGGAACATGAGTGAAAACTATCAGCTTTCATACCTTTTTAAACTGTGAACGTAAAAACTGCTTATGAAAGCTTGAATAACTTAAGAGATTGAGATGAGGGGAATGTTAGCAGATGTTTCTCAAGAGGAAAAGTTGACCTGGTGATAACATTTTTGGTGATGTTACACTGGGACTGCAACTAATGATTACCCTCTGATTGATTGATTATTTAATGGGCTATGTAATGTCAATAAATTGTAAGAAAAAAAAAGTCAGTCTCATTTTCTTACAGCCCAGATTTTCATTTTTCACTGATATAAAAACAGAGAAGAGCAACAAATCCTGAAGAAATCTGAAATTATTTGGTGCTTTTGACCGATAATCTACTTATAAATAGTTCTGACCACCAACTCTGAAAATATTGGCTCTCTACTCCTCTCAGCCTCTTCATATTCCACTTGATTTAGTCCAGTAATGGTGCAGTATCTGTGCTTTCAAAGTGTAACAGGCTGTGAGTTCATGATCATTAATCCAAAGTTGAAATCTGCTTTTATCCACCTGAGCGGTTCGCTGGTTTAACAGGGTAGGATCTGTTCAGAAGTCAATATTGCTCCTGTCTGGTGATGTCATTGTGCCCTATGTACCGCTGTGACTGTCAAACTGATAAGCAGTGAACCCTGGATTTAGGTTAGCTGTCACACAGAGCTGCAGCACAAATAACTGCATGACACATCAGTAGCTGTGCACCCCCCAAACTGTTTTGGTCTTGGGTGCTAAATCATTTTCTTCTTTCATTTCCTCTTCTCTCCAAGTGGCGTTGGTACATTTCACTTTTTTCTTTCTTCTTTTTTTTTTTTTTTTAATGATTTTTAGAGTTGGCTTTTAAACCTTTCTTCTTAGGCCAGAGAAAATGAAGACAGACATCAATTTAACTATTCATGGAAATGTTCTCAGAGCAATTTATTTCTTGGAAAGTAGAGAACTCAGCCCATCATGTAGGAAATACTCACGCCTTAAATGGATTAGTGAGGATGATGGTAGAACCAAGAATAAGAACAAAAAACAAATTAAACATGGGGAAAAAATATAAGCCACCTGTGGCAATGTATGATCATCTCTATGGGCTGTTGTATCAGCTCAGTATCATACTGTAATTTTACAGGAGGAAAAAAAAGGGGGCTTCTATTGATTCTGGCAAACACCATCTGTTATGTCTGACTCTCAATCTGGTGTGTTATCCCTCTCCCTCCTCAAATATTCTGCTCACCGACACAACCAAGATGAGAAAACGACCTCATGCACCAAACAGGATGAAATTAGCTCACAGAGAGTACAGAGCAAAATAAAGTGAGCAGTGAAGCTCACAAAAGTAAAGGACAGACTGAAGAGTTTCATCTGCTGGGGAAGCGAACCGGTGAAATGATAGAAACAATCTAAACACAACAGCTCTGCCCTGTCGAAAACAAACAGATCTGTAAACACAATCCAGTGAAACAGAGCTCAGGGCTACAGCTGCCAGCGGCTGTGTGTGAGCTAACAGTAGCATGTTGCATTTCTCACAGTGAAAATGCCAACTTAATGTTAATCAAATATAACAGGATTTTGGTATCAAGTGAAAACCACACAGGCAGAGTTGTTGCAGTGAGAGAGGAAAAGTCAACAAGTCATAAGAGTGGGCGCCACAAATGCCAAGCCATTAGAAGACAGGAAACCTATGACGTGCTGGTGGCATTGTGGAACATCAGGGCATAACCTAATTGAACGGGTTTTATTCTCTGGGGACCTGATGGTCAGTACAAAATTTCACATTGATCCATCCAGCAGTTGTTGAGATGTTTACAGGATGTAAGAGTTAGTTTTCTGGTTTAAATGAAGAACACTCAGGAATATGTGGTTCTTTTTTCCACTTTATTAAGAATGAAATACAACAGCAGGACAAAAAGTCATAAGAACACCAAAAAAGTGGATGATCGATCAAATATCAAAGGGACCAAAGACAAAAAAAAATTGTGACATTCTACTATCATGTAAATATAGCCGTGCAAAGATTGAAAGTATTCAGCAATTCAGATACAATCAAGTGGTTATCTCACGAAAGTATTGTATATTCCCATCCAAACTAACTATGTCAATGGGACATATTCATTAGGTGAGAGTGCTTATGGGAACAGAGGGGTCTATTTGATTCGGCAAGGTCCAGCTATTGATCAGGGATCAGCCAATAACAAACACCACAATACTTACAATACAGAGATTAGAGGCAATCATGATTAATTTTGTTACTGATTGTTGGACTTATATACTGGTATAGAAAAACGATGTTACATCGGCTCTCTTAAGTATAAGTAAAAAAAGAAAGCAGAGTCACTAGCAAATGATTCATAATAAATAGTAACAATACACGAAAACATAGCAAATATCAGAAAGAAAGCATGTCAGTAGATTAAGACAGACCAGCTATTCAGGTACTCTATGGAAATAAAGTAACAGCTACAGTACACATACAAAAAGCTCAGGGTTATCAAGGACTGAATGCTATCCTGCATCATTACATCTGTGCTTTGTAAACACAAAACTAGGATGAGAGTCGTTTTTCATGTAGAACAAGCAAACTTTTACAAAAAAAAAGTGACTCAGCACTTCTCTAAGTCTCTCTCTCTCTTACATGCACACGCTCACACATGCTCACACACTGCTGTCAGTCTAGAGGGTTTTAGTCCATAGACAGGTGAGGGATTTACTGTACTGTGACGTCAGGGGAGGGAGGATGTTAATAAGAGTTAGTGTTAGAGTTAGTGTTCGCATGGACCTCAGGTTAAAGGAAGTGGAGTGAAAACAAAAAGAGGCATCAAAACATCCAAACTCAGTGACAAGATCATGGAGATAAACTTTATGTTAGAGTAAGAAAACCATAATCATCAGTTTAACAGAGAGCGTGACCAGAAGCAGGAATAGAAATGAGAGTGATGTGAACTACTGTCTTTCTTTATGGGCCATGGTTAGCACCTAGGCATTGCAGACGTTGTGTTATTTGGTTCAGTAGTAGCTGTGTGCGTCCTCTCTGGCCTTGTGTCCCTCTCCTCCGTGTCTCCTGTGGCCACGGCGCTCGTGGTGCTGATTGTGATGGTGGCGTCTGTACCGGTGTGATCGCCGGGCTAAAGATGGAGGAGGCAAATATGGTTATTTTGTTTCATGTTGTACACATGTTGTAGTACTGTAGATAAACAACACAACAATGATTCTGTAAGGTTGCTGTGCCTCATACTTGTTCTGCTGGATAAATTAAATCACCTGCTCATCATTTTTTTAGTTTCTATTTTTATATCTTGTTCCTTGTTTGCTATTATCTTTACTTTATACTTAATATACTTCATATTTTTCCTTATCTTAAGGGACCTTATTTTGGCATTATAGCCTGATTGTTCAATACTGAAACTAACTGAATAAATAAAAACTTGGCCCAAAGGCAGGGCCAAGGGTTGTCATGATTCATGACACAGACTCATTACAAAAAGCATTTTTGTTCTATTACTTTTGAATTAGAATTACAAACCAATATATTTAGTGACAAAATGTGACACTGTTTTCTTCTACCTCTACTACTTCAGCCACATCTTGTTATTTCCTTACTGTAATTTCTTGTTGCTAATCCCCTGACATACAATCACTACTGGATTCAGGCCACCGAGGTAAACTGGATGTTTTGTTTTCATGAAACCACTTCCACCATCATTCCCTCCCCCATTGCACCCTACCAACACCAGGCTATGAGCCAGGTTCAATCTATGGATTCATGCTGTTGATGCCAAATTTTGACTCTCAAGGTCAGTGAAAGAATACTTCTCCCCATTATAATATAAAAATGAGGGATCAGGCTACACTGGCCCAGGCAAGCCTTTAAAAAATACTGTTATTTAATGATTCATAATGAGCTTTATACTTCTAGTTAAATAATTAAAATAGAGTGTAGGGTGAAGTGTAAATCTTTTTCTTTTCCTGAATACTCACACTTTGTGCAGATGATCCTGGGTCTCTCCCAGCTCCCGTCAGCCCGGCAGCGAGCGGTGGGGATGTGACGCTGGTAGAAGCCCTCAGAGCACTGGTAGCGCACCACGGAATGGATGTCATAGTGTGACCTCCGGCGACCTATCAAATGGGCGTTTTCCACCGTGGGCGGGGTCCCACACAACACTGTCAAAAATAATTCAGGATAAAATCATGTAAATTACACAAATAAAGGTCAGTATACATCAAATATGAATTTCACATCAGTCATATATGGTGAAAAAAGTCCATGACTTCATGTGTAGTGATTGTCTCTCTTTACATGTTATCTACATTTGTAGGTATATAAAACTAATCTATTTTAAAGGCACAGTACTGGTGATGTGCTTTGCCTGTAGATGGCAGCATTGCAGCTGTCCCTGATGGTTGAGCTGAGCTGTGGATAATGGATTTCTGCAGTAGACAGAGTCCTCAGCCAAACCACAGAACCGTGAGACCACAGCCTCACAAACAAACGCTTAAACTACATAAACATATTCTCCTTGCCCTCCTTCATCTTCATCGCTCTCTTTGTATTCTACATGATCTCACTGCAGCCACATCTGGACAGAGTTTAGGCTCACAGAGGGAAGGAGGAGGTGGCTACTGGAAAAACCCAGTAAAACAACCAAGAGCACAGACCACATTTGTAAACAAGGCAAAAACTGGTAATAACTTCAACTACAGCTTTGCTTGCGTGGCCAAAATCTAAGTAAGCCGAGGAGATATTGCTTTCAAAAATCAATACATGGTTTGAAACTGTGTCACAGTCTTTTCACTTGAGTTTGTGGTTGCTTTTTGGAGCATCTGCTGCTGTGACCTTTAATGGAGAAGTGACTGAGCAACTTCTTCCTACATAGTGAGCACATGAAGTGATGATGAGCATTGATGACTAAGAAGCAGCCAGCTGGTCAACACACAAATTGTACGAAGACAGCAAAAATCTCTCCAAATGAAATGACTATTACACTCTGAGTCATACTAGACCTCACTTTATCAAACTGTTTGTTTGCATGTTTTTTCCACTGTGCTAAAGCTGTAGTTAGTTAGTTAATGGGTACCATCAGCTGTTTGGTTGCATTCAGTCCAGTCGTGTTGCAGTACCTGTGCCTTTCTTGCAGATGTAGGGCAGGTTGTAGTTGCAGGGCACGTCGTTCCACTTGCCATCCTCATGGGCAATGGTCACCACGCAGTCCTCACCGCCCGCGAAGAAGTTATCCGGCTGACTCTCCCTCCAGTTCTCATATACCTGCTCGACAAGAAGCAACACGGTTCAGTTTTCATTTGTCAACCCAGGAAATCGCCACCTTTTGTTCCCTTCATTGTTAAAAGCAAAGATGAACGACATAACTAATGGGGGCATAAAAACATATTTTCTCCATCAGTCTCCTGTTAACAGTAACAAGATCAGTTATGCCTGCAAAGTCTACTGCCAAAGTTAGAACAGTGTTGGCGTTTTTTCATGAGAGATTTCTCTATTGGTGTTTTTATCTGAGCTGTTCTAACTGCCATCTGTCATATCGGATCAAACCTCGCCCACACAGTCCTGATGATGCATGTTATTTGAATTTTTGAGCTTATTTCATCATCAGTATTATCAGGCACAACTTAATGCTGATCACTAACCAGATCATTTCCATCAGTCCACTGAAAGTCCTCCTCCACTGTGCGGTCATTCAGCCCGATCCAGGCGTTGTCATGACCCAGACCTGGACAAAAACAGTTGTTTCCTTTTCCGAGTTCTGTGCATAATTGTGCTACATATCACACCATCAAAAACACACACGTACCGTTGATGAAGTCCTGCTCCGTAGCAGAGATGACGCTGCTGAGGTGGGCGCTGTGCTCTCTGCAGTCTTTCTCTGCATCCTCCCAGGTGTGTCTGTGGGTGAAGTACCTGTGGGACGACGTGGTGAAAGTGGATATGAAAATACATATTTCATACATTATGCAGGAAGACAAGCCTAATTGGTACAGAGCGCTGCGGTAAGTGTGTCAGGGAAAACTCAAGGGTATAAAGAAGTAATGCAGATAGATGAGGCACCTGTGGTTGCAAGTAAATACACAGCGGCTCCATTTATTTTCACAGCGCTGAAAGTTTTTCGTCCTTCCTACCTGTAGCAGTGGCCGTGGAACTTCCTCCAGCCGTGCTCGCAGCCTTCTATGTCTGTAAAGAAGAGAGAGGAGGAACGGAAACAACAGGAGCTAAAATTATTCCTTGAAAGGTATAGAAAAAAAGGATGTGGTTGAGGTGTCGAATAGCTCTCTAGGTTGAGCAAGCACCCCATATACAGAGGCTACAGTCCTCACTGCAGCGGCCCAAGTGGCCCTTTGCTACATGTCATTCCCCCTTCGTCTGTCTCCCGAATTTCCTGTCTATCTCAACTGTCCTGTCAATTAAAGGCAAAAAAAAAAAAAAAAAAAAATACTTAAAAAAAAAGACTGTGGTTAAAAGGAGGAACATGGAGAAAGACGAAACAGTGTGTATAAGATGGGAGGAGAGAGAAAGTGGAGGAAGCATCCGCTGCTCTTCCAGAGTGTTTTATCTCATTTGGCAAATAAAGACTAAAATATATGGCTGTGGCATCTTGAAAGGCTAAATACATGAGGTGTAATTATACAAGCTCGTTTTCAATTCGCTGCACATGTGGCCCTCTCTCTGCACTATTAGTATTCATTAATAACGCCATGGCCTGTGGATTCATTTATAACTGCAAAAGGTTAGATATTCATTAATCCTCATTACTTGTGCACAGTACACACACACACACACACACACACACACACACACACACACACACACACACATATATTTTATAAGGCAGATCTGTAACTGGAGGTGGCTAAAATCATGGTGATGAATCAACGGGTGTGTGGTATGGGATGTGATCAGAGCCACCTACCACATATACATTTATGCAAATTTTCTCTGTGTTGAGTGTTCACTCTCCATGTGGTTGTGAAACTAAACTGCCTCCTTTTCATTGTGTCTTGGACTGCCAAGCCAGTACTTGTGGGTTGAATGGTGCTGTTTGCTTCTTTGATTACCTAACATGGATCCTGATTTGCCTTTGTTGATATTTGAGTGCCGGCATCAAACTGTTTTACACTCACATTCATCCAGTTCAATGGTAGCTCAGTTTGGTTTATATTTAGCAACTGACTTCACATCCACCTGCTTATTCTCTGCCTCACCATCCTTGGTTCTCACTGTCATTTACTTGCTTATTTTTTGGAAACAGCTCGGCTGCCTCGGTCCAAAGTCACCAAAATCTGCCAACCATCATGTCTAAAGCTCATCTAAACACGTGTCTTGGTGTACCTCAGCGAGTATACAAATAGACATATTTTCCAGCATTTTCCATCACTATCCATCTTAAAATTTGTTTTCATTGGCTTTGTTTTGTATATAAAATTCAGCTATTATGAATCATTTAATTCAAATATTTAGTCTTCTCCTTTATTTCCTTCTTTCTAAAAATGTCTCTTTGATTGACAGGTGGTGGCAGCAGCTTGCCAAGCAGTGCAGTCACAAAAAGATGGGAAAAAAACAACAACAATCCAACAAAAATAGATGTAAAAAGTGTCCAAATAATGTCTTAAAAAATACAATCAACAAGTTTGTATCACCTCAGGGATACACACAATTCATTCTGGGAAGGAACACTAATAGTAAACAGGACTTTAATTTGTTTACAAGAAAACCTCACAAGGCACGTTTAATCTACAAACAGCACATAACACAGTTGCAGCAATAATCCTGAACCATAAAAACACAATTACAATCACAGCAAACACAATAACACTGGGTTTTGATGAGTCCTACCTAAGAAATAGCTGACAAAAATGTGCAAATTGTAGCTGGTGTTTTTGTGCACCTGGGAGTTTCAGTCAGTATCCATTGCCCTACAGCCCTATGACACATAGATACACCGTCTGATAGCTGCAAAGAGCCTTAGCTCGCTTGTGATACTGTATTATGACATATAGTAGTAACAGGCACCGCACACTGATCAGGATTATATCCACCAGCACCTTTTACCGCCAGAGTCAGACACCTGGGAATCTCTATAAGTGAATTTGTTGGCTACACAGTCCAGTAATGTAATGCATGATAATCCTCCTCACATAGCTCAGAGCCGTGTGTTCTTTATCTGTGTCTGTGCACACACAATATTCATTCTCTCACCTTTCTCACACGTATCTCCTCCGTAGCTGGGCAGGCAAAGGCAGAGGAATGAATCAATCTTGTCGATGCAAGTGCCTCCATTTTCGCATGGCTCGGACTGACAGTCATCAACATCTGTTGGGAGGGAGGAAGCAATGAGAACAGGCGGGATGCAGACACTGAAGGGATGTTTTCTGCTGAAAAGATGTCACTCATGAATGGAAAAAAAATGTGTGGGTGTTGACACAAGAAGAGCTGGTCATTACTCCTGGTTTAAACAGTGAAACGTGTCCATTTTGGAGCGTACAGTGTCGTAATTCAAACAGGGTGTCAGCAGAACACAGACAGTCTAATCCCCTTTGCATTCACCATTTGTCCTCATTCTTTCACGGGGGAAGACACTGTAAAAGCCTTTCAAGTGTAACTCTATCCTCCTTTATGCATTTACAGATCTTAACTTTGACTTGACAGATGTC
Organism: Caranx ignobilis; assembly: GCA_021432705.1. Taxonomy (NCBI): domain Eukaryota; kingdom Metazoa; phylum Chordata; class Actinopteri; order Carangiformes; family Carangidae; genus Caranx; species Caranx ignobilis. The sequence continues at coordinate 38,136,841 of MU269980.1, forward strand.
CACTCTCTTATTTTGTGTCTTGTTTGCTGTCTCCTTTCATAAAAGACTGCATGAGGGCAAAAAAGCTCTCTGCATTGCTTTTCCTTTACAGCTGTTAAAGTGCAGATATAAATTACGTTCGACGAGTGAGTAGATAGGCTGAACTTGGTCTGGGCTCAGGCCCCCGTTCTGGCAGACTTCCACACTGCTGGAGAGGCCTCAAGCAACAGCAGATATGCTAACAGCTCCAGGGCTGCAGCTCTGCAGCCGACTGTGCTCTCTAACCTCTCTGTGGCAGGCAAGAGGAACATTTCTCTACAGGGATCAATAAAGCATCACTTTATCATTGTAAATGGAGGGCATGTAATCTTCTTTCAACACTGTGGGGTTTTTGGACCCAGAATAACAGATATACCCCAGGACTGCAGAAATCTATTAAAACTCACAGCGAGAGGGCAGAGAAAGAGAGAGAAAGAGCTGCTTAAAAGCTGAAACTTACTTCAGAGCATTTCCTCAGATCTCAGTGGTTACTTTCAAGCAGGAAGCTGAACACTGAACAAAAAGGTCAGGGGCTGTGAGAAGTTATTGTAAATGTGTCAGACAGATCAAACCAGGATGACCTTTAGCCTCACTCAAGACATTGCTTGCCAGACACGTTGGTTTACTGAGTCGTTTTTAGTGCAGAATAAGTAATGGTTGGTTGTCAATACAGAGCTGAATATGACTGAGTTCATATTCAGTTCTAGTGTGACACTAAATACGATTCCTTCTGATTCTTTTTTAACACAATTTTCTCAGCTGTAACTTTAGTGTTTTCTGTGGCATCAAACAGTTTTAGGTTTGATCTAACTTTAATCTGACAACAGAGGCTGTTTATCTGTTTATGAAGACGGCAGCTCTTTTATGACAGAGGGAGGAAAATGAGGCTGTTATTTTTGAAGAAAGACACAGAGAGTGAAAGCAGAGATTTACACTAATGTGTTTTCTTGTTACGGCCTCAAAGTTGTGATCAATCAAACCGTGTTGATTGTCTGTAAGATCAAATAGCAGTTTAAAGCCATAAGTAGCCTGAAAGTTTTACAAAAGCTACTTTTCTCATTGGAAAAAAAAAGCCCTTGACAACGTGGGTCATTGGTTGAAATCACTTAAACCCACCATGTGAGAGGAATAACACTGTGGGAAAAAGCACAATATAGGATTAGATCCACTTCAAAGTTACTAAACTATGGTAAAAAAGTACAAAAACTCTTATAATATGAATAAAGGATTTGTCATTTTAATCATAGTTGTGCAAGCATAGTCTGTCATTTACTTGAGATTAAATTAAACAGTGTGGGTGTAAGTCAGTCAGATAATCTCCATATGGTTTAGGCAAATGAAACTTCATCTGAAAACCACACATTAGTGTGTTCAGTCAAAAACAGCAGAGGCTTGATTTCCTACAAAGTGAGTGTATAAAGTTTTTTTTTCAATATTAATGTCATTTATTTTTTATCAGCACTGGAGAAAACACGTCCTGGGATCATGCAGTGACTCAGCCCTCGTATTCTTTATGAAAATAAATGTTGAATGATTGGAATAAAACAAAAACCGAAGGTAGGAAATATAAACGCAACGACCTAATCAATGACCTTGAATGACCTTGAGATGGACTAGTTCACACTTAGACACCAACTTTCTTTCTATTAAAATCAGTCCAGCTCTTTGTTGTTCCCCTGGTCCCTCTCATCCATTATGCAGAGGGGAAGCTGCTCCTCCGAGAGATAATACTGCAAATTCTGCAAATCCATAACAAAGCCTCCCAGCATACCCACGCATCAGCTGCTGGCTGTCAGTTTGATGGTCCCTCTGTCCGTCCCTCCGTCTTTCTATGATACCAAACGAACGACGAAACTGAGTAAATATTAAGGTGTTCACAGCCAGAATGTGGATCATTTATTCATGAAGTGATCATTTCCTTGAGGAACGGCTGCCTAATGAGCTGAGCATGTGTTAAGGAACAAATTAGGACCCTTAAGGCAGATCTATACTGTGCCTCAGTGTCAGAGTGTCACAGAACCTCTGCAGCAGCACTTCTACCTGCTGCAGGACAAAGGGAATTAGCTACACTGAAGCTCACAGGCCCCTCAATAATATACGGAACCAGTTTAGTTTAGGAAGTGGCTGTACAGTATATACTTACAGTATCAGGATGTGCAAACTCACTGAATAGATATTTTTGGCTCCTCCAGTGAATCAAATTAATATTAAATGAAAAACAATGTGTTCAGCATTGACGCAAAAATCTTGCATACAATGCACCCATTTCCAACATCGCCAGCGATGGGCTCATACAGCCAGAGATATTTAAAAAGAAAACTATGTCTTTATAGGATATTTAAAAATCACTTTTGAGAGGGTTTAATGCCTATTTCACACAGTTAACAGTGAACATGCAATAATAACCAGTAGGGATAATAAGGCATCCACCTTCCACAGTTTATCTTAATTTTTCTCAGCTGAGAGCAGCCTCTCGTTTCCTTTGTGCTTTGCATTGTGGGACAATAGCATTCCTCACCAACACTCTCAGAAATGGACAATGTTTCGTATCCATGCCGTAAACTTTATTTTGCCAGCTTTCTCCAAAACCTGCTTAGTATCAGGGTTTAAGTGTGGATTTGGGACACAGTGGCAATGTCTGCTGTGGCTGGAGCTTTACTTGTAGGTGTATACTTTAACCTTGAAGTAAAAAGCATCACGTGTGTCTTCCTGATAACACTGCCCCATAACTATTGGAGCAATTCAGACATGATCTTGCCACTGCCAAAGATAACAAAGAGCCAGGAGTCAGAGAGGAAATTGCATATAAACAAAGAAGGATTAGAGGGGGGTACTTCATGCACCATCAGTATTTTTTGTGTCATCTCTTTGATACTGACTTTGTCTCCTCTGTAGTTAAGTACATCCAATCTATGTGTGAACCCTCTGATGATATAATTACAGACAACTTTCAGACATACACCTCCACCAAGAAGGTCATGGTTACTCTCCTCTTTGTTTCTTAGTTTCATAAAATCCTAAGAATGGATTTCCATGAAACTCGGGGTGTTGATTAGCTGTTGGTGCTGATTTGAATCTGGGATTTCTGCCATAAAATGATTATTTTTTTAAGCCATGAGGAAACTAAGTGAAGTCTTGACTTGATTCCAAATCCTTCAGGCATTTTATGTTGGAGACAAAAATCAAATCAGCTTTAAAATTCAAGTGACTTCAATAATGTTTCTGGGTGTAACAGAGAATTGCTGGGCGTTAGCGTGGTGTCACAGAGGTAGGTCTATTTTGTACATCAAATTAGCATCTTGGCTACATTACACTACTTTCACCCGGAGTTTGGTTTGTGCAAAGAAAACTTTGGCTACGACCTTGAGGGACCATAACCATCACCCTTCTCTGACAGTCTGACCCTAACCTCTGACCCTCGTAACTAGTCAACCTCTGTGACAGACAGCTTGACCTTTGACCTGCCAAAAGGCCGTTGAAGAGCCCTACGCCAATATGTACAGACTGACACAGAGCTGGCTTCATTATGGTGGCGTGTGTGTATGTGAGTGTGTGTTTGTGTTGGATGTGTGTGTGTTTAAGCATAACTCACCGATCTCACAGTTCTCCCCAGTGTATCCTTGTGGGCAGTAGCAGCTGTAGCCTGTTCCCTGAGGAAGGCACTTCCCTCCATGCAGACACGGGCTTGTCACGCAGGGCTCCACCTCGACTAAGAGAAACAGACGGACAGGGGTCGTAAGGGGAATAATTAGAATTTCTTTTTTTTTAATGTGATTTATTTTGGCTGGGATAAAACACCCCTACAGACTGAGGAAAGCTTCAAATATCTCTTTGCATGGTGATCCTTTAAAGATGGATGGCTTTAACACAGATTCTTCTGGACTGTGGATAAAAGTAAGTTTGGTTGTTTGTCTTTGTAATCTGAGTCTTACATTGATTTTTATTGAAAATTAGGATGGCATATGTTCATTTAACAAACATATATTTTAATTTTCGATCATTGCAGCTCAGCTAAAAAAACAAAAAAACAACCAAAAAACAGTGGTTACAACACAACACATATCCATTTCACACTCTGTCTCTTTTCAAAGGGATCAGAAGCCACAGAGCCTCAACCTCGCCATCCACTCACAGCCGCAGTTGTCATGGTTACCATATGGAAAGCAAGCCTGGGCTCACTCCACTGAGCGTAGTGGGCAGCGTGAGAACTTCAGACATTAGCCTCCCTCAACAGAAACGAGGAGACCCCCCGCTGAGCGCCTTGGCCCTGCTATTCACCCCTAAAATGTGTGCGTGTGTGTGGTCTCTCCACAATTACACATTTCCATATCAATTGACACACCACCACGTGTTTCTCCCCTGAGCCGCTCATTATAGCAACTTAAGGTCTTTGAAAACCACCACTCGTCCATCCTGCCCGCAAAAGCTTGGCTGTGGGAGTCTTTGTTTTGCCAGATCTCTCTCGCCAGATCTCTCTCTCTCTCTCTCTCTCTCTCTCTGTGTCTCTCCTACACCGAGGACTGCTTAGGAGGAGGTGGTGTGTGAGGTGGATGCTTTTTGTGTGTGTGCCTGTGTGTGTGTTTACACAGCACAATGAGCGAAAATCAATACCATGGCTATGATTAGCCCAGAAGCTGATCCTGGTCAATAACTAACCAGGAGCAGACATCTCAAGCTCACATCCTCAGAATATTGGACCAAATGTTCAGGGTCAAAAATAAAATAAAATAAAAATACAGTCTTCGATCAGTGACTTCTGTGCAGTTTAAGATTTTCTCCCGGACTTCCGCTCTATCGATTTATGATAAATGTATTAATTTAAAGTAAAGTAAACCTCCTCTGCTCAGGGTTTGAATTCTGCTTGAGTCAGGTGCTAAAACCAGCCATGCATTTTATTTAATGTACAGCAGTCTGGTCCACTGTGCACCTGCACCCTCTGCATCAGTCAAGGTCATGGCACGCCTTGACAAATAAACGGTTATGACAAGCAGATTTACGACAGTATGTATGTGTATGTGTGCGTGTGTGTATGTGTGAAAGATAAACCTTATGCGAGTGGCCGTTCATTAAGGCAAGTGGTGCAGAAAAATCAATAGCCCGAAGGAGGCCAACACAGTGGACTGTCCCTGGCTCCCCACAGTGGCTGACACCACTGGCACAAACAACAACAACAACAAACAACAACAACAACAACAACAATAAGCTGGCAACAGCAAAAAAAAAACCCAACTAATAAGTTTACAGAGATAGGACGGTTAGGGGATAATACTGTGCTGCGGCAGCAGTGCTGAGGAACCTCAAAGCATTAATCTACTCATCACACCTAGCCTCTTGCTATGAGTATTCGCAGCTGCTGTACAGACTGCTTGGGAACAGGGTTTGCTTTGGAAATATGATTTTTGAGGGAGACAAGACATCGGTGGCATTTCTGTGAAGGCAGGAGATCACGAAGAGGAAAGTGAAAACAAAGAAACTGTCTGCAATTTAAATGTTACAGGAAGATTTAAAAAACACAGTTTAAAAAGATCAAACAGCAGACGACTGTGTCTTTGAGTGTGAGTCCATGTGTGTGTCTTCACAGTGTGCTTTACTTTGCTGCTAAAGGTCCTTGAATCCAACCTAAGGCCCCCGTTTTTTCTTCCTCTTTTCTCCCTCATTGATTGAACTGACTGATGAAGTGCAGCGTGATCCAGTCAGGAGAGCAAACACTGACCACCGCCATGAAACCCAACCACAGGGGACTGAGCAAGAGGCGGGAGTGTGTACACCAGAGAGAGAGAGATATACGCTGAAAGTCATTACTCTGGTCCAATCTCCTGCAAGTGTATCCATCCACCTCTTCTGTTTGTGCAGCAAAGATATCAGTGTGTTTGTGTGTTTATGGCCTTCTGCCTGCATGACTCCAGGGTCTCTCAGTCAATCAATCAACCCTCATACTGTACAGCAGCAGTCCAGATGGTTGCCCTCGGCTTCTTGTCAATACAGTTTACAGCTGATTTCCATCTGCAGATCCTTCACACCCTGAGCCCGGCAGCCCAAGCCCCGCCTGCTGCAGACATGAGCCGCTTTCAAAAGCGGCACAAAATAAATCACCATAGAAATGTGTGATAGCATGATGTCCGTGGGGCTTTCAAATGCTGGGTGATAAGATCTTTCCTGCATACATGCTCATCATCAAGCAAGATATAAGTAGTAAACCAGGTGGCCGGCCAGGAGCTTCACTGAGATATACAGCACTGCAGACTAAATGGACAGACTGTGTACGGTGGCGGGGGTGTGATCTCTACTTGTAGTGGGAATAAAACCGTACATAGCAGTACACACTGAATGATTTGAATAAATAAGCCAATGGAGAGGTCACGGGGAATGAAAAGGCAGTCTTACAGGATAAGTCTGTTCTTTTACAAGCAGCATCTTCTTTTTATTGTTTTGTTATGATAATAGTTTTGGCAAAGTGATTTCTGAGATTTTACAGCGAGGGTTAGTGGCATCGCTTGTTATATTTCATTGCTCAACTCAGCTCAGCTCAGTCCAAGTTGCCTTTAAAGCCTCCACACCCACACACCACAACTGCTGTATTTAACACATGTAAGAATAGAAAACAAGGCCTCATCATGTAATATGCAGCCAACCTAATATTATGTTTATGTTGAATGAACATCAACAGCTAACACTAACTTAGCTCCATCTACCGTAATCAGGCACTTCATAGCAGAGCCACAGGGTTCAAGCACCCACAATCCCCAGTCATTTATCAGTGCGGCCACTGAGTTAAGAAAAATACCCACAGTGTCCTATTTCTCTTCTTTTGAGATGGAGGCTTACCACTGCCCCAAACAGTAACCACAGGACGGTAATAAATTATTACTGAGCAGTGAGTAACCGCCTCATGCTGGTTATAAATAAGGTGATAGTTTTACCAGAATGTCTGGACACTTAATTCAGATGAAAAAAGAGAGTGAGTGCACATAAAATGTCAATAGTGTTCCCTCATAACTTGGTAAACACTGTGTGTGTGTGTGTGTCTGAACTGTAGTGAGAATAGCAGGTCAAAGACAATACCAGGCAGTTTGGGGAATCGTTTTACACTTTGTCTGTGTTTTCTCTTCCAGATAAATGTGATTATTTGGCCTGTTGTGTTTTATTGACCTGTTTTTAGTACATTACATCACTGTTCACAGGTCTCAGCGATGAAATTGCTTTTACTCCTAACAGAATTGATTACTAAATTCACAAAAATACAACTCAAGTTGATCAATGATCAATTATTATACCATTAAATTAAAATGGTGATGTTTGCGCAATTATATTCAAAAAATCAATAGCTAATTACAAAATAAAGCTTGTCTAACAGAAACAGAAAACACTACACTACTTACTTGTTGGGCCCAGAGTCATGGTGGTGATGTTCGACCCTCTGCTACTCTCCTCCTCCATGTTGCCAGGTAACAGGGCCCCTGAGCCCACAGCATGAGACCAAGCGGGCTCCTCCTCGTCTGAGGGCCCCGATAGTAATGAAGGATAATCCAGAGAGCTGTTCCCATCTGCTTTCTCCACTGGGACCCAATGAAGTGATGTTGTTGGGTTAGTGGAGCTGTCCTGGTTCTCTAACAGGGGAGTTGAAGATGGGTCTCCTGATCCGACCATCTGAGATGGAGACTGGGAGGAAGGTGATGCTGGTGAGGGTGAGAGGGATGGGGTCTGGGAAGTCAATGAAGGTGCACTGGTGGATGGTGAGGGGGAAGAGGAGAAGGAAAAAAACAGGGGTTGGGAGGGAGATTGGGGTTCAAACACCGACTGAGATGGTGTTGATTCAGAAGGGACATGAATGTTGACACGGACGGGGATGGTGAGGTTGATGGTGATTCTGATGGAGTTGAGGACAGTGTTTGATACATTTCTGATGAGACTGATGGGGATGGGGTTTCTGCAGGTAAAGCAGACAGGGATTTGGACATTGAAAAGTCAGCACTCTCTGACTCAGTAGTGGTCATCACTGTGGGCTCTGGAGGACTGGCGGTGGTAGTGGCAGTCGTGGTGGTAGTGGACTGTCCTCTCCTGTGACCCCTTTCTCTAGATCTTTCTCTGGATCTTTCTCTCGGTTTACTGGTACCCACCGGTCGGCGTGAGACTTGTATCTCCCCTTTTGCCTCTGCTCCAGTGATTTCTCCACTCCCTTCCTCTTCTCCTTTCCCCTTCTCTTCTCCTCTCCCCCTCTCCTCTCCTCTGTTCCTGTCCTCCCCCCTGTTCTTCTTCCCCCTCCCTCTGCCTCCTCTGCCGCTCGCTCTGGAGGTCACTGTCTCTTCCCTCTTCTCGCCCGGCTGGGTTGTGGTTTCAGTTTCGACACGGACCCAGGTGTCCCTGCCAGATGAGGTGGTTTCAGGTGCAGAACTAGAAGCGGTGAATGTGTGTGTCTCTGAACTCTCCTGGCTCTTGGTGCTCTCTGTAGTCAGAGAAATATTGGAGGCAGGCGGAGTGGATGGTAGACGAGTGGGCGAGCCTTCATGGGCTGGTGTGGCTTTCTCCTCCGAGGGACTGCTGAACCATGAACTTCCCCATGAAAACAAACCTACAGAAGACACGTAAAAAGAAAAAGAGAAGAACAAGAAAAGTCAGGGCTGCGTTTGTTGCAGACAGAGGGAAAGGTGCAAAAGGCGAAGCCAAGAGTGACGAACAAAGTGAGAATCATCTTATGGATTCTCTCTGTCTTGCCAAGAGAAGCAAAACAAACGCTTCAAAGCTGTTCAAGCTGCTCATCAGCTGTTTTTCTCTATATCTGCACAAGCTCTGTCTATACTTCAATAGTATCAGCAGTAGGAAGCAAAGCTCTGTGTACCTTCGAAGACAAGCACTTAGAATAATGTTGAACATTTCCCTCCGTTACAGAAGTGTGTAGGGGTGGATAAACTAATAAAAACGATGTCATTATACTTAGACAGGTATATGTAAACTTTCAACACTGAATGTAAGTGTGAGCTTTCAAATTAACATTAAAATTAATATAATTACCAGGTTTTGACACTCAAGTTGTGGCTACAACAAAAAAGAAAAACGAAGTGTCTGCCTCCATCACCCAGATTACATATCAGATTTCAGATAACATCTTTGTTCATCCACAAGCCTAACCATCTGTGTGAAATTTTATTATCATTTCTGTGATGTTTTCTGTGTTCTGTCTGGGTGGATATTTATGCCACATGTGAAGGGAGCTCCAGAGAGGATTCACAAGGCAAAAGCCATATTTTGTGACTTCACTGCTAACCTTTGACCTTTGACCACCAAAATCTAATCAGTTTGTTTTTGAATCCAGATGAATGTTTGAAGACATCCCCTCAAGACACTGCAGAGATAACATGTTCACATGGGCAAAACATGTGGCGTCACTGCGACCTTGACCTTTGACCAACTGAAGTCATGCTCGAGTCCAAAATAACGTTTGAAGTAAATGTGAATAAATTCCCTCAAAGTGTTACTGTGATATTTAACTCACAAGAATAGTATAGATGTTTGTATAGGTGGACAATCTGAAAACACGATGCCTCGGCCAGGAGGAGGCATAAAAACTGAAGAGCTTATCCCCCACTGTCTGCTGTTCAGAGCAATTACACCAAATTAGATCAATGTAGTGCTGAATTGTCATGGTAAGGTATTTTTAACACTGACACAACCTACTTTGCATGAATACATCTCGATTAGTCCGGTGACATGAATATTTGCAGTTTGTAAATATCTCTACTGACAGCTCAAGTGACCTGAATGCAGCATTATGAAACTGTCAGCATTACAAATAGACACAACAGACAACCTCTGATCTGCTGTGACATCAGTGTGACAGCTGCAAAATTGAATTATGTGTCTAAAATAAAATGGCAAGAACAGCAAAGTGTTGGCAAGAAAAGAATATTATCATTAACAGGTAGGATTTATTCCTGATGACATCTAAAGAGGCTGTTCATGTCATACACATCTGAAACAGCCAATTTTAATGAAGAGAAAAAACATATGGGTGAAGGTCTAAAACCCCTCATGACATACACACACACACAGTCAGGCCAAACACAATGAAACTAAGGACCACCACAGCCTCACAAATTGCCTGAGAATTGAATCAACAACTCTGTAACAGAGTTTCAACAAACACTGAGAAGAGATGCTGCTATTTGGAAACGGCTTTCTTCCAGGGCCAGCACATAAAAACCTGTAAAGCTGCAAGGCCTCTGAGGAGTGGGAGAGAGAAATACACGTTGATGAGTTGGTTTTCAGTCTTTTTTCCATCGTCCGCCTGCCTTCATGTTGGAAGGAAACGTGATGTTTTCATCCCGCGATGCCTGTGCCCGCGATGCCTGTGCCTCGGTGTCGATAATGGGCATCCAGCTCAAGAGAGACGTTTGGAGACATGATTTCTCTGCGTGTGCACTGGTTTAAGAAGGCAACGAGCGGCCGCAGTCACGGAAACAAACAGACTCCTCCTGATTCTGCTTCTGCATGCTCTGTGTAAGCACTCCATCAAAACACATTTCTTAAAATGGGCTTATTTGTGCAGCAAAATAGGCTCAGCTGTGCTCTAAGCCACTCACTGATGAAGGTTTCCATTTGATTGAGAATCTGTGGTAGAGTCGGAATAAACTGCTTTTTGATTAGAAAGGAGCCTAAATGAGTGAATCTAACCAAACACATCTAAGTGGCAGCAAAGACAGGAACTGGCTCAACTCGCAAAATACTAAGTAGAGAAGCTTCAGAGCCTCCTTCTCCATTTTTAGCCTCCACGAAATCTGTAACATAAAGATGGCGTGGCAGTCAGACTGTAGATGTATTCTTAGAGGTACAACAGCATGTGACTGTGATGTGGCTTTACAGACTTCAAGAATGGATTCAGTGGCTTTTGGAGAACTATAAAAACATTACCTCTGAGGATGTGTTGAGATGACAGCAAAAGCCTTCAAAATGTCTTACTTGTTTTGGTGAAAGTTGCTCTCTAAATGCTTTTGGGGAAATAGGGATTACAATAGACACAGACCACGTTAATTAATGATGAAAAGCAAATATGCAAATGGATTTTTTAGGGCTGAATAACTAAAATATCACTGTTTTACCACTAGTGTTTGTTTGATTTGATTTTTTTTTAAACCATGCTTTTAACTGTGTTTAAACAGGAATCAGCACAACACACACACAGCTTTGCAGGACTCCCCACAAAACACATAAATAATCAAACAAGATAAATACAAAAAGTCAGAAGACCAAATCAAACACATATATTCCTTCATTAAAATATTGTCTCCACTCCTCTATATGTTCAAGTGATTATAATTCAGGTCTGCAGGTAAATCATCTATAAATGGCAACCAAACCTTGAGAAACAGCTCATCTTCACCTTCTGAGACAAGCTGCAATCTTTAGGGGGGAGGGTATTAAAAATGTCTTTGTACCAGAGGGTGACATTTGGCAGGGAGCCTTTGATCCAACTGCACACGACGCACTTTTGCGCAATTAACAGGAGCTTCTCAGGAAGGTCGTAGTGTGATGCATGAAGGTGCAATTCCCTGGAGGAAAGGCCTAAAAGGAAAACACTAGGAAAATGATTTTTTTTTAAAAAAATGTTGCAGTAATTACCTCGGAAATAGATCTGGAAAATAATTCACACTCCCAGAAGAAATGGAGTTGTGTCCCCATGTCAGAATGGCACTTACTGCACAGAGGAGAAAGAGGGTGATTTGTTTTGTGTAGGGTAACACGGTTGTGAAGAATCTTTTACCGATATTAAATGTAAAGGAGGATCTGATCGAGTCTGCAGCAGTTTGCCCAATGATTTCCAATATCTTCAGCCCCTGAATCTCTTTGTCATTTATGAGGAGCATTTGTGAATTCATATGTGGAAGGAACCGAGCGGCGAATAAAATGATGATGTGAAATGTTTGGGCTATCCAAGTTAAATCTCTCAGAAAAGGAGGAAACCTGAGAGGAAATAAAATGCCTCATTTGCAGGGATCCACAGAAATGTTCCCTGCAAATATCAAATACTTCTTGCAGCTGCTTGAAGGGCAGTAAAGCATTAAGTCATCAAGTACATGGATGTCCTTGTAAGAGAACACGGCGAGAGAATGTAGGAACATCAGGACTTTACATGATACACTTTTTTCCTGATGATATACCAGACTGAATCAATACAAGCCTCTCTCTATCTATGTAGCCAGAGCCTGCATGACTGGCCCAAGCTGCAAGATACCAAATTAAGGCATTGGAGGTTCATCCATATCTGTGGGCAGTTGTAATATTTAAAGCCTCTGCCTGGATCTTTTTTTCTTTTTTGCCAGGCTAGTAAATTTAGAAAATGCTTTTTTTAAGTCCCGGGTGAATTTCCTGTAGCACCAGAGGGGGAATCTGCAGGGGATATAAAAGTCGTTGGAGAATATTCATCTTAATGAGACTGATTCTACCAATCAAGGACAGTGGAAGGTCATGCCATCGCTCTGGGTGTTTTTTAATTAAAAAAAAAAAAAAAAAGACCAGACCATTTGTTATGACATGAGTGGTTATGAATGATATATGTTATATGATGTGGATCCATTTAAAGGACAACCCCCGTCCCCCCACTCCATCTCCAAATCTCTCTACGACTATACCCGTCAAACAGGTAGCTCCACTCGACTTTATTGAAGGCCTTCAGAGCGTGTGAGGTGGAGACAACCACCAACAGCCCTCTTCCTGGTAGTAAACTGCAAAATACTCAAAAAGCCCTCTAAACAGCGTCTATGAACAAAGCTTGTCTGGTCTGAGTTTAGAGGACTGACTTCTCGTGCTGCCTGGCAAGAAGTTCTCGGAGCAGTCTGCTGTCAGATTAGACTGAGAGGTCTGTCGGAGCCACACATGTCGGGAGGTTTATCTCTCATTAAAATGACAGAGATAGGTTTGAAGCTGAACACATATCTGTGAGTGGGCTTACTTATGGGGGAGGTGCTCCCTTGAGAGTATGTATGAGTTCTGAGACTTCTTCCTTGCTAATTAGCTTTCATGAATCCACTTTTTGCCACGAGACAGAGTCGGGAACTTTGTCTTATCGAGAAATGACTCTCTTGCCTCAACAATAAATGCATATTCTAAGCTATAGAAGTCTCTATAACATATGTGACTGAGATGCCTAGACCCTTTTCTGTATATAACAGAAGCTGCTTCATTTGGCTCCGTTCTACTTGAATTAAGACGTACAAGTGTCCTGGTCAAAGCAGCTCCTTAAAAGACACAAATACAAGTCATCAGGAAAGTCACGGGAAACATGTTGCTAAACCTGAAAGAAGTTGTGGGACAAAGGAGGCTTCATGTGCACTGAGGGATTAAGAGTTCACCTCCTAGACAGCCAGATAAGAGAACATAGCAAGTGACCCTCTTTATCTGTTCTCTGTTGTCTGGAAGGTGGTTTTCTTGGAGAGAAGATACCTGGTATTTCTCTTTCCTAAAAAAAATATATGGGATTTTCTGGCATCTGATGATGCAGTTAATAATAAAGTAATCTTAGTCTTTGTCTTATTCTCTCATGTACGTTGCACTTTGTAGGCTTCATGTGCAAGCTGATAGGTGGTCATTACTGTGACACAGGGCTGCAGCAGATCTGGTAATCACATACACGAACAACACCCACACAATAAAATGGAAAATACACAAATGAAGCTGTCAGTGAGGCCCCATCCACAAACAATGGATAAAATCTCCATACAAACAAGAACAAATGGCAGCCAGTTCAGTGGCATCAAATAATGAGTGAGGCTGGAGGTATCTCTCCTCCCCCGCTGAGAGAGAATAACACAGCAGCCTCAGGCGTGTCCATCACGCCACCGATGTTCGTTCTCTACCCCAGCCAACGAGCGGCGTCAGCGTGATCAAACCTCAGTCTACTGGAAGTGGCGGAAAATCATTGGGGGAAAAAATAAAAGGGTAAACATCATAGCTGAGCATTTATATTTGTACTAAAAGATAAGAAAAAAGGAATATTTGAGCAGCAAGCCTGCTCTGAACCAACCACGTACCACACAGCACAACATTTACCCATAGTGAGAGAGGAAAATACAAAAATACATTAAGCTGATGTATTTGTGTTTGCAGCTTCTTTCACTCTCCTCCGTTAGGTCAGTTAAGGTCTTAACTCTTGGCCCTGCCCTCCGGAGAGGCCGAGAGGTCTTTGCCCACAGACATCTTTTAGTGTTGTCTTCAGTGTGGTTACTCAGTCTGTTGAGGGTGGACTACAGAAGGGCAAACTAATCTTCTTTGTTACATCCTGTGTATTTATGATGGCACCACTTTCCTTGAACAACATGCTGTTGCTGTCATGCCATGTCAGGAATGATTCACCCACACATCACGTGACCTAACTGTTTGATTCTTATCTGATTTTGTTCTGTTCTGTTCTTTTGATTCAAGCAGTTTGAGAAGTTAAAGGGAAACTACGAAAGTCGGTCACTTTTTTCTCTACAGAGCTCCCCCTATAGTTTCAGAGTGCATATTTTCACTGTTGGCCATGCATGTGCATTTGTTTTCAGCAAAGCCAGTGAGAAGGCAATCCGTGGAGCGATGTCTACCGAGGTGGGTAATGTTAACCAGAGATTACGGATTACCAGGTGTGTTCATGTCATAGTGCTGTAAAGCAGTTTTAAGGTGCAAGAATTAAGGTGCAAATCTTTCGTATTTCCTCTTTAAATATAGTTTCACTCTATTCTGTTAACATTGACTGTTTGCCTGCACAGTAGATGTGCATTACACATCTAATAATTTAATATTTCTCATTTATTATTAATGAAATTGATGAACTTGTGACATTTAAGGTTCAAAAAAGAAACATTAACTATTCAAGTTGGATCTCAGCATTAGGAATGCAGCTGTCGACAGCCAGAGCTCCTTCACAGTCACACTTGGTGTCGATCAGCTCATTAGTGACCCAACAGGAGAAGCAGCCTGAGTCACACAGAAAGGTCAGTGTGGCCTTAGTTTGACTCCCAGCTGGATGTAGGGACACTAAAGGCCTTTGGTCCTCTGCTTGTATAGCCTGGTGCTTCTCTAATGAACTACATACCAGGGGCTTGTTTGTACTCTAATGAAATGTGCCATCCTGTTGTGTGGCTCAGCTGATGTTTCCCCCAACATCACAGACAGAGAAAATTACACACATATAAAACCATACTCATAAACATACACGGTCATTAAGCCTTGTTGATGCCTCATAACTCAAACACTGTGAAGCACACTCTTCTTTTTTTGCCCTTTTTACAAGTTAATTCAATTGGTAGGTCATTCAGTTCAGTGACTAGACACAGTAATGATCCACAAACCTGGTGATGATGTGGTCGATGGATCTGTCTTCATTGTAGCTGTGTCCTCCCCTGTCTGTCCATTCGGGGCCTGGGTTCCCTGCTCATCTCCTGTCCCCACCAGGTAGTTCCATGGCTTCCAAATGGACTTGACAATCTTTGAGATCACCTGAAATAATGATGATAATAATAATAAGTGTCAGCACTTCTCAGTATTTATACAAACTGCACAACTAAAGATTCCTAGAGGATGAACCTTCTTCTCAGCTGGAGTTGGGTGAACTGGGGGACGGAGAAACTCCTCTGAATCAGGTCCGGGCTCCAGCAGCTCACCCCAGTCTAAGGAGCTCTGCCCTGGGATTAGTTGGAGGGTGACATAGGCTCCTGAGGACTCTGAAGACCAGGGGTCTGTGGCTGAGGAGACAAACAGGTGAATGATAAGCCACAGTATCCTGACAATCTTTTTCCAGTGACCTCATTATTGGTAATCAAACTCACAAGCATCAGTGGCATGGAGAGTGTCCTCCTCCGCCTCAAGGTCAACGAGTCCCGTCCAGTTGGAGGGTGAAGCATCTGAGGACCCTGCATGGATGCATGTATGCAAAGTTATGTGCATTCCAGAGCACACATTTACATAGTTAATGGTTGATTTTGATTAATCAGCTGCTTTGTGCAGCTACAGATCTGTGAATCATAGGCAAATGTAAAACCTCTAGTAGTGATGGTTTGCTGTGTAGTCATGTCAGGCCTCTCTGTCCCCGTGGAGTCAGCATCACTTGAGCCTGTGAGGTAGCTCCAGGGCTTCCACAGGGAGGTGTAGATCTGAGAGATGGAGCCAGTATTCTTCACTTTACCTAGGAAACAAGTCAAAGAGATTTGCTTTTGCAGGGCGCAGAAGGATTTTATCCAGATGGTGTCAAAGTTTTACTGTTTTAATTTTGCCGAGAAATCGGAGAAACGAGCTTCTGGATATTTAACTTTAAGACAGCCTGTCCTCTTGTTCTCTGTCTCTCTTTCCTACTGCTTCTGTCAATCCAGCAGTTTCACACACACCGCAGTGTGGAGTAGATAATGTGGATCAGAAATCAGTGTTGCCATAGCTACAACAGTGGCAATGACATTTATTTTCATTCTTACTACATTAGGAAGACCCAGAGCATCCAAAGCAACATCAACACTCCTCCCATGAGTGAGATGTTAGTTAATCAGTGTATTTACTCCAATAAAATTATATTTATATGAAACAGCTATTCAAGATTATTGCAGTCGTACAATAGAGTGACTCATCCTTCATTGCTGTCTAATGTGTATTACAGTAAGATTATCTAGCAGTTGTTGCAGTACCTCTGTAGCAATAAGCGTCATACAGCGCTGTGGTGTTGTCAGCAGTGTTGTTGGCTGTGACAGTGTGGACCCCTGGCTGACTCCCTCCACACTCAGGGCGAGGCCAGGTCACTGGGTAGCGGACACTGCCATCAGACAGCCAGCCAGGGGCACAGCTGTCCAGGCCGGCTCTCCAGGCCAGATAAAGCTGCCCCACTGTGGCCAGCTGGCCCCCGAGGGACACACAGCGGTCTGAGGCCGAAGACAGGGACAACCTGCCTGGGACGGAGGAGTGAAACACCTCACCTGGAGGAGGGACACATGAGACAGGGGGATTGTGAAGAAGCAGACAGAGCCAGTGGGATTTCTTTCAAGGAGACACCTGGGTTTAATAAGTACTTGTGAAGACTTTAAGAGCACACGTAATATTACGTAATGGTCCAGGCGCTTCAAGGATAAGACTGATGACATTTTATATTTTTGCCACCCTGTCTGTGACTCTGAGCTGCAAGCACGTTTATTCCTACTAAATGCATAAAATCATGACAGTATAATAAAGTTTCATTTTTTAAAGGACCATTTTCTAAATCAGCCGGGCACTGTGATTTTCACAAACATTACTCAAAAAGGACGGTGCTTTTGTAGGAGCCCGTTTTGAGCTGTGGATTAGCAGAAATTTGTTGGAATAGTAAATATATCTGCAGCAGCAGGATGGTGTTTGTGGGATTGGCTCAAAATAAACCACAGTGCCCATGTTCATGAAGGAGTGTGTCACCCAGTGTAATGGTGTGACTGAGTGTGAGCAGGATCAATTCACTGGTGCTTTTTTGTACTTTCACTGGAATAGAAAAGAATATGGCAGGACTTCGCCTCTAATACTGTAGCAGAGTATGATGCAAACACCAGTGTAAAGCCAAGAGCTGTCACAGGTTTTGATGTGTGTTTTTCTGAGTGTGAGTGTGTGTCTGTGTGTGTGTGTGTGTGTGTGTGTGTGTGTGTGTGTGTCTGTACCATCCAGTTCTTTTGCAAAACAGTACACATCAAACAGCTCTTTTGGGTCCCTCTTCCCATAATTCCTCACTCCGGCAGAATACTCCTTGTGTCCATAGCAACCAAGCTCTGGCAGCTGGACAGAATAACTGTGGAGAGACAACCATGTGGGAGTTAACCTTGTTTCTTTTCACCAATCACTGGAAATAAGTAGCATAAATATCTTGTGGACACTCTTCTATACAAACATTTTCTCAGCTCAAATACCAAAACTTTTATTCTCATTAAGTCTTTAAATGTCAATTCAGAATAAATTCTCATTTGTGTTCCTTTTTAAAGGGCAAGAGATTAGAATAGATTAAAATACAATTAACAACAGAGAGGCAGCGGGGGTAAAATGAACATGATCCTGAACTAGATGAGGTGACAAAACAACATAAGTGAATATTAATTGAAACAGCAGAGAATCCTAGAGGAGAGGGCACAAATAAAAGAAATGTCTTCATATGAGAGACTCAGAAGCCAAATCTTTAGAACTGACCTGAACCAATTAGAAGTGGAATCATTTAGTCTATTGATTATCTAACTCTTGACAAGACAACATATGAGCATATTCACCAAAGCAAGCTAAAAGCTCATAATTGATTGGATTCAGCTTTACAAATGTGAAAATCTTTCCTTAGTCCTATATAGAGCAATCTGGGAAAATGTGAGAGACATTTTTGAACATACTTCTGATAATTTATTGACCAAACGTTTTATAATTTCTTTCATATCAAGGCTGCAGCTGAACCGTTTGGTCAGAAATTGTGAGAAAAGATCTATCACAATTTCCCAAAGCCTGAGTCGACGTCTTTAAATGTCTTGTCTGAGCAAATCCTCACAGTAGGGAGGCTGCTGTGAGAGAATGATGGGCTTTTTTCTCCTGATTCATTTTCTTTTCATTATTTAATGTCAGCTCTTCATCATCAATCAATCAATCATAGAAAATAGTTAGTTGCAGCCCTGCTTCAAATCAAAGGGTGTGATAATAAGAAGGAGGTTACTGAATCTCTCCTCACCGGACGGTCTGATCAGCCAACCAGCCGGCTGCACAGCTGGCAAAGCCGTCATAGTAAGCTGCCCACAGCTGGGCTGGCGAGGCAATCTGAGCTGAGTTCTCCAGGCAGGCCCGCTGCGCATCGGCAAAAGAAAGGGAATAACGGGCGGTGGGAGCCTGGTAGTGAAACACTACACCTACAAGGGCAGATGCAGAGAAGAGGTGTTGAGGTAAACTTTTTCAATACCTTGTATTTGAGAAATACACCAATGCAGCCTGGGTTTCAAATCAATAAATCAGTGGGATGCAATCAATGAACATTTTATCGTGGCCACAAACAGATCAATCTACCCCTATGTGAGTTTCAGCAGAAATTTCACAAATGAACAAACAGAGAAATTATCACTGATGTTGGGCCCAAACACTTTAATTAAAAGAATTACACAATTACTCGAGTGGAAAGCTAGATAACAAAAAAACAACACAAAGGCAAGAGCACTGAGCTACATTAAGTCAGTCATTATGATATTGATATAATGAATCAATGTTTTTAATGTTTAATTAAATAAAAAACTTAAAGCGAGCTGAGCTCCTGTTATAGAGCAGCCATTATGCATCTTACATTGGCACAACAAGCTTTGAGTGTAATAAAATGCAAAAATCAATTAAGTTAGAAGACGAATTTTAAAGCCCTTTGTGTTAACGCTGCTCAGGCTGTCAGCAGCATTTCTGCTTAGTTTAAATGTTTCCTTCACGGAGTCGCGGCACCGAACCTCTCTCACACAGAAATCCTCACCAGTGGCTGCTGCACTCACCGGAGACCACCAGGGGCACAGTGTCTCTCTCATAGTCGTTACCCATGACAACCTGACAGTGGTAAGTGCCCGAGTCGTTTGTACGGAGACTGGAGATCTCCATGGTAGCATTGAGGGGATTGGCAGGATATCCTGGCAGCATGACGCGTCCACTGAAAGCCTTATTCACCTTGATTACATCACCTTTGGCACAGAAAAAATAGGTTTCTTCATGACAAATGTCTGCTGGCATCCTGCAGCTTTTACAGATCAGAACATAACCTTTATGGCAGCCCAGATAAGTGGATAGAGGTAAATATGTATCACCAATTTTTATTTGTTGGGATGACTTTGCCAAAATACTGGAAAAGCTTTATACTGAGAGAACTTATCTTATTTCACCTCCAGGAGCTTGTTTGTTAGAAGCTTTGTCATTGTATTGCTTTGGAAGCCCTCATTCATTCAGATTCATGATTTTTTTTTTTTTTTTTTTTGGTGCCAAAACATTGTGTGATCACTTTTCACACAACCAGAAAATATGGATTAGCATTAGGAGTCGTCGTAGTTGTGTTTTTGACTATCTGACATCTGGAGGTCAAATATTCACTCTCTTTTAGCTCAGCTCGGTTTTGATTTGTACTCATTCATGAGGAAACATCTGGCTTTTTAGCAGCTTAATGCTTCATTATGTTCACCAGCAAGTTGCTCATTTCATGCCTTTTTTTGGTGCCAAAACATGGTGTTACAGTTAGAAAGGGTTAGGTAGATAAATCCAATCGGGACACTGATCACTGTAGTGAAACTCAATGGAAAACCATCATTTAAATTCAGGACAGATGCTGCTGTTAAGTTGTGAGGTTGTTTTTCAACAGCTGAATCATTTACATCACAACTTTGTTTTACCTTCAGCTGAAAGCACTATCTGCTC